>CM053605.1:63336430-63491345 GCA_028646535.1 Procyon lotor
AAGCGAAATAAGTCAGTCAGAGAAAGACAATTATCACATGATCTCTCTCATATGAAGAACTTGAGAGGCAAGGCAGGGGTTTGTGGGGGGGTGGGGCAGAGAAATGAAACAGGAAGGGATGGGGAGGGAGACAAACCATAAGAGACTCCTAGACTCACGAAACGAACTAAGGGTGGCTGGGAGGTGGGGGTGGTAGGGATGGGGTGGCTGGGCTGTGGACATTGGGGAGGGTATGTGCTATGTAAGTGCTGTGAAATGTGTAAGCCTGACGATTCACAGACATGTACCCTGGGGCAAATAATACATTATATGTTAATAAAAAAACCCCTCCAAAAAAAAACAAAAAACCCCCCCAAAAAAAACAAAACAAAACATAGGGTGACAACAGAGCAGAAAGCAAAGATCTGAAGATCAGATTTAGAAAGGCTCAGGTCCAAAATGGATTTCAACTTATGATAAAACCAAAAATTGATCAAAATATCTTAGTTACATTTAGGACAAGAATAAGATCATCATAAGAATGGGCTCAGGAATAGGACAATATGTCACAATTCAGGGATAAAGCCAATGGCTGACATAGCAGAGTAGTACTCTAATTCTTATTTTGCTTTGTCTTTTCTGTGAAAGAGACTGACTTCTACACTAAACTGTATAGAGTAAGCATTGGTACGGAAGAATAAAGATAAAGATGGGATGAAGAAGTATAAGATAAACCTGCTGCTAAAAATGAGTTCAAATTTTCTGCTGTGGAAAAAGCAAACCCGAGTACAATATCCTGGGGTGCAAATGAGGACAGTGATATATGAAGAAATTTTAAGGACAAAGGGGAAATGGAAGATAGGAAAATGCAAATGTAGATTCAAATTTTAAAAAGGGGAACAAAAAAGAGTGTATTCTGTCATTCCAGATTAGTGAACTTTAAATTAATTTTGGGCAGGTTTCCAGAATGAATTATTAAAGAGATGATTCATAAAATCCTAGAAGAGGATTAGCAAAAGTTCACTATGATCAATTCATGACAGAATTCATCATTTTGATTTTTAGTAAAAAAAAAAAAAACAACATTGCCTGCTTTCTGAGTATATCTGATATTCTACAGGCTCACTAAAATCTGTTCATGATTGGGTCTGGGGAAAGGATGGAGAAGTATGTATTTAAAGCAATGGTAAATAATACCTATTGCAAGATGGTTCACATATGCCCGAACAAGGGATGCAGAAAGAATGTAAAGCCTCTGGTAACTAAAGTCCTAGTGAACATTAAAGACGGCCCAACTGCTAGCCAGCTTAACACAGATATCTCTCCTTTTGATTTGGACTTCCCTATGCACTTTTTTCAGAGAGAATTTGTCTTGCAACTCCTTCATCTGTAATCCATTATTATTGTATCAGAGCCCCATTGCTGTAGTGAGAAGGTGTGGGGAGCAGAAGCATTTAATAATTGTATGATTAAATCTTAGTCTTTCCTTGTGGGGGTGGTGCTGTGTCTCTGGGTTGTCAGCTTCACAACTGTTTATTCAGTGGCATGACTTTTTAATTTCTCCATTAGATTGTACAAGAAGGCTAGAGGGGGCTGAACTGGGGGAATGCCCTCCCTTAGCTGGAATAAGGCTCAGGGATGTCGGCCCCCCCACCCCCAAGGATAGGCCTTTGTTATGGAGAAGACTCCAGGATATTCCACAATGATTCTTCCCGGATTTTCTGCCACAGCCAATAGGAAATCTTTCCCAGATCTTTACCAGGAGAAACTGGCTGGGTTTCTGGAGGTAAAGCTCATAAATGTGTGGGGTCACCCCAAGACTGTGACACACAGAAATTTTTCCTCTCACACTAATCCTCACTCAGTCTCTAGCAAATTGTCAAAATTACTCTGTAAACATTCCTAATGATTTAGGATTCCAGTATCTTCTTCTCTAAGTAAACACATATCAATTATGTCTCTCCAGATTACAGAGTGATGTTTTGTCCTAAAACCTCAGTTCTCTGATGGGTACAAGAAAAGCCACTGAGTTTTAGTTTATCCAGATATTTTAATCATAAAGATGGAAAGGATGACTTCCAACTTCATTACATATTGAAGCTGAAAGTGAAAGTCTTCAATTCTTCTGTTTAAAATTTATATTTCTTGGGGCGCCTGGGTGGCTCAGTCGTTAAGCGTCTGCCTTCGGCTCAGGTCATGATCCCAGGGTCCTGGGATTGAGCCCCACATCGGGCTCCCTGCTCAGCAGGAAGCCTGCTTCTCCCACTACGGTTCCCTCTGCTTGTGTTCCCTCTCTCGCTGTGTTTCTCTCTGTCAAATAAATAAAAGCTTTAAAATTTATATTTCTTAGTCTAAACATGAAGAGAATATGGTCAGCCAGTCTAAGGATGAATTATACCAAGGACCACACAGAAGGACAGAGATGTGATATTGACAAGCTGAAATAATGGCCTGAATTCAACCAAAATTAATAAAGGAGGAATACAATTAAATTCCTGTCCTTGGGTTTGAAATACATTTTTCAAGGATGGGACAGATGAGTCGATCCTTAACAATGACATGAAAAATATGTGAGGCTCTGAGTCATCATTTAGATTACCATGACTCAACAATGAGAATCAGCTTCCAAAATAATTAAAACATTGGTTCACTAAAGTGTTTTTGGGTATTAAGCAAGAAAAGGGCCAAACCTCAAATACATTGGGTAAACCATTTTCTTTATTGAAGACTGTCTTAGAATCTTTAATGTGCTCAAGTTCATCATGATTTTGCCAAGAGGATAAAGAACTGGTAGCTTTTCCCAAATTTATTTCACCATTGATCTGTTTTTTAACTCTAACTCTGGCACTTAATAGTTGTGAAACAATGACTAAAACATGTTACCTCTGAGGCTCTTAGTTTTTGCATTTATAGAATAGAAATAATGCTGACAACTTTATAGTCATACTATAACAACTAAATGAGAAAAATATTTGAAAACACTTGCCATTGTGCTCAGCACAGAAGAATTTCTGAGTAAATGCTGAATTTTTTATTTTTATTTTTTTACTTCGAGGCATTACCTTTAAAAAGATACTTAGGGATGGATCATGTATAAAATATTTAGCAACTGATAACAGTTTGGTCATTTACCAATCAATAAGATAGTGGTTTATGAACAACCCTTGGTTATTGGTCATAAGGATGTCAGGAGGGTCCCACATAATGGGGAAGGGCAGTAGTGAGCACTCAGGGAGAGACTTAGAATCATGATTTTTTATCAATCATAGTGATACTATTTCAATATTTTAATACACTGGGTCTGTCTGTAGCAGTGTATCTCTGCCAACTATCAGCCCCATACATGGGCAAATAGGAATATTTTCAGAGAAGAATGATGAACAGTGTAAACTCAATATAATGTTCTATTTAGGAGTAGCCAAAGGAACCAGAGATGATATTTCAGAAAATGGAGGACTTGGGGGACAAGGATGGATATAAAGGCTGTCATCAAATATCGGAGGAATCGTCATGTGCAAGGCAGACTGGATTTGTTCTGTGTGGCTACATAGGGTTTAAGGGAACAGTAACTGTGTGAAAGCTTTAGGGCATGAAAGTTCAGTTCCACACAAGGCTAAGTTTTGAGAACTTAGAGTGGTTCAAAGCATGGCTGCCCCATAAAGGTGCTGAATTTTCCATGATTTAGACATATTCAAAAATAAAGCAATTAAATGCTGGAGCAGATGTTGTAGAGGACATTAAACTATTGGACAGTATATGTCATAGATTCAACCCAAAGTTCTCTTCAACCCTGAACATCTGGGCAGGTGACTGAAGAGGCAGAAATAAAATGAAAGCCAGAGAATTACGTAAGTTAACCAACAAGTTAAGCTGCCGGTAAGTTAGTCTACAGATTGAGAACCACTTCATCCCTGAGGGCTACTAACCCAAAGAAAGACAAATAAAAACAGTTTGTTATCGTAGGGTTGTACAGAGAAACTCAAGACTGAGGTCATCTTACTTTTTTTAAAAGGTGTGTTTCGATGTTTTAATTTTCCTTAATTTAATATATCAACAACATATTCTGTTACTGATTAAGGCCAGTTAGTTTAATGAACAAGGAAGCAAGGGAGGATAAGAAAGATTCAGAGACATACAGAGAAAAAATGACAGAGAATTGGAAAAAAGGAGGATATTTGCCAGAAGCATGTTCTCTTTTATTTGCCTCTTTTGCCTCTCTCATGCCTTAACTTCTGCTTCATTAAACTTTCCACTTCTATGAGGTTTGAGAAAGGAATCAAATCACCAATTCCCCTTGAGGATGACTATGAGTTCTGATTCCTGCCATTTCCTTACTTGTTTTCCTCTTCTGCCTTGGGATTTTGGATGAAAGAAGTGGCAAACTGCTCCTTAAAACTGGTTGCAAAAGCCAGCCCTATAAATGAGTTTCATTCTCAGTTATAGAATCTCTGAAAACATAGCCGGGGAAAAGCTACCCATTAAACTATGTTTCTTGCTTTAAATGGTGAAAATGAGGTATGACCTTTAGACTTTTAGGTGCACATTAGCTCTTTTGCCCCAAAAGAGCTTTGCATAGAGATTGCTAGAACTTCTCCATCCCTTCACTTCTGTGAACCTTAACTTTCAGTAAAGATGGGTTGATTTTATTAGGCAGCTCATTTTTGAAATTAGAAATGCACACACTGTTGCAAATCTATCCATGAACATAAGACTGAAAAAAATGGTAACAATGGGACTTCAGTGTTGGGATATTGTAAGGTACAGGAAGTGGAGAAACACAGAATTAAGAGAAAAAAAAAAAATAATGGTTAAATGCCTTAAAAGGTGGTCTGTGATTATAGTATTTGTGATCAGTTCTTTTGAAGAAAAGCTGTTTATTCTATGAGATTTGGTTTGGTGAGGAATATTGCTATATTTTTAGTAAAGGGTGGATCTGTGTTTACGAGCATGAGCACTGGAGCCCAACTTTTTGGTTCAGAACCTGGCTCCTGGCTGTGTCCCTTTTAGAAGGACCTTAGCAAATTACATAAACTTCCTGTTTCTTCTATAAAATGATGACAACAACCAAGAATGCCTATCTCAAAGGGTTGTTTTGAAGAGTAAAGGCTTATTGTAGTAAAAGCTCTTTGACCAGTGTTGGTGCATAATAAATGCTAGAGTGTGTTTGCTATGATTAGTATTACTATTATTTTTTATTATTACTATTCTCAGAAGGTTATCTCAGGGCTTTAAGTTTTAAGTCCTCCAAGACAGTTGCTGCCTTTTAGTTTTTCCTTGGTTAGGGGTGTGTAGGAGGTCAGAAAGTGTAGTGCTATTTATTGGAATGTATACCTGAATCATCCAGGTACTCGTTTATTTTATTTATTTATTTATTTTTAAAGATTTTATTTATTTATTTGACAGAGAGGAGAGAGATCACAAGTAGGCAGAGAGGTGGGCAGAGACAGAGGGGGAAGCAGGCTCCCTGCTGAGCAGAGAGTCCGATGCGGGGCTCCATCCCAGGACCCTGAGATCATGACCTGAGTCGAAGGCAGCGGCTTTAATCCACTGAGCCACCCAGGTGCCCCCAGGTACTCGTTTATAATACATATTCTGGGCCTTAAATAAATCAGAATATCTGACAGCTGGTAGAAATCCACAATTTTAAGTGAGGAGGTCAGGTGACTTGGGGCAAACTGAAGTTTGATGGCAATTGAGTAGAGCCAGGATGCCCTGCTTTAGCTCAGTCACAGCAGGCCCTTTTGAAAGCATGTGTCAGACACCAGCCACTGGGCTCTCTTAATCTTCACAAGAGGCCTCAGGGGCAGGTCCTATCATAATCTCAGTTTTTCAGATCAGGAATTGTGGCTTTCAAGGGTTAAATGATTTGCCTAAGAGCTGCTTAGGTGAACAGCACATTGAAAGGTGGGATTGGGTCTATCCAGCCAGAATCTGGTCCTAAACATGTCAAATAAGTTGCATCCTGTCTAAGCACGTGCTCCTTCTCTGTGGAAGCTTTCTCCTCTGGGAAATTTGACCAAAAATATTCACCTCGAAGTTAGGGTTGACTTAGAAACGCCTCTACTACAGGATACGTAATATACTCCTCTAATACAGGAAGAATGTATTAGCTAGTGTACATTTTACAGAGAGGGTCTGTCCAGTGAGCAGCAGGAGGTGGATGGGATCAGCCATCTGTGTAGCCACAGAGCTGTGTTTCATTTTCTAACTTAAATTCTGCCTATTGACCAGTAGGTGGTGTCTTCTAAATCTTACACTGTAGAAAACCCAAAGAATGCTTGGACCCTGAATCCCTAATATTAAATAAAAACTAATTTATAAAAGAAGGATGGAAAATTGGGTCAGGGATATGTTCAAATTTTACTGTCACATTTTACTGTGACATTTGAATGCCAGAAATCTCTATGGCCAATTCAAAGTGTATGTATGTAACATAGATCATGAACCAGGAGCAATGCACCCGGAAGAAATAGAAAAATGCAGAAATACAAAATGAAATCACAAAAAACAAAATGTGATTTTTATTTTATTTTTTTAAAGATTTTATTTATTTATTTGACAGAGAGAAAGAGATCCCAAGTAGGCAGAGAGGCAGGCAGAGAGAGGGGGAAGCAGGCTCCCCGCTGAGCAGAGAGCCTGATGTGGGGCTCGATCGCAGGATCCTGAGATCATGACCTGAGCCGTCATGACATATAAAAATATCATAAAATACTTTGTAGAGGATATAATGTTTGTGATGGGCCTTGAAACATGGCTCTGACTTATACAGAGTGAAGCAGATCCTAGGTGATGTGAGGAGACAGGTGTTCCATGTATGGAAAAGAATGAGCCAAGACATGGAAATGGGAAGCCATGTTTGGTAATATCGAATAGCTGTCCGTAAGAAGGATAGGAAAAAGAACTGGGCAAATTTTAGTAATAAACCTGAAAAAGTAGCTGTATCACATTATGAGTTTGTACTTAATATGACAAACAATGGAGCAAATGGGCAAAAGTTGAGTTTGTGTATGTGTGTGTGTGTGTGTGTGTGTGTGTGTGTGTGTGTGTAGGAGATTATGGCAAAGAGAGACTCTTTAAAAAATTATTTTTTTAATTGAACATCTACAGTAAACCAGATAATGTATTGTGGGATTATTCACAATATCTCAATTTGGAGGTGGGAGACAAAGGATTGTAGACTGGAGGTGAGGAACTCACAGGAGATATTAAATGGTCCAAGTGAACAAATCTGAGGGTCCAAATTTACTTTACTGTGTCAACCCCGCTAAGTGAGTGTGCTGTCTAACCACTTTTGTCTTGAACTGTTCAGGTCCTGAAGCGCATTTTCTGTTTGCCTTCAAATGCTTGGGGATAACTAAGGGAATCAACAGAGCTTTAAAAACACTGGCCCCTACCGCCAACCCCTGCTCATCTAAAGGTCAGGAGAATCCACACAGCTGTCCAATGTTCCTTTTTTTGGACTCAACACAAAGGCTTTACAAGAGTTGCTAACATATCTGAAGATTTATTTCATTCTTTGAGAATGTGTGAATTTTTCCTTTGTACCCCTAGACAAAGTTTACCGAGCCAAATTATCAGAGGCACCCTAGGAGAAATTATATTTGTTCATGGTTACAACACTATCACCTTCTTATAGAAGCAGAGATGGCTTTTTTTTTCTTTAAGGAAAAATGTGTCTAATTATTTTGTTGCCTTTCTCCACTGAAAAACAACATGCTGCTCTAAACTCCTAGTGACATTCAAAATAGTTCAGGAGAGATGCTGCTAATAGTGATAGCACTTTTCATACGGCTCTGCTTCCCCAGGAGGATTATAAAGTACTTTTAAACTACCCAGTAGTCTATATGCATATACAGTTAAAAATTCTTTTTCTGTAGTTTTGTAAACACTGTGCACATTCCACTTCTATCTACTGAACACTTCTGGACTCTTCATGAATAGAGAAACAATTCTTTCCATTAAAATGTAGCAAGGAAAATCCCACTGTAAGCAAAATGGGATTATAACTGCCTGGCTAAAAGCTGTAGAGAATCCAGTCTGCTGGGGACACTCCCTTATGCATGTAAGATAGCATACTCTTAAACTTATTTTGTGGGGCTCCCCTTTTCTTTATCTGTGCAATTGCTCTCCAATACTCTCAAACATAATTCATTCTCTACTGCATGGATTCATGTGGGAGATGGGTCCACAGGTCAGGATTTACGGAGCTACCCTATTATTTCATACTTTCATACTTTGTAAGTTTTTATCAAGTCAGTGCGATGGGGTATTTGTAGTGTCCATAAACTGGAACTCACACACTAACCTCAATCCCAGATGAGAAGGATGAAGTCATGGTACTCATCCCGATGTGTGTTATTAGATGGAACAGATGCCACCATTGTTTGCAATGATCCCCTACAACAAGCCGTTTTAAAGGTGCCAATAACTAAAATATTTACAGGGACTATTGGAAGGGACAGGACTGAAGCCACATTAGATCTAAATTCCGTGTATGTGCACAGGTCTCAGGAGCAGGCATGTCTAAGCCTTCACATTGTCTCCTACCGATAAAAAAGAGCCCTTCAGTGATCAAAATCCGCCCAAACTACTACAAGTTTCAATCAAAACTGTACCATCAAAAATATGATAAAAGAAAATATAATCTTATTATGAGAGGTCTTTTTATCCTATAACAAGCTGTTCGAGATAGTGGGGATTCAAAAATATGTATCTCACAAATGGCTGGAAAGTTAAATTTTCTTCCTCTAGGCAGTCAATGAAAATGAAGGCAAAAGAAGCAAGAAATTAAGTATATTAGTTTCTTATTACTTCTGTGACAAATTACAGCAGATTTAGTGCTTAAAATGGTACGAATTTATACTTTTTCAGTTCTGGAGTTTAGAAGTCTAAAATCAAGGTGTTGATAGGGCTGAATTTCATTTAGAAGCATTAGGGGAGAATCTGTTTCCTTGCCCTTCCAGCTTTTATAGGCTGTTCCTTAGTTCATGATTCTTTCTCAGTTTTACTCCAAATGCTTGCTGTCTTGTCACATCTCCTAGTACTCCCTTTGACCTTCCTCCCTCTCTTTTATCAAGATCCTTGTGATTATTACCCTAGATTTAATCTGATAATCCATGACAATCTTCCTATCTCAAGTTCCTTAATTTAATGTCTGCAAGGTCCCTTTTTACCATGTAAGGTAACAATTCACAAATTATGGGCATTAGGACTTAGACATCTTTGGGGTGGTCATCATTCAGCCTACTATACTCAGCTGAGATAGGGGACCCAGAAAATGATTGAACCCTGAGGTTCACCCAAGTACCTCCTAATCTTCTAATATTCATCTTGTTTGTGATAGAGAGGGAAAGGTTACTTATGACATTGTTTAATGTTTGGATCCAAATAAGTAGGAAGCCAACCCTTGACTTTCTCGTTAAATGATCGGTTAGGTTCACAGAGTTTAAGATTCTTCAGATTGAGTGTCTATCAACTGCAACCCAAATAGGCCTGATTTGTACACTTGCCCAGGGTTAAAAAGCAGCAAAATTAGGATTCCCTGTCAGGTCATCTGATGTCTGAGTCTGTCCTCTTGACCACTATAGAAGTCATGATGATAATGGCCATTTGTCCTTTATTTGAGGGTTCTTCGTAATTCTTGGTTGATGTTCTCCTCCCCCTGTCCTACCCCTCCTTATCTTGGCCACAGGGACTTACATTGTGGCTTCTTTCTTTCAGGGTATACTCTTCTCTCATCCTCAACAAATACCCATCCTATTTCTTCCTGTATGTTTCCTTAAAAAGTACAGTGACTAGCTGGGACTCCAGGCCCCAGACTCTAAGACCACACAAAGATATACATTTACTAAGGTATAAGGTGATCTTTTCATTATTACCATATATTACTGTAGACATAATAATGGCTACATTTATATGATGTCCTTTACCATTAAGCATAATAACTAGGAAAAAAGGCAAACCCCCCACTAAACCATCTTAAAAGTCATATTTCATGCAGTGGAGATTATGCAATAGTATTTGAGGTAAGAATCATTAGCGCAAATTTTAACATACTGTACAAATCATAGGTTGTTACCGAGGAGGAAAAAATTGTGCCACCCCAATATATGATTCTGGAAGATTGATTATTTTAAGCTTTTAAGAAATTATAGGAAAAAAAGATAAATTTTTTTATCTTTTAAAAGATAACAAGTAGAAATTACCGGGTAGAAAGTACCCTTTTATAAGAGATATTCACTTTTATAAAGGAAATTTCCATTTGTAAGTGAGTCTTGCTGCTCTACCAGAAAGAGGTGAATGACTCAATCTCTAGAAACTCTTATTAGCGGGGAAAACAATGACTTAAATCCACATAACAAACCTACCCTTATTTATTGTACTTTTCCTGGTAAGCTTCCATAACTGACTCCCCATCTCTAACATCTTTTGTCTTTAGCTAAAGATGGTATTTAAGGTGATAGCTTCAGCTGTGTCAGAGAGCTACTGAGTTTTCCTGAATCTCTCTTGTGTATATAGGATGTATGTGTGTTATTAAGCTTTCATTTGTTTTTCTCTCATTAATCTGTCTCATGTCAATTTAATTCTTAGGCCAACCAAAAGAATCTTGAAAGTAAAGAAAAATTGTTCCTCCCCAATATTACAAACAATCTGTGACAACTTAGTTTTTACAGATAAAATACCTTATGTTTTATTTGGTAGATCTTGGTGATCTAGAGCAGATCTTGGTGCTAAATGTATCTTGTGTTGCCATGTGCTTGTAGGAAAGATAATATATGTTATAAACCATTTACCTGACCTCTGTTATTCCATAGGACAGCATTAAAAACTATGCTTTTTATAGAGGTGAACATACTGATTAGATAGAACTCTAGGCCATTTTTCTATGTTTTAAATCTGAAATAATTGTAACGTTGGGGGAAAAAAAAAGTCAAAGCAAGGTAGTCAGAAAGAAGAAATCCAAAAAAGAAAGAAGATAATCCAAAAAAGAAAAATGAAACTCCCATAAAAGCTAAGGTATAAATTGCACATTGCTATAGGGTCACAGAAATCTAGGAGTAAGAGAGAGATAAACTAAACTCTAAACTCTGCCACATCCCTGAATCAAAGTATATGGCAGTCTTGAGGGAATTGTGAATGATTGGATTCAGTTCTTTAAAGTTAATGTGAGCATTTCTCCATTTCAATGTTTATTGTTAGACATTTCCTTGAATTTGTGTCACTTCCTGACCTTAAGAGTCTCATAATCTAGTATATCCCCATGTGTTGCTAGCTTTGGTCTTAGTTTCTTCATTACCCAATTTGATTCTATTCATTATCTTCTTCTTTCTCTAGATTCAGGGCTGTTCTAACTCTAAGTTAGTGAGGCAGCCTGACTTGGCTCTGAGATTTTAGATTCTGATCTTGGAAATAAATGGATAACCCTGTTATTCCAGGTAGGAGGAAATTCTCTTGCTTCCCAATACTGTCCACAGCAGCTGGGATGTCTGCCTTGGGAAGGCCCTAATATGGCTGCAGGGCCTCTGCTGCCCTCTCCTGGCTACAACTACTTCTGCTGCCAAGAAGGTTAATTTATCAGGCTGAGTGGAGCCTTCAGGGACCTCCAGCCCAAGGAAACAACAGCAGTTAGGTCAAGGATGGCACTAGGTTTCATCTATACTGCAAACTCTCCTCAGTAAGTTTACTAGCTATGTAACCTTGAGCAAGTTCCTTAATCTCTCTGTGCTTTATTTTTCCAGTGTGTAAATGGGGATGACAATAACATCTACATTATAGTCTTGTTAAGAAGATCACATGTGTTACTATTTGTGAAGCAATTTCAATAGTGGCTGGCATATAATAGGTGCTACATAAATATTAAAGAAATTTTTAAAAAATAAATGAAGGGTAGCAGATTTTACCACCTCAAAATTTAACTTTTTGGCATAAGGATTATTTTGAGCTGGTTATTTTTGAGAAATACCAGACACTGAAGAAGCTCTAAAAAGAGTAGAAGTTAGCCTTGCGTAGGGGAAACCAATGTTTATAAAGAAAAATTTCATTTTTATGTCTTTCTCTCTGTACCAGGAAAAGAAAAAGGACTAAATCACAAAGGAATCTCACCAATGGAAGAGGCATCCTCTTAAATCTGCATAACAAATCTTACGCCTGTTTACTATGCTTTTCCTGATAACTCTTTGTAACTGCTCCTGCCCACTCCAACACACACCTTTTCTTCTTTTGTCTTTAGCTGAAGATGGTATTCAAGTTGGTAGCTTGGGCCATTTCAGGGAGTTACTACTGAGTTACCTTTGGTATTTCCCTTGTATATGAGGTACACATGTCAATAAACTTCTCTTCTTTTTCCTCTTGTTAATCTGTCTTTCATTGCAGGTTTCTCAGCCAAGGACTTAGAAAGGTAGAAGAACAATTATTTTTCCTTTCCTACACAAACAATTAGTGTCTTGGGTAGAGAAGAGCTGTTGATGACAAGGGAGACCATGTTTGTGTTTGTTAAAGATGTCTTCCAAGGATATGGGAAAAGGGGATGAGGCCAGAGTGCCGGGTATTTGTCATACCTGCTGTAGACCCTAATGGGTTCAATCTTACACACAATTTTAAAGGTGACAAATTTATAATTATTTGCCAATCTCTATTCTTCTTCCTTTTAGAAATGGCCTGATGTGTATTCTCTTGGGAGAGAAATTTATTTATTCAATAATATGTATATTTAATATAAATAATATGTATATTTACTGAGTACTTACCTCATTCAAAGCAGATGGTACATGCTGGAGACACATGTAGACAAGCCAAACAAGGTCCCTGTCTAGATAAATCTTAGATTCTGGTTGGTGAAAGAGATATTAGATGGATAATTTTGTACTTACGTGTTTAATCACAACTATGAAGAGTACTTTGAAGGACAAAGATAGTGTGAAATAGGAGTTCCATCTGAATCTAGTGGATCAAGGAAAAGTGTCATTGAAGAGATGATATTTCACCTGAAGAACTGAGAATTTAAAGGAGCTGGTTAGGAAAAGGTTTTGGCCTTGAGGAAGAGAAAGACATTCCAAGCAGAGGCAGCAGCATGGGCAAAAAGTTCTGGAATCATTTTGCACTATACGCAAAAAAGAATTCATGTCTTCCTTTAGAAAAGAAAAGTTGAAAAAAAAAAAAAGATAAGAAAAGTTGGTGAGTTTTCAGAATTAACATGGCAGGGTAGTAGGGGGACCCTGGGCTTGCCTCATCCCAGAACACAGCCAGATCAACATCAAATCATTTTGAACAACTAGGAAATTGTTCTGAAGATTAAGAAAACAATCTGCACATTGGAAGGAAATAATGTGGCAGATGTGAGATTTGGACACATGAATTGGGGGAGAGAAAAACTGTGGTCCCTGGGAAGGGAGGGAGCCCTTTTTACTGAAAGAAGTCAGAGAAAGAATTGCATATAGGATTCATGCAAGATGTTGTGATGTGGGGGTCCCCTCCGTCACACTGGGAGAGATCATTCTCCTTGCTGGAGTACATTTGGAATAAGGTATATTACCTCTCCAAGGACAAAAAGCCTGCCAGGTGCCATCAAGCAGCTAATCAACAGCAGGGGACAGAGTTGCACACAGAGGGCAGATAACCTGGTCACACCTTTTCTCTGTGCTTCACCATAGATTCCAACAATGTTTTCAGCACTATGACTGCTTTTCTCAGAAGAATAGTACTGGGTGCAGTGCTGCAAGGCTCTCCTTTGGAGAGGGGAGTGAGTCTGCGCCTTGCTGGGTCCTTTGAGATTTGGAGTTTCAAATCCCAGCTACCTGCCAGAGATAAAATACAGAACTGTGGTGCCAGGCATGCCCACAGCCAAGTCATGGGTGGAAGACAGGCATCTGACCAAAGCGTGGTGCCAGGCATGCCCACAGCCAAGTCATGGGTGGAAGACAGGCATCTGACCAAAGCCTGGCACACAAGAAGGGAAATTATTTATTTTCTGTGAGGGCATCTTGAACAACAGTGACTGTGAGTTCCCCTCCCTGGGGACAACAGGATGGAGTGATGGTATTCTTCCTCCACCCCTACTGGGACAACCAGCACTCTTAGGACTTCAGAGAGAAACAAAGAACCTCCAACGGAGGCTGGAGTCACTTAAACCAAACCCTACCCCACCGGACCAGGCAAGGGCACATTTACAAGGGAAGGTCAGACTATGAGACAACCCAGCTTGGCTTCTCCCTCGGAAGACCAACAGAGGCCTCCTGACATGTACCAAGACTACTGATGATAGAGTCCTCCAAAGTCAGCTTTAGTTCTGGTGGAAATAGGACCATGCTTTCTTTTTAAAAAAAAGTGTTTTTTACTTCTATTTTTATTTTTATTTTATTTGTTCATTTTGTTTTCTTTGGAATCAGGCTTACAGTTTTTTGGGGGGGTTCATTTGTTAGTTTGTTTGTTTCCTTTTCTCGTTTTTTTGGATCAGGCTTCTCTTTTTTCTCTTTTTGTTTTTTTCTGTCTTTTCTTTTGGGCACATAGCTTTTTGTTTGTTTTGTTTTTTATTTCTTTTCCTTTTTTCTTTGGTCAAGCTTTTTTCTTCTTTTTTTTAAAAATCAGGCTTATCTTAACAAACAAATCAAAGCACACCTAGACACCTAGTTAAAAGTCCAAAACTCCTCCTTGCAAGGAAGGAGGAACTCTGTAGAGGACTGACCTGTGGGAAAGAGCAGCAGAGGGTGCACAGCATACACCAGAAACACTTCCTGAAACATCAGGCCCTGGAGCATATAGGATCCCTTGTTAATATAGTATTACTGTTAGGAGCAGGAAACATAACATGCTTTCCATAGTATACAAAAGACAGAAACCTAGATGTAATAACAAGATGGAGGAATTCTCCCCAAAAGAAATATCAAGAAATCACAGACAGGGATTTGCTCGAAACAGATATAAGCAAGATATCTGAATAAGAATTTAAAACAACAGTCAAGTCATAGGAATATTAGTAGGGCATGAAAGAACCATAGAAGACAGCAAAGAAACCTTGGCTACAGAGATAAAAGACCTAAAAACTAATCAGGCCAAAATAAAAGAATACTATAATTGAGATGCAAAAACAACTGGATATAATCACAGTAAGGATGGAAGAAGCAGAGTATTGAACAGATGGTACAGAAGATAAAATTATGGAAAATAATGAAGCTGAAAAGAAGACAGAAAGGGAGCTATTAAGTCATGAATAAAGACATGTATATGTCATAGGATTTCCAGAAAAAGAAGTGTGGGAAAAAAGGGGTGCAAGTTTTATTTGAACAAATTACAGCTGAAAATTTTCCTAATGTGGGGAAGGAAACAGGCATTTCAGTCCAAGAGGCACAAAGAACTCTCCTCAAAATCAACAAAACAGGTCAACACCAAAACATATCATAGTAAAACTTGCAAAATATACAAATAGAGAATTCTGAAAGCAGCTAGAGACAAAAGGTCCTTAACTCACAAGAGTAGACACATAATGTTAGAAGCAGACCTGTCCACAAAAACTTGGCAGGTCAGAAAGCAGTGACATGATATATTCAACATGCAAAATGGGAAAAATATGCAGCCAAGAATACTTTATCCAGCAAGGTTGTCATTCAGAATAGAAAGAGAGATAGTTTCTAAGACAAGCAAAAACTAAAGGAGTTCATGAACACTAAACCAGCTCCACAAGAAATACTAAAGGGGACCCTTTCAGTGGGGAAGAGAGACCAAAAACAACAAAGACTAGAAAGGAACAGAGAAAATCTATGACTAGTGACTTTCCAGTAATACACTAGCACAAAATTTATATGTTTCAATAATTACTCTTAATGTAAATGAACTAAGTGTTCAAAAAAAAGATGTAGCATATCAGAATGGATAAAAAAGACAAAAAACAAAAACAAAAAAAACCAGAACCCCCCCACAAAACAAAACCTGTCAATATGCTACTTACAAGTGACTAATTTTAGACCCAAAGAGACCTCCAGATTGAAAATGAGGGGATGGAGAACCATCTATCATGCCTCATGGACATCAAAGAAAGCTGGAGTAGCCATCCTTATATCAGACAAACTAGATTTTTAAACCAAAGACTAATAAGAAATGAAGAAGGGCAATATGTCATAATAAAGGGTCTATCCAACAAAAAGATTTAACAACTGTAAATATTTATGCCCCCAACTTGGAAGCAGCCAAATATATAAATCAATTAATAACAGACTTAAAGAAACTGATCGGTAATAATACAATAATAGTAGGGAACTTCAACACCCCATGCACAAGAATGAACAGATCATCTAAGCAGATGATCAACAAAGAAATAATGGCTTTGAATGACACACTGACCAGATGGACTTAACAGATCCATTCAGAGCATTTCATCCTAAAGCAGCAGAATACACATTCTTTTGTGTGCACACGGAAGGAACATTCTCCAGAGTAGATCACATACTGGGTCACAAATCAGGCCTCAACCAGTATAGGAAGAGGGAGATCATACCATGCATATTTTCAGACCACAGTGCTATGAAACTTGAGGTCAAGCACAAGAAAAAATTTGGAAAGACCACAAATACATTGACGTTAAAGAATATCTTACTAAAGGGGCACCTGGGTGGCTCAGTCGTTGGGCGTCTGCCTTCGGCTCAGGTCATGATCCCAGGGTCCTGGGATCGAGCCCCGCATTGGGCTCCCTGCTCGGCAGGAAGTCTGCTTCTCCTGCTACCATTCCCTCTGCTTGTGTTCCTTCTCTCGCTGTGTTTCTCTCTGTCAAATAAATAAAAATCTTAAAAAAAAAAAAAAGAATATCTTACTAAAAAATGAATGGATTAACCAGGAAATTAAAGAAGAAATTAAAAAATACATAGAAACAAATGAAAATGGAAACACGATGATCCATAAACTTTGAGATGCAGGAAAGGCAGTCTTAATAGGGAGTTATATTGTGATACAGGCCTTCCTCAAGAAGAAAGAAAAATCTCAAATACACAACCTAGCCTTACACTTTAAGAAGCTGGAAAAAGACCTGTAAATAAAAGCCTAAAACCAGCAGAAGAAGGGAAATAATTAAGATTAGCATAGAAATAAATGATACAGAAATAAAATAAAAAAACAACAGCAGTAGGACAGAGGAACAAAACTAGGAGATGATTCTTTGAAAGAATCAACAAAATTGATAAACTCCTAGAGATAGTTATCAAAAAGAAAAGTGAAAGGACCCAAATAAATAAAGTCTTGAATGAAAGAGGAGAGATTGCAACCAATGTCACAGAAATACAATTATAAGAGACTGTTATGAGCAATTACAGAAATACAATTATAAGAGACTGTTATGAGCAATTATATGCTGACAAATTGGGCAATCTGGAAGAAATGGATATTTCTTATTTCTTTCCTAGAAACATATAAACTACCAAAACTAAAATGGAAAAAATAGAAAATTTGAACAGTTCCATCACCAGCAAAGAAACTGAATCAATAATCAAAAAGCTCCCAACAAATGGGAGTCCAAGGGCTGGATGGCTTCATAGGGGTAATTCTACCAAACACCTAAAGAAGAATTAATACCTATTCTTTTACAATTGTTCCAAGAAATAGAAATGTAAAGAAAACTTCCAAGCTTATTCTATGAGGCCAGTATTACCTTGATCCCAAAATCAGACAGAGACCCCGCTAAAAAGGAGGATTATAGACCAAAATCCCTGGTGAACAGGGATGCAAAAAATTCTCAACAAGATATAACTAATCAAATCCAACAGTACATTAAAAGGATTATTCACCATGATCAAGTGGGATTTATTCCTGGGTTTTAGGGGTGGTTCAATACTCACAAATCAATCAACATGATACACCACATTAATAAAAGAAAGGATAAGAACCATGTGATCTTCTCGATAGATGAAGAAAAAGCATTTGACAAAATACAGGATCCTTTCTTGACAAATATCCTCAAGAATGTAAGGGTAGAGGAAACATACTTCAACATCATAGAGGTCATATATGAAAGACCCACAGCTAGTACCCACCCCCAATGGGGAAAATATGAGAGCTTTTCCTCTAAGAAAGGGGACAGTGACATTCACTCTCACTGCTCTTGTTCAACATAGTACTGGAAGTCCTAACCTCAGGAATCAGACAAGAAGAAATAAAAGACATCCAAATCAGTAAGGAGAAAGTCAGACTTTCACTATTTGCAGACAACATGATATTCTATATTGAATACCTGAAAGACTACCCCCAAAATTGCTAGAACTGATACATGAGTACTAGCAAATTAACAGAATATAGAATTAAT
Organism: Procyon lotor; assembly: GCA_028646535.1. Lineage (NCBI taxonomy): Eukaryota > Metazoa > Chordata > Mammalia > Carnivora > Procyonidae > Procyon > Procyon lotor. Next base: position 63,354,690 of record CM053605.1, read on the forward strand.
GTACAGAAATCTGTTGCATTTCTATACACCAACAATGAAGCAGCAGAAAGAGAAATCAAGGAATTGATCCCATTTACAATTACACCAAGAAATCATAAGATGCCTAGAAATAAACCTAACCAAAGAGGTAAAAGATCTGTTTGTTGATAACTATGGAACACTTCTGAAAGAAGTTAAAGATGACACAAAGAAATAGAAAAACATTCTATGTTCATGGATTGGAACAATAAATATCGTTAAAATGTCTATACTACTCAAAGCAGTCTACACAATCAATGCAGTCCAGATTTTAAAAAAATCTTGCCATTTTTGGGGCGCCTGGGTGGCTAAGTCATTAGGCGTCTGCCTTCGGCCCAGGTCATGATCCCAGAGTCCTGGGATCGAGCCCCACATCGGGCTCTCTGCTCAGCAGGGAGCCTGCTTCTCCGGCTACCATTCCCTCTGCTTGTGTTCTCTCTCTTGATGTGTTTCTCTCTATCAAATAAATAAAATCTTTAAAAAAAAAAATCTTGCCATTTTCAACAACATGGATAGAAATAGAGCATATTATGCTAAGTGAAATAAGTCAGTCAGAGAAAGACAAAACTATGATTTCACTCATATTTGGAATTTAAGAAACAAAATAGATGATCATAGTGGAAGGGAAGGAAAACTAAAATAAGATAGAAGCAGGGAAGCAAACAGTATTTTTTACACACCAGTATTTTTCACAAAACTAGAAAAAAAAATCCTAAAATTTGTATTGAACCAGAAAAGACCTTGTGTAGCCAAAATAAGGTTGAAAAAGAGATGCAAACCTGGAGACATCTCGATCCCACATTTCAAGCTATATTACAAAACTGTAATCATCAAGAGATTATGGTACTGGCACAAAAACAGACCCATAGGTCAATGGAACAGAATAGAGAACCCAGAAATGGACCCTCCACTCTATAGTCAACTAATCTTTGACCAAGCAGGAAAGACTATCCAATGGAAAAATACAGTCTCTTCAACAAACGGTGTTGGGAAAACTGGATAACAATATGCAAACGAATGAAACAGGAGCACTTTCCTCTGTCACACACAGAAATGAATTTAAAATGGATGAAAGACCTAAACATAAGACCAGAAACCATCAAAATCCTAGAGGAGAAAACAGGCAGCAACCTCTTTGACATCGTCCATGGCAACTTCTTTTAGACAAATCTCTGGAGGCAAGGGAAACAAAAGCAACAAATAAACTAGTGGGACTTCATCAAGATAAAAAGCTTCTGCATAGTGAAGAAAACAATCAACAAAACTGAAAGTCAACAAAGTGGGAAAAGATATTTGCAAATGACATATCTGATAAAGGGCTAGTATTAAAAATCTATAAAGAATTTATCAAACTCAACTCCCAAAAAATAATCCAATTAAGAAATGGGCAGAAAACATGAATAGACATTTCTCCAAAGAAGACATTCAAATGGCTAATAAACACATGAGAAAATATTCAACATCACTCATCATCAAGGAAATACAAATCAAAACCACAATGAGATACCACTTTGCACCTGTCAGAATGGCTAAAATTAACAGCTCAGGAAACAACAGACACTGCTGAGAATGTGGAGGTTCCTCCAAAACTTATAAATAGAAGTACCCTTTGACCCTGTAATTGCACTACTAGGTATTTATCCAAGGGATACAAAAATGCCATTCAAAAGAGTACATGCACCTCCCTGATGTTTATAGCAGCATTATCAACATAGCCAAATTATGGAGAGAACTGAAGTGTCCACAGACTGATGAATGGAAAAGGAAGATGTGAGATATTTATACACGCACACACACACACACACATATATATAGAAATAAAATTATATATCCATTCCATATATAATAAAATATTATGGAATATATAACCCAACATATAATGATGAAATATTACTTAGTGACCAAAAATAATGAAATCTTGACATTTTCAACAACATGGACAGAAATAGAGTGTATTATGCTAAGTGAAAGTCAATCAGAGAAAGACAAAACTATGATTTCACTCATATTTGGAATTTAAGAAACAAAATAGATGATCATAGTGGAAGGGAAGGAAAAATAAAATAAGATAGAAGCAGGGAAGCAAACCATAAGAGGCTTAACTATATAGAACAAACTGAGGGTTGCTAGAGGGAAGGGGGGCAGGGGATGGGCTAAGTGGGTGATAGATATTAAGGAGGGCACTTGTAATGAGCACTGGGTGTTATAGGTAAGGGATGAATCACTAAATTCTACTTCTGAAACCAATACTATACTATATGTTAAGTAATTTGAATTTAAATAAAAAAACCCCCTGATTTCTTAATTCAGTGATCACTTTGATATTCTAAGAAATTAATGCAGCAATTCTTATTTTTAAAATCATTTGGCTACATTAAACTACTTCCTTTCTGCTCCTATTTGTCAGATTATCTCGTATGGTTTTAATCTAGATAACCCATCACTAAAAAATGCTGATCTACTTTACAAGGAATCATACTATTTTATTAGAGTCTATTCTCAAACGAACACTTTTATTTTTTAGTTGTATTTAATGTTATTGCTCTCCTTGAAGTCTTGTCTCCTTGAAGTCTTGAAGGAATTGTCTCCTTGAAGTCTTGAAGGAATTTTTTCCAGTTCTTAAATTATTGGAGTACCATGAGTCAAATTTTCATGTGGAAAAGAATCTAAACTTTGAAGAAGCTGGTTTTCATGTTTTTTCTGACAGAAAATGAATTAGTGAATTATTCACTGCCATGAAAAATTTTTTGCACATCTTGTTTGTGAACGTGTATTTGAATTCATATTTTCAATATCACAAGGAAAATAATATGTGAATTTTTAATGTATTTCCATTGAAATTTAATGAGTTTTCATTGTGTCATAAAATAAATTCTTAAATTAAAAAAATAAAAAGGAAAGGTTGGTAAGTAGCAGATGTTTTCTATAATTACCTGTTTCCCCCAAGGGCAGGCGATGTTGGTGTTATATGACTTTACCAGCATCATGCAACATCAATAGGGAATATTGAGAATAAATCTGATTGGGGAAAGAGAAAACTCCATGGAGAAAATTAGATTAAGGGTTTAAAGGACAGTTTGGACCTTAATAAACATAAATAAACTAGAGGATAAGAAGCTACAGACCAAATGAATTATTCTAAAATGTAAAATTTTTGGTATTGGGAAGATGGTAGAATTTTTTGTTTGTTTTTTTTTCCTTAGGTCTTTCCTCTGGGCTCCTGAAGCACACCATGGAATCTGCTACCAGAACCACTTACAATAAAGTTGTCCTATTTACAGGTTTTTGATAAGCTGATTTTATTCTTTAATGAATAAGAAACGATGCCATTATCCCCTACAAAAGAGCTGAGGTTTTACTTGAACAAAATCCGTTTGGAAATGTTAAGCTGGTTACACAGAACTAATATGCCTCAAGGTGGTCATTCTCTCTGGATTAAAGCTGTGGAACAATTGTGGCTCCTGTTACAAGGAAAATGACAAAGGACCATTATGAAAAGGGACAAAAATCTCTGTTCCCAGAGGGGGACTGACAAGCTGAAAGTCCCCCTCTACAAGCCAACACAAAAGCCTGATTGCCTCAGATTGTTTGTTTATGTAAATCAAAAGGCTGCCATTAATTCAGCAAGTGGGGCTGCTCAGAGACAAAGAGGGTGGTGATTGGCGGGATGCTTGCTCCTGGGCTGGTGGCAAATCTGACAAATCCAATTGCTTTTGTTCTGGGCTCTATCTGTACACCTTTAGGAAAAGCAGCTTGGTATTATGTACTGAAGCAAATACTTTATTCTCAGAGTAGGAGTTGGAACTATAGAACTTGAAGGGGAGAGAACGCATCTATCAAGGATCTTTTCACTCAGTTTCCTCAAAACTCTCTCTGCGTCCTTGGACTCAACTGTACATCATGACAGAGGTTCCAGGGACACTCAGTCAGGCTGAGTGCAATGGGGATACACCACCTGAAAATGGTCAACAACCAATTACTAAAACAAATGAGGAAGCCAGTGATGTGGATGGTACCCCGCCGTACTACCGGGTAGAACCCTGTCTTGAAGATTTACCCACAGAAGGATATCAGGAGAAAAGTGAAAAATTGCAAGGGAATGTGGTAGTCAACTGGTCCACCGATGAGAAGATTCTAAAAGGTAAAGCATTTTTCTTTCTCTTTGATTTGCTTGATTTAATTTGTAAACTCATTCATGACTCTTTTGGTAACTGATCAAATGATCAGTCGATGATCATCATTGATGATGAGAATGTGCTGTCCATCCTCCCACCCATATCCCTGCCCAAATGTGGTCTCTTATTCTACTGAGACTGGATAGCTAAGATCCAAACCTGTGCTTCAGGTCAAATCCAGGCTTATTTATTTGATAGCTTTATGACCCTGGACAACTTCCCCAGCCTCCTGAAGTCTTAGTTTTCTCAGTTAGCAGAAAGCAGAAATGTAAGTACTGATATTTGTAGGGTTGTCGTGAGGATTACTAAGTGTTGGTTAAATGTTAACGACGTTATTTGTTATTATTATGGAGAGCCCATTATTATTTAAGCAAAGGAAATTCAGCATTTCAAATTTTCCTTCTGAAATACACCTGAACATGTCTGAATTCATAGTTCTATAACTTATGTAGATGGAAAAGGAGAGGTTATCCTTATATTTATAAGTAGGAACCAATGAAGAAATGAGTCAGGAGAGTGAAACTGTTGCTTTTGGTGATCACAGTTGTAAATCAAACCTATCTACCTAACTAGAGTCTAAATTGATAATTTATTTAAACTTGAACTGCTTAAATATAGTATTAATCTTGTGAGTTTTTTCCTCCAGAAAAACCAGAAGAGAATCTTTTTATTGTTCATAAGGCTATCACAGATCTTTCTCTCCAAGAAACAAGTGTTGATGAAATGACATTCAGAGAAGGTGAGAGGAACTTCCATTTTGTACACAAACATTGTCTGATTGAATATGGATGGCAGTTTTTGCATGGGATGTTATATGAGTGTGATGTTGAAAAGCAATCCAGGCAATGCCTTCAAAAGCTCAAAGCTGCTATAGGCAGATAAGGGAGTAGTCTTGATTTTCTGTGGGATTCACCTTAAAATGTATTCCAGAAGCATTGAGACTGAGACTGTGTGGATTGGTCTAACCGATTGGCATGCCTTGACCTGACAAATTGATATCAGTTGCATACTAAGTTGGTCCTAGTGTCTCTAAATTTATTTATTTATTTAGTGTCTCTAAAGATTTATTTAGTGTCTCTAAATCCATGTCAGGTACCTTGTGAAATGTGAATGTTTTAAAAATGGATTTATCCTAAAAGCTTACTATTGACATACATTTTAAAATAATATTATAAATTTATTTGATCTATAGAAAGATTCTAGGCCTCTATGTAAGCAGAAAATGGTTATCTAATTCTTGTTAAAGAAATCTCCCAGGTGATGAATCTAATTTTAATTGTGTTCTTTCAGAAAATGAGAGAATAAAAAGGACATTCATTTTTTAAAAGAATTTTATTTACTTATTTATTTGACAAAGAGAGAGAGATCACAAGTAGGCAGAGAGGCAGGGAGGGAGAGAGGGGGAAGCAGGCTTCTCACCGAGCAGAGAGCCTGTCACGGGGGCTCAACCCCAGGACCCTAAGATTATGACCTGAGCCGAAGGCAGAGGCTTTAACCCACTGAGCTACCCAGGAGCCCCAAAAGGACATTGATTTTTAAGTGACTTATATTTCAAATAAACTCAAGAGATGAGTAAACACAAAATCTTTTAGATTTTACTTTGAAGAAGATACCTATGTTGAAGCAATTTCCAAATCAAGTTTAGGATAAACACGTATTAATTAATCACTCATTTCCTCCTTTGCAACCATAGCATCTTATCTCAAAATTGAGGTTGGTTTATTAGACCTTGAGTAATTTAGCTTAGTTAGGATCTTAATAGGCAAAATATGGAATTATTTTTTAAAAATATTAGAACCTCACATAAAATTGTAGATGCCAAGGAAGACAGGGATGTGATTGGCAGTTTCTTGGCTTTGTCCACTTTGTCTGGACACCTCCCAGACTACCTGCTGTCCCTATGTAGTGGTGGAATGTAGGAAGGAACAACCATTATTAAGCTTTTACATGATCACAGGTAATTTTTAAAACGTAAGCATTAAGCCCCATGAAATGAACTAAATAATTTATCTGCCCTAATCTTTCTGTTTCCAATGTAACAGATTCTCACAGGCAGGGATCTCAAAGTGCATATAAAGATCCTTTCAATTTTTTTTTTAAGATTTATTTATTTATTTGGGGGGGCGAGAGAGAGAGAGCCAGAGAGAGAGAGAGAGAGAGAGCACATACACACAATGGAGAGGGGCAGAGAGAGAGAGGGAGAGAGAGAGAGTCTCAAGCAGACTCTGAGCTGAGCATGGAGCCTGACTTGGGGATCAATCTCATGATCCCAATATCAGGACCAGAGCTGAAACCAAGAGTCTGACATTTAACCAGCTGCACCACCCAGGTACCCCGAGACCCTTTCAAATATCTGATCAGGAAGTCCACTGGTGACAATGGTTTACTAGGATCTTTCATTTTATCAAATACAGGGTGAAAGCAGTCTGGATTTTTTAAGTAGATGGTGTCAGGGTGAATTTTTCCCTGAATGAATCCTTTTGTGTTTGGTGGAACATATGCTTTTCCTGTAAGGCACATGTTGGTGTCTTTTATTTTCACAAAGACAAACAGCTATAGAGTCTCCAAAGAGACTACTCCTGGGTTGAAAAATAGTAAGATGCTAAAAATATTGAATAAAAACTATAATTTAAATTCAAGAAGTAATTTCATGCAAGACAACTCCATGCCTGAGTCATGGTGTGAGCAAAAAGATCAGTTTCTTCGGTTCTTATGGAAAAAAAGAGAATAAAAGAAAGCTTAAGATTATAGCAAACATGCTAATGTATATTTATTTATATGTAAAGAACATTGACTGGGCACCAACAACCTGATAGAAACTGCGTACAACCAGTTAGGAATGGTAATCCATTTTCACTTCTATCTCTTTTTGTAAGTTTACAATCTGAACCCTGTAGTTGGGAAAACAAAACAAAACAAAAATGAAAAGAGAATGAAAAATCTTGAATGGAAATGGACTTTGAACATCTTTCAGTGAAAGTAGAAAGCTGTGATGGAGAAAGGCAAAGACAAACATCGCCTCTCACTTTATTTAAAGACTCTTATGGTGTTGAAAGGGAATAGGGAATGGAAGCCTGACAAGGCACACAATCTAGACAATATTTTAAAGTCACGCATAGACTGAAGCTTCTCACAGAAGTCCCTTTAGAGGTGAAAGCCTAGAGAACAACCTCCACTTTTTAGCACGCTCAATAAATATTGTTAAGGATATGCTGATGTGATCTGTTTGAAAAATGAAATTTGACATGAATTAAGCCTTGTAAATGTCACTACAAGGTACCAAACAACTTGAATTAATTAGTCGTTATAAGGGATATGTCTAACATGACAGGCTAATCTAGCACTATATAGAGATGACCACAACATGATTTTTAAAGTTTGAATCTCTAGAAATCAATGGCAGATCTTAGATGACATTGTGTGTGCTTTGGTGGGCTTGGTGTCACTGTTAACCCAATGTATGACTCCTGACCACCCATGGGCCCTTGCTTCTCTTTCCACAACTGGTACTTTAGCACACGTCTGAGAAGCATGGTGGCAAATACTGAATGTGCTACTCAGAGCATGCCCAGTTGGGGGAAGTCATTGTTTCTACTACTAGAAGAAAGGCTTTTTTCTCCTGTGAGATATTTTTCTAATTTTCCTTGGGGAATGTGGTGTGTGTGTGTGTGTGTGTGTGTGTAAGAGGTCCAAATATTTTATTTTCTATGTTCACATTTCCAGTTACTACAGACTGAACAGGATTCTAAAAATCTGCCTCAGGAACATCAGTCTCACTAGATACAATAGTCCACAACAAAAAAGTTTCAAATAAAGTAGAGTTGTCAACTTAGAGATTCATAATATTTATTGGCATTTTAAAGATTTGCATAAATTCTGAAGCTGACTTAACTGTGTCTATTGCAGTATTTTCCAAACTAATTTGATAGTACAACCCATTTTACCATGTAAAATACATTATTAACCCACAGAATAATATCCTATAAAGCATGTGTGAGGAAATAATTGTCCAGAAACATAATTTCAAGAATGAGACTTGGGTATCTCAATTACCAATTGATTTCGCTACAGGACGTCAGTGGGAAAAGATTCCTCTGAGCATCAGTAACCAGGAAATAATTAGACAAAAGGAAAGGATTGCTGAACAACCCCTAGAAGAGAAGCAGGAGGAGGATAGGAAGAACAGAGCTCACCAGGCAACTGAAATTGAATGGTTGGGATTTCGGAAACCTAGCCAAGTTGATGTATTGCATTCTAAACATGAGGAGGAGGAAGAAGTTTGGGATGAAGAAATTAATGATGATGACGTTGATTGCAATGATGATGAAGATGAAGTTCGAGTGATAGAATTTAAGAAAAAAAATGAAGAGGGTTCTCAGTTAAAAGGGGAAGGTGATGCAAATGAGGACTCCTCACTGAGCAGCCCCAGTTCCCAGCCTGTGACGCCTGAGGACCAGCCAACCTTCGGGAAGAAGAGTGATATCTCTAGAAATGCTTATTCAAGGTACAATACAATATCCTATCGGAAAATCAGGAAGGGGAACACCAAGCAGAGAATTGATGAGTTTGAGTCTATGATGCACTTATAAACTAAATGGAACTGAGAAATTCTACTGCCCACTAAAGCAAAAGCTAATGCTATTTTCCCGAGATGCATCTTTGCATGTCTTATTTGAGTCATCTCCTTTAAAGATGTGAAAGCTTAACCTCTGTTTCCCTGTAGAAAAATACGGAAATAATCCTAGACAAAATTTAGTCTGGTAACCACAAGTCAAAAAGCTTTAGATTCATTCATGGGCATTTGCTTTTTAAAATTTCACTAATATGGGCTTGTGTGATAAGCACTAAACAACAAACAGCGAGCACCCCTAGAGAATCTGGCATGATTTAACTTTAAAAGTAGCAACACTGAGAAATACAGTCATCAGGTGAAAGAGGACTATGAGAAATGACCTGTATTTCTTTTGGTGTCTTTCTTCCTGTACGTTGAGGGTGCTAGAAAGTCTGGTATTAAACCTCTGTTTCTTTTAAACTTGTTTTTATAGACACTGGCAAAAAGCTGTCCAAAATGTTTTGCCTTTCCTATTATCTTTGGAAAAGATTTTAAGTGGTTTTCCTTGGCATCTACAGAGCAAAAAGTCTGTATAGGCCTCCTTCCTAGGTGTTACCATTCACTGAATTTTCTCACTAGAGGAGCTGAGCAATTGTCAGTCAGGAAAATTCTGTTGACTAAATGTTGGCTTTATGCAGTCAAGATGAATAAAATCCATTGTGAGGTTGATACAGGGAGGGGCTAGAAGATTGGTGGGCAATAGACTAAGGAGTCAGATAGTTTATTTTTGCGACTGAAAATAAAATCTCGTCTAGCACAGTTAAAGTAGTTAAAAGTGAAAATGACAGCTTTAGCACAGTTTTAAGAAAATACCCTTCTCTATTACCACACTTTCTCTTATTAACAGTATCTCAGAATAATTTTCTTTCCTTAGAAACCCGAGACAACTCTAGTCATAACTGTACTAGTTACTATGAAAATGGAAATAATTATCTTAGGATATTTTCAAAGTAGAGTGTGAGCATGTATTTTTAGTGAGAAAGCTCTGATAGTTGTTGAGAATATATAATTTACTGGACCTCAGCCCAAATCAAGATGCTTAAAATTGTGTCTATGGAGTTTCACTCAAGCCAGTGTATCAAATAGTGTATTAAATATTTATGAAAAGGGAGAGTCTATATTTATATTCTTAGATAGTTTCATAATTTTTCATTTCAGGCTTCCATATATATCACCCTGAACTTTCTGTCACCACAGATAAAGATATTTTTGGCCTTGCAAATAAAAAGACAATTCCTTATTGTCTGAATGTAATACAGTCTTCATTGTACTATTCAACCCTTTGTTTATTTCTTTTTCATTTTGTAAAAAAACCTGGGTTAGGCCTTCTTAGATTATTGCTTATTTATGTGTAACAAATCCCACACATTCTAATGGAAATTTCTTTAATTCTTCCTGGTCACATAATATATTTCCATGGTATCATATACTATTATTTACTGTTTATAAGATTCGATTTTGAATTCAAGATTTAAGCGCTTCTTTTATTCTTTCAAACAGATATTTTGCAACCTGATCATGTAAAAGTGCTGTTGCTCTTCATCTGTAGAACGTATAGATTTCATTCTTGATAATGCAGGTTATCAGATGAAAGCCAGGGAAATCAGGTGTTTATTGGTAAATTTAGGTAAAAATTGGTGTACTCAGACAATTTCCTTTTTATTTAGATCCTCTAAATTGTTCCACCTGGACAACCTATTTTCTTTTTTAGATTACTGATAACCCCTATAATTTTCTCCTTAACTTCAAAGCACAGTATTGTGTTATCCATCAAGGAACAGGAGCATATTGTTAACCTACCATCAAGAGAGCCTCTATTTTTAATTGTTCCAGCAGAACTATTGAATTCCTGTGGAATTTGAGTGAGCCAGGTGGTCTATACTGTGACACAGTCAAGCGACTGGCTCTTATGGGGATCCAGTACATAGTAACACTGGCCTTTTTAGCTTTGTGCTCTTACCATGTGATTAAGCAACCATGAAAGATACTGTCAACAAAGACTTTTTCAGGGTATGTTCAATGAACAAATGCTTAGTGCTTATGGATGAGGCAGTATAGTTACAAAAGAGCACTGAAACTACTCATTGACATTGGCACCCATTGCCATGTACTGCCATTTTACACTAAGGCCACATAGTTCAAGTGATCATAAGTAATGTGATGGGGTTAGGTGACTATTTCATTCTTTGTAACCTAGGAAAGGCAAGGGTATGGTTCTGATTTCATGAGGGATATTTGACATATTAGACATTCCTACAGAATAAGTTAGAACACAGATTGGTAACTATACTGGAAGATTTACTGCTTTTGTGATTCAAGGTTCAGGTATCGATGGAAGAAGGACTCTGGGATCTAGTAGGAGGGAGAACTGATTTCTTGTGAGAATGTTGCTATTTCTTCCATGACTTTTAATTTTTCTTAGTTTTGGAGGTGAACAGGAATTAATAAAATCTCTATTTCTTTGTCAATATAAAATTTACCTTTCATATAATGCGACATTGGAAGACATGGGATGTGTTGGAATCTATCTATCTATCTATCATCTCGCTACAGTTTAAATAAAGAACTGCTATGTCTGACTTGCTCTCAATAAAAGTTTGTGTCTGTGTTTTTGGTGTTTAGCATTTATTTTATTTCACTGTCCTTTAAAATTAAGAAGAATGCTTGCATATCAGCAGCTATTAAAGACCATTAAGAAATGCTGCTTTAGAAATCAAAAGAACACTTTATTTAAATCCAAAAAGCATTATTTATTTCAAAAAGATCTTAAAATGATTGTGTATACAATTGCAAAAAAAAAATTTCTAGCAAGTAGACACATAATGTTCATGAAAAATTTGTATTATTTTTATAGGAACTGAGTTCTTGTTTTAGATACACCTTAACTCCAACAACTAGAAAAACATATATATGTCTTTATAGCCATCAAGGTAATACATTTAAACCATGCTGACACTTTTATAGTAATTATTTCTGCGTATTTACATGGGGTAGTACTTTTGGCACATTTTCAAATAAAGAACGGACATTTAAGTTTTTCAAAGTGATAGGAAAAACATTTAAAATAAGTAATAATAGAGAATTATGGAAAAAGATGAAGCACCAGAGTATCATAAAAAAGAAATATGCTTGACCATATGAGAAAGGCAACTACTTTTAAAGACTTAACTTTCATGGCTCTATAAAAACAAGAAAGCTATAAAAAGTAATGTTAAAAGTTATAGCCAACATTTGCCAATATTAAAATATCAGACAGTAACATAATAAATATGAATACCATAATGTGTATACAGCTCATGAGGAACGTGAGGTGAGTAAGCCATATAATCAACATAAACACAATGACACGGGTAATAATCAACAGCAGAAATCACCCAACAGATACATGGCAAACTACAAAGTCAAAGGACAATATGTAGTAATCAACTGCCGGTGTGGGAAGTTTTGGAAATTATTTTGGAAAGTAATCTGAATTTTTTAGTTAGTGACTTAAAGTTACATATTTGATTCCTTCTTTATGATAACATCAGTTAGTAGAGGCAGAAAAATCAGGTACTTCAAAATGTTCAAATTAACTCCAAATTCTGTTCTTTCCATTGTTTGATCTCATTCTCCTATTAACAGAAGTTTCTAGGATATCAATAAGAAAATTCACTAATTTGACTTCTGCCTTCTCTTATTTTTCTGTCCATCTTTTATAGCTAATATGTATAAAATTAGCAACATTGGGGCAGTTGTTTGAAGGAGGAAAATTATGGCATGTGCATAATCCAAAATGAGTAACAAGAAGCTTGATAATTTAGAGTTTGGTTACTCCCTTCAAATATGGAAAATGATATCCAGAGTGAAAGTCCACTGGAGATACTTTTCACTGGAAGGCCAGATGCAGACAAAGTTGTGCATTTAAAAGAATAAAAATTATCCAAAAACATTTCATAGTTTTCTTTATCTTCGTAAGTAGGAAGTCTTGCTCTTATTATCTCCCACTTCAAAGTATAAAATATAGAGACTCATATATATATATATGTACACACATAATATGTGAACACATACATATATTTATCTATATGAATATATATGTATATATACATATATATTTACAAAAATTGATATGTTTTTGGTCAAGTAAAGACAATCTAGGCCCTCAAAAAATTAGTTTTTATATCTAATATAAAGGTTTTATTAAAAAAATAAAGGTTTTATTTTATATAGATATTTATGACTAGTATTTTTGAACTGGTAAATACCAATCAATCAATAATAGAATAGAAAGCCTCTGTTTTCAAAGATATTATTTGTTACTTATTTAATGGTAATTGTAGGCATTTGAAATTCTCCATATCAGAAGTTGATTTATTTGCTGAAAAATGAGATTTTTCCTGTGTTTTTGCAAAGCAATGATTCATATAAACTTGCAAAGAGACCCAAATTGGAATGGTAACTACTAGTTATCCCGTTAGGTTGAAAAGAGAGGCATTGAATCTTCTTATAGTGATGGGATTTTTTTTTTCCTTTCTTTTAGGTACCAACACCTACCTGACATACCATCCATTAAACCTTATCAGGAGTATTTAATATTTTACATACCTTACTCAAACTTGTCCACAGAATGGCTGTTTGCCAAAAATAAATACCTTGTACATTAACTTTGGTTAGTGTTCCTTTTCTCATTTCAAGGCCTGTGGCTCATGGCAATTTTTACAAAACCTACACAAAAGTTGTAAAAGCACTATGATGACAATATACACAATGAAGTAAAAATTTACAGGTTTTGGTTTGTATTTTAAATTAAAGGACTCTTCAATGTTTTACTTCCCACCTCTGTTCAAATCGGGCAATCAGTCGGCTTTGATTAATGGTTGGGAGAAGAAAGAGTTGGCAGTATTATTTAGAGGGAAGTAAGTTCTCCGTGTCTGCTTCTCCTTCTCATATTTATTATAGGAAATGGAAAAGAATACGTCCTGCATGAAGTCAAGGAGATACACCACTGCAGGCATTGGGGGATAGCTAAACTTAAGCCCACATATCAGTTGATTAACAGAGAGGGTACAGCCTCTATATCACAGCCAAGGGAGACCTAAGACTTCACAATGAAGGGATTTTGACTGGGCCCACCCAAGTTTACTGTCCCACTTAAAGAAAAAAACAAATCATAGGAGCATGAGACTCTTCTTCTTCTTCTTCTTCTTCTTCTTCTTCAGCCAGATAGAATGGAAACTAGATTTTAATCTCTTACTAGTGGAATGATCTTAGATAAAATACCTCTCAGCCATCCTCTTTGTCTGCAGAATGAGAAGAGTAAGACCTAACTCAGAGTTGTTCACAATGGTGAGATCGGAACAACTGGTGCCTAGCACATGATAGGTACTCAAAGGTAATCAGCTGTCATCTGTTTTCCCTTTATTCCCTATAAATTCCTTGTTTGCACCAAAGATATTGGGACCCTCATCTGAGGCATAATTTCTTTTCTGTGTTTGAACATGGAAGTTAAAGTTGTTAAAACAAATAAAGATGTACTATCTGGCCAGCTTCAACCCCACACTCTTGCATGAGAATCCCTTGAAAATCATCCTAAGCCATTCATAAATTCAAGGTTGACCAGAGAATTTGAATTCCTATACACTATAACTGGTATCTTTGCCCCCTATAATACCTAAGGCAATACTATAAGCAAGGTGTTTTCATATCTAAGAGATAATTTCCAAATTAGTTGTGGAGAAACTAAGAATACATTGTGACTGTGCATATGGTGGTTTTTGGCCCTCTGAATGAGAGCTGATTGAATGTCAGCAAGCAGAACTGAGCGAATTTGATGCTGGTGATAAAACATGATTGTTACCAACAACAGCTATGTCATCCTTCAGGGAGAAGCTCTGGGTAACTGTTGATAAACAGAAAGGAACAGTGCAAACCAAAGGGTTCAGAAGCACTCAGATGGTCTGGTTAAGTTAGGTTTTGATCAAATAAGTCCTGTAAAATATCAAAACTATGTTTTCGTTTAAAGTAACAAAATCTATAGATGCTTCTCTAAGAAAAGGCAATGACTCAAGCCAACCTAAGGAAAACTCTGCAGTCTCTCATAACACAGCCTTCTACCAAAGAATTTAGGGCTGAACAGGACTCTAATGTGTCTCACTCAGGGGTTTCTCACTAGAAATACTAGAGACCTCGTATTAAAACACTTTTAATATAGTCTTCTAAAAACAAAATATAGAGGGTAATGTTTAAAAAAGTGTTGGTAGGAGATTTCACAATTAGTCACTACTCTGAAGTTTAAGCCTATAAGATTTCCAATTAGTGATTAGTTTCTTGCATCTTAGACTAGTTGAGCAAATACATGGTAAAAGCTCTTTTTAAAATTTTTCCCAAGAACAAACATTTCACGTATGAAAACAATCCTTTGCTATATTGACAACAATATAGCTTTGTAGTATGTCAAGGTGATGTCAGGAAGAGTGCACGCTGAACAGACTGGAGAAGTTTTTTGTGGAAAACATTCAAATTTCTTTCATTGGTATGCCCAAAGGTAAGTATTTCCAAACCGTAATTCATCTTTTTCTGAACAGACTTGACGTGTTTTGTGGAAACTGTTTTTGAATAAAAAGAGTCTTCAGACTGGGGGCAAAAAAACCTTTCAACATTTTTGCAGTTATACAAAGAATTGCATGAGGCATTCAACATATTCAGTTTGGTCAGCAATTCAGTTAGTCCTTTGGCAACTGATTTGTGTTTTATCCCCCATATGGCTCTGTTTTGAAAAGAATTATCTCATTTTCTAGTCATTCTCTTATCTCATCTGCAATGTCAATTATCTGAACAAAACATCTTAAATGTGATGCAATTAGGCGGAACTCTCCCCTTCTGCGTCATAGCTATAGCTCTGCTTTTGTGCAATTAATTGAGAGATAAAATTAAATTTTAAATAAGAAGTCAGAACTAAAGATGCCCAGTTTAACCATCAGCTCCATTCAACAAAGCTTTGTTTTTATATTAACAAGCATATAGCACGGTTTTCCTCCAGACACCCAACTCCAGCAAAAACGTTGATGTCTCTTAAGAATGCTGTGGAACGGATTTGTTTAGGCCACCAGCCTGGGGCAGTGGACCGAGCCCTGTCTCTGGAGATCCAAATTCTAACCCTCATCTTTAACTGGTGTGGGACTCTTGGGTAATATGTTTCCTGGGCATCGATTTTCTCTTTCCTTTTTTTTTTTTTTTTTTAAAGATTTTATTTATTTATTTGACAGAGAGAGAGATCACAAGTAGGCAGAGAGAGAGGGGGAAGCAGGCTCCCTGTTGAGCAGAAAGCCCAATGGAGGGCTCGATCCAAGGACCCTGAGATTATGACCTGAACCAAAGGCAGAGGCTTTAACCCACTGAGCCACCCAGGCACCCCTGGGCACCAATTTTCTTACCCAAAATGAATACAAAAGATGTTAGGATTTCTAGAATCTCTTTTGGTATGTCCAAACACTGGCATACATAAGGTTAGGAATTCAATGTGGATTGAAGAAATATTGGACCTTTCCCCAAATTCATCAGTGTTATCATTAGACCCACATCCACGGCCTTATCTCTTACCCCCACCCCACAGAGGAGCCAGATTCCTCTTCTGGCAAGTCTGGGTCAATTTTTTTCTTTTTTTTTTTTGGGTCAATTTTTTTCTTAACTCTCTTCCAGAGGGTTGCTTACCTCATTCTCCTCCCCTTTCATTATGTTTACTTCATTTTATTTCTACTTTGAAATCTTTTAGAGCTTACTTTTAGCGTATTTCATCCTTGTGAGTGCTGTTAAATCTGAAGTCATATTTTATATAAATCTTTAATATTTTTCAGTGCTCTGTCGCTGCTTTATTTGTTTCAGCTCCTCTTATTTGGTCTTACATTACAGTGTAATTAAGTATATTTTTGGTGACTATAGTGCATTATGACCCAGCCTCTTTTTCTTTGCCTTTTTTTTTTTTAATATCCACCTAAGTCTAGGAAGTTACTAGTATGACCGTTTTTTGTTTGTTTGTTTGTTTTTTAATGTAGCTTTGGAAGCACAAAATGAATTGAAACAATGTCCCTATCTAGAACTGAATAAACATTTGACTTCCTCACTTAAAGTTTTTTTCCACTGACTCAGATTGGGAAACAAAAAACAAAAAACAAAAGCCATTATGTACTCATCTAGATCAAAGTCCTACCATTGAGGAGTATGATACTGATACTCTTTCAAACTGTTAGGTGAACAGGCATGTAGCTGGGAGGGACTTCACCAAGATGACAGCTGTGTGTTTCTGAGGTCTTTTTGCCATAGGAACTCAAGTGATGTTTTTTCATTAAAAAAAAAAAAAAAAGAAAAGAAAAGAATAAGTTCTCATTGATTATACCTGCTTATGGGCCAAAAGAGCTGGTTATGATCAAACTCAGTCATTATGAATATCATCGTACTTCCTCAAGTACTTTTGACTTCATTTCTTATATTTCCTGTTACCTGTTTTTTGCATGGGGATGTTTGCAGGCTGAGGTCCATCCAGCACAGGGTAGGAGGCACACAATTCAAAAGACCACCTAGAGCTGAAGACGGACTCCAGTTCAACGTTAGGTTGTTTCCCTGAGCTCACTTTTGGTTTCTCAAATATGGTGGGTTTTTAAATCTCCTATTCAAATGCCACTAATTTTGAAAACAAAAACTACCGTGGAGAAATACAGTCTCCACGTCCACTGTCATTTTCACAGTGTCTAATGGGTTTACTAGATAAAAGTATTAGTCGTTCTTTAGTCTTCATAATATTTTTCGAATTTCCACTTTTGGCATTGCTTCTTTGGGTCACAAGCAGCGACTTCCAAGGCCTTCTGAGAAACATTTCCTTCTAAGCATAACAACTGATGATAGTTCCCAAAAACAATGTGATTCACCTGGAAAGAAAGGGGATCTGGGAGTGAGCCACAGAATGAATTTGACAACTGAAATAGAAAGAAATGAAAACTAATTAAAAAATAATTATATCTTTGATTCCTTAGGAATTCTTCTGAACTAAATTAACAACATGAACACAGTCTTTGGACTGTATTCAATTCGTCTCCATCTCCAACTAACTTCTCACTTCTTCAAGCTAGAAGGCTTTTAAGACTTTTACGACTTCCTCAGGGAGGAAGCAAAAGATTTATTTTCTGATGGATGGGTCTGATAACCGTATTATTTAAAGGAAATAATTCCTATGGCGTTTGCTATATTTGATGGATGATGGCTCTCTAGCTGATGGTCATCATGAAAAAACAACCATCACAAAAAGTGAGTAAGTTCATACCTGAGAAAGCAAACTTGGAGTACAAAGTGCCAGAAATGATGTTATTTATTTATAAGTTGCCCACCATAATATCTGATAGTATGTAATGCCTGATGTCCAGAAAATCCAAATGTAATTAGAAAAAAAGTCAAAGGTATTTCAGAGGAATTCTATTATTGGTTAACATTTACTGAATATTCTAGAAATAATAGATAACCAACTAAGAACTTGCTCATGGCTTTGTAATTCTTTTTGCTTATTAATCCTCTCATTTTTTCCATGACTATGACAAAGATAATCTTAATTATATGTATTATAATAATATATATGTATATATATATTATATATATATATTATTATTATATTATAATATAATAATATATGTATGTAATTCAAATTATTTTGAAACATTTAAAAAAATACCAAATAGAGGTGACTTCATAATAGTTTATTTTAAAGACGTTCCTACAAAACTATTGTCATCCTTGTAGGACTTTGGAAATATGATGTTTGAGTATGCTCAAGGTTTTGTAAAGGAGTTGGACTTGAGCAAAATCATCCTGGATTACCTACAACATTCTGCCAGTGGATTGTAAAGAGGTAATTGAATAACTTGTCCCCACCCTAAAGACACTTGATGAAGGGACAAGTGATGGAGGGTCATTCCATGTCACAGTACATAGGAACCACCTATGAAAGAATTTTCTCTTAGGGGTCTATAATCCACAGCACTTGGAGTGGGCTGGCCTAGAGAATATCTTTTAAATGCATATTAGAAATGTATAATTTTAACAATTCATTGGTATTCAGGGTCAAACTCACTGGTACCCTATTTCCTTCTATGAAGCTCTCAATTCCTAATGCTGAAGGGGGAGACATGTTCCTGTTATTCAGTCTTTTTCTCCATTTCTTTTTCAAAGACTTAACAAGACTTGGAGGACTCAAGAGGTTTAGTATGAAATTTACCAAATTTAGCATGAAAATTACTAAAATACTGAAAAAATAGGTAAGACTATTATCAAGATATTAATCTCCATGACATCTAGCAACATGGAAAGAGGAACTTAAGGCAGATATAGGCAGCTATGTGACATGCTACAAATTCATAAGCACAAACAACATCGAGAAACAGTGAATTCTTGCCATCTTAATTAAATTACTCTCTTTATTAATTGGCTTACCATTTAGGGGGACCAAAATTAAGCCTATATAAAAATCAGCTAATGAGGTCTTAAGTTCTCAATGGGGCCCACCCAGTTTATAAATAAGACCTATGTGATTTAAGGGCCGCTGGCTCCTAAATATTTTCTAACTAGCTTGAATTATTTTCTGGTAACAGATTCATTTCTGGAGATGAAAAATGTGTTCTCATTCTCATCCTTTCTCACCCCTGGCCCCACCCCCAACTTTCTTTGGCATACGGTTAAGGATGCATAAGGTAATATTTGATAGATGCTTATGGATTTTTCCAATACTATGCAACATAAAATTAGTAACTGGTGCACTAGTAATTCCTAATTTTTCTAAATAACTCAATAATAGTCATTATCACTAACAAGAAAAAAAAAATGCCCAGAAGGAATTGAAATATAACAGAGAAGATTGAAAGGGAGGAAGATCGGGAGATATGTTTCTCAAGCCCCGATTTTGACCCCAAGTAGGAAGAAAAATGCCATGAAGGGAGTCGTCACTGATTGTGACATCAAAAGAAATGGAGGCACTCCAAGAAGGAAAAAAAATATTATTTTGGGGACAACCCTGAGCAAAATGATGGTCTTAATATACCCAGTGCATTTTGTGGCTTTAGTGGTCACTTTCAGTGAGACAACAGAAAATTTAAGAAGGTTGATCTGAAATTATTTTTGTCACCTCAAGATCTTACACCAAAATTTATGACTTTGTATCTTGTTAAAATAGAATTGGGGAAACCTATCAGGACTTTGACAATTATCATTTTGAAGGTGAATTGGATATAGCAGGGGTGGTCCGGTAAATATTAATAACTGGACCTTTGGAAAAACATCCCTGGATTAGTAGCATCGGTTTATGTAAATCCTCCCACCGTGACTGGTTTCAAGCTACTAGGGTGATGTCACTGAATGTGGGAGCTGCCTCCAACACCTATTGAGGCCCAGATCTAGGAATGAGGGGGTGGGGTGAGAAAAAGTCTCCCTTTATGGGAAGGAGTTAAAATGCTGAAAAGCAGAGTCATACTAAAGTGCAAAGCTTGTAGGAAGAACACTGCTTCTTGCTTTCCCTAGATACTCTCCCTTCAGGCTTCCCTGGTAACCAGTGAGAACCAGTTCTAGTCCGTAAGCATGATTTTTGGCATTGTTAGTTGACTAAAGCGAATGACTTAGAGAAACAAAGATGCTAAAAAAAAAAAAAGAAATAAATATGCTGATAGCAATATAACCAAAGAAACGGGTGGCTTATGTTTAAAATAACAGATTTGAAATAAATTTTGTAAAAGATAAAAAGGACTTGACAATTTGCAAAAATATCCATTTATCTCTCTTTGTCTCTCTCTCTGCCTCTTTTGCCACAAACACTTTGAAAGCTTCCGACTGAGGATGCCGACAATGAGAGTTTTATGTCCCATTGAACTGGAAGTCGGATTTGCGATAAAGAAGAGGTACATGTATTTTGCTTACCAGTTCCGGATGAAAGACTGATGTTGATTTATGCAGCCACCTTAGCCCTTTGTTTCTGTTATCACAAGGGTGCAGGCTCAGGGCCCCAGTGTCAGGGATGGGGGCTAAGCACCACTCTCCCTGTTTAATAAGTCTCAGCCAGGTGTAATTGAATTGTTGAAGCTGCAGGGAAATGAGCGAAGAGAAGGTTACTCCAGGCAGCCCATACACGTAGGGGCTTTGCCAAACATTTTGGTCAGCAATACTTAAGGGTGTAGGCACTTGGATCAAATATTTTGTACCCAAATCTGGTATTGCCACCTTCAATTCTGACAGCATGAGTGTATTATTACCATGTCTAATTTCGTTTTTATTATTTTTATGTTGGCTAGCAACAGGGTGAATCTCAGAGAGTTGAGCTAATGACTGTTAAGTTACGGTAATCCCTCAATAAATGTGAGCTGCAATGATAAAAATTATTTAGTACAGTTAGTATGTCTCTGTAAACGGAGATCATTTCAGGTGTTCTGAATCCCAGACGAGGCTGGTGCTTCAGGAAGTGGACCATTCAAACCATCTGTAGCCATTAGGCCCATAAGGACGATCCACGTCACGGTCCTAAATTGCTTTGGTGGAAATTATTATACTTCTTTGTTTAAGACTATCCAGATTACTGGACTCTTTGAGGCTTTCTAGGGAAGGTTAAAAATCTTTTTTAAGGCTAAAAAATGTTCCTATTTTAAGAAGGGTTAAAAATCTTTCTTTGCTGATAGCAGAAGAATCATCCGGCTCTGCTCCGAGAAGCCCAGTTTTGGGGAGTTGCCAATGTCTAAAATAAATACCGATTCAGGTAATGGAACCATGCTTTCCATTTTTATAAGTAATTTTTCCAGTTATTTACACCCTAGTACTATCTGCCCGGTTAATTTATTCTAAGTCTGTGGGTCTGCGGGAAGTTTGTTGTTTTGCACTAATGGGAACATTAAAAGAAAAAAAAAGACTGCTGGTAAAATCCATCTAAATGCTTTTACCTAGAGAATCATTTGTAATGTAACTGAGATTTAACTTAGATTATCAAGTATGTCATTGGATTAGACCTCATCACACAGAGGGTGGTCTCTGGACCGACAACAGCATCACCTGGGAACTGGCTGAACTACCAAATCTCAGCCCCACCAT
The DNA here is from genome assembly GCA_028646535.1 of Procyon lotor. NCBI lineage: Eukaryota > Metazoa > Chordata > Mammalia > Carnivora > Procyonidae > Procyon > Procyon lotor. The sequence goes on from CM053605.1 coordinate 63,376,581, forward strand.
GGAACCTATTGAACTAGAAATCTGTATTGTAACAAACTTTCCAAGTGATTTGTATGCACATTAAAAATGGAGAAGCACGGTCTTATGTCATAATATAATAAGGAAGTTATGTGGCTGCAAAAGAAGCTAGATATTACCTTTAAAAGGGACATCTCAAGTAGTTGAAAAGTTAATAGCTAAGGGCTAACAGACACATGAAAAAATGTTCATCATCGCTAAGGGGACTTTTTAGGTAAAGAGAAGGTTAAGGCTTGGTGGTTCAGTCCTCGGGCTTTATTCCTTTTGAGATTTTTTGGATGAATGCTATAAACCGGCTTGGTATTGAACTTCGTTAACTCTGCCAAAATAAGTGAACTTCCTCCAAGTCCTTTTACTTTTTATTATTAAAACAAACTGCAGGCTAAAAATGAGGAACAAGACAAAAAGGGAGATGGGCATTTGTGAAAAGCAGGGGCTGCATATTCATACTTTCGCCTCCCAGTACCCCTTGAGAGCCTCAAGGTTATCCAGACCAACCTCAAGTGGTTATCCAGACCACAACTTGGGTCTTTAGATAAAATCCTGGTTAATTGGGTACAGAAGATCACAAGAAGAATGAGTCTTGAGGATTTAATTAAATAATACTTTTCCTTTCATATAATTTGGACTACCTGTGGCTTTATTTTGCAATTTATGATTTTATTTCCTCTTTGAATTGTTAATACGAGTTGTATCTTTCAAATGATTTCTGACACTTTTCTCTTCTCTCTGCCTCCTCTCTTTCTTAATTAAGAAAGAGCTCCCCCAGCCTCAAGTTTAACAATCCATAGCTGAGTTATAGCAACAGAGAAGACAAAAATGTCTTTTCAGCTTTAAATTAAGAGGTAGAGAGGAGATATGGTCAGAAATAGAAGCAATATCTCTAAGTCAAAGAAAACACAATAAGTCTGGGAAAACCTAGATTCTCATCACAAAATAATTTCTTTACCGAAGAGTGATCTATATTTTAGGAAGAAGCTGAGTTCTACTCATGAGTTGATGTTTCTAAGAGTTTTATTTGGCATCCAAGCCAATAACATCTGGGGTCCTGGGTGGCTCAGTCGTTAAGCGTCTGCCTTCAGCTCAGGTCATGATCCCAGGGTCCTGGGATGGAGCCTCACATCAGGCTCCCCACTTAGCAGGAAGCCTGCTTCTCCCTCTCCCACTCCCCCTGCTTCTGTTCCCTCTCTCGCTATGTCTCTCTCTGTCAAATAAATAAATAAAATCTTAAAAAAAAAAAAAAACAACTGATAACATCTGCACAGAATGAGAATGGGTGGGGAGCATACCCTGAAGAGGGAGGTACCATCCCACAGAGCTTCCGTCCAGCTCTGCAGTCCCCTCTCTGGCCCTCCTTCCTCCCCTAATCATTGTTTTCTGAGTTTGTCAGAGATTTGCTGAAGGGTTTTCCACCAGGGATCATGGATTATGTAATTTGCATTACTCCCTCAGTATGTAGGAGAATGGGGAAGAGGGGACTGAGTCAGAATAAAATGGCTCCCTCAGACTATTTAAAAATATTAAAAATATGTCTTTATTTCCTTTACTATTTTCTCTTTAGATGTAATTTTTATTTTTCACATTTTTCGTCTTTATTATTAGAACAGCGAACATCTACGGAGCACTGAGTGTGAAGTATTCTTCTATATGCTTCATCTGTATGACGTAATTTGATCCTCAAACTTGGTTTAGGGGTAGGCTCTGTTATAACTGCTGTTTCCCTGAAGGTTAAAGGATTTGCAAAGTGAACACCCTTGAGAGTGATGGAGCCAGAACTGGGTACCTGGTGGGTTGACTTTGGTATAATTTTACTCCCCTGCTCACTATCTCTCCATTTAGTGGTGGGCTATCTTATCACTAACCTTATGATCGTGTAGCAATTTATAAATTAATTACTGTTCTTACAGCAAAAATAAATTTCTCACGGGAGCACTGGATGTACCACACTCTGCACTTACCAGGTACACCTGCGCCATCTATCAACTGTGTCTGTGATGAGAGAGAAAACCCAGCCCAGCACATACCTTGCTGCTCGCATCACAGTCTTCCAAAGTGGCTGTGGTGTTTTCAATGGAAATGCATTTGCCCAAGGCCACATTAATAAGCTAGGGAACAAAATATCAAATATGCATTAAGGAAAAAAATATTTTAAAGTAGAACAAGACATTCAGAAAGCACAGACTATAAAACTATAATAAGGTTAAAAGATAGTTAGGTTGATAGCTTAGCATTACTTAGCACTATATGATTTTATTGGTTGCTATCTCTAACAGAGACATAATGTAATCTTGCTAAAGTACAGCTTCAATCTGTCAATTTAGGCCTATGATTCAGCCACAGAGCCAACAAACAGAAGCTTTTAATTAACCCTTGCCTGGAATGCTGACTAGGGAATGAGCAAAAGGTAGCATGAAAAGTAGTTATTTTCTTGTCTCAAGTTTCTCTTATGCATACATTAAAAGTCAATGCACAGACTTGCAATTTAATCAAACCAACAGTTATGGGCTCTGTTCCCTGGCTGACCCCTTCAAGCTATTTCACTGCTTAAGCACTGAATCATAGACAAATGGAGTCCTTCAAAGAACAGCAGATTCCAGCTGATTCCCTGTCAGAATCTTCCTAATGACTCAGGCAAGCCACAATTCATTACAGAAAAGTCATAGAAGCTAATACAGAGCCAACCTTAAAGGCACTATCTGGCAGGCCCCCAGGTTTTTAATGGATTTGCAGGGTCAAATATGGAGGCAGGTTTCTATAAGTCACCATTTAATGCAGAAAAATGTTGATTCCCTTGCCCCCTTTAACATCTTGGGCAAGGCTAACGAGATGATAAGTTAATAGTGCAATTTAGACTTCTTAGATTTCTGGGAGAGCTGTGTGGAGTCATGTTTACACTCAGGAAAGCCTTCTGAGCTGGGAGGTGGTGAAATCTTTGTTGGCAGGGACACTGCTTGTTCCCTGTCCTGTTCTGCAGGTGCCTAACACAGAGCTCTAATCCCGCGGTGTTGTATGATATAGCTGTGTAGCTCAGAGTCGTAAGCCTTCACAGCAAGGTGCTCTGTGGATTGGTCCTCACTTTTGCACACAAAGCTTAGTTTGCAAGAAAGTCAGGGGCATCTTCAGGGACCAGAAAATGCAGACAATGAAATAAAATAAAACCCTTTAGCAAGTGGGAAAATTGCAAATACTGGTATGCAAGGGATCCACAGTGCAAGGACAGGAGAAAAAAATGGGTAAGCCAGAGAGTTGGAACTGCAGTCTTTCGCATAAAGATGGACAACTAAAGAATTAGACCCTCAGTAGAACAGTGTCCCGGGAAAAACAATTTACCCCATAGCACAGGGAGACAACAGAGAAGCTGGAGTCTCCCTTGGGAGTCTGAACCTTCCATGGACCTTCATTTGGGTTTGAGATACAAGTTTACACTACTTCCATTGGATGGGAACTCGGACAGGTGTAAAAAAAGTACCATGTTGGGGACGCCTGGGTGGCTCATTCAGGTTGAGCATCTGCCTTTGGCTCAGGTGATGATCCCAGGGTCCTGGGATCCAGCCCCACATCAGCTGAATTCCAAGCCCTGCGGCAAAAGGCTCGTGCTCAGTGGGGAGTCTGCTTCTCCCTCTCCCTCTGCCACCCTCCGCCACCTCACCCCCCCCCACCCTATTTATACTCTCTATCAAATAAATAAATAAAATCTTAAAAAAAAAAATAATACCAGACTGGTTACTTCTAGGGTGGCTGGCATGTGAAACAACTCTAGAATTTCTAGAAATTCTAGACAGAATTTCCATCAGAAATCTTCAAAGTAAGCTCAATTCACAATGTAGAGGGACAAATACGGGAAGAGACAATCCACCAGTAGTAAATGGAACAGTCAGGACGCACAAAAGGAATCAACTTCAGAGAAGAGATTTAATAGAAATGCATGCAAGTAGGATCATCCTGGAGATTAAAGAAAGGAAATGTGCTCCAATTGCTCCCTGGATTTTAACAGAGATAAACATAAACTTCTGTATTTGTGGATTACTCAGAAAGTACTCTGTCTTCCCAGGGGTTTGGAAACCTGGCTTCAACATAGCCGAACAGGCTGTACTGCTCTAGAACCTCGCAGAACTTCCGGTACATTAATGTTTAGCGCTCTGCTGCAAGAGGGAATACTGCGTGAGCGTCTGCCAAGTGTATTTGGCCCTGTGATCCTATTTCTGGCAGCACAACTAACATGGCCCAGAGCAGTGCATGGGAACCCCTGGTTTAACTGATTGCTTTGTATTTATTTTGTACAGTCCCGTCTGCCAAGCTTAGAAAAGCATTAGACAGAAGGAGAAAACTTTTCTTTCCCTTGCTTTCTGCCACCCCTCGCTTTCTCTGAGGATTTGTTTCCTTTCTCTTCTATCAGAAATTTCTGGAGAAACTACTTTTCTTCACATAGAAATGATTTATGAAGTCTTAAGGAGTCGTTATTCTTTATCTCATTATGAATGGTTTAAAAAACTGATTCCTCATTTTATTTTCAAGGAATCGTATTTATGCCTTTATTGTAAACCATTTCAATCTTTTTTTTTTAAATTAGTCAGTATATAAATTTTAAATCATCCATTTTGAATTACTTTACTTTCCAATTTAGGAGGTGGAGTTCCCCTCAGTTTATCACAGAATTACTAAACATTGGGCTATAGGCTATTTGCTAAGCCTCTAATCCAATATAAAAACACATAATTAGAAGTTCTTTCATCCACTACGTATTTTTGGTTTAAAAAGATAAGATATGTTTTTATAAAAAAAGAAAAGGAAACAAACAATATTGCACTGGATTTAAATTCCGAAATAGGTTGAAAGTAGTGAAAATGTGGAGTAAATAACAAAAAATTGTAGTTTATCTTCTTAGGTTTTTCAAAACTGTTCAAAATAATAATCAAGTTAATCTTAGTTTGAAATGTCTGGAAAAGATCTTTTTTAAAAAATGATAATAATGCTCCCTACTGGTTATTTCAGAAAGGAAGAAATGATATCTTGATGATTTATCAAAGGAAAGCAACAAATAGAATTTTTAACAATCATTAATTTTTTTTTGCATTTTAATATATTATAGTTCAGGCATCAGCAGAAGGCTGTTATAGAAGAAAGTTTCAGAAATTTCATGGGATCGCAGATACAAGTTAACCTCACAGAGGAGGCAAAAGGTAGTTTTTTAGCTCCCTCTAGTGGTTAAAGTTAAGTAATGCTCTTGCTGAGAGTCTGTTAGGACAGGAAAAAAATTACTATGGTATTTCCTTTTTCCTTACTCAGGAGTTAGAATTAAAAAAAGAAATATGTAAATTTATTTTACAGACACATTTTTGAACGGTGTATAAATGCAGAGTATTCTTTCTAACAGGTTACCTAGAAAAAAACCACCACGTTGAACCACCAGAAATAGTTGCTATTCTATTTCGACCTATAAAAATGACAATTTTATACTACATTATGTTACCTACAAACAGGTCACATATACTAGTTTGTCAATTGGATATTTACTTTTCTTCTCTTTCATACTCTGCCAGAGTCTTCCCTATATTGTCAGGGAGAATGGCTCTACTAAGTCCTTGTCAGGAAATTTCCTAGGCAGAGAGTGATTGGTTTGTACAGTTCACTTTCTAGGGAGAACTGAACTAACATGGCCTAAAACAGCAGGCTTACTGATGACCAAATCTGAGAACCTCTTTCATGAAGAAAAAGAAAATTCTTAAAGAAAATGAAATAATGCCAGGAATATTTATAAATAAAAAATAAATGAGAAAACAATAAAGCAGATTAACAATATGCGTGACGGGGGAAGAGCTCTAGGTCAAGGCTTGACTAATTACTTCTAAACCCATTCTGTGGTAAATAACCTCATGTCTTGCCATCCTCTTCAAATTAACCTCCACTCCTAGAATGGGTTTGAAATGGCTTTGGTCCAGGTTCTCTGCTTTCTTGCTTTAGTTCTTAGCTTTGTACTCCGTTCAACCTGGTAAGAATGGTTCTTCCCTTTTGGTACATTACACTGTGCCCTGGAATTTTCTCTGTCATCATTTGATGATTTCTTTTATTTTCAACCCATTTGAAATCTGTAACGATCGAATTAAATCATGTCGTCCCATTGCTTAACCTTACTCAATAACCTACTATTACATTCAGTAGAGGGGGAAGGAGAAGAAGAAAGGAAGAAAGGAAGAAAGAAAGAAAAGAGGAAGGAAGGAAGGAAGGAAGGAAGGAAGGAAGGAAGGAAGGAAGGAAGGAAGGCAAGAAGGAAGGAAGAGAGGGAGGAAGAAAGGAGGCCCCTTACTCTGCCTACAAGGACCCATGTGACGTGATTCTCCCTCCTCCCCTTCATCTAGTGCCACTCTTCTCTCCTTCATGCCCTGGCAACATTCATCTTCTTGGCAGTCCCTGACAGTCATCTATCTTAGAGTTTTTGCACAAAGGGCATCCTCTAAGACGCTCTCCTTTAGAGCTTGGCTGACACTTGTCTTTCAGGCCTAGGCTTCAACATCTCCTCAGAGTTGAGTACTCTAGCTTAGAAGGGTTCATCACTTGTGACCAGTTCCCCAAACGAGAGACATTCTATTTTTTATTTAAATGTTACATACTTGTATGTTGTTTTCCCTACTCAACTTTAAGCTCCACAAATAGGAATCAAGTCTGCTTTATACATCACCCTATAGTACAGTTCTGAAATGCTGTCTGGTTTATTGATACCAGTAGATATTTGCTGAAGTAAACAATGAACATGACTGCCTAAAAGCGTCCCTCAAGTTCACCTATATTTAACCCTTAACAATGCTCTGTCTCATCTGCACTCATACTTGGTATTTACTTATAATGTAATCCTTCATTCTTTTCCACACATCTTCAAGAATTTTTAAACTTTATTTTTATGGAGTCAGAATGTAATTGCTGCTTGAACTTACCACACCCTTAGCCCTCACAATGGGAGCCTTCAAATCAGGAAAAACATTCTCCAAGTACCATTTGAAACTTTTGCATTTTAGTTTCTTTCGAAGTTCCCGTTGTTCAGTGAGGTTTCCAACATCTAACCCTTGGTCTATGAGGTGGTCCCCATGGCCATAGAATAGCTCCTTGTATTCATCAAGCCAGACCTCAGCAACCCGCACCAAGTTCCGCTCTACCGTCTTCATCCGGTCTTTGGGGAAGGAGTATGGATTGTCATTTCTGAATATGTGGCCCACTCGGGAACAGGGAATGATCTCAATTTCACCACCACACATCCACACCTGGAACAGTTTGATAATAAACATCCATGATCAAGTCATGTCCACAAATCATGGGCAGTTAACAACGATAAGGAATCACTTGGTGACCACTCCCTCCTTCCCCTAGTTTGAAGTAGTTTTTCCAATAGTTTCAAATTAAACTCAATAAGTTTATTTAGTTTTTCCCACTGCTGTGGATCATTTTAGGATTCATAAAATATATATCTTTTCTTCCCTACCCTCCAGTGTACACCTTATTTTATGAAGAAATTCTCACCGAATCCCAAAGTATGAAATGTGGAATATGGATTCCTCTTTTGGTTGGATCAGGGAAAGGAGTATATATTCCCATGTTTTCAACTTTCCCTTCTCATCTTGGGATGACCCATATGGAGCACAACTTGAAAATGAGCTCAAAGTAATACCCCTTTTACTATCTACCACCTCATTCCTAAGGAAAGCAGTTGGCTTTTGGATTCTCTTCACTCTGGCAGCTGCCAAGGCTTTCTTAGCTGCTGATCAATGATTGTAAATATGCAGAGCTGTCTGAGATGTCCAAAGTTGCTGCACCATTGCCTGTTGATGGCCTGCTCTAAAGGCACTTTTTGTACTGCTGTCACTTGTGCTGTCTAACATGACCCATGACTGAATGATTTCATTACTTTCGATGTACTAGAAAAACATTCCTGGAGATATTTTGTATGAAGTATGAATCCCACAGCACTTATACAGAATGGCAGACAATGATTTCCCCCATAGTCACATGTAGAAACAGTGTTATAAAATATTAGGGAATTCTAATAAATTTCATGAGAGCTACTGATTCTTCCAAATTTAACCTGGGATATAAAAACATTAAGCTAGAGGCCCTAAAATTTCTGTGGAATTTCTTCCCTGAGGCAGTCCCATACCTAATTATATTAGCTAAATGAAACCAAATGATAAAGTCTTAATTGTAGAGAGAATTTGGTAATACCTTGAATGAGAGCTCCATATTTTCTCCACCCCAGACATCAAGCCCAGGGTCGTATGTTCCAAGTTCAAAAAAGTAATTTTTGTCAATAGAAAACAATCCACCTGCCATGACGGGGCACCTACAAAAAGAAATGTTTGTGTTTTTAAGCTTTCATGTCATGGGAATTCAACTTTTCAAGTGGATTCCCTGTGCAGCTGTGATGGCATTAAGAGACATTTCAAAATAGCTACCAAGCATAAGGAAGTCTTGGAAAGGAGTCACAAACAGCAATGAAGTCATCATTCCCTGGTTCACGGTGGCAGAGCTCGATTAGGGTCAGCAAAGATGAGGCTTGGATGTAGTATTATTATTTGTCCTTTACTCTCTGACATTTTTAACAATGCCTATTTAATAGTACAAAGGGAATAGCAGGCACTGTTGTAAGTATTATGTATTATCTCAGATTTTATAACAATCCTGCAAATATGTACCATTAGGAAACTACAGCACAGAAACAGTTCGGAATTTTCCCATGGTCACACTATGATGTACATTGGGGGTTGAGTTTAGGTGGTCTGGTTTGACTCTATGATCTCTCACTCCACTCTACTGCCTCAACTGTAGACAGATTTTATGGACAGCTTATTAGGTGGCAAACACTTTTTAAAGCATGTCATATAATGGGATTTAATTCTTAAATAATAGAGGTAGCTCCTTTTATTAGTCTTAATGCGAAAGATGAGGAAACAGAGATTCAGAGAGGTTAAGAGAACTTTTAAGGCTCACACCATTAGGAAGAAGTAGAGTTGAGATTTAAATCCAAAGAATCTGACTCCAGAGTCTTCGCGACTGTTATAGATTATGGGGGATAGAAACGAAACTTGAATCGGCAGCTAGACAAGACAGTAATCACTTCCTATGGTGGTCACCATTGAGCCAGTTGAAAGGTTTGTGTGGAGAGCCCGTCTTGTATTTAGGGTACAAAGCAATGTAAGATAATTCCTGCCCCACACCTACTTGCCTTCCCCCACTATTTATGCACATATTCTGTCTGAATGCCCAAATATCCTTTCCAGTCCATCCAGAATGCATTCTCTTCCTAATGTTATGTGGAATATAATCTGAACTCAATCATTACATTGACCTTCAAAATGGGAGTCTGAAAAAGGCAAAGAGGTTCTTTAGATGTGGGATCAGAGTAAGTGTGTTAAATTCAGGCAGATATGGGTTTGAAACCCAATTTGTTCTTTTACTAGCTGGGAAATATCCCAGGGAAAATTACCATGGGAAAATTACCACTTTCAGGGTCAATTTTCTCATCACTACAATGGCAATACTAGTACCTCTCTCCTAGGGTAATAGAGAGGGTTAAATGCACAGTGTTTGATAAATGATAACACTCCTACTTGACTCACTAGGAATAACGATTCTGAAGGTATCACCCTTAACAAGGAATGAAACATGCTTTATCGAGAGTTAAGTTCTGAGAAATAATGCTACAATCCACGGTGTGGCCTGGAGCTTTCTCTTGGCGTTTGTTTGCTCAAGTTCTCTCTCCAACTGGGAAGGCTTTGGGACTCCTGCTGCTCTGCCTGTGCCGGGCTACATGCTTGTTCTGCAGGTCTAGACCCTGGGGGAAGGGTTCAGAAGTCCCCACTTTGGCTTCGGGTCTAAGCTGTGCTCTTCAAGGCAGCTTCTCCAGCAATAAAGCCCCACTTTTAATTCACATCCTTCTTCTGTATTTCTTTCTCCATTCATTCACAGAATTCGGCACTCCTCCCATGGAAAAGGTAGAATTAGAATTGAAAAGAAAATCCTGACAGTAGCTATTATTACAATAATATTTTTACCACTATTATTTACTCTTCTAATTTCTACTCATGTTGACTTTAACATTGTGTGTGTTTATATAGCATTTATGCAGCATATTCAATGAGTTTATATTCTTAGGTTGTAAACCCCAGAGAACAGGAATAGTATTAGTGAATTTCTCTGGGTTCAGGGCTGAGTAAGGTGCAATTGATCATTCAGAAAAATGAATTTTGGTAGTGGGAAAGTAATACCTTAGGAAAACTTTGCTTGCTTTTGATCGTTTATTGGTTAAAGTTGTAATTCTTGATGGTCTATGGAATGACAGGAAATACTTGTTTTGTGGAATTGGTTCCTATGCCTTTCTAAAAAGATACATGATTGCCTCCTAACCTTAAATTTCACATACTTACCTTATTATATCTGTTTCTTTAATTCTGGTTTTTGCAACAACATCTGGAGGAATTGTTCTCCAACCAAAGTTCATGGGCCACACAAAGATGCCTCTTTGAAAGTTGTCCACTGTCATGTAACTAACACAGAAGAAACAAAAGTGCTACCTGAGGTCATACACATATAACCAGCCTGATACCATGTCTTGTTCAGATGAATGAAACAAGTGCTTACACAAATGATTTTAGGTTATCACAAACTTTTTAATAACATTTCAAGCAAATTTATGAATACAACTTACATTAGTGACTAATTGGTTAGATTGCTAGTTTTTAACTTATACTTAACTGCTAATAATGTTCTCTTTTTGAAGGAAAAAAACAATTTAAGAGCAAATGTACATTTCCCACAAAAAGATGAACTAATCTTAAGGAAGATAAGTATTTTCTGGGTTCATGTACAATAGAAAGAAGAAAGAACAGGACAATGAGTATTAGGACTTATTGCTATTAAGAGTTAAGCATTTTGATGATCAAATAAACTACTGAATTGATTTTCTCTGATCCCAAGATATCTATTATGTGTTTTCATTTATTTAAATGGGTGAACTGTGTATTTCTTAGATTTTTCAAAAATGAGCATTTTTAGAATATGACCAGTACTTTCTGCTGCTATTAGTATCCTTAGAAGTTTCTTGTGGAATATGAAAGTATTACCTCATATCCTTATCATTGATGACTTCAATTACTGGACAGGCTACTTTCTTTCTACTTAAATAAACTCTTTCCAGAAGAGGTTCCAACCAACCAACGTTACATTCCACGTGAGAATCTAAGAATGTCAACACATCACCTAGAAAGCCAGAAAGAAAAAAATCATTTGAAACTGTGATATACTGAGTGTGTGTACTTCATGTTCAAAGGTCTTGGGGGTTCCTCCAGAAAGGTGATTATTAAGGGTCTTCTTACTGAATTCCTGGTCCTTATATAATTTCATTTTATAGTGAAATGAAATATATTTTGTTTTTAGAAGTCCTGTGGGACAAGCATCATTTTCGTTTGTGAAAAATTGAAAAGGCACTTAGAACGGATAGCCAAGACTTTGAAGGGAATCCTTAGTAGTAAATGTGGCTGCTTTGTCTCTTCTAAGGAGGGTGGGATCCCATTCACCTGGAATGGGGGCCTGTGGACCAGGCAGAGTTTGGTATTCCAAGGTGGGCCTTAGGAATGACCAAGAGGAAAATCATTCTGCACAACAGGGGTGAAAAGAAATAAAAGAGGATGAATCAGCAAGGCTAGAAGGCAGTGTAAAAAGGGTTACAAGGCTGGGGCGCCTGGGTGGCTCAGTTGTTAAGCGTCTGCCTTCGGCTCAGGTCATGACCCCAGAGTCCTGGGATCAAGCCCCACATCAGGCTCCTTGCTCAGCAGGAAGCCTAGCCTGCTTCTCCCGCTACCACTCCCTCTGCTTGTGTTCCCTCTCTAGCTGTGTTTCTCTCTGTCAAATAAATAAAAATCTTAAAAAAAAAAAGGTTACAGGGATAGGGAGGGACAATAAGGAATAGTTTAATGGGTATAGAGTTTTAGTTTTGCAAGATGAAAACCGTTCTGGAGGTTGGTTGCACAACTGTGTGAATATACTTCAGAGTACTGGACTGTGCACTGAAGAAATAATGAAGATTTTATATTTGTTTTACCACAATAAAAAATCAAAGGCTTGCAGGAGAGAAAAAGAAAAAAGAAAAAAAAAAACTTTGAGGCCAAAAAATAATCACTAAAAATTCTTTTTTCCTATTAGTTGTGTGAAGTAACACTCTCTTCCGAATAAAAATCTCTGTAACATCTACATTGTTCCAAATGATTTTATACAAGTGGAGTGTGTGTGTGTGTGTGTGTGTGTGTGTGTGTGTGTAGATTAACAATAACCTGAGGAATCTGGGCAATGGCCAAAATCCTCTATGTGCCCTTTCAGACCCAACCATAGCCAAATTACAAAGGCTTTCCCTGGCATATCCTCATGGCTGGAGGCTGTCCTCTCATACCACACGTGGTCTGCAGCCAGTGCACCACGGCCTCTGAAGGGACTTGCAGTCAAGAGGACGTGCTCTCAGCATAGCTTCATTCCTAGCTGAGGTTCCTCCATTGGTGGCCTCCTTCAGGCCCAGATCTCTGTCTCTGCATGGGAGGTGGGGAGGTGCAAGACATTTTCTTCCCCCTGACTCAACATTCAGTCCTTTCCCACTTCAAGTCCTCTCTTTTTCTCACCCTTGGCCCAGGCTGTAATATATATAGGAGGAGCCTTTGGTTTGGGGCTCCTTAGACAGTGGGATGATCCTCACAACTGCCCAATCCACCAGCCCATTTCTCTACAGGGAAACATGGGACATTCAGGGAGTCAGCACTTTCTTCTGTTTCAATTCTTATACTTCTTACTTATATTAGTGGAGGAAATAATTGAGTGTTACTTTCCTTTTGGCTTATTGTTTGAATCGACCACTCTGACATCTGGCTCCTCCCCTCAGCTCTTGAAAAACCTATAATAACATCAATTACCTTCTATGAAGTGCTTACTCTATGCCAGACATTGTCCTAAGCATTCTTCATGGTTGTCTTGTTTAATCCACACAACAAACTGGAAGTATAGATCTAATTTTTCTTTCCATTTAAGAAATGAGATGTAGGTCTGAGTTTTATTCCCATTTAAGAGAAACAAAGAATTTAAGCAATTTTTTCAAATTTGCTCAGCTAAGTGGGAGCCCGATATTAGAAAACACATAGTTTATCCCATTGCCTTTGTTCCTAAAAAAAAGAAAGAAAAAATGGCCACAAAGAGGCAGGGCTATGAGAATGGGAAGGCTTAAAGTTATCCACTAAAAACTATAAACTACCTCTGAATTAGTGATTCAGTATCTTATTAACTGATCAACAATGAAATTTTTGCATGAGGGTAAAGAAACTGACCTCAGCCAAGGTCATGTGAGGAATGTTCTTGAGACGTCTCTAGGCAGAACTAGGTTGCGCTAGACTGAAGCCCCTCCCCCTTTATTCCCAACACTTGGAGACAGTGGTTACAACTCCTGATCATGCTGGTGGAGTCCTATTTTCAGAGATTATGGCTTATTTGATAATGAAAGGTCATTATCAACTAAGGGTTTATTTTGCACAGCCTGTTCCCTGTGTGGAAAGATTCACAGAGGTGTGTAGGGTATGTATGTAAGCATGGCCTGCCAACGTCCTACTTGGTTAGTGAATAGCATGTGCAGAAGATGACCTCCTTTTTCTCACTATTTCTACTGCTGGTCCATTCAAACCAAAGAGCAATCTCTACCAGACTGCCTGTCCCTGTCCCCAGAATAAGCTGGTAGGGTCGAAGGGGCTAGATTGACTTTCTCACTCCCTGGTGACAGCAGGATGGGAACCCAAACCTACTTCCACTTCCCACCTGGCCCAGATTCCCATACAGATTTTCATTCACTTGTTGCCAGGACCCAAAGGAAGCAAGCTTCTGCCCAAAACATAGACTGGAATTTTATACTGTTTTATTTTGGGTGCAAAGAGAATCCTCCCATGCATGAATGTCATTGCTCTACTTTCAGACACTTTAATTTAAAATAAGATCTCCAGAACTAGACCAGGGAGCTGTCTATGTAGCTGACTCTGGTTAGGACTTCTACTTGTAGTGGGTATGGTCTGTGGACATTTCACACACTCTTCCTAACCCCAAGCGTCATGGTGAAATGAGCACAGGATCAATGCCACATAGCTCTGCTTTCCTTAGCCACACTGGATAAATTACTTAACTTCTCTGAGATTTACCTCATGGAGATAATTCTAAGATCTATCTAATACCTAAATTCCTTATAAATAGCTAGTGTTATTACTGTTTTTTATTAACATATGATGTATTATTTGACCCAGGGGTACAGGTCTGTGAATCATCAGACTTACACATTTCACACCACTCACCATAGCACATACCCTCCCCAATGTCCATCACCCCACCACCCTATCCCTACCCTATTACTGTTTTTTCAATGAGTGTTTAAGCTAGAGCTCAGAAGAATCCTATCTTGATGACCACATGGCAGGCTTTTTCTATTTCCTAAGAGTAGTTCCCGGCAATGCTGGATTGTTTGTAGAAGGGTTTGATTGTAACTTATTTTTTTATTTACCTTTTGGCCAACCCAGAGAAGCACGAAGTGCCAGAAAGCTTTGGTTCCTTGTTGAGTACAGACCCCCATTTCTCTTTAGCCAACCAGCTTGCGATATTGTTGCCAACACCAATTAGTGTTGGAGTGTTGTGTTTAGGGCTTCTTGAGGGATGTGGACCCGGCTGGCCATTTAATTTTATGTAACAATTTATAAGTGATGCTAAGGAAACCACCTGTTTTACTTGCAGCAGAAACAAGTTGTAGAAATTTACAGAAGGACTATCACTTTTCAGGAGACCTCAGGGTTGTCCAAGAGTTAGATGTCATTTTAGTTCACATACTAAAAGTTAGCCAACGGATTCTTTGGAATGCTTACAGCAACGTCATGTATTTTGCCAAATGCCCTTGTTATAAAGGAAATGAGAATCTGATCTCTACTCTAACTCTCCAGAGTGTACTATTGAACCTGCCCGTGCACACTCTTCTTGGCAGGGCAATAACTTGCTCTTTTGCTCAATAATCACATGAGATCCGAGTGGTCAGCTTGTTCACTTTATACCTCAATTACTGCATCTCTTTTTACTCCTGTTGGCTTCCTATAGCACACTTTCCCTAGAGATCCACTGACCCTGGCCTGCTCTTCAGAATTTTAAATCCTACTTGAACTCTCTATCTCCTCAGTCTCAGGAAATAACTGATTGGACCCAATCTTTTTGCCTGAATCATATCCAGATGAAGAACCTATCGTGTACTGGAAATTAAACATTCAGTAAACATGGCTAGTGGTCAGAGAGCCACTGTTTTGCCCTTATTATTTTGTATTACGTACTTTCAGAGAGTCTAATAATACCCAGGGACCAAAATGGGGCCACCTGACCAGTTTCTGTAGGTCCTTGGATCTTTCTTTGATCTCATCCTTGCTTGTGGCTTCCCCTCCCTTTTCTCTGAATCCTAAAGGATAAATCTTTAGGGAAAGATAGCTGTCAAGGCCTATCAGATTCTGAATTCAGATTCTTGTCTTTCATCTCTCTGTTTGGCTGAGGCAGTCTAGAGAAAATTTCTGCCTTGGTATCTTTGCTGATCGCTGATTACAGAGACTTCTCAGGACCAGAACGTCTCCTGCCTGTGCTTTACTTAGGATGGCTGGGGAATGCCAAGGGGGAGTCTGAGACTAACAGGCTGGCCAGTCCCCCTCAGGGCCAGTCTCTGAACGATCCCTGAATTATTTCCTCAGCTAAAGCTGGTATAGGCTTCTGAATCCCCTTGAATTTCCCACGGGAGTCAGGGACACTTCAGGGCCCTTGGCTGTATCCTTGGCCAAGTCTGTTACTAATCCCAGCAGAACACACTTTTCAGCCATTGGACTCCTGCTAATGCTGCTCAAAGTGTGGGCCACAGACCCTGCCATCAGAGACAAGAACAGAAATTGAAAACAAAGGCTTTAAAATTCTAGCAGGTTGCTGGAATTTGTTAACTTATTCTCTATTTTATGTGTATGTATGTAACATATATGTCATTATTTATGTTATCTGTATCTTATCTATATTATATATACACACATGCACATGTATACGTTATACATAATAAAATTATGCATATATCTATATACGTATAGTATAGATGTATGCGTATATAGTTGTGTATACAACTTTATTTTTTCCAATTCCTTTCTTAGGTAGCTTATCTTTATTATAACTCACAAAGGGATAGGTCCACAAAATTTGGAAGTTAGAAAAAAAAAGTTCTATGATAGTTTGAGAATCAACTCTTCACTAGAGAGCGACAAACAATTAATAAGCACCTAACTGGCCTCTCCAAACTAAAGCTGTGACCCATTAGCAACTCATTACAACACTCTGGTGGACTTGGCCAGACTCTAAAAAACAAATAAAATAGAAAAGAAGGTATTAGAATCTGCTACACATGTTATTTCATGAAATGTCTATTGTAGTTATATGGGTAACATATATATGCACTGGGTTGTGATGTAAGATTTATTTCTTAACATGGGTCATGGTCCAAATAGTTTGAGAGTTACCCAACGAAAACCGAGCTAATGTGCTCAAGGGTGTTAATGACTGACTGAGAGCCAAGTTTACATTTTCACATTTGGGTTTTCTAAAATCAAAGAAATTATTTGCTGGCTGTGTAAATGCAAGTACTTGAGCAGGCCGATTAGGCAATTACTTTGAGCAACTTCATGCAGCCCATCTGAAAAGCGCCCCTCCCCCCTTGTTGTCTAACAGGTTAGACTGTTCTGGGGATCATCGACAGCTCTGTGCTCCATGTAGGCACAGAGAAGGTTTTTATAAGCAATACATTTTTTGGTTCTGCACTTGTCAGCTTTCTCTACATGGATGTCTCACTTCCATCTCCAATTTACATGGACAAAATTGGAACTCAACTGCAATCCCAAGTCTGTTCCTCTGGTTGGAGGAACCTACCACCCACCAAGTTGCTCAGATGCTGATTCTAGGGGTGTTTTTATTTGTTTGTTTGTTTGTTTTGTTTTATTTTTTGGTGTTTTTTTTTACTCCTTTCATTATTACTCTCTTCATATCTTATCTGATGACAAGTCCTTTGGACTCTATGTCCACAATATATTCTTACTCTGACCCTTTCCTTCATCTGTTCCAGGACCTCCCTGGTGCTTGGACACCTATAATAGCTTCCTTTTCTTCCTTTTTAAGATTTTTTAATTTATTTGAGAGAGAGAGAGAGAGAGAACGAGTGGTAGGAATGCAGAGGGAGAGAGAATCTTCAAGCAGACTATCCCTGAGTGCAGAGCCAGCCATGGGGCTCAATCCCACTGCCCATGAGATCACAGCCTGAGCCGAAGCCAGAAGTGGACACTCAACAGATTTGAGTCACCCAGGTCCTGCTATGATAACCTCCTAATTGGTCTCCCTCCTTCCTCTCTCCTCTCCCTAATACCCATTCTCTACAAGGTGGCCAAAGTAAGCTTTAAATTAAGTAAAACAATTTTATCCTCCTCTTTAACATACTTCATTGGTTTCATTTGATACCAAGATTAATGCCTACACTCCTTGAATGACTCATAAAGCTTTATAAAAGCCTACCTTTACCTTGACCCCCAGATGAATCTCCTATCACTCTCTCCAGGCTCAGCACTCATCAGCTATAATAAGCTTTCCTTAACTTTACTACACAGAACATATTTCTGCACCAGGACCTTGCACTTCTTGTTCCACTTGCCTGGGAATGTTCTTCAACCAGATCTTAGCCCCAAACTTGCCTACTTGGACTATTTCCCCACTGTCTTATTTTTGTATCTTTTGTGTGTAATTACTTCCCAAAAGAAATCAAACATGGATTTTTATTTAATGTTCCAAATGCGATCTATCATTAAGAATCTTAGTAATTGCCGCAATGTCAATTTTGGTGTGATGAAATTTTAAATTTCCATTACAGGTCAAAGAAATTTGTTAGCAAACCAAAGGGATAAGAAAAGTTCAAAATTTGGGGTCTAGTTGCAAGGATGTGTAACTTAGGTGAGCAGATAATTTACCATTAGAACATGCTTAAATGCAGGACACCTGGGTGGCTCAGTCAGTAGAATCTGCCTTTGGCTCAGGTCATGATCGCAGGGTCTTGGGATGCAGCCCCATGTTGGGCTCCTTGCTCAGTGGGGAGCTCTCTCTCCACCCGCCTCTCCCCAAGCTCATACTCTCTCTCTCTCAAATAAATAAATAAAATCTTAAAAAAAAAAAAGAACATGCTTATGGGAGAGGGTTGGCTAGATGTGCAGAGGCAGGAAAATGTAGCAGATAAGAGTGCAGATTTGGAGCCAAGATTTCTGGGTTCCAATCCTGCTATAGCACTTGTTAGCTGGGGGAATTTGGGCAAGTCATAACCTCCCTGTGCTTCCATATCTTCATCTGTAAAATGAGAAAAATTATTGTACCAGCTCCTAGAGTTATTGTGAGGATGAAATCAATTACTGTAGAAAATATTTAGAATGGAACGTGGTATATAAGTTCAGCAATTATTATGGGAAATGGGTCTTTCCAGAAAAGGCTGTGAAAATAAACCAATATGTTTGATGTTTTTTTTTAGTGTACTCGTGGGCAGAAAAGATTTGGCTCCTCCCATTCACTCACCAACACCCACACACTAAAAAGAGGTGAAGAGAAGAAGATTATATCGCTCTTTGGGAAGACAGAGAGAGCTATCAGAAGAGCAGACACACACGTAGGTCAAGGAAGAGAGAAGTAAACAATTCTAAGTCCTCAAATACTGATGGGATGAGGTCAAAAAGGTATAGGCTTGAAGGAGCAACAAGTGGTCAAATTTGGTACAATCTGAGTACAATAAATAAATGAAGGAAGGAAGGAAGGAAGGAAAGACAGAAGAAAGTAAGGAAGTTAATAATATACACGTTGAATTTTTTAAAGCATAAATTCCTATTGATGGGAGCATAAGAGGAGAAGAGGAAGGAGAGAGAGAGAGGAAGGGAGGAATAAAAAGAAGAGGGAGGGTAGGACAGAGAGATGGACAGCCCTCAGTGTAATGATTGATTCAAGTAATGATCATCAATGGGTGCAAAATCATTGAGTAAAATGTAAGGAAAACAGTATTCTTATGGATCAAAGTATCACATTACAAATTACTTCTTACCCCAAAAGAAAAATCTGGCTGTTAACATTTTAACCAAATGTTCAAAATTACTATCATCCACAGTGGGACAACCTGACATCATGCATCTCTTGATTTGAAGCCATTAAACAATAGGTAATTCCTACCACCTACATAGTAGAATACTACACACTATTCACAACAAAAACATTTATCTTGAGTGTAACATGAGGAAACAATGAGAAAATTTCAGAATGTGGTCACATGTACAAAACAAATGGCCTGGACTCTTAAAAAAAAAAAAACCAGTCAATGGTACGTAGCATGTTGTCTATGCTAGATCGAGGAACTAGGGAGACTAAACAAATAAATGTGGTGCGTGAACTTAATAAGATCTCAAATTTCAAAGGAGAGAAGTAGCTATAAAAAACATTTTAGGAGCAATGAGGAAGTCTGAAAGAGCATAAACCAGATCATATTTAGAAAGGAAGTTGCGCTCATCTAAGAGAATGTCTGTATTTTGCAGAGATGCCTACTAAGGTACACAGAGTTGCAGCGTCATGATGTCTGTGAATTTAAAAGTTGAGGACAAAAGTGTGTGTGTATAAACATGTGTCTGTGTATGTGTGTGATGAAGCCCATGGTACAGAAAGTTAAAAATCGGTGGCCATGATGATGGCTATGTGGGTGTTCACTGCAGTATTACTTCAAATTTGCTATGTATTTGAAAGCAAATAAACTAAAACAAAAATATAACTAAAACAAAAACATCGGCAGCTTCTCACCTGTTGCATTCTGTGCTCCCGCCAGCCTGGCTCTTATTAAGCCATGTCTCTCTTTGAGACGAAGAATCCGAACTTTTGGAAACTGAGACATGTATGTATCCAAATCACCTTTTAGGTAGTCTATATGACAGCAAGAATAGACAAGGGAACGTGTTAACTAACAAGATCTGGATAACACCAGCAGAGGCTTCTCAACATCAAATTCCAGAAACTATGTTTACTGTAGTCACGAAATTTTACTCCTTGGGCCATGATTTTATTTTCCGATGTCATTTTCTTGGACTAATTTTTGTGTGTATTTAATACTCCGAGCTATCTGTTTCTTAATTTCCAAATCCTTCTTTTCAGTGTTGCCAAGTGACACAGAGGAGGGCTCACCTTTTCTGAATATTTGTCAGGATAGGGGCAAATTTGCCCTGAGATAAATGAAACTCGGGTCTCTGTACAAACTTTCTGGCTTACAAAGGCCCCTTCCAAGACCCAGACTAGAGGCTAAAACATTGTATACAAATTGGAAAATTTGTGAAAGAAAGATATTACAACTGCAACTGTTTAAGGGCACTGTCACTTCCCTACTATCACACCATCTGAGCCACACCTCTTTTGTCTTTTGGGAGGTCGAAGAAGAATCCATCTAAAGGAATGTTGTATGGGTTTTATGGGATTTTTTACATGACTTGCAGTCACTTTGATGGGTAATGAAACTATTGACATATATCCCAGGTAGGGAAGGCTTCCCAGAAGTACTTTTGCTGTTCATTTTCTTACTGATTTTATGGGATTTTTTTTTTCCTAAAGAGGACCCTGAAAACTATATAAGCTCCAGGTCTCTCCAAACGGTTCTTCAGGTACCCGGATCTGTCATTCATAAAAAGACTATTATTTGCTTGGTGAATGGATACTATTTCTGTTTATGCTTTCAAGGCCCTTTCTCAAGGTTTTCAACCAGGTTTTTTTAGGCATCTTAGTGCTAATGGACCTCAGGGTGATTATGGTAGGAACTCTTAGGCTGATGAAACTGGTTCAGCCATTGTGGTCATGAGCAGAGCTAAATTGTAATATTGGGGCTGTCTTCTCTTTGGTATTTCCTAAAATTTTCTAAAGTGTGTTGCATTTTGGGAATTTATAATGTGGTGGTTATGACCTCAGGTGGAAATAGACCACTTATGTACACAAATTACGTGAGGACCCCAACAGGGAGATTCTTCACTTCTTCCAGACCGCGGTGGATTCTGCCTTTGCGCCACATTGAAGCCTCATTTTTTTGGTTCTTTTGGCAATTTATCTTCTCAAAGCTTGATACATAATGTGCTTTGCTCTTGAGGAAGAAACCATCGGCATTCCATTTCTTTGTTTTCCATAGAGTCTAACTCTGACTTGTTATTACCAGAGGGAAAGGCATCCTATTAATTGTGGGGGTATTGGCTTATTAGATTTCTTAAAACCATTGAACACCTTCTGGTTTCTGGAACTTCAAAGTGCTCCAAGGAGCTATAGTTAGAAAATCATTTCTACACGACAAAGAAGGCACAGCTGAAGGGAAGTCTGAGACAGTTAACTGAAGATAGAACTCACTTTCTATATCCCGTAGATGCTTGGCTTTATGCCTCTAAAGCACCACACGAAACAATGATTTGATATTTTTGCCATCCACCCAAACTCTTATTGCCTCATATCAAACTTTAATTTTCCAGGAGTGGCTTTCCTACCTTTGGTGCTGAAGTCATCCACCAGCAGAATCTCCTTGATGAGGTGTGGAGGAGAGCGATTAAGGACACTGTGGACAGACCTCAGGAGAGTGGACCACACTTCATCCACAAAGCACATGATGACACTGGTGGTCGGGAGGTTATTGTGAACTAGCTGCTCTGCACACCTGAGTCAGGACACAAGCAGGGCTCATTTCAAAACCAAATGAGACGATTTTAAAAGTCACAGAGTGCAACTGTATAGATATACATATACTCACATGCTCTGTTTACCTGTCTGTGTCTATCTGTCTATATATCTATTTATCCATGCATCCATCCAACATCTACTACATACGTCAGTGATGATTTTACCATGTGTTTTTCTTGGGGAGGGTTATAAGCGACATAAACAATCGGAATAAGAAATGCCAGTAACAGTAGTTGCTATAAAAGGACTAGCAATGGGAGACAATGAGAAGTTTCTGTGGCAGCATCTCACTGTAGTGGACAGGATATAGGCTTTACAGGTGCTTAGACACGGTTCTGAGTCTCACCCCCGCTAGTTCCCAGGTCTTTATTCATTGATACCACACTTCATCACTCTGTCTCTCTTTCTACATCTTTAAAATTAGGCAAAGGTTTTTATTCAACAGAGCTTTACAGTCTAGTGAGAACGCACATAAAATGTCTAGCACAGTTCCTGGCAAAGGAATTCACCAAATGGTAGCTATGCTATCCTACTTAGACCATATACCATAAGAGAACGCTCTGACTTATTTAATGTTACCAAGTTGTTTCTGATGGCCCTTCCAACTGGCTTCCTGCCAAGTGCCAAAGGAAATATTTTTTCTCCCACCTTGTATGTGAGTGTATTTATGGATATATATGGAGATATATAATTAAACTCTTCATCTTCTCTATCTATGTAGGGGTTACTTGCTGAGACTGTGCTACAGAGTAACCGCAGTTGAAATAGTCCTCCTGGCATAGATAGGAGGATAAGGCTACAGTGGGAGCTGGTATTCAGGTGGGTTGTAATTGGTTTTGGGTTTTTTTCCCACACCCTACAATGCGAACTACCTTGCCAAGGCATTCTTCCATTCCCGGCCTGCTACTCTTCATAGGAGGCCAGGTGGAACCTCACAAAGAGCATTTGCCATCCTTCTAACACAGCTGCTGTTAGCAATGTCATAATTAAATTACAAGGATCATAAATAAATATTATAGGCACGCTGTATTATTTCAATTTAAACCAACAACGTTTCCCTTTTTAATGGATGAAGAATTGGAATCATGGCGAGGCAATTCATGACTATACTGTTAGTAAATGGCGGAGTTGGGACTCAAACTCTGGTCTGGTCTGGCTACAGAAATAGCTGTTCAGGAAGCCTTAAGTTCTCAAGAATAAAAGAAGCTGGCAGCACATGTAGCATTTTGTGGGAGCAGGCACTTCTGCCAGACAACATAGCTACACTTTTTTTAGTCCCTAAAAAAGAAATAGATAAGAGCAAAAGCCCTAGTAAAACCATATTTCCACGCACTCACCATTTATCAATAGTACTTAATAAAGTATTTTCATGTGGAGAACTATAACAATTGCTTGGGATCCATATTTTTACCCTCTTCTCTAAATAGAACAAACTGAGGCTAGAGAAGTTAGATGACTTATCCAATATGATTCACCTGGAAAGGATATGTATGGAAATGTGAACAAATAGTTGTCATTCCACTGCACTATGCTGATTTTTCTGTACTAAGAGCATGGGTTTTGGAAGGATAAGTATATGGTCAAATACCAGATCTCCTAATTACTGGCTTAGATAAATTGTGTAACTCTTTTGAACCTGAATTTGCCAGAGATTAAGAACCTCCAAGCAGAGATTAAGAATTGGCTTGTTATAAGATAAAGTGCAAATATTTGATAAAACTCACCTACTCTTTATCTGACCCACAGCAGATACTTAAGAAAAGGTAGGCAAATCCAGTTTAGTCGGTAATTTCATTGGTTTCCTAAAATGGATGGTCATCATACTAACCTACAAAGCCTTATGAAAACACACATAGCCAATCACTAGCTCCAGAAAATCTATTCAGCAGTTCCGAATAGGCCCTGAGAATCTGTGTCTTCAAAAACAAACGACATAAGTAAAAATCTACAAACAAATAGATAACCTGCAAGTTGTTGATAGGCCAGTTTGGGAATCTGAGCTCTAAGACAAAGTGGACTTAATTTATTTTTACCATTGGTGGGTAATCTTTAAAAAAATAAATTGAGGGCTGTTAGGAGCATGTCCCGAATCTTCAAGTGATGTAAAATCAAAATGATACATTTTCATCAGATACCCTGATCTAGTGATCAGGTACCCAGTATTAACATCAACTAGTAGGCAGCTTAAACTGATCTGATTCTACACTAGAGATCCATGAATTGGGATTTCTAAATAATCGAGCCATCCCTGACTTCACTAAGGGCTGTATTAGTTTCCTGTGGCTGCTGGAAGAAAATTAAAAAAAAGAAAAAAAAATCTGCTTATCAGTTGCTTTCTCAATTTATCTCTTTCTTCTCACATTTTACTATGAAAGAAAGGAAATATCAGGCCACACCTTCAATGTTTGGCTTGGAATTCTTTGCAGTTAACTATCCAAGTTCATGGCTTACAATATCTGCTTCCACACAGCAATTGGACACAATTTAGACAAAGTTTCTGCCACTATCTTGTGAGGGTCATTTTCACTCCTGTTCCAAGTATTGTGATCTACATTTCCTTCTGGATCCTCACAAGATGTACTTAGAATGCTCATATTTTTTATCAACATTCTGTTCAAGTCAGTATGTGTATTCTTAATGAGGACAGAAGTTTTCTTTTCTGTGCTTCTCACTTCCTTCCAAGCCCTCACTTGTAGCATCTTTAACATGTGTGTTTCTACCAACAGTTTCTTCAAGGCAACCAGGGTTTGCCTGTCGTGCTTCTCAAAATTCTCCCACCTTTTATCTATTATTCAATTCTTTGGATATTACTTGAATAATCCTTCTACATTTTTAGGTATTTGTGACAGCAGCAACCCACTCTTTGAATTATATTAGTTTCCTCTGGCTGCTGTAACCACCTTTGTAGCTTAAAACAATGGAAACATGGTCGCCTAGGTGGCTCAGTGGGTTAAAGCCTCTGCCTTCAGTTCAGGTCATGATCTCAGGGTCATGGAATCAAGCCCCGCATGGGGATCTCTGCTCAGCAGGGAGCCTGCTTCTCTCTCTCTCTCTGCCTACTTGTGATTTCTTTCCTCTCTGTCAAATAAATAAATAAAATCTTAAAAAATAAACAATAAAACGTATTCTTTCACAGTTCTGGAAGCCATAGCATTAATTTATTGATTTTATTTCTTATTTTCTGCATCCAGAATTTCCTGCTTACTACAATGCTTCTAGCATAGTTACACATAATTAATATTTGATAAATGTGTATTAAATGGGTGGATAAAAAAATGGAAGTGGAATGGAGCTTAAATCAAAAGATTAATGGTGGAAGAAGAGACATTTTTCTTTGAGATAGGAAGAAAAAAGGTGGTAATGTATACAGATGAGTTCATGCACAGAGAAGTTGAAAGAATTTGTAGCTCATGTTGGAGGAAAGGTTGTTTGTTAATGTGATAGGGTAGGGCTTTGAGAAGAATAGAGAATATTTGGAACAGACACTATGAATAATGGGAGGGAGTCCTGGCCAACTACTCATAAAAGGATTTCTGAGGGGCATTGAGTACTTTCCTGAATTTGGAGATCTGAAAATTTTAATACTGGTGTGATTTACTCCACCAGGGTCTGCCAGCCTGGGTGTAGGAAGAGATAAAAACAGATTGGTAAATTAATCCAAGTCTAGATGTCGTCAGAACAAACAAAATGGAAAGAAAAATGGAAGAGGATTTCGAGAATACTAGTATAAAATGGGTAAAAATTCCATAGTGAGCTATATGTTGGGAGAGAAGAAGTAAAGCTAAGAGGAGTTTAATAACCTGAGGAAGACATCAGTGACTCCCTATGACTTCCTCATCTCTAATTTTATAATGCAAATGACTGGAAAATGCACATTTTACACTTAAATACTCCTTACATCATTTGGTATTAAGAAAAACAAATGAGGGGCGCCTGGGTGGCTCAGTCGTTAAGCGTCTGCCTTTGGCTCAGGTCATGATCCCAGGGTCCTGGGATCGAGCCCCGCATCGGGCTCCCTTCTCGGCAGGAGGCCTGCTTCTCCTGCTTCCATTCCCTCTGCTTGTGTTCCCTCTCTCGCTGTGTTTCTCTCTGTCAAATAATTAAAATCTTAAAAAAAAAAAAAAAAAAGAAAGAAAGAAAAACAAACGAGTTCTAAAAGGGAAGGGTCAGCTGCACAAATTCTGCCTGAGCCATCTGAACCAACCAGCCTCGTCGTGAAGTCCTAAGAATTGCTTTACTGTTAAAATTTGGTTGATATTAGAAAATCTAGTTACAAATGAGAATACATCAGGGAGTTAACCATGTAGGCTAACCCTGATGAATCTTCTCATATTATGATAAATCAGTAGATTTTTGGTCTCTTTTAGAAGGAAGTTCCAAGAAGTGTTTTAATGTTAGCCAGTGTGAAATTGGAATTGGAAAAGCTCTCAGAGATTTGAGATTTGAGATCCGTTAGCCAAATATCTGAGCTTCCATTCACCCCATCCCATCACGGTGCCTTAGTTTTACCATTAGAAATCCATATGGGTGGGGTCATGATGGATTCCACTAGATGACAGTATCCCAAGGAATATAGGACCCATGCCAATTATTGCCAGACATGTAGTTCAGATGCATTTAAAGAACCCATTGAAAATGACTCTGCAGAAGGTATTGTACAGGTCACACGGGTGCCTGGAAAAAGAGGCAGCATCAAAGGATGGGGAAGGGGGCACAGAAGGAGGTGAGAGAGGCTGGGAATACAGAGTGTGCCTTACTTTGGATGGCTGAGATGTCAGGCCATGCTAACATTTATATGTACCTGATTTCCTGCACAACTCAGCAGGTTAAAGAAGTTTCCACGTGTCTAGAAAAATTAGCAAGCTTGCTTTGTTTAAAGGCACAGTGTTTCAGAGCAGAAAGGCTTTCCATATTAACATTTGCACCCTTCTTATGTACTGACAGTCATCTAGGTTACTACAGGTTGTAAAAAGAATTTCAAATTATCCTCCAGGGACCAACTAAAAGTGAATCTCCTTTCTTCCGAGTTGCCTATTGGAAACCTTGCTTTCTGCTGTAGTGAGGAGGGGAGTTGCAGCTCAAGTAAAGTCTCATTTAAATGCACGCTATTTCTGGTTTGGTAACCTTTTTTGAGGTTAAGAAGTCATATTTTATTCTAGATGCTCACCCTTTCTACAAGTCAGGTGTTTATAGTCCACAGACTCCATGCTATCTCTAAAAATTAACCCGATCTGTTTCATTTGAGGGAAACCTGGACTTACATTATGGCGGCCAATCCATGGGACTCTGACATGAGGTCCACTGACCAGCACATAGTTGATACTACTTTGGTGGATCACCTTTCTGGACTTCCTCTAGACTTGACAAAGATGAGAAGGGCCTGAGTTTTCATTCCTTTCTGACACTTAATGGCTGCGTGACCACAAGTAAGCCATGTAACACCCTCATTTGCTTTGCTTTTAGGGTGAAGATTACAATGCCTTCCTCACAGAATGTCTGTGAAGATTTGATGTGATAATTGATATAAAAATACTGTGTCAGATCCATAGTAAAAACCCACGTGAGGACTTGTGAATATCCACAATGCAAACACACACATTTTGACTGGGTAGACTGACCTTTTCTCAGGCAAACCTTTAATTCCGATCTATCAAGGGCTCAACAGTTACCAAGAGACTCAGGGAGTGATGTGTTTTGCCTTTTCGGCTTGCGAGTGCTGAATGCTCAGCCACTAACCTGATTTAAATGTAGTCTGTCCCATAAGAAGGTTTCAAATCATAAGATTGGGGAAATGATAACATTCTCTCATTTTTATGAATTTTTCATTTTATTCCGAAACCATCAAAATGTACGACGTGGGTCAATTCTCAGTCTTCTCAGGTTTGAACAGAAGGTCAAGGAGAATGTTTCTCAAGTCCGATTTGCAATTCAACTAGTGCCCGGAGGTAAGCCTTCAGGGGCCTTCATTCCCTAAACTCTGCTATCTTCGGGAGGATCAAAAGGGGAATCCGGCATCCCGCTGAGGAGCTCCGTCCAGAATTATATTCTTTTCTACAAGACATTCAATATATTGGGGCTTCTTGACCTCGCCCTGATAACAGGGTATAGTTATATACAAAGTTTACTTTTGTATTTTGTTCTTTCTAGAGTAGACAACCCTGACATTCAGTCAGAATTGCCTGACTGCTAACTTAGAAGATTTCAGTCACACTCAGCACCTCTACCCTAAAGGGCTCAGCCAGCTGAGGCTGTGATTTATGAGGTCACCTTATATCCATCAAAGCTAGTGGAATCAAGATCAACATTCCTCACTTTAACATTCGGCTATTTTGAGCAGGCAGCTGTTGGAGTGAAATCGGCATGAAGGAGAAAAGAGCAGAGGTGGTCGTGTGGCAGAAATAGTTCTGGGGACCTTCAGGGCACCTTGGGGCTAGCTACGACCTTGAGCAAGTCACTTCCCTTCTCAGACTTCTCTGTAACCTAAGAAACTGGGTCACATCAACTTTGATGCTTCATCCAGTACTAACATTCTGTGATTGTTTATGCAATTTGAGCCTTGTTCATTCATAAGTGCCTCCCTCTGGGTCACGAGACCCTTGAGAAAAGTAAATTAAATGGTTTTATTGTTCATGTTTTCTTGCTGGTCCTTAAAAGACCCTTAACAAGGTTCTAAGGGGGTCTGGATTCTGCTTACTTTCGATGGTCTCATTTCCATCGCTCTCCCCAACCTCATGTCAGATTTCCTTCAGTTTCTTAATGGATCATTTTTTTGTTTTACCCTTTCCCTCCCCACTTCTCTGACTCCCTACCCCTTCAGGTCTCTGTCTTCTTTCAAGCCAGGTTCAGGGTCTCCCTTCCTTATTCTGAGAGTACCTTGTGCTTCCACAAAACGTTCTGCTGTCCTCCCCTTGGAGGCAGGGACCTTGCTCAGATGGCAAATCGCATAGTGGGAGCTCAGGGCCATTTGCTGTGGTTGGTGGCAGTTTTAGACTCCCCTTTGCTTAGTGCCATATAGAAAATAATTTCCTATCAATTTTCTCTCTGAAGAGGTAGCTGAAATGTAACACTAATTCCTTTCACACAACTCTGACTTGTGTGTAAGGAAAAGGAAGAGACATGTTTTAATTTCTGTCAAAGTTATATGATTATAAGAAAGCAAAGGAAAAGGAAGGAGGAGCTCTATCCTTATGGAAAGAGGACCAGGATTAGACGTTAGGAAATTTTCCTTTGAGTCACAACTTGGCTATTGGCTTTCAGGGATAGCAGATACATCATTTGTTCTTTTTGGGCCTTGCCTCATTTCCTCATCTGTAAATCATATGAGCAATAGTCTGTCTTTTGTAGCGTTGCTGTGAGGATTGGTTAGAATAAAAGTGCGCACGCACATACACTTATGAAATCTACACAGTACACGTGCAGACACAAACACACCATTGCCTGGAACACAAATAAGCACTTTTTTCGGTGAGGCCCAGCAAGCGAGAATCCCCTTATTCAAACAGCCTTGGCGAACACAGGAGAGGAGAGGCTGATAGTCACTCTGAGGGAGGAGAAAACCAGCCCCATGTGGTGTAATCATTATGGAGTCAGGAAGAATCAGAAGGCTGAAGTTTGGGTTCCAATGATGTCACTTATGAGCTGTTGGACCCTTGGCCAGAATACCTTTCCCTGTGTTTTCTTCCCCCCTGCCCCATCTCTTAAGGGGATATAACACTTATCAGTCTGGCACACTACTGTAAGGATCAAGTGGGGTGGTGTGCATGAAGGATGAACAGTGCCAGCTCCCTGGTACGGGGAACCCCACTCCTCACAGGCAGTGAGCAGACAGGGCATGGAAGGAAGTGGGCTGCCACCAGTGAATTATCGGCTGCCGTCTGAAACCTCAGTGTCCAGTTTCTCCATAGGCAGGGCTGGGACGGTGACTGTCCCTGCCTTGAGGAATGGTTTTAAGGGTCGGATGAGAGGAGGCAAGTCGGGAAGGCCCTTGTAAACACTGGTTCTCCATACTGCTCCTTCTCACACTTGTCCATATAACAACATTTCAGAAGCGCAGCCAATTTAGGAGATAATTTAGTCTGGAATAATGTAGGCTTTTTTTAAACATAGAGGGGACTCTAAAAAGCTCCTTCCATTTTGAAAGCAAACAACAAAAGAGAGCTTCTAAACACTGTTATTTTTCCCCAGTTTTCTGACCCTTGAGCAAACAGTGTTTCATTCTTGAGAGGCTCTGCAGGGAATGGGTCACCCAGAAAGGCCCAATAAGTAGTTATTTTCTGAGACAAAGAGTACCCAAGCAATACCGCAGTCAGAGTTTGATAAAATTAGGCTGGTGGTTAAATTAGGAACATGGATTAGATGAGCAAAAGAGAAGTGTAAGAGGTCCGAATTCCTACATTTATTGACTCGTCTCTCCCAGAGACATTTCTAGGTCTTTGGCAGTATTTTGGAGAAAAAGTCACCGATCTGCTTTAACATTTCTCAGTTTTACATAATCAGGCACTATTTCACTATTTTCTTCTCTTTGAGTTAGTAGCCCAAATGTGTTTTGTGTCCTCTGACCATCTTTCTCCTTATTACTCTCGAGTGATGGGGAGAGTGTGATAAATGAATGTATTGAAAGGCCCTGTGTCATCTTTCGGCTACTTTTAATCTTTGTTATGCTGTGGTCTAGCCTGTACCATTTAAACAAATGTTGATTTTTATTTCCTGCTCTCCGATATGACTTTTCAGTGAAATAGCATGCTGTGCTCTACCACACCAACACACAAATGGGCACTAATGTACATGTACGCACACGCGCGTGCGCGCACACACACACACACACACACACACACAATTCAGAAGCACCAGAAACAACCCTTTTAAATCATCTTGTCAGATGTTTCTCTCCTGCTCCTGTTTAGATTCCCAGGGAGCTTTTCCAGTCAGTTTTAGATAATACTCCCTTTTCCCTGTTAGTCACAAAAGCAGTCTCATTTCATCAATTAAAATATCCATCCTGTGTAAAAATAAAGAATATGAACTTCATTTAACTTTCAGGTTTCTATTTTCTCCCAGCCAGATAAACTTTCAGGAGCCTGAACTTCAGAAACATACGTGGTCGGTTTATGTTTTCTCTCCTGACTGCTCCTCCTCCCCTAGTAATTTATTAGTTATGGTTTTTGACCTCAGTAGGATTGAGAGGGGAGGAAGGGGTGGAAATGAAGCTTCTAGAAAGGTTTTTCTTTCCCCTCAGTAATTTAGACTGGTTTGTGGCAAATGTGTGGCACTCTCCTTTGCTTTTCATATGTGCCAAAAGAAAAGTCTCTGTAGCTGTGTAGGAAGGAATCAAATTATTGGTTGACAGTCCCCGCTCTGGGCTAAGAGAGTAAAGATCAGTTTTAATTGCTTTACAGAGGGGCTTGCCAGAGTTCTGTAGGAAAAGCAAAACATTAAATTAAGCAACCGAGTAGCCTC
Organism: Procyon lotor; assembly: GCA_028646535.1. Classification (NCBI taxonomy): domain Eukaryota; kingdom Metazoa; phylum Chordata; class Mammalia; order Carnivora; family Procyonidae; genus Procyon; species Procyon lotor. Next base: position 63,407,871 of record CM053605.1, read on the forward strand.
GTGAAGACGTAGCAGTGGTAGATCAGCATGCTATCATTCTTATTGTACTTTAAAAACTAAATGCTGGCAGCAAAAAAAAATTTTGAGTCATTTTTCTCTAAAACAGATTCCGGAAGTGCACTCTTAAAATAAGTTCATTTTTGGAGTGCCATCTTAACTAGATTGCGGCAGGCCAGAAGACAGACTTCTTGCCATATAATGGCCCTGTCTTTTCCATAGATATGACCGTGTCTTAGCAAAATCTGTGGGTATTGATTATTGCTGACTGACAGAAACTTCAATAATTGAGAGCAAGAATGGTAAGGATTAGCTCTTTATAAAGAAAAAAATTAAGTATGGAACTTTACAATGACTACCGAAAAATTTTTATTTGAAGCGTATTTTATAGGCAAAAATGAAATTGTATTTTACTTATGGACATCAAACATTTTTATAAATAAAATAAGGAGATTTTTTTCCTCTCTTGAAAGTCAAAACATTAAAATGAAAAACAACGAAATTATGAACTGTGGAACAAGTATGAATCAATGAATAGATCATAGTGTTAGAATAGGATGTATTTACCTTAAACCAGATACTAACATATTCTATATATTCAAAAGGAAAAATCAAGAAGCCATCATTAATTTATAAAAAGACAATTGCATGTCACATTTGCATAACTACTCTCATTTGTTGTTTTAAAATAGTATCAATTTTCTTTCTTTTTTTTTTTTAAAGATTTTATTCATTTATTTGACAGAGAGAGAGAGAGATCACAAATAGGCAGAGAGGCAGGCAGAGAGAGAGGGGGAAGCAGGCTCCCCGCTGAGCGGAGAGCCTGGTGCGGGGCTCGATCCCACGACCCTGAGATCATGACCTGAGCCGAAAGCAGAGGCTTTAACCCACTGAGCCACCCAGGTGCCCCCAAATAGTATCATTTTTCAAAAAGGATTTCTGAGGAACATTACCTTTTAAAACCGCATTGCTCAGGGCCAAGGAGGGGCAAAAAAATGAAGGAAAAGACAGAGTTTCCTGGAGAAGCTTATACTTTCACTGAGGAGGCAAAACAGATTCTCAAGGCTCTGGAGAAGGAAGAGCACATGATAGGGAGTGTTTTAGTGACTGTGGGCACATTAAAGGTCACTGGAATTTAAAGGTTGCAGTCAAATCATGGTCTAAGAGGAGATAAGCTGCAGTTGGATTTTGAGTACTGTCAGACCAGTATGTGAGGGAGAAAAGGGTGAGGATTCTGCAAGGTGAGGATGGTGGGGCCAGTAGGAAGGCACCAGTTAAGAGGAACATCAGTGGATGGTACTGACCATGATATGCAGGAAAATGTAATGAGATACTTTCCTAATGTGAAGAGCCCACAGTAGAGAGAAGGTCATACGCAGCAAGCTCCAGCTGTCCTGCAAGGGACAGAGACTAGGGTGGCAATGAAAAGGAGATGGAGAATAATGCTGATGACCGACAGGAGTCTGCCTTTGGAAGAGGCCATGACTGCATCTCGACAGCTTAGAAATAGTTCTCAGGGACTCGGGAGAAAAGAAGGGAAGAGGAGCTTTGGAAAAGAGGGTTTGATTTTGGAACAAGAGCAAGTGAAATTGTCCTGGACATCCTGCCCGTCTCCTCTCCTTCTTGGGGCCAACCTCATCCTGGCATATCAGTTAAATCATCCTTAAGTAGATATTAACTTAACTGGTACTGGTTAATATCTTTACTCAGGGGAATTGAATTTAAAGGAACGTACTAGCAAATCTATGGTTTTCATCCTTGATTTGGCTCAATGTGTATTCAATAGGCAGTTATGATATGCCAGTTACTGTGTTAATTGTTCCATAGCGATGCGTTTTTGGGGAATGTAAAGAGCAGTGAGGGAGACATTTCCCAGAACTCTGAAAATTTAAGGGCTTCAGTGAGCTGCTACTGTGGTTAATTTTAAGGCAAGCCCTCTTGTCCTCCTGTGTCCTTATAGATCTCTCTGTCTCTCCCTCTCACATGTTTTCTTATTATATTCTATGACAGTTTTCCCCTTAGGCTGACTTTTAAAATTTATTATCTTCAAAAGTCTTAGCGTGTGCATTCTTGTAAGCCATTTCAGATACGTTCTGAACAAGGCTGAAAATAAATAAAATCAAAATAAGAAGACTTCAAATCATGCCAACCTGATGAATCAAATGCTTTTCGTTTGTATTTTTTCCCAACCTTTATCCATATGAATACATAATTGGTACATATTTATCGTCAGGGTGTTCGGGTAAAAGAGAGGAAAAATAGTTTAAGAAATAATTTACCCTCTTTCAAGGAAGAGTGGCACACGCGGGCTGTAAATACTTCAGCGGACCCTCTGCCTAGGATCCCTGGCGGCTACAGAGTCACCGCCCTCTTGTTGGCATGGAGCATCAGGGAGGCAGCTTGCCGAGAGCGCCTATGTTTAGCCAAGGTGGGTTGTGTGATAAGAGGGAGGGGGCCCGGCCACATGCTTTCTGACTCATCCTCTCAAGCACACGTGTCAGAGTCTCCTCAGTTGGGACAGCCTCCTTCAGAAGACTGAGTCTGACTGTGACTTTTCTGCCACCTTCATCTTCCACACATCAATTTTCAGAACCTAATAGGTGCCGGGCACCGTTGAGCTTTCAATAAATCACGTGGCTGATATCATGATTACGTGCTGCTGGCCCTCACACGATTGCCCTTTCTCTGGTTTGGAACCGCAGCCTGAGCTTCTGTGCAGTGCCTGACTCTTCCCCGGGCTCCAGAACAGTCTTCCAGGCCACTGAAGGGATGTCAAAATGAAGCTACTTAACCTACTGCTTCGTCCTCTGGCATCTCGTGTTCCAAGCTGGCAAATTCATGTATGCACACATAGATAGATGTGTGATATACAGGATTTCAGATCAGAGCTGGTCCCACCTAATTTTTAGGATCCTTTTAGGGGGGTAATCGGCCAGAGACAAAGAGTACAGCATAGTTCTGAGCACGGATTTTAATAATTTCTTTACATTTACGGCTCTATGACCCCAGACAATACAACTTCCCAGGGCCTCAGTTTTATCATCTTTATTTGGGTATATTTGTGTTCTCCAGGTTCTGAGTTTTACCAGGATAAGGGACACGAGTGGCACGGTGCTTAGCCTGGCAGGCTGAAGATGGCTTCCCTCAGCTGATACCACCACGAAGAGGCTCCTCGTACTAATACAACAGGCCCCTCTATACCCGCTTTCCTCCTAGTAACACTGGCCACCTACGTCATAAGCAAGAGTTTTCCAAGGAGGCCGAACAAGCCTCTTGGCTGACCGACCACAGGTGCTAATTCTGAATCTTGACATTCCCTAATTCCAACTTCTAAGCCAGCATCGTTTGGCTTGGGAATCGACTATCAAGGCCTACATGGAACTGTATTATCAATTAATGGATAGTGAACATATGACTGCAAAGTACCCTCACTTACTCCTTTCTGGGGCTCTTCTGAAGTTCATGTGATGTATGCAGGCTCTTTGTAAATGGTGAAATTCTAACTGTAGAAGTGGTTGTTCATATGCCCTTGTACATCCTGAAGGTATTGCAAGCTATTAACTGATTGACTTTTCCCAACGTTATTTTTCTCTCTATAGCTGAACTCCTGAAATATCTACCATACCACCTACAAAGGATATTAAATTTTAGGGAGTAAAGTCATTTCTTCAGTTGCTTTTACGGGGATCATTAGTCATGATTAGGTGGAATTCTACTGGTTAAGATGTAATTCCAGGGAGGCCTAGAAGGCACCTTCTTTGTGCTCATTTCCCAAATTTATCCCTGACAAACTTGCTAAAAATGTAAAGTTCTGAAATTGGGAATTCATATCATTGTCACTATTTTAATGGAATTACATTTTAAGCTCTACCATTCATATACACCTTATTAGGAATTAAGTTCACCAATAGTTTTAATAGGCTTTCAGTAGAGGAAAGGAATGGAGCATGAGTTAATAGGGGTGAGAGCCAAAATCTCAGGGAAGTTAAGTGTAGAGAGAGAATACAGTGGGTATGCTATACACGAATTTTTCTGTGAATGGTAGAATATCTGGACTCTATTCCACGATTAATGTTGCTTTAATTCTCTAGGTGACCAAAACTCACACAAAATTACCTAGAAAGAAATCTTCTCTACGAGGGCCAAAATACTTCAGGTGGAGGAAAGAGAAGGGAAATGGATCTTACCCAGCAGGTCTTGTGTCTTCAATGGCTCTGTCCACTGGGATTAAATCGCTGAGGTAGACATTGAAGTTTCCTTCTTTCCATCTTCTTTCTGCCTCCTTCTCCTTTCCCTGGGGAACGACTACGGGCCGTCCAAATTGACCTGGAGCTTTGGGGTCCCTTGGAGAAAGTGTCGCATCAATTCTTAACACATGGTGCATTCCATGTTCTTCAGGTAACAAGCTTTTTATGTGATTTTGGTTGAGTTCTGGAGGTTGGGCCTTGGCGGTCAAGTTGATTCTTGCTGGCTCTAGCCCCTCAGCTAAGGCTTGATGGGACTGAGATACCATTGCTCTCCGTGGAGCAAGTGGGGGGAGAGAAATCTCACTTCTATTCCTGGAAATGTGCTTCCCTCCGCTTTCACCCAATACAATAGGGAGGACAGTCTTGTTTTCAGGATCAGGGGCCTGTTTGGTGTCTGTCTTTAGCTCCTCCTCCTTGGTTATAATCACAATGTGGCTTTCAGAGAAACTGAATTTCTTCCCACCAGCCACTTTGGCTCCATCATCCTTTGGCAAGCCTCCCAACAGGGCGTCGTTAATAGATTGCTTCTCTGAGCGATTTGAATTGGCGATAAACTTGGAAAAGGGAAGGCTCTTATTGGCTCCGTGTTTATTTGAATCTAGCTCTCTGCTCCGAGTCTCGGTTTTATTTAAGGCTACGGCTCCCCTAGATTTTGGCAACAGTGGGCTGGCAGGGTGTGGCCTCTCATTTGCTACTGCCTGGGACTTCTGCTCTGAAGTGTCAGTATTAGGACTGATGGTCCCATTTGGATTTCTTTCAGCGGCTGGTTTTGATGTGTCACTGCCGAGACCATGACTCTTCGGGGCTTCCTGGTTTACACCGACAGGTCCTGCGTGTACAGAGACTTCAGCCAATTGAGTTTCTCTTGCAGCTATGCGTGGGGTTTTCTGAGCCCTGTGAGTTCTCCTTAGCTTTGGCATGGGGCGAGAGGAGGCTTCAGGTCTGAGGTCCTGCCTGTCTGTGTTCTGCTTGGTAAAAGTCACCGGAAGGGTCTGTAGATACTCAGGATGCCACAAAGGGGCAATCTTGCCCCTTCCTGGGGCATTCTGCATTTTTCTTTCCTTCCGGGTCTGGTCCAAGTCATCCGCGACCTTGAGCATACTCTTCTCAGCTTTTCTAAAGTTCTCTTTATCCCATATGCCCTTCCCATGTCCCCTCAGTGGGGGCTTCATCTCTTTTATGCTGCTGTAAAGGATCTTCATTTGGTCTGGCTGAACTTGGAATCCTATCCGCTCCCGCCTGATGATGTCTTCCTTGAGGACCCGAGTATTGATCTCACTAAATGACAGGCGGAGAGCTGCCATGTCAAAGAGCAGCCAGATGACAGAAGCGACAAATATAAATGCCAGGACTCGCCCACTTCCTCGGAAAAACTTTCGAATTTTGTTCATGGTGCAGAGGATTTGCTTGCAGCCTACCCTCCTCTGGAGCCTGCTTACCTTGAGCTGAGAGAGAGCTGAAGTAGCAGTAGCGGCAGCGGCAGCAGAGTTGCCAGAAAGTGCCCCCTCCCCTGAACACAGCAGGAAACAGCGGTCCAAGGGGGAAAGCTCAGCTCCTACTGCTTGTCAGTCTCTGCCTGCGTGGCATTTCCCAGCAGAGCATCTGTGCCTGCTCAGCTGGCCCCTGGCTAAACCGTGCTAAACACTGCCCTTAGGTCACTCTGGGAGCAGTCGATTCCGGCCACCAGGCAGTCCAACATATCACTTGTCTCCCCGAGCCCACGTCCACCGTCTTGCAAGCCCAAGAAAAGGTGGGGGCCGGGCTGGGGCTGCCACTTCTCTCCTCCCAGCGCTCTGCTCCGTCTGCACGCTGTAACTCAACACCACTTCTCATAAGGAAAACATTTCAAGCCATTACCCAGAAAACTTCATTCAGCTCTCACCTTCCGTGTTATGTGAGAGTGTGTATGCTTTCTGGGCAATTAAAGGGAAAGAAACTTGGAGGGCATGTATTCCTGGTTTGTAACCCCACCTACCCCGTGCCTGCTCATTAACCCCGTTGTGTCCAGGTCTCTGAATGATCCGACCCAGCAAATAATCGCTGACCTTCCTGTTTCAGCTTTGGGAGGCAACGGCTTAAAGAAGGGGTCTAGCGTGATCTCAGTACCAGTGGTGGATGTTTAATTATTCAACGGTTTTCCTTGAGTGAGAAGCAAAATGTTTCTTTAGAAGTCAATGGTGTTTTAAAATGACTCCATCTATTTTCCTTATTAGATTGACTGAACATAAACTTAATTTGTCATATTGCTGTAAAAGCTTCTAAATGCTTACTCTCAGTTTCTGTACTTATCTTGTCACAGAGCAGTAACTAACACCTTGCAGAGTGTCCTAGGGGTTGGACAGACTTGAAGTGGCACTGGGGGGCTGGCAGAGCAGGGGTCCCCATGCAGGCTTCGTGTTAGACTCACTCTAAAGAAGTCTCCCTGCCCCCAGTTTTGATTGACTGAAGGGAGGGCAGGGGGCAGCAACAGCAGCTGGTCTGGTATGGCACTTTTAAGAAGCTTCCCGAGTCTTTCTAATGTACAGCCAAACCTGGGAAACACTGATTTAGAATAAAATAACCTCTTATTTTCTTTTAAAGATTTTATTTATTTATTTGACAGAGAGAGAGAGAGAGCACACAAGCAAGAGGAGTGGCAGAGGGAGAGGGCGAAACAGACTCCTCACTGAACAGGGAGCCCAATCGATTGATTGGGGCTCGATCCCAGGACCCCAGGATCCTGACCTGAGCTGAAGGCAGCCACTTAATGACTGAGTCACCCAGGCGCCCCATTTTTTTGTTTGTTTTTGAACGCTGCTCATAATTTTTGTGAAATTCCCTCCCAGAGAGAGTAAAACTGAATCAAAATCTGCATTTTGACATCACCTGTTTAAATATTGCCCATGAAGCTTGAGAAGCACTTGCTAGGAGCATTGTTCTCCTGGGAACGTTGAGGGATTTGTAGACGGCAATGCCACTTATTACTCTAGTGTTGGGGGCGCATAGTGTCTCTACTTTCAGGTAAATTTAGGCTCCTAAAGACTTAAGAAGGGAAGAAGGACAAAGTCTAAATTCTCTATACTTCTGCATTACCTTCTGTAGCATTTGGCCTTTAAATTTGCACCTTGCCCCAAAGGAGAAAAGCCCGATAAATGCATCTATGGTTACATGTTTCTTGAATCCCCAATTCTCCTTTTTATTCAGTGCCTGCTCACTCCAGTTTGGACTGTCCACATGGATGACAGCATTGGTAGCTTAATCATTTCCTGCCTGCTGTGAATCAACCACCTTTCCAATATTTGTTATGTTTTATGGCTCAGATCTTGTGTTAGGTGTTGAGGGATATGGAGTAAAAGGACATAGCTCTGGTCTTGGAGATGTCACACTCTATTGGTGGATACAGAAAGGTAGATTTACAGGACATGATAAGTAATTCAAGAGAATAATCTACTGGATTCTTTCTATAGGGCCTAGCTTAGTTTTAGGCTGCATGAACAATTTTTGAAGAAACTATCCTTAGACTTGAGGGGTGAATGAGAACATAATTATTTCTGCTCATATTGTGGTCTGAGAAAAGAAATATTAGTTGGATGGTGAAAGGCAGCTAAATTAGCAAAATCATAGAAGTGCAGAGAGAGTATAGTACATGAGGGAAAAGCACAAATGTCTGAGAACGAGCATGACTGGAAACACAGGCTTTGCCATTAATGGGCATGAGTGTGTGTGTGTGTGGTGGGGGGTGGATGTGCCCAATACATCCCAAACATTTTACTAATCTCTTTCCATTGAGTATCTCACACCATCTCCAAAAACCCAATAAGGAAGATTGCAATCACTTTGCTATCAAAGTAAACAAAGCTTGAAGAGGTGAAACAACTTGCAGTAGAAAAGGAGGATTTGGATCTGGAATAAATGACTGTGAGATGTTATAGTCCATGTACTCGGGGCGCCTGGGTGGCTCAGTGGGTTAAAGCCTGCCTTCGGTTCAGGTCATGGTCTCAGGGTCCTGGGTTCAAGCCCCACATTGGGCTCTCTACTCAGTGGGGAACCTGCCTTTCCCCCCTCTCTCTGCCTGCCTCTCTGCCTACTTGTGATCTCTCTCCCTCTCCCTCTTTGTCAAACAAATAAATAAAATATTAAAAAAAAATAGTCCATGTGCTTAAATGCCACCTAGTACTGCTTCTCTAGCTGTCTAATCTTGTAGGTTAGTTAGTTTTGTATGTTTACCCTGTGATTAAAAAACGAAAATAAATTCTGCCTTGCAGGTGAATGTAAAGATTAGAGAAAACAATTTAAAGTTCTTGTTATATTGAACGATATAGTCACTGCCCCTAATACGGTTGCTGATATTTTGTGTGATAGGAGTGTGGGGTGCATGTGGGAGACAGCATACCAGCTCTTCTTAAAACTCAAATAGAAGACTGATGACTAACGTGCTTTTGGCAACAGGGCTAGAAGGATATTTGAGTGTTTTATTTTTGGCCTGCTATTCCTAATTCCTTTATTTTGGATTCAATCAATGAACAGTTGTTCTCTGAGAACACACTATAATGCCCAAAACATTGAAGTAGGTAACTTGGTTTCTGCTCCCTAATGACTTTAAAACTCCATCAAATAGAACACCTTTGACATCAAAGGTAGCACAACTATTTAGGATCCAAGTTCCAAAATAAAGTGAGAAATTGTTTTTCATATGATGGATATGTGGTTTATATTACAATATTGCTTTAAATATGAAAATAGAATGTTTTGGAATATTTTACTATCCAAGATTTAAATCTTGTACAACCACATCCCCACCCCAAATGGCAGCTGGAATTACTCAAACTCCTGTTAGAAAAGTCAACACTTATTACATCCTTACTAATCTTGACAGCTTTAAAACACTGCTTGAAAAATATCTTGAGTCTTCTATATTTATTTGATCTAAGAACAATGATTTCTTTCTCTCTCTCTCTCTCTCTCTCTGGTCTGTCCACACTAATCAAAACATAAAGCACTTGCAATAAGAGGGAAATTTGTTAAGAAAATTAAAGGAGAGTCTTAGCTTATCTACCTTAGGTAAAGTTACTTATTAACTCTGGCTTAGTATTGAGTTCTAGCTGATACAGAATACATAATAAGACATGAAGAGTACATAATAAAGAAAAGAAATGTTGACCTAGTCCCTTGCAACAGAAGGAATGGACTGGCAGAGGTGGTCTAAAGTACTGACTTGACCATTAATAGACATGATCATACATGAAAGAGCTCCTCCAAAGGCCTCTTCCAGCTACTTTACCATTTTTCCCCCTGGTGAGTCTATAAGAATCTGTAGGAATGACAGAAGTTGGTTATAAGCTGCATTACAGTCCTAACACGATGGATTTTCAGGAACCCAGCAGTAATTTCTGGTGGCCCCCAGTAGCTATACATATATCCTCTTTTTCCTCTCTTGTCTGGACACATGATGTTCATACCAATGGCAGAGTGTGGATAAAAAGAAATAGAAAACAAAGAAATTAAGAAATTCTACACTCAATAGAAGTCAATACACACATTATCCAACAGATGACCTTTCATATAGGTAAATGGTGCTGTTTTTTATTTAGTTGTATTAATTTCCATGTTACCAGCATAAAACTAAACATAGGAATGCGTTGACTATTCTGGCTGTCATCCTAAATCATAGCTTTAGCTGCTCAAATTTCTTAAGAATCTATACATACTTAGTTGGAGTGGATATAAGTCTAAAAATCTTGAGTTATAAAGTAATCCTCAGAGGCTTTTGGAGGTGCTTTTCTAATATTTATTCTGACTCCAACTTGTAGTAAAAAAATAAAAATAGTTTAAACTTTCTCTTCTGTAAAATGGGTATATCAGTGAGGGGGTCTGTCCTTTACTTGGTTGCTGTTAAAATATCATATTAATAGCAGCTGTTTATTGAAAATTTACTGAGTGCATGCCACTAAGTTCTCCCAGACTAGATCATAGACTGTTCAACAGGAAAGCTCTGTTTTTAGAGTAGGATCTAAACCTTTATACTACTTCCATGGCAAATAGCTCTGAATCATCCTTATTATTAATTGAAGATTAATAAGCATGTTTTTATTTCTAGCTTCAAACTTCCCTAGTGGAAATACAGAATATTAGAAGTACTGGTTCTAGTTCTCTGGATTTGCAATAATGGTACCTTCTCAGGATATTTGACTGTTTCTTGACTATATATGTATATTCCAATTAATTAATATCTATTTTCTTTAATGATTTTTAGTCAACTGCTTAGCCCTAATTACAAAGGATATAAAAAGAAAAAATGCATCTAAACACATATTTTATGGAGAATAATGATAATCTATAGATGTATCACTGAATTTGAATTTAGATTTAAATTCAGAGATTCTAGTTAAAGACAATATGCAATGAAGTTATTATTCACTTGAGAAATTCAAATGGGAAAGCTGAATAAATATTATGCACCATTTTCTTTTCTTATTTTAATATGGTCATTTTTTTCCTTCCAAATTCTTTTTTGTTTTTTTAAGAAAAAAATTGTATTTAGCAGGATAACACCATCCTATGAACAAAATCCACAAAAAAAGAGAGAAGATTGAAAATTATAATTTTAAGGCTGGAGTTATTGCAAAGTCCATGGGTAGACTAAAAATACAAATCAGAATCTTATTCCATTTTAACCAGTTCTTTCAAAGAAGATGGTTGACTATAAATTCTGGCAGCCATCTAAACATTGGTGTATGTCTTCTTCTTTAAAAGTTTTGGAAGCTGGTTAGAAATGGAACACTACATCAAAAACTAATGACATACTGTTTAGTGACTAACATAACATAATAATAATAATAAAAAAAAAATGGCCTCAGTGGCTAAGGCCCACAGAAGGAGAGCTGCTGTAGTATTCTGTTTGACATTTGTTCTTGAAAAGGGTTGCCTGGGGCACCTGGGTGGTTCAGTCAGTTAAGTGTCTGCCTTCCGCTCAGGTCATGATCCCAGGACCCTGTGATGGAGCCTGGCGTTGGGCTCCCCACTCAGCAGGAAACCTGCTTCTCCTTCTCCCTCTACTGCTCCCCCTGCTTGTGCTCTCTCTCTGTGTCAAATAAAATAAATAAATAAAATCATAAAAAAGAAAAAAATCAGTTTGGGAATTCCTCAAAAAAATTAATAGAATTACCTTATATCCAGTAATTCCACTACTGAGTGTTTACCCAAATAAAACAAAAATACTAATTTGAAAAGATATATGCACCCTTATGTTGATTACAGCATTATTTGCAGTAGCCAAAATATAGAAGCAACCCAAGTGTCCATTGATAGATAAATGGATAAAGATAATGATGTCACACACACACACACACACACACACACACACACACACACACACTCGAATATTACTCAGCCATAAAAAGGGAAATCTTGCCATTTGCAACATCATGGATCTGGAGGGTGTAATACTAAGTGAAATAAGTCCGAGAAAGACGACTTTCTTTTGATCTCACTCATATGTGGAATTTAAGAAACAAAATGAAAGAACAAAGGAAAAAAAAGTAAAAAAACAGACTTATTTTTTTTTTCTTTCAAGATTCTATTTAAATTCAGGTTAGCTCACATATAGTATTGTATTAGTTTCTGGGGTAGAATTTAGTGACTCATCAGTTTCATATAACAACCAGTGATCATTACATTAAGTGCCTTCCTTAATGGCCATCATCAAATTACCTTATCTCCCACCCCTCACCTTCCCTCCAGCAACTCTCAGTTTGTTCCCTGTAGTTAATAGTCCCTTAAGGTTTGCCTCCGTCTCTGTCTTTATCTTATTTTAATTTTCAAGAGATTCTTAAATACAGAGAACAAACTGGTGGTTGCCAGAGGAGAGGTGGGTGGGGGGATAGTTAAAGGGATTAAGAGTACAGTTATCTTGATGAGCATTGAAAAATGTTTAGAACTGTTAAATGATTAAATTGTATACCTGAAACTAATATAACACTGTATGTTAATTATATTTGAATGTCTGTGCGTGTATATACACACATATCTATATAAAACTCTGTGTATATGTGTGTGTGTATGTGTATGTAACAAATATTTATTGAGTACCTACCATGTACTAGGCTCTGGGAAAACAAAGAAACTGAAGCTCATAGTTTAGTGTAGTTGTTCTCAATTTTCTTGTACATCAAAAAAGCTCACGGGGAGGGATTCTTAAAATATAGATTCCCATATTCTACCCTCAGAGATTTTGAGGTCAGATGTAGGACTTAGGAATCTAGATATCTTTAATTAGATTATTGGATGATTCTGATACAGGTGAACAAAGAACCGTACTTTGAAGCTCAGTGGTTCAATGGCAGAGGCAAATATATTAATATTAAAGGGAAAAAGTGAAACAAGCAACTGATTTACTGAGGGTGTTTGAGAAAGTGTCTGGTGGTGATGACTAATGAAGGAGAGTCAAAAGAAAGGCAGGCAGGGACAAGGGGCCCCACCATAAGAGGAAACCACCCGTAAGAGGATTTTGCACCACTCTGGAAGGAACCCTTTCCCACGAGATAGTTAGGTGACAAAAACCTGACTGCATGGTAGGTGCATGGAGGGTTAATCAGATTAAAAAAGCCTACCAACAAGCCCATAAAATGCCCTGGATTTAGAAACTCTGGTGGCAACCCCTTCCCCTGCCCCTCCCTCTTCGGAAGCTTTGTACTATCACTCAAAAAACTTTACTTTGCTGCCCACCACTCTTCATCTGGTCTACCTCTTCATTCTTATGAAGTGGCATGACCAAGGACCATGGGCACTGAAGGAAAAGAAATCCTTAAACAATTGTATGTGAATTCACCTTATGGATAGGGAGGGATTCCAGACCCAGACCAGGGAGAGATTGTGCCAGGGTCCCTTGCCAAGAGTGGTGGTGAAGGCTTTGGAAGTATATGTAGGAGGGGTGAGAGGGGTGGAGGAACAAAACTCAATGCTTAGGAGGGTTTGGTAATCAATTATAATTTCTCAGTTAGTGAGAGAAGTAATATGGAATAAACCCAGGGAGTACAGAACAAATTCAGGATTTCTACTTGGGTGATTGGGTGAACATATTTTTAGCCAGTGGTTCTCCAACTTTAGCATGAACCAGAATCAACCAGAGGACTAGTGGCCCCACTCCCAAAGTTTCTGACTAAGTGGGTTTGGAGTGAGTCCCAGAATTTACTTGTAATTTATAACAAATTCTCTAATGAGGCTAATTGTGCTAGTCAGGCGACCACACATGGAGAAACAATGGCTTTTGCTGAGAATGAGGACTGTAGAGGAGAAATAAATGTGTGGAGGATGATGATGATTTTGATTGGTCATGTTGAGTTTCAGATGCCAACGGATATTTGATTAGAGATGCTGTTTGTCAAAAAAAAAAAAAAAAAAAAAAAGATTGGCTTGGATTTTAGGAAAGAAGCCAAGACTCAAGGCTTTTGTGGAGTCATAAGCATATATTTAATATTGTATGCACAAGGTTATTCTACTATGGTAGAGAGCGCAAGCCATGAATATGGCTGGGAAACTAGTATAAAGAAGGTAGAAGAAGTGTATAATAAAAAAAGAATGAGAAAGAATAGAGAACAGGAAGGCTGGGCAAAAATAATGTCATGAGATCTCAGGGAAGAGAGAACGGAAGACGATCAATAGGGTCAGAGGCTTCTAAGAAGTTAAGCCAAATATATTCCAAAAAGAGTCCTTTAGATTTTCCAGTTAACAGTTCTTGAGTGGGCTTCCAGCGAATTGTTTTTATTGAGATGAAATCCAGATAACAAAATTATTTTAAAGTGAACAATTCAGTAGCACCTAATACATTCACAGTGTTGTACAAGCACCACCTCTATCTAGCTCCAAAAATTCTGAATCTGTTTTTATTGAGGTGAAATCCATATAACAAAATTATTTTAAAGTAAACAATTCAGTGCCATTTAATACATTCACAGTGTTGTACAAGCACCACCACTATCTAGCTCCAAAAATTTTCATCCCAAAATGATGATGATTAAGCAGGCCCTAGCAAACCCAGTCTGCTTTCTGTGTCTATGGATTTACTTGTTCTGGATCTTCTTGTAAACAGATTCATACAGATTCATACAATAAGTGATCTTTTTGCCATTTTCTGGGCACTGAGAATACAAGAGTGACTAAACCAGAGAAGGATCTGTCCTCCTGTAGTTCACACTCCAGCGGGAGTTACACAACTAAATAACCTGACAAAAAGTACAATTTTAGGTATTGATGCATGCTAGAGAGAGAAATAAAAGGGAATAGAGAGAGATGAAAAAGGATATAAACCAGGCATATTTCTTTAAAGAGATAATATCTAAGCAGAAACCTGAACCAAGTGAGAGAGTGTATGAAAACATCCTGGGGAAGAGATTCCAGGTGAAGAAAGCAGAAAGAGCCAAGACCTGAAATTGGACCCATGCCTGGAGAGTGGAGCATGGGTAGAAATGTGAGAGCAGCTGGAGTGAAAACTTTCTTGACTCAGTGAAAACTGGAGTCAAAAGAGATGAATTTGGAGAGGTAGGCAGGAACCAGATTTCTTAGCTAATTTATTGTATGTATAATTGAATTGGCTAAAAGAGTGGACTAGAATTCACGGCATTGCATACATTACCTCAAGTAGTCTTTTTAAAAAATCAGTTGGGTGAAATAGGTGCTAATATCCCCATTTTTTTAGGTAAGAAAACTGAGGCACAGTGAGATTAAGTAACTGGCCAAAGCTCACACAACCAGTCGAGCATTGGTAGGTCCAGGACGTGAACACAGGTAGTATAGATCTTCACCAGTTTTTCTCAATCTCCTTTTCATTATCAGACCCTACTCCTCGGCAGAAAAATAAATTAAAACTCCCTGAGAGGGAAATTAATCATTAAGAATTACTATTTTAGGGGCACCTGGGTGGCTCAGTCGTTAAGCGTCTGCCTTCGGCTCAGGTCATGATCCCAGGGTCCTGGGATCGAGCCCCGCATCGGGCTCTTTGCTCAGCAGGGAGCCTGCTTCTCCCACTACCATTCCCTCTGCTTGTGTTCCCTCTCTCTCTGTGTTTCTCCCTGTCAAATAAATAAAATCTTTAAAAAAAAAAAAAAAAGAATTACTATTTTATTGAGTAGAGTTGAACTTTGGAAGGCCAGAAAGAATTGCAATATTTTAGAACTATTTGACTCCAAAAAACCAATTTTTACCCCCTGAACGGCATCATCACTTCATTGAGGAAAAAAAAATGCATGCACTGTACAGTAATGCCCCTCATAAACACATAACTTATGGTAAAATTTCTTGTAAATAAATCTTATAAATAAATGAATACTTTTTCTTATAAATGAATAATGTCTTTTAAATAAACACCTTTATTGTAAAATTTTCTTATAAGTAAGGGAATAAAAAGGAGAAGTCAGTAACTTGATAAGACTGACTTTTATTTGAGGATAGAGAAGACCTGAATGTTTTCAAGAGTAAGGCAAGAAGGTGGTAAGATTGACGATAAAGTAGAGACAAGGCCTTATTTGATGAAAATGTAGTCCTAGAGGAGATAGAAAATAGGCTAACAACTCAGGTGGATTATTTAATTCATGCCTTACTCTTAATCTTAGAAAAGATTAGGGGCATGCTTCATTTTGATATTGTACCTGTTCCAGGGCAGATAAGAATGAGTGGATATGGAAGCAAGGGAAGTTGGGGGAATTTGTGCCCAAAAGCTTCATATTGTTTTAAATAAGTACGAGGCTGACATGACAAGTTGGGTGCCAATGAGAAGGGGGTCAATGCACTTGGTAAAAGGTTGGAATCAGTTGTTATGAAGAGAAAGAAAAGCAGCTAACTCAGAACAAGAGTAAGAATTGTCAGAGAACTTTGAGAATCTTGTTGACATTTAAACCAATGTCTCTGATCCAGGGAAAAACAGATTGAGTGAAAATAGAACAGAGTGGGGATCTGGACATTCACATAACATTCATGAGGCAGAGTGACAGAGGGTGATGGGGAAGCAGAAACAGAGTGATGATTTTGTCTCTCTCTCTCTCTCTCTTTCTTTCTTTTTTAACTAACTTCACATCTGGGGTGGAGCCCAGCAATGGGGCTTGAACTCACGACCCTGGGATCAAGACCTGAGCTGAGACCAAGAGTCAGAGGCTTAACTGATTGAGCCATCCAGGCACCCCTAGAGTGGTGATTTCTGACCAGCTTGGTGGGAAGCAGGAGTTCATGGAACACTTCTTACCTCTTACAGGAAGTGGAATGGCTGGATCTTGAAGCATTCACAGAACCTGTACAGGTTAGAATAGGAAGTAGATACTAGAGTTTTTTGCTGCTGTTGCTGTTTGCTTTTTTGATGGAAGGAGACATACTTTGATGATCACAGATGTGCAGGGGATATATCATTTGAAATCCTATTACGAATGATATAAAAATTCTTCTTGCATTACTTTTGGCAGAAACTGGATTAATCTTCAGCTGCTCTCTGACATAACTCACTTAAAAGTTTCATTGACTCATATGTAGAGCTTAGGTTAAGAGGACAAAGATGTGGGCAAGTCTTTGGTCCAAGCAAAATTCCAGGTAGCAATGAAATGAGCACTTGGTGCCTAATCCTCTACCCTGACCCCCAGGGAGCTCCACATGCTCATCTTGGGCCCCTTCTGTGGTATTCCAGGTTCCTACACAAAAATGCCCTCAGAACATATCCTGATACTATTTTCTCTTCTCATCCTTCCCATTCTGGAACCTTCCTGTTCTATCACCTCCATTTTAGCAAAGAGAAGAGGAGTAGAAAAAGAAGGAGGAGCAGATAGCAGGAGCTATGGAGGGCATACGAGGGCACTTTTCATGTACTGTGAAGAAGTGGGATGAAATTAAAGCCTTTCAAACACAGCAAGATGCTGTTTCTTCTTTCCCCCACTCCCCCCACCAACTCAACTTCTGCCCTCAGGAGAAAGATCAAAATAACTTTCTGTGGGATGAAATGCTGACAATGACTTTGGATCCAATTACATTATCATAACCTGGAAACAACCCTTTCATTTGAGGCTTGTTAAAGTACTGAACTGTGAAATTCAAATCCCAATGTGAGAAATGAACGAGATTTGAACTCAAGGCCCTTTGGACATTTCCCTCAATATCAAAGTAGATTTTTCAAATCTGAAAACAAGGTAGGAAAGGGTCAAGTGATGTGCTAACAGAGAAATGGTGGGAACAACGCCTCATTGGAAACGAAGCTAAGAAAGGAAGAGACAAATAGGTTCAGATTAATGTCAGGCATGTAGTTAATCATAATCTGAATTTTGTTTACATTATCATATAGTTTCAGAGTTACTCAGCTGTTCTGATGTAGAGGGTTTAAGTGTTTTCTTTACCTTTGGAAGATGAAGATTAATTAATTACTCGATGCTGGGCACATAGGAGATAGGAGTATGCAATCATCCATTCATGATTGGGTTATGAGAGGTAAAGACAACCAATTTCAGGGGGATGAAATTAATCTGGAATTAGGCAAACTTTCCCCCACTTATTGGGGCTGGGCTGGAGCCACACACAAAACGAACACTTGAGAAAGAAGGAAAGATGAGCAACATGTAGATTTTACACATGCGCACACACACGTGTCTATGTTTCCAGGAAAACCCACAAACTCCATGTGTAGTTTATGTTTGTATGCATATATTCATAGTTACATGCATATGTATGTATGAGCTTACAGAGCACACCCAAACAAATGCACACCAGATGTGCTGATTTGGTGCTCTGTAAGAAAAAAATTACTATTGAGAAAGAAATGAAACAGGATATTTAAAGACATTGGTCATACTACCAGTTATCCTGTTTTTTGGAGGACATATCGCATGTTTTGCATATGTTTATATTGAGCAAAAGAAGACTCAGGGGCAACATGACAACTTCTTCAAAATTTGGGAGAAATATCATGTGGAAGAAGGATGTAACTTATTCCATATGGTTCCAGGGGGTAGAAATGAGGCTGAGGCGTAGCAGATTTCTATTCTAAGTGAGAAAGACTTTCTAACAATTAGTACCATACAAGAGAGACATGGATTCCTTCTAAAAGTAGATAATGATCTGCCTCGCTCTTGGAAATGACATGTGGCAGAGGCTGCATGGCCATCTGTCACAAAAGTTGTCGGGGGCATTCTTCCATTTGGTGGGCGTTGGGACTGCAGTCATTTGCTGGGCCCTCTCCATTCTGAAATTCAATGCTTCTTGAAAATATATAAACATACTTTGAGGCAAGGCAAGTCAGATAATGGTTTTGGCTTTATGAGTATTTTTATCTTGTTCAGTGACTTGTGAGCAGCTCACCCCTATCTCAATAGATCCTACAGATAACAATATTTTTTCCTTCTATTTGATTTCCTTGAAGTTTTTTTTTATATTTTCTGTTCCTTTTTTCCTTATCTTTTCTTCATCCTTCCTGTGCCCTCTAGACAGGGATGGAGTAAAGGTAATGTTTCTTGAGAAAGTAAAATGAGAAAAAAAAAAGAAAGAAAAGAAAGTAAAATGAGGAAGAAAAATGTTTAACTCAATTATATTTTCACTTCAAATTCTGGCTGTGTATGAGTATGTGAATATGCATATGTGTACATGTGTGTGTGTAAATCCTCAGTGAGCTGTGCTTTTGCTGGGGAAATAAGGCTGATAGTGTTTTTAACCTAGACTATTTCTCTCCCAAGTGGATGTTTGGAAGAGCTGGGGCTTGAGAATCACTTTTAATTGTCATAATGCCTGGAGACTTCGACTAGCAATTAATGGGGGAAGAGAAGGAATGCTCGGTGTCCTAACATGGGTAGGGACAGTTTCATCTAATCAAGTATTCTGCCTCCACAAATGACAATAGAGTGCCATTCACCCCGTAGGTGAAGGTTTTGGAGATAGGCCATCAGTTTTCATTTTGTGATCTTGGAAAGGTACTCTAACTTTTCTGGGCTTTCATTTTTGTCATCTGGGCTATGGAGGGTATTAAGGGCATCCACCTCACAAAGCTGTAGTGAAGATGGAATGAATTAATGAGCCCAGTGCTCAGAGAAGCACAGACAAAGAAAACACACTCAACAAAGGTCAGCAATGATTTTTATTTTTTCTGAAATGGCCAGGAATGGTCTATTTGGGTTCACTTTACACACTGAGTATATGTGAGTTTCTACATGCTTTAATTAACCAGTTTTCAGGGGAATAGAACATAATGAACCAGCACTTACCAAAGTGTGACCTATGGACCCCTTCAAGTTGTGGAGTGGCCAGGACACCACCACGGATGCATATGGGCAGTAAGCTTTGGCAAGGTAAAATTAGTCTTTCTTTTCCTTCTTATACATATGCAAAACATTCCTAAACATTTCCTTGACACCCAAACCCACCCACCCACACACAGTTGTAATTAATAAAATGTGAATTCATTTAAAGTCCTAGAGTTTTGTCACTACATATTTGCTCAGTAAGTGGATACAAGAGTACACTTACAACATGTAGGGACAACAGAATTTTTAAAAAGTTCTTTTCTTTAATTCCTTATGCTGGAACAGGTTGTGATTCATACCATAGATCATTTTTAATCCTACACTGATAATGAAGATTATTTTCTTTTTAAAGAATGACTCAGAAGGCATTTCAAGATTTGCCATATCCCAAGGTCAGAATCATGGACTTTTATGATAATTCTGTCATCAACCAGCAGCTCTAGGAGGAACATTTAATTAGGTAGAATCTGTTAAAACATTGTACTGATGTAGAAATTCCTCGTAGGAAAAAAAATCCCTGGCATTAGCTTGTTTACTTGTCATTTTTAATCTATTTTATGCAGAGTCAAGATTCTTCATAAAAATGTGTATTTTGGTACAATGAACAACATCCCCAATTGGTTTTAGTTCTTTTTGTTTAAATAAATTCTCTTTCCTATTTTGAGTGGCCATTTGGAGAGAAACATAAGTGTGCATGACAGTATGTGGTTTCTGAACTATATTCCCCTTTAAGATGACTATTGTATTTTTCTATAAATCTATATTGAGAAGTGTTAAAAACCTTTTCCTGTCTTTCCTGGATGCATTTTCTGATCTACCTGTGGCACATGTAGCCTGCATGTATGGATGCCATACATTCCACAGAGAGAATGGAGACATTTTATAAAATATATAAAATGTATATACTCACCCACTTTTCGATATCTGTTATGGGAATTAAATGACTTCTTACAAGTCAAGGGTTAGAAAAGCACAGACAAATAAAACATTCAGGAAGTGTCAGTTAAAATTTGATATTTCTGAAATGCTGCAAATGAGCTATTTAGATTCATCTTACATGTTGATTATATGAGAATTTCTGTATGCCTTAACTGGTTTTCAGAGAGCTGGAATATGATGAACCAACACTGAAAAAATTCAATGGAGAGGATAGAAATAGTGTATAATTATTAAAATAGGAGTACTCTATGTATCACTCTGGTCCAAGATCTTGATAGTGGGACAGCTGTGAAAATCGGGGGATAGGAAGTTTATGGGAACTCTATGTACTTTCTGCTCAGTTGAGCTGTGGAAATAAATGTGCTCTAAACAATAAAGTCTATTGGGGTGCCTGGCTGGCTTAGGCAGTAGAGCATGCAACTGTTGATCTTGGGGTTGTGAGTTCAAGCTAAGTTCAAGCCTCTGTGTTGGTTGGGCATAGAGATTTCTTAAACAAACAAACAAACAAACAAACAAACAAATAAATAAATAAAGTCTATTAAATGCTCAAACATACTACCAGAATTCAGACTGAGATTGTAAAGTAATAGTAATAATAATAATAATTGAATAACTCAGGGTTTATGAAACAAAAACTTTAAATGACTTCTTTTTTCTCATGTGTACCTCCACCCATAGCTCCCCTGGGAATGTTTCCAGAATTTGACTTAATAAGGAGTTTTATTTACTGATTTGTGTTTGTCTGCCTCTGAGGAAGCTCAGCTTAGGAAAGAAAGCCAACAAAGGTCTTCATGACTCTATGATTGGCTTGCTCAGGGTACTGCTGATTTTCTGAAGTGCTCTCGGTTCACTGGTTTACATGGCCAAGTTTTGAGTATCATTTGCTTTGTTTTTTTCATTTTTACTGTTCAGTTTGTTAGTGCTTTTGTGCATTAAAGGTCTAGTTGCATAAAAAGAAATGAGTATTTACCTGGTATTTATTTTTTGTAAAAAAACCAAAACATTGAATAGAGAACCATATGTGCAAAATTGTCTTAGGGAGACAGTCTAGTATAGTAAAGCGCAGACAGAGTTTGAGGTCACTGAATCTTAAATTTATATTTCAGCTGTGTTATATTCTTGTGATGAAGCTTAGACATCCCAGAACCTTCGTGTGTAAGCTGTGGATTTTGATGCCTATTTGTTAAAGTTGTTGTGAGAATTGGATACAAGTAGGGTAAAAATACCTTAGCTCTGTGTGTGGCACATTGAAGATGCTTATTACATGCTAGGGTAGCAATTAATGGCAGTTGCTATCTTTTTTTCTTTAACATTTTATTTAAATTCACTTAGTTAACATATAGTTTATCATTAATTTTAGATATGGAGTTCAGTAATTCTTCAGTCACATATAATACCCAGTACTCATTACATCAGGTGCCCTTCTTAATGCCCATCACCCAGTTACTCTATCCCCCTTCCTACCTTCCCTCCAGCAACCCTCAGGTTGTTTTTTTTTTTTTTTTTATAGTTAAGAGTCTCTTATGGTTAATCTCCCTCACTGATTTCATCTTATTTTACTTTTCCTTCCCTTCCCCTATGATCCTCTGCTTTGCTTCTTAAATTCCACATTTGAGTAAAACCATATGATAATTGTCTTCCTCTAATTGACTTATTTTGCTGAGCATTATACCCTCCAGTTCCATCCATGTCAATGTAAAGGGTAAGATTTTATTCTTTTGGATTGTTCATTAATGTATATATATATGCCACATCTTTTTTATCCATTCATCTGTTGATGGACATCTAGGCTCTTTCCATAGTTTGGTTATGGTGGACATTACTGCTATAAACATTGGGGTGCAGGTGCTCCTTCGGGGTACTACATTTGTATCTTTGGAGTTAAATACCTAGTAGTGCAATTATTGGGTTGTAAGGTAGCTCTACTTGTAACTTCTTGAGGAAGTCCATATTGTTTTCCAGAGTGGCTGTACCAGCTTGCATTCCCACCAACAGTGTAAGAGGCATCCCTTTCCCCATATCCTCACCAACATTTGTTGTTTCCCGACTTGTTAATTTTAGCTATTCTGAGTGGCCTGAGGTAGTATCTCATTGTGGTTTTGATTTGTCTTTCCCTGATGTTGAATGATATTGAGCATTTTTTCAAGTGTTTGTTGACCATTTGTACGTCTTCTTTGTAGAAATGTCTGTTCATATCTTCTGCCCATTTCTTGACTGAATTTTTTTTCAGAACCTTTGAGATGCAGCAAAGGTGGTTCTAAGAGAGAAGTATATAGCAATACAGACCTTTCTCAAGAAATAAGCAGTCTCAAATACACAAGCTAACTTTACACCTAAGGAGCTGGAAAAGGAACAGCAAATAAAGCCTAAATCCAGGAGGAGAAGAGAAATAATAAAATTAGAGCAGAAATTGATGAACTAGAAACTAAAAGAACAGTAGAACAGATCAATGGAACTAAGTGCTGTTTTTTTGAAATAATTAATAAGATCGATAAACCCCTAGCCAGACTTATCAAAGAGAAGAGAGAAAGGACCCAAATAAATAAAATTATGAATGAAAGAGGAGCGATCACAACCAACACTGCAGAAATACAAACAATTATAAGAGCATATTATGAGCAACTATATGCCAACAAATTAGGCAATCTGTAAGAAATGGATGCATTCCTAAGAACTTATAAAGTACCAAAACTGAAACAGGAAGAAATAGAAAATGTGAACAGACCCATAACTAGCAATGAAATTGAAGCAGCGATCAAAAATCTCCCCCCAAAAAAGAGTCTGGGACCAGATGGTTTTCCAGGGGAATTCTACCAAACATTTAAAGAAGAATTAATACCTATTCTTCTGAAGCTGTTTCAAAAAATAGAAATAGAAGGAAAACTTCCAAACTTGTTCTATTAGGCAAGCATTACCTTGATCCCAAAACCAAAGACCCCACCAAAAAGGAGTATTATAGACCAATATCCCTGGTTAACATGGACGAAAATTCTCTCCAAGATACTAGTCAATAGGATCCAAAAGTACATTAAAAAGATTGTTCACCATGACCGAGTGGGATTATTCCTGGACTGCAAATCAATTAACATGATATATCGCATTAATAAAAGAAAAGAGAAGAGCCATATGATTCTCTTAATTGATGCAGAAAAAGCATTTGACAAAATACAGCATCTTTTTGTGATTAAAACCCCCCACAGTGTAGGGATAGAGGGAACATACCTCAATATTATAAAAGTCATCTATGAAAAGCCCACAGTGAATATTATTCTTAATGGGGAAAAACTGAGAGCTTTTTCCCTAAGGTCAGGAACACAACAGGGATGTCCACTCGCACCATTCTTGTTCAACATAGTACTAAGACTCCTTGCCTTAGCAATCAGACAACAAAAAGAAAAAAAAAGGCATCTAAATTAACAAGGAGGAAGTCAAACTCTTACTCTTCCCAGATGTCATTACTTTATGTGGAAATCTCAAAATATTCAACCCCAAAATTGCTAGATCTCATACAGGAATTCAGCAAGGTGGCAAGATATAAAATCAATGCACAGAAATTAGTTGCATTCTATACACTAACAATGAGACAGAAGAAAGAAAAATGAAGGAATCTATCCCATTTTCAATTGCACCCAAAACCACAAGATACCTAGGAATAAACCTAACCAAAGAGGTAAAGGATCTGTATTCTGAAGCTACAGGATACTTATGAAAGAAATTGAAGAAGACACAAAGAAATGGAAAAACATTCCATGCTCATGGATTAGGAGAACAAATATTGTTAAAATGTATATACTGCCCAAAGTAATCTACACATTCAATGCAATCTCTATCAAAATACTATTGATCTCTTTCATAGAGCTGGGAAAAATAATCCTAAAATTTGTACAGAACCAGAAAAGTCTCCGAATACCCAGAAGAATGTTGAAAAAGAAAACTGAAGTTGGTAGCGTTACAATGCCAGACTTCAAGGTATATTACAAAGCTGTGATCATCAAGACAGCATGGTACTGGCACAAACACACACACATAGATCAATGGAACAGAATTAAGAACCCAGAAATGGACCTTCAACTCTATGGTCAACTAATCTTCCACAAAGCCAGAAAGAATGTTCAGTGGAAAAAAGACAATCTCTTCAACAAACGATGTTGGGAAAATTGGACAGCCACATGTAGAAGAATGAAACTGGACCATTTCCTTACATAATACACAAAAATAAACTCAAAATTGATGAAAGACCTAAATGTGAGACAGCAATCCATCACAACCCTAAGGGAGAATACAGGTAGCAACCTCTGTGACCTCACCTGCAGCTACTTCTTGTTAGACAGGTCTCCAAAGGCAAGGGAAACAAAAGCAAAAATGAACGATTGGGACTATATCAAGATAAAAAGCTTTTGCACAACAAAAGAAACAGTTGACAAAACCAAAACACAACCTACAGAATGGGAGAAGATATTTACAAATGTCTTTTCAGATAAAGGGCTAGTATCCAAAATCTACAAAGAACTTTCAAACTCAATACCCAAAAAACAAAAAGTCCAGTCAAGAAATGGGCAGAAGATATGAACAGACATTTCTTCAAAGAAGACATATAAATGGCCAAGAGACACATGAAAAAAAGGCACTTGCTATTATTATCTTGATGTTAAGAATTTTGATAAATGATAAATGAGTTTTGTTAAAGTATTATCACTTGTTTTCAATTATGACACTATGGAGTAGTGCCTGTAGCAATAATGACAACAAAAAGATTAGAGACTAGGCCCAATAATTTGCTATTTAGTCAATAAGCAGAAGCCCACAGTTCCCAGATAATAATGGCCAAAGACTAGAGACAGGATACATGAATACCTTGTATAACTGAAATGTGTGTATGATGAACCCTCATCTACACATCATAATCACTCAAAGTCCAGGGTGCCTGGGTGACTCAGTCGTTAAGAGTCTGCCTTCGGTTCAGGTCATGATCCCAGGGTCCTGGGATCGAGCCCCACATCGGGCTCCCTGCTCAGCAGGAAGCCTGCTTCTCCCACTACCATTCCCTCTGCTTGTGTTCCCTCTCTCGCTGTGTCTCTCTCTGTCAAATGAATAAAATATTTAAAAAAAAATCAAAGTCCATAGTTCATCCTTAGTGTAGACATTCTGTGGGTTTGGACAGATGTATAATGACATGTATCCATTACTGTGGTATCATACAGAGTTATGATACCACAATATCATATTTTCACTGCCCTAAAAACCTCTGTGCTCACCTATTCATCCTTCCTCCCACCTACTCCCTGACAATCAGTGATTTCTTTTACTGTCTCCATAGTTTTTGCCTTTTCCATAATGTCAAATAGTTGGAATAATACAGTGTGTAGCCTTTTAAAAATGGCTTCTTTTACTCAGTAATATGCATTTAAGCTTCCTCCATGACTTTTTATGGCTTGATAGCTCACTTTTTTTTAGTGCTGAATAATATTCCATTGTCTGGACGTATCTGAATTTATTATCTATTCACCTAGTGAAGGACATCTTGGTTGCTTCCAAGTTTTGGCAATTATGAATAAGGCTGCTATAAACTTCTGTGTTCAGGTTCTTGTGTCAATGTAAACCATTTTCAAATTTTTCCTTTAAAAAAATAAGACTGTTGAAATAAGTAAAGAATGGGGAGAAAGAAGTACTTTTACTACAAAAAGTCCTTTAGTGTTGAAACTGAAGATTGCTCTCCATGGATGGAGTGGCATCATAGTGTGTTAACTTGGGAGATATTCTGAGCAGAGGGGACTTTTGCCTTTTCTTAAAACACTCAACCCAAAGAAGTCACTGATTTTGCTACATTGAGGAATTTCCGTCCTAAAATTCAGTGGTTCTCATTATTTTCAATTTCAGAGTTTGCTATAAATTTTAGTGATCAGCTTGAAAGAATTGCTGGACAAGTCAGCAATCCCTACTGCAGTCTGACAATTACTGAAACCAACTTTTTCACTGATCAAACCCTTTTTCCTATCGGATGCAACCTTTCCTATCTTGATCATGATTTCATACATCCTCACTAAGCAAGTTCCTAGAGGAAATGCCATTGCATGATTCTGGAAAGCACTACTACTTTATTCTTTGAAAATTGTGCCCTCCTGGGTGGCTCAGTGGGTTAAAGCCTCTGCCTTTGGCTCGGGTCGTGATCTCAGGATCCTGGGATCGAGCCCCACATCGGGCTCTCTGCCCAGTGGGGAGCCTGCTTCCCCCTCTCTCTCTCTGCGTACCTCTCTGCCTACTTGTGATCTCTCTCCCTCTGTCAAATAAATAAATAAATAAAAATAAATCTTTAAAAAAAAAAAAGAAAAGAAAATTGTGACCTTGGAGTTGTGCAATACTTTTGCATGCTGTGTAAGAACATAAATTTTTCTGCTTTCATCTTGACTGTTACTCCATTCTTCCTTAACCTGTGCTTTTCACTTTCTGTTCATACACCCCATTCTGCTCAATGTTTTATTTGGCAAACCACAATAACATTGTCCATATTAACTAAAATAAAATGAGATCTTCTTGTTCTTGACTAGTTTAGTCTCAGCACTGAGTTCTAGAGGGTTGGGGGGAGGGCGTAGAAAGTGCCATGATTATTTGTTCTTTGAGAATTTTGCCCTGATTACTTATTTCCACTTATAATAAAACTAAATTTTACATGTAGTTAAAAGTTACCCATAGTACATTTTTAAGTATTTAGAACACAGTGGCTGATCTTGCAGTCAATTTATACATAGAAATTTATATGGACAATATAGCAGCATAAGCACCAAATGTCATAAGCCCCTCAAATAGAGAGACTTGGTTTCTCTTTTGTTGTTTCCATCAAGTTATATAAAATATTGGTCACCATTTTTTGTTCTCTTTTAGTCATTAGCTAGAGAAGTTTTCTAGTCACACAGAGTATTTGTCTTATTCTGCTATGAAGTGTGTCTCACTACTTAACTGGCCAGGCTAATAGAAATATTTTTCAGAGTTCAGGCCAAGAGCACAAAGTTTTGAAGTATAGAGGATTGTCTTCAGGACTCTTTATGAGAAACTATGGATGATCAGGTATACAATTGAGCTGTGTCAAATAACAGACGTCATTTTCTCCAAACACTCCCTCCACTTTCCTCCACCTCTTTCAAACATAATAATTTTTTAAATGAAAAGGTAGTGACATAATAACAAGCTGATATTAGAAATTTCATTTAAAGGACTTTATAATTGGCAGAAATGTACATTTTCTCTTTCTTTTTAAAGAGAGTTTCTTATTTGATTTTGATTTAGAAATAGCTACCTTATTTAACGTCAGGATATTCCAGATACTGTATTGAACCCGGTTTTAAACCTCTAGTCTCTGTGCTTTCCATCACTCAAGAAGGGAAGAATTTTATAGCAGGAGATCATTTTATGATGTTCAAGTATCTGGAGACCCTTTTTCTCTTTTCTCATTTATTCATCCACAGTATCCAAGACAATTTGGAAGAAATGAATTGTCATTGTATTTTAGATAATATGATTGCAGAAACAAAGAGCCAATTATTATAATTTGTAAGTTAATTTAGCAAGATTGCTACGTAAGAGGTCAATTGAAAAAAAATCAGTTGCGTTCATATATATGGCACACTGCAGGAGCTCAAATAAACTTCAAAGATAAATCTTAGCTAACTCACCTAGCCAAATGCAAAATTTTAGACAGACTCAGAAGTGGAATTATTTTTAACCCAACTGAATTTGTGAAAAGATTCTATCCCAGAAGACTGTAAAATTCTCTGAAGTTTGTGTTATAGTCTTTTGCAGTATAATTCTATAGACATTTTGAGTTATTGGAAGACCAACTTTAAGTGAAAGAAGTTATTTGAAGAATGAGCCTATGTTCCTTTTATTTGGGAATATCAATACCCACACAACTTTTTCCAAGATGGCAATGGACAGCCAAATCTCATGCTGGAAAAGCCATCCCCAATAGTTAAATGGGTTTTGTTCTGCTACACTCCCTCCCTGCTTCTTCCCAGGTGTCATCATCTCCTCGTGAGCGGGTTCTCTCTTTCCAAGCCCTCCCTGTGGTGATCCCAAATGTTGTTTATCAAATGGGTGTAATTCAACCCACAAAATACATCCTTGCCAATGGGATTTGTGCTCTGAACTCCAACCCCCTCTGTCTAGTGACATATGCAGGTTGTTCTCAATCTGCGTCATGAAGATCTGTAGGCAGATGTAGGTGGTACCTAACACATGCGAAATTATTTTTTTGTGTTTTTCTTGTATCATTTGGACACAATGGCAGAAAAGTAAACATTCCTTAGTTATAAAGGATGCAGAGAAAGAGCTGGCTATTGGCGCGCTCCTCCAACTCTCATCTGTGTGATGTATCTTGCTTGATCTTTGGAAAGGAAAGCATCTGTATAAGCTTTACATTCTGCAGTTGATTTTTATCCCAGGCACCTATTGTGTTTCGTCAGCTGGGCCACGCTAACGTACCACACATTTCTAACTGGCAAACAGGGCAGGAAAGTAAAACATGCCTGAATGGAATTTGGACCTATACTCACAGCATTTGCTTTCCACTCTTATGTTAATTTAAAGATGTGGTTGATATTATTTGCCTGTAACATTGAAACATTTTTAAAGTGGCTTCTAGGACTCAGGAAATGCAAACATGTTTTACTTACCTAGCAACCCTCTATAAGTTTAGTACACAGATGAAAAAATATGAGAGAAGAAAACGAGAATATGATCATGATAAAAAAGTTTCTTCTAAAAAGTCTCTTCTCTTACCAGGGAGAACAGGAAACTCCCTACATTTAGGGTTTGGAAAGATCCTCTGTTCAGTTAAATCCTGAGTTGAACAAAAGCAAGAAACTCCATGTGTAACGTATGCTATTCCCTCTTATTTTTTACAGAATGTTAAATCTAAGGTGACTTTCGAAATGATTTGGATACTTTTTCAGATATTCCGAGTATTATTTCAAAGATCATTCATAGTAGTTCAAATAAACATCAAAGAATGAAAACAAGAAGATTCAGCTTGCTACATCTAAACAAGATCATTCTAGAAATCAAAATCATGACATTTGAGGAGGGTCTAAACTTGGCAGAATTGTGCCTAGCGTTGAAACCGTAGATTTTGAAAGTATTGGAAGACACGTGGTTCATAATGGAAGATCTCACCACATAATCAAATTGTTTATTTAAATTTAAAATCTTTCCCCTTCTTCTAAATGATGTACATTTTGATCTCTATCTTCTTTTCAGATTTGGAGCTGAATACCACTTTAGCTTCAGAAGTATTGTTTTTAATTTTTGCTTAAAAATGTCAGATTTGAGGGGCACCTAGGTGGCTCAGTCAGTTAGGTGGCTGCCTTCGGCTCAGGTCATGATCCTGGGGTCCTGGGATAGAGCCCCGCCTCAGGCTCCCTGCTCAGCAGAGAGCCTGCTTCTCCTTCTCCCTCTAACTGCCTCTCTGCCTACTTGTGCTCTCTCTCTATCTCTCTGTCAAATAAATAAAATCTTAAAAAAAAAAAAAGTCAGATTTGAGGTGCACCCAGGTGGCTCAGTGAGTTAAGCATCTGCCTTTGGCCCAGGTCCTGACTGCAGGGTCTTGGGATGGAGCCCCACATCAGGCTTCCTGCTCAGCTGGGAGCCTTCCTCCCAGCTCCTGCTCTCTCTCCCTATTTCTCTATCTCTCTCTCTCAAGTAAATAAATAAAATCTTTTAAAAATATGTCATATTTGGATTGTCTTTTCATTTATTCAATGGGTTTGTTGTATTAAATCAGATGGCTATTTTTAGAAAGGTGAGAAAGGTTCACATTTAGTATTTTGTTTGATCCTGGCATAAATCCCAAAGCTATTCACTGCCTGTCAGTGGATGAGTGAGGATGGCCACTTCTGCTGAGTCCTTGCCTTGTAGTTTGATAGTCTACCAATTTGAGAGTATTGCCAAGATCACCACATTATTTTCTAGAAACCCTCCTCAATATCTGTTTTCAAATGTCTAAGTTATTACTTGAAATATCTCTGTTCATTAACATTAAATCAAGGCTCTATTTCATTATGTGAAAAATGACTTAAAGCTTTCACATTCACATTTCTTTCTTTCTTTTCACTGTACAGCCTTCAGAGTCAGGCATAGGATATTGGTAGTATGAAATGTGCCAGAATGCTCCAACACATGATTTTTTGGTGTTATTTTAAGCATAAACCTGTTTCTGCAGCATAGTCCATCATGGATTTTTTAAGACTTATATTTAAGAATTGATTATGATTTATTATCTGAAATTCATACTAAATATACTAAATTCTTAAGACATTGGCAAATGGTCATTTGCCCCTTCTCCAGGACACATGATGATTTTGCCAGGTTAGGGTAATATGGTATGGCAGGCTCTCAGTTTGTTCTGAGCCTGCCACCATTCTCTGACTCAGTATTGACTCTCTGCCTGGCCTCCTTTACTTCCTGACCCCAGGAGAACATGGCTATTAGCCTCTTCTAATGAGATTCCTCAGCCCAGAAGGTAGCCATTTTGGAAAGAGTCCCATAGACTTGCTTTGAACCTACCTACTTTAAGTAGTGATCATTTGGCCTAAGAAGACTTAGGCTTTCTTTTCTTTTCTTTTTTTTTTTTTAAGATTTTATTTATCTGACGGAGAGAAACACAGCGAGAGAGGGAACACAAGCAGAAGGAATGGTAGCGGGAGAAGCAGGCTCCCCGCTGAGCGGAGATCCCAGGACCTGGGATCACGACCTGGGCCGAAGGCAGACGCTTAAGGACTGAGCCACCCAGGCGCCCCAAGACTTAGGCTTTCTAAGTACACCAATTGCTGAAAAGGATAGGTTGATCTCACAACTGAACTGCCTCCTCTCACAATCCACCAAGATCTTAGCCTTCAAAAATTTCCAAGTAGGAACCAGATTCCAATCTCTTTGTTCATTTATGTTTCCAGTCTCCACGGGACATTTTACAAACTGCAATCACCTCATCATGTCAGTCATTTCTGGTTCCCTAAGATCTCCTTAGTTTAACAAATATTTAGCTGTAAAGTTAAATGTCTGTCTGAATTTCAGACACTCCAATCTTTCTTTGCTCAAGGATGAGATGCAGTTCCTTTCTCTTCTTTACATGTTGGGGAAAGGAAATGAACGATACAATACTTTCCATATCATGATACATCTCAAATCCCCTTTCCAATTTATTTTCTACTGTGTAGAGGCAGGAGGTCGGTCATTGTGATTCAATAAAATTGTTACATCATTTCTTCCATTTTAAATTTAGCATAGATGTATTTCAGATTTTTTTGGGAAGATTAATATGCTTCTTGCCAATGATTTTCATTATTGGGGCTTCAGCAGAATTTCCACAACAATAGGAAAAGTTCCCTCAACATCCTGTTGCATTCCTTTATGGAGTAGTCAGCAGGTTGGTAATTTTCATGGTTTTGAAAAGAGTTAAATATTCTTATTAAGCAATTACTAACTTTCTGTTCACATGTTTCTGACTAAATTTCTGCAAACTTACTCCTGTGAATTGATGAGGTACATGTTAAAAGAAATCATGGAGCCATAGCAAGGGATTTCTACCAGAGGTTACCCATGGAGTCAAAAGCTAGAACATTCCAGCTCACTGGAAAAACTGAAACTCAAATATCGGAAGTAGAAATAAAGTTGAGAATAACAGATCAAGAAGACTGGGGCTTAGTAAAGATGAAATGAGGGACTTGATTGGGAAAAGTAAAAGGAGGCTAAGGAGAAAAGCCGTAAACCTTTGTAGATATTTAGGGTTTGTGTTAAGGGTTTGTGGTATGTGCATGTATTTGAGTTGGCCTGGATTAAAGAGCCAGAGCTAACCATGAGAGAAATGAATACATTTTTCTTATTTAAGTGGATTTTTTGGTTAGAAACCCAAGATGCCTATGAGAATCAAATTTAAGGCTCCTTACATATCTCTAAGGCTAATAGGCTATATATTAAGTCCCTGGCAAGTTCTTATCTCTTATTTATGGTAACCTAAACCAATCTATTTTAAACATGATGCTCTCTGGGATAGCAACAATAATGTATACAATACCATGAACCCCAATGGGTCCAGAAGGCAGATTTTAGTCCACAATATGAAACCAAATTATGAACAAGGGAGTAAATGAAAAAACACTCTAAATTATAAATGATAGTCCAGAGTTTTTCCAAAAAAGAGGTTGGCAAGCTTTCACAGTCTTACACAGCATTGTATACAGAGAGAGCACATGAAAAGTGGTAATATAATGGCAATCATGAGATATAGGAGCTGATTTCAAAGAAGGCTAAAGGACTCCTTGTGTAAAGGAGAAGCAGATTAGGGACAATTTACCCAGAACAAGATACCTTACATGTCTTGTGAATTCCATTCAATAATTCATAATCAAAATGACAACCCTGAAGTTATCATTACAGAAGTTAAGTAATTTTCTTTAAAAAAAAAAAGATGGTTTTCAAAGAGTAATATTGTGAAAAGGATTTGCTTCAAAATCCATGCTAAATAGTTGATCTTCCTGATAATGCTAAGCATATTAGATTTTGTTACTTGTTTTCCAGATGACACATTTGAATCTTTGAAGGTTTGGTTGGAAAATGACTGGCAGATTGCTGATGAGGAAAGTTATTAATTTGGAATTCCTATGTCTCACCAACAGAAAGAAATATGACTGATGAGTGGCTATGTTTGGAACGGTGGTAAAGGGAAGAGGCAGGGTCTGAGGTTTTTACTCATGGCAAGCCTGAAGAGTTAGATTCTGAACCATGAGACCTTCAAAACCAGGTTTCTCATTGCCAATCAATGAGTGGTACTTGCTGAACTTTGCAGTGTGGTTCTCCATATTTATCCACAGCCCAGGTTACTGAGGTCTAGATTAAGATGTTAGTTTAGGAAAGAGGAATGGAACCAGACAGACCTTAGGACTCAGTTATGTCTAGGGGACCAGCTAATTTGAGGGCTCTCTCTTACGGTTGCTGGTGCTGCTTGTATTCTACTTCTCACCACAGGAGGCGCCATCGTAAGACTGAATAATGGTGATGGGTATCTAGGAGGGCACATATTGCGTGGAGCACTGGGTGTGGTGCATGAACCATTAATCTTGTAACACTGAAAAAATAAAATAAACATATTTGGGGGAAAAAAAAAGACTGAATAGTGAGAGTAGTAGAAAACAGTATTTTCATCTTTTTTTTTTTTTTTTTTTTTTGCCTTGGCTGCAAGAGACTTCACAGCTAAAGCTGGTGTTGAAATATGGCAGCCACCTTTTGCCACATTCAAAAAAATTGCAACTATTTCAGGTTGTACCAATTTGCTTCTTTTTTTCCCTTTATTGTCATCTTAATTGGTTGGTTCTTTGTCTTCTATTGTATGTCCTTTATAATAATAAGTTTTTATGGAAAATTAGCATGAAGCACTCCATAGGTTTCTTGCAATAGAAAGAAATTTTTAAAAAGGGAGAAAATTCCAAAAGAAAAAGGTAAGAAAAAAAGGGTAGAATATTTCAAACAATGGAAGAATTGTGATTGTGAACAACAAGGTTAGAAAATGGTGAATGAAACCTAAAAGCTCTCGTATGTGTTGAAAAAAATATTGAAGGCACTTGAGCCTTTGAAACACAAATTGTCCTGGGTCATAATACTCAGTCTATGAGATGCATTGTGGTTTGTCTGCGGTGATACTGCCTTGAACTGGGCACAGCTGTATTCTTACTCATTCATCATTGCCATGGTCCTTAGAGCAATACACATAGATTGGATTTTGACTCTGAGTGTGATATTTGGGTAATATATAATCATAAAATGTCTTTTTCTTTCCTCCTTCCCTCCCTTAATTCCTTTCTTTTGACATAAGGGAGAGAATCTGTCTTTCCCTATGGTCCATGCGCAGCTTCTTTCATTGGTGTATAATTTTAGATCTGTTTTTAAGTTATTGAGAAATTGCAAGATTGTGATTAGTATGCTTGCTTTTGGTATTGTAGACACAACATTTAAGAGTGAATGTTTCTTAGGATGAAATGGTAGATATAAAAGATTTTTTTTATTTTTAAGGAGTGGAATTATATGTACACAACTGATGAAGTAATTTACTTCTAAAGTAATTTCAGTGAATTCTAAACTGCGGTGGGATTATTCTCCTATGAATTGAAAAGACATGTGCTTCTCAGGTCCACTGCCTCTTCAGTTTAGGGGATTTTCAACCTGATTATTTTAGTGAAGCAAGCAATTGTAAAATAAAATATATTTATATAATAAAAATGCTTAGGTTTAAAGGCCTTATATTATTATTTTGAGTTTAATATTTCTAGTATGGCTTCAAATTCTTGTTCATTATTCTTCTAAGAATTTGGTTTCTATTTCTGAATTATTTTTGTTATTCTTCTCTGGGTTATTTACTTTACTTTATTTACTTTACCCACAGTAAAGTAGCAGTAGTTTCCATAAGAACTGCTAAGTTATAAAAAAAAAAAAATAGGCAAAACACAGGAAAACCAAGACTGCTTAGCATCACATTATAGTCCTTCAACATTTATTCCAAACTTAACTATATCAATATGTACTTTCTTGTCTCTATAAATGATAATAGCAAGCACAACCGAAGAAGTAACTTCTCATTAGATGTATGTATAGATGTTCTCAGTAGATTAGTTTTAAGTTCGGGGCAGAGAAGGATAAACATAATCTGCAAGTTAAGCAAAGAGCAGGGAAGGATTATGAACAACTGATGAGCTGTGTACAGACAATATGAGTGATGTCTCTAGTCAATTAACTATCTAAGTTAATGGTCATACTTTGACTTTTATGACATTAACCAAAAATTCTTTAAACTTCAATCTTCTCATGGGTTAAATAAGATAAAACATACATTCATTGAAGTGAGTTAGAGATTACCTGAGTGATATATAGCTAGAGATAATCTGAGTGGTGGTAGAATGAGTTGCTTCTCAAAAGATTTTAATGTCCTTCTTGTAAATAGAATTTTGGTAAATCTACTAAATTGGTCCTTCAGACATGTCCAGTCTTTATGTACTTGAATCAGAGTGAACATAGCTTAGCATAGGATGAAAATAATTCTATAAATATATCTATGTTATGATTCATTAAGATTCCAAATTGTCTTTTTACTTTATTTGTTTGGAAACTTGCTATATATTTTTACCATTATGATTTCATATATATTTTCTTGTTCATATCATTCACTATAAATTGATTAAAAACATCTTGAAAATTCTTGGCTTTGGTCTATGTTATCTAAACAACTTACTGGAGGAGAAATGTGTAAGGTCATCTATATTTTGCAGCTTTGTAAAAATATCTTGGATAGGTTATCATATCCAGGGTTTTACACCCTATAATGCTATTTTAATTGTGAGTATGGAACAAATAGTGGTGGTCACCATAGAGAAGAGTACAGTTTTGAGTATGGGTCAGTACCTGCCTATGGGTGTATATTTGAATAAGAGTAGTGGCTAAAGAGGGCTACTTAGTATTGATAAGATGAACTTTCAGCATTTATTGTGTATTTAATGAAAATGTATTAAAGACATGTTAATATATTTTTCTCGATTTTTTTTCTGAATCACCATGAAAATAAACTCCAAATCTTTGGCAAAGTCTAATGATTTTTTTAATGTTTTTTTATTTGTACAAATGTTACTAGAGCCATCAAGCTATTACAAATGATTAAATTAGTTTGATAGGGCTTATTTTATCAAAGCCATTAATGTTTTGTTTTTCAGTGCACTGTTTTATTCAAGGTATTTACAAAGAAATCTCATTTAAAAAATTAGAATCATGATATAAATGTGCATTTGTGTATGTACTATTCTTTGAATACAGGACAAAACCTCAGTAATAGTATAGTTTGCCTCCTTCTGCATTCCACAGTAATTTAAAGTAATTCTTATGAAAAAAAAACAGTGAACTTCAGAATGTAAATGAAAATAAAACCAAGGATTAGTAATTTGTACAGAGGTTGTGTTTCATTAGTATGTGTCTCACATAAGCAGACAGCATGTAAAAATAGATGGCATATCTGACCAAGAGTTTAAAATTACAAATTATACATAAAATGTGTGTTAAATTAATTAGGGAATTAATTAAGAAGCATAAGTTAAGGAGAAAACTAGTTGTTGATGTTGTACAACATTTGATAATCAGAATCATTTTTCTACAATTGTTAAATGTAATTTATCTCATAGTGTTATACTTTGGTAAATTGTTACAACATTGTATGATATATGTAGCTTATTAACAGTTTCATTAATTGCTATTAGAGGAATGAAGCTATGAAAAGCTGGTGCACATAGGAACAAATGTTGAGGCAGATGGTTGAAATTAGTGAAATGTGATCAGTTGCTGAACTAGTTTACTTAATTAGCTTTCTACATCAGTATAGTTGAAATGAATTTGTAATATTGTCTTCAGAAAATTGAAATTCAGAAGACAATCATCATATATGGTAGTTTCAAAAATAATAAGACAAGCAGCAAAGAACTGTGGGCACTGACCCATGACCATGAGTTAGTTCTGTACTGAGTTGGCTGAACAGTTTTGAATGAGTGGGAAATTTTCCCATTAGGGAATACCAATTGTACTGACATCTTTCCATTGCCTGTTAACAGGGAAAACAGAGGGAGAAGAGCAAGTGGAAGTTGGCCGCTGCCTACAAGATTTCCTTGATGCTGTTACTTCTTAATGAATAATTCTTGAATAATTCTTAGAGAAGCTGAAATAGATTTTTGGAACAAAAATTTTATAAAACAATTTCATCTTCAGTGGGATACCAGAAAATCCTAAGGCATTGAAATTGTAATAATTTTCATGCTCAGGCCATTCTTGGTCATACTACTGGGAATGGGAGGAAAAATCATTTTTTTTCAGGTACTTATCTTTGGTTAATTCTTATAGATTTGAATTTGGCACCACACCAAATAACATGAACAACAGTTCAAGGTGGTAGAGATTTTGGTAGGAACATGGTTCATATATTGGAGAAAATATATGTTCTGAATTGTTTAATAGAATTCTCCAGATGTGAGGGGAATAGTACATGGTTTATACCTGCTGAGGTTTATGTAATTTTGGAACAATTTATCATCCTCTCCCACAGGAATGTTTTTCTGTATTTTCTTTTAAAGATACACTTTCCTTTTTTATGTGTTTGTTCATATGAATCTGAATAATTATAAACACGTATGATCCATTAATGACACAGCTCCCCTTTTCCCTATTAGAATGTAAAGTGTGCTTTTTTCTGCTAGTTTTAGTTTATAAAGTTGTTGTTGTTTGAATTAGGAACTACAGAGCTGCTACTACTAGTCCTTTGGCCTTTGTCTTCTTCCCTGCCTTTATTACCATTCTTGGACTCCGGAAAGGAGGTAAGGGTAAGATTATTTTATTTATAATACATTTATAGGCACTGTGCCAAGAACCTTTGAATTTTTAAGGTTTCAGAAAATATTTGCATCCTAGACTTTTAAAAACATATTTTTATAATATGAAGCCAAAGTTGAAACTGATGAGTTTTTTACTTATTTAAAACATGTAATTCAAAAAAAATCAATTGCTATTTCATTAAGCTCTTCCACAGTAAGATATAAATAGTATTTATTGTGGGAAGTGGGTTTATTTTTTATGTTCATTATGAGGAAAACTTTAATATAAAATGTAGCCATCTGACAAACTACTCTCTTATTTCCATGCTTTTATTCAACAAAGAAAACAAGATGCATCTTTATCATGAGTTGAAGGCCATTAGATTTTAGCTGTTAATTCTAATACACTTCATTAAGGGCAAGAAAATATTAAGCGTGATGCTAGCTTATTAAAATTGAGGAATAAAATTTAAGGAGCCTAGAATGATTATCTGAAAAATAAAGAAGCTTAATTTTATTCTTACAAATGATGACAAACATAAGACAAAGCTATTACAAATATTTTGCATGTGAAAAATTTATAGACAAAAGGATTCCATAAACAATGTTATCAGGCCAATGATAGTATTATTTTGATATTAAGGTATGTAGGACTGGCTTTATGCAAAATTTGAGTCAGCAAAGCTATTTTTGTAGATTAGAGAGTGTCTTGATGTTCTAGGTTTTTAGCTTACAGAATATTATTTAATTATTCTCACTGAACTATTAGAATTATTGTTGCAAACCCATCATTTTCATGAACTAAGTTTGTAAAGCCTTAAGAGTAGAGACATTAAAAAAAAAGAGTAGAGACATTCCATCATTATTTGTCTTTCCAGTTATTATAAAAAACAAACAAACAAAACTGACAAGTGTTTAATAAACATGTCTTGATTCAAAAGCTTTTTACTCTGAATGTTGGGAGTACTGGGGAAAGCTGCCTCTACTTTAGATAGAGATTATTCTTAATCTAACAACAAAAATATGAGATCATCTATAAAATCATAATTTATTTGTTTTCATCAGATAACTGAGGTTGCAAAGAAACTAGGATCACTGAATTTCAAAGAATGATAAGCCACTCCAAAGAGAGGAGGTCCACAAAAGATTTGCCTCTGATGGAGCACAGCAAAATGAAGAGGCAGCCATACAATCACATAAGAAAAAAACAATTATGCAATGGTTAATTTTATGTGTCAACTTAACTAGGCTATGAGATGCCCAGATATTTGGTTAAATATTATTTATTATTATTGAATTTTATTGTTATTAAAATCATTATTGGATGTGTCTGTGAGGACGGTTTCTGAATGAGTTAACATTTGAATCTGTAGACTGAATAAAGCAAATTGACCTTCCTTTTTTTATTTTTCTTTTCAAATTTTTATTTAAATTCTTATTAGCTAGCATACAGTGCAATATTGGTTTCAGGAGTACAATTGAATGATTCATCACTTACATATAATACCCAGTGTTCATCATAACAAGTGCCTTCCTTAATGCCCATGACCCATCTAGCCTATCCCCCATCTACCTCCCTCTATCAATCCTGTTTATTCTCTATCTTTAAGAGTGTCTTATGGTTTGTTCCCCTCTCTTTTTTCTTTATTTCCCCCCTTCCATTTGTTCATCTATTTTCTTTCTTAAATTCCACATATGACTGAAATTTCATATGATATTTGTCTTTCTCTGATTTGTTTTAATTATTTATTTATTTACTTTACAAAGCTCTAGGTCTGTATTATGTATTATAAATGACAAGATTCATTCTTTTTGATGACAGAGTAATATCCCATTGTATACACCATATCTTCTTTATCCATTCATCAATTGATGGACATTTGAGCTCTTTCCATAGTTTGGCTATTGTTGATAATGCTGCTATAAAATTCAGTGTGCATGAATCCCCTTGACTCAGCATGTTTGTACACTTTGGGTCTATTCCTAATGGTGTAATTGCTGGGTTGCAGGGTAGTTCTATTTTTAACTTTTTAAGGAAACTCCATACTGTTTTTGAGTGGAGGCATCAGTTTTCATTTCTACTAACAGTGCAAATGATTTCTCTTTTCTCCACATCCTCGCCAACATCTGTTGTTTTTTGGGTTGTTAATTCCACGCATTCTGACAGGCATGAGATAGTATCTCATTGTGGTTTTGATTTGTAT
Source organism: Procyon lotor (assembly GCA_028646535.1). NCBI lineage: Eukaryota > Metazoa > Chordata > Mammalia > Carnivora > Procyonidae > Procyon > Procyon lotor. The sequence goes on from CM053605.1 coordinate 63,447,872, forward strand.
TTCCCTGATGATGAGTGATGTTGAACAAGACACATAAAAAGATGTTGAAACACTTTTTTTTCTGTTTTTAGAACACTTTAAAAAGATAATTGAGTGTATAAAATAAAAATAGTAACACTATATATTGTGGTATTTATAACATAAGGGTAAAAAAGTTAAAAAAGATAGCAAGGAATAAGTAGAAGAAGATAATATTGCGTGGTTCATAAAGCATATTGAAATTATATTTTTTTAGAAAACATGTGGTGAGAACTTGAAAATGTATAATGTAAATCCTAGAGAAAACACTAAAAAGGAAAACAAAAAGCTATAACTAATAGACCAATGGTGGAGTAAAATTGAGTCAGAAAACACTTCAATCTAAAAGAAGGCAGAAAAAAAAAAAAAGAACAAAGAATATATGGCACATTTAGAAAGCAAATAGTAAAAAGGTAGATTTGGAGCACCTGGTTGGCTCAGTCAGTTAAGCATCAGACTCTTAGTTTCAGCTTGTGATCTCAGGTCCTGGGATCAAGCCCTGCATTGGGCTCTATGCTCAGTATGAAATCTTCTTGAGATTCCCTTTCCCTCTCTCATTGCCCTTTCCCCCCAATTAGCTCTCTCTCTCTAAAATAAATAAATAAATCTTTGAAAAGAAAAAAAGGAAAAAGATAGATTTAAATACAACCCTATTGATCATTATTTTAAATAATGCAAATGGTGCAAACACACCATTTGAAAGCTAGATATTATTGAGGTACCTGGGTAGCTCAGTCTGACTCTTGATTTCAGCTCAGGTCACGATTTCAGGGTCATGAGAACAAGTTCTTCATTGGGTTCCATGCTGGGTGTGGAGCCTGCTTAAAATTCCCTCTCTTTCTTTCCTTCTGCTCCTCTGCCTTACTCTCTCTCAAAAATAAATAAACAAAAAAATAAATAAGTAAGTAAATAAATAAATAAAATACACAAATGAATGAATAAAAGCAAGCTAGATATTATTAAATGGGATTAATAAGAGCAAGATTTACCTATGGTCTGTCTACAAAAAACTCACTTTACATATAAAGATATAAGTAGATTCAAAGTAAAATGAGGGAAAAAGATATATCAACACTAATCAAATAGAGGTGAAGCAGGTGTATTAGCATTAGACAAAGTAGTCTTCAGAATAAGAAACAGTACAAGAGATATAAAGGGACAGTACTTAATAATCAGGGAGTCATCTAGTCCAGGAATTTTAACAATCCTATACATGCATTCTTTCATATCAGAGCTTAAAAATGTTTGAGAAAAAAACCGATAGAACTGAAAGAATAAAGAGACTTCCACAATTGTAGTTGGAGATTTCAATATTTCTCTCTTTATAAAGACATAGACAAAAAATATTGGTAAGAAGACTTGGGCAATGTTATTAACCATCTTTATCACACTGACATTTATAGATTATTTCAACAAACAATAGCAAAATATACATCCTTTTTAAAGGCATATAGAATTGTAGTTAAGAACATTTTCTGGGCCATTCAAAATGCCACAAATGATAAAGAAATGAAACTGGGGCACCTAGGTGGCTCAGTGGGTTAAAGTCTCTGCCCTTGGCTCAGTTCATGATCTCAAGGTCCTGGGATTGAGCCCCACATCAGCACTCTCTGCTCAGTAGGGAACCTGCTTCTCCCACTCTCTCTGCCAGCCTCTCTGCCTGCCTCTCTGCCTACTTGTGATCTCTCTCTCTCTGTCAATAAATAAATAAAATCTTTAAAAAACAATAAAATATTAAAAAAAAGAAATGAAACCATATAATTTATGATGTTTAGACTAAAATAAATCAAATTAGAATTTAATATCAAAAAGATACTTGGAAAATCCCTAAATATTTGGAAATTTAACAGTACACTTCCAAATAGTCCCATAGGTTAAAAAATAAAAAACAACTATATTAGAAAATATTTTGGGGGTGCCTGGGTGGTTCAGTGGGTTAAAGCCTCTGCCTTCCACTCAGGTCATGATCTCAGGGTCCTGGGATCTAGCCCCGCATCAGGCTCTCTGCTCAGCGGGGAGCCTGCTTCCACCCCCCCTCTCTGTCTGCCTCTTTGCCTACTTGTGATGTCTCTCTCTCTCTGTCAAATAAATAAATAAAATATTTAAAAAAAAAAAGAAAAGAAAAAAAAAGACAATTTTTTTTTTTTGGCTATGATACCTAAAAGCACAAGCAACAAAACCAAAAATTAAGAAGTGGGACTACTTAAAACTAAAAGTCTTCTGCACAGTAAAAGAAACAATCAACAAAACGAAAAGTCAAACTATAGTATGAAGGAAACATTTGCAAACTATATTTTTGATAAGGGTCTAATAGCCAAAATATGTAAAGAATCCATACAACTCAATAGCAGAAAACCCAAACAATCTGATTAAAAATTAGAAAGAACTAATAGACATTTTTTCCAAAGAAGACATAAAAATGGCCAATTTATGCATGAAAAGGTACTCAACATCATTAACCATAAGAAATATGCAAATCAAAGCCACAATAATATACCATCTCACATCTACTAGAATGGCTATTATCAAAAAGAGATAACACATGCTGGCAAGGATGTGGAGAAAAGGGAACCCTTGTGCACTGTTGGTAGAAATGTTAATCAGTATACCCAGTGTGAAAAACAGTATAGAGTTGCCTCAAAAAATTAAAAATAGAACTACCATATGATTCAGCAATCATATTTCTGAGAATATAGCTAAGGAAGGTGAATGTTGGGAATACTGGGAAAAGCTGCCTCTACTTTAGATATAGATTACTCCTAATCTAACAACAAAAATATGAGATCATCTATAAAATCATAACTTATTTTTTTTATCAGAAGAACTGAGGTGTTTCTCTGATTGACTTATTATCAATATTTTGAAGAGATATCTGTATAACTATTTTTATTATGGGATTATTTATAACAACCAAGACAAGGAAATAACCTAGTATCCATTGATGGGTGACCAAATAAAGGAAATGAACAGTGGGAGTAATAAGGAAATTTTGGCCAAAGGACACAAAAGATATTTATGGAAATATAATGTATAGTATAGTGACTATAGTTAATGGCATCATGTTACATAGTTGTTAAGAGTAGAGCTTTAATGTTCTCATGATAATAACAAAACATTAATTATGCATTAATGAAGCTTATTGTGGTATTTCATAATATATATGTTTCAAACCATCATACTATATGCCTTAAAGTTATACAATGTTATATTCAATTACATCTCAATAAAGCTGGAATTAAAAAGAAAGAGAAAAGGAAAGAAGAGGCTAATTTCAATAATCTAATGTTCCACTTAAGACTCCATAAAAACAAAAGAAAATTTAACATAAAGGAATAAAGGAAGGAAATAATAAAGATAAGAACAAAATCAATAAAATAGAAAAAAATAAAGCTAATAATGGAAATGAAACCAAAAGCTGGTTCTTTGAAAAGATTAATAAAATGAATAAGTATTTAATAGCCAGACTAAGGAAAAAGAAGAGGATGTAGACATTGCAGGTATCAGGAATGAAAAAACTAACATTACTACAGAACCTAAAAGAATATTTTAAAAAATAATAAGGAAATATTATAAGCAATTTTATGGTCATAAATCTGACAACTTAAAGGGAAAAATTCTAAGAAGATAGAACCTGCCAAATGTCATGCAAGAAAGAGTATATAATCTGAATAGTCCTATATTTATTAAAAAGCATTGAATTTGAAGTTTTTGTAGTTTAAAGTCTTTTAACAAAGAAACTTCCAAGATTACTTGACTTCACTACCAAATTCTATTAAACATTTAGTGAAGAAATCATAGCAACATTTTACAAATTCTTCCAGAAAATAAGGAGATAGTTTTCCAAACTCATTTTATGAAATCAATATTACCCTTACATCTTGAAACAAGAATTATAGAAAGGCAAGACAAGATAAGAAACTACAGACTAAAATATTTCATAATTATAGACAGAAAAATGTTACTAAAATATTAGTAAATCAAATCTAGCATTACAGAAAAATAATAGAACATAATTACCAGCTTGGAGGTATCCCAGAACCACAAGGTTGATTGAACCATTTATACAGCAATTGATGTACTTTATTGTGTTAAAAGTAGGAAGATTTCATTCCTAAAAAAGGAATTGGTCATAACATTATGTTAATGAATATGGAAAAGGATACGAAGTTAATGTAAGAGAGGATTAATTGTATTTCTATATACAAACAACAAACAACTGGGAATTGAAGTTTAAAAATACCATTTTTGTAGCATAAAATACATGAAATACTTAGAAATAAAATTTTTAAACATATGTGCAAGACTATTACAGTGAAAAACTATATAATATTATTTAGAGAAATTAATAAAGACATAAAAAGCAAGATGGTGTTTATAGATCAGAAGACTCAGTATTGATAAAATGTCAATTCTCATCAAAATCCCAGCAGGCTTTTTTTTTTCATTTTTTAAAAAATTTAAATTCAATTAGCCAAGGTATAGTACATTATTAGCTTTTGATATAATGTTCAGTGATTCATTAGTTGAATAGAACACCCAATGCTCCTCATATCATGTACCCTCTTTTATTCCCATCACCCAGTTACCCCATCCCTCCACCCACCTTCCTTTCTGCAGCCCTCAGTTTGTTTCCCGGAGTCAAGAGTCTCATATGGTTTTTCTCCCTTAATAATTTCTTCCCGTTCAGTTTTCCCTCCCTTCCCCTATTGTCCTCTGCACTATTCCTTATATTCCACATATGAGTGAAACCGTATGATAATCGTGTTTCTCTGAAGGCTTATTTCACAAGGCATAATACCATCTAGTTCCATCCATGTCAGTGTAAATGGTAGATATTCATCCTTTCTGATGGTTGAGTAGTATTCCATTGTATATATGAACCATAGCTTCTTTACCATTCATTCATTGATGAACAACTTGGCTCCTTCCACAATTTGGCTACTGTGGACATTGCTGCCATGAACATTGGGGTGCAGGTGCCCCTTCTTTTCACTGCATTTGTATCTTTGGGGTAAATACCCAGTAGTGCAATTGCTAGGTCATAAGTAAGGTAGCTCTATTTTTAACATCCTGAGGAAGCTCCATACTGTTTTCCAGAATGGTCGTACCAGCTTGCATTCCCACCAACAGTGTAAGAGGGTTCCCCCTTCACATCCTCACAAACTTTTGTTGTTTCTGTCTTGTTAATTTTAGCCATTCTGACTGGTACAAGGTGGTATTTCATTGTAGTTTTGATTTTTTTTGTAGAAATTGACAAGCTGATTTTAGAATTTATATGGAAATCAAAAAGACTTAGATTATCCCAAACAATTTGAAATATCCCCAAATTCAGAGGATTCACACTACTTGATTTCAAAACTTACCATAAAGTTACACTAAATGAAACAATGTGGTATTAATTTAAGGATGGACAAATTAGATAATGGAACAGAATTGAATCTATAAATAGGCCCACACACATATGGTCAATTGGATTTTGATAAAAGTGCCATGGAAAGTTGACGGGAATGAATAGTCTTTTTAATATGTGAGACTGAAAAACTTCAGATCTAAATGCAAAATGTGAAATTCAATGCTTAGATCAGATCACATAAAAAAATTGGCTCAGAGAGCCTAGGTGTCTCAATCAATTAAGTGTCCAACTTTTGATTTCAGCTCAGGTCATGACCACAGAGTTGTGAGATTAAGCCCCAAATGAGGCTCCATGTGAGGCGTGGAGCCTGCTTGAGATTCTTTCTCTCCCTCTCTCTCCATCCCACCCAATCCGTTGCACATTCTCTCTCTCTCTAAAAAAAAGGGGGAGGGGATTATTGATCTAAAATGTAAGATCTAAAGGTAAAATAATTTCCATAAGAAAACATAGAGAAATCTTTCTACCTCATGTTTGGCAGAAATTTCTGAGATAGGACGCACACACACATACACACACACACACACACACACAACACACACACAAACATGAATCATGAAAGGAAAACAATTTGAGCATACTATGTGACTTTGAAGAAGTTACTTGCTTAATATGGCTCTCATTTTTCTTATCTATAGACAGAGATAACAATCTGACTTTCATTAGTATGTTGTGAAGATTATGTAAAGCATATAGTAGCTGCTCAAATTAGTGGTGTCTATTTGTAATTATTACTTTTATTAACAGTAATATTAACAGTAACATCTAAAGCAGGATGATTCTTTTTAAGAATTTTCTTGCTTACCTTTTCAATAGGAAATGCTTGTCTATAAGGACTTCTCAAACTCAACACTCAAAAAACATAATCACGTCAAAAAATGGGCAGAAGACACGAACAGACACTTCTCCAAAGAAGACATACAAATGGCTAAGAGACATATGAAAAAAGGTTCATCATCATTAGCCATCAGGGGGATTCAAATCAAAACCACACTGAGATACCACCTTACACCAGTTAGAATGGCCAAAATCAACAAGATGATAAACAACAAATGTTGGAGAGGATGTGGAGAAAGGGGAAACCTCTTACACTGTTGGTGGGAATGCAAGTTGGTGCAGCCACTTTGGAAAACAGTGTGGAGATTCCTCATGAAATTAAAAATAGAGCCACCTTATGACCCTGCCATTGCACTACTGGGTATTTACCCCAAAGAAGCGAGAAAGTACAAAGAAGGGCCACATGTACCCTAATGTTCATAACAGCAATGGCCACAATCGCCAAACTGTGCAAAGAGCCAAGATGCCCTTCAATAGATGAATGGATAAAGAAGATACGGTCCATATATACAATGGAATATTATGCCTCCATCAGAAAGAATGAAGACCCAACTTTTATATCAACATGGATGAGACTGGAAGAGATTATGCTGAGTGAAATAAGTCAAGCAGAGAGAGTCAATTGTCATATGGTCTCACATGTGGAGCATAAGGAAAAATATGGAGGACATTTTGAGAAGAAAAGGAAGGGTGAATCAGGGGGAATTGGAGGACGAGGTGAACCATGGGAGACTTTGGACTCTGAGCAACAAAGTAAGGAGGTGGGAGACTGGGCAAACCTGGTGGTGGGTAATGAGGAGGGCACATATTGTATGGAGCACTGGGTGTGGTATATGAACAATGAATATTGTAACAATGAAAAAATAAAATAAAAGTATTTGGGGAAAAAAAAAGGGAAATGCTTGTAAGTATCTTAACACTTCCTGCAAAGATCAGAAAGAAAACTTAGGGTAGAATTTACATTTTTTTACTTCCTTCTTAGGTATAGTCATTTTGGGAGGTGTGGTCACTAGAAAATGAGTGAAAGTACATTTTAAATCCACATCTTCCAATCTCTTTCCTTCCTTCTCCCTTACTTTCTCAAATCTATTAAATGGATGGGTTTAGATTATTTGATGCCTCCTTGTAGTTGGTCTGTGAGGACAGATTTATATTGAGTAAATACTACAAACAAAATTGTGGGAAATACTAATTTAAATGTGTGTTTTTTTCCACTAGAAGTCATTTTCTTTTATGATAAAGCCATGAACAACAACTTATAAATTTATCTTTCACATGAACATTAAAATGTTTAACCATATAGTGTGATATTAGAAATTGACTTTTAGAAAAAATATTTTTTTCTTTTTGTTATATGTCCCATTTTAAGCCATTGGTGAACACTTTGTCAGATATTGACCCAATCTTTCTTTTCTTCAGTGATTAAAGAATCTAGTAGATTCACAGCATTTTTATTTTGACTCCTTTGCTGATTATGACTCTAACAAGTGAACAGAAGGGCTTATTTGTTAGAAATTCTGGTGAACAGCTTGCTGCATTTAGTAAAAATAAGTTTTTATTCAGACCAAGGTTGTCATTCCTGGTATATGAGGTGACAAATGGTAGAAGCCTACATGGGGTCTTGTAGGTGAGTCTAAACTAAAAGAAGATGTATTATTTTTAGGGTTCCTAGAAGGTCCTTGCTTAAAGACTTTGCATGTTTGCTGATGTCTTATGGGGGAACTGATTGATTTTTGTAATCTTCAATCTAGCCCCTAAAAACATCACAATATAGTATGAAAATTTTATGATTGGTTATTTAAAGTGATTATTTGAGAGATTTTGCATCATAATCTTATCTTTTAATGATTTTATTCAATGTTTAGAGAAAGAATTAGATTTGAACATATTTAGTGTTCATAGTATTGTTAGGACTATAACAAACTGCTAACAGTAGAACAATGAGATATGTAAATATGATTATAAAGGTTCAAAAGAATTTAATACTTAGGCTTTTACCACTTACATTTTCAGATAATTGAAAACTAGGGGAAGTTTCATAGAACCACAGAGACAATGGACAGTGCCTTCAAATATGAGGGCAGTTTTTCTTAAAAAAAGCTCAAGATGATTTCATCTTTTACTTACTTTACCTTTATTACTTTATGGCAGGAGTGACTTTGCCCTACTCCCCCACCTCAGGATGTTTGGCAATGTCTAGAGGATATTTCTGTGTTGTCATAACAGTGTAGAGCAGTTGGCTACGGTTATCTCGATTATCTATAAACTTACCTAGACAACTTCCTGTTCGGTTGTTCCAAAAGTTGTTTTTCCAGAGACAGGGAAAATGAAGTAGATTGTCCCTTGATTTTGTATCATGAATGGAAGTCTTATGTTGTCAAGCACCAATATTTTAGATGCGTTGTGTTTGTCTTTATCATAGGTGTTATTGTGCCACTGACATATGGAAGAAATGAAGAGAGGTTAAGATACAATCTCAAGGTTATCTGACCAGGTAGTGCCGCTAGCAGCTTTTAATTAATTAATTAATTAGTGAGATTTTATTATTAGATATGCACACATAAATTATTACCACAAAAGTATATACATGTCAAATAATAAAGAATTAAAATTACCCTTTAAAAATTATCTGGTGGGAAAGTTGCCCATTTTTCATATTATCCATACTTTCTGGTGTTTTGACTTCTAATACATTCTATTTCACTGTACCCTTCTCTCGACTGCTTTGCATACATATAACAAATTTTTCTAAAACTATAATTGTAAAAGGCTATTATGAGTTTTAAAAAGTTTTACGTGAGTGGTTGCAAAATAAGGACATGGACTTTATCTACTATCCATTCTTGCTCCTGTTTTTTAAGTTAGTATTTAAAAATCAGTGAACCTTTGGAAAATGTGGGAGAATATCTCATTATCCTAACTGGTAAATAATGGAAAAAAATACATTTGTTTAACTTGATGTTTTTTAGATTAAATTCAATTAGCCCTCACATAGATCATTAGTTCCAGATGCAGGGTTCACTAATTCATCAGTTGCATATAACACTCAGTGCTCTTCACATCACATTCCCTCTTTAATGCTCCTCACCCAGTTACCCCATCCCCCCACCTACCACCCCTCCAGCAACCCTCAGTTTCTTTTCTATAGTTAAGAGTCTTTCATGGTTTGTCTCCCTCTCTGATTTCTTCCCATTCCATCTTCCCCTCCCTTCCCCTATGATCTTCTGCACTGTTTCTTTTATTCATATGCGTGAAACCATATAATTGTGTTTCCCTGATTGGCTTATTTTGCTCAGCATTCCAGTTCCATCTATGTTGAAGTAAATGGTAAGATTTCATTCTTTCTGATAGAAGTAGTATTCCATTGTGTGTGTGTGTGTGTGTGTGTGTGTGTGTGTGTGTAGTGTGTGTGTGTGTATATATATATATATATTCTTTATCCATTCATTTCTTTATCTTCTTCTTTATCCATTCATTCATTCATTGATGGATATCTCAGGTCTTTCCATAGTTTGGTTATTGTGGACATTGCTGCTAAAACCATGGGGGCAGGTACTCTTTCAGATCACTACATTTGTATCTTTGGGGTAAATGCCTAGTAGTGCAATTGCTTTGTCATGGTAGCTGTCAGGGTAGCTCTATTTGCAACTTCTTGAGGAACCTCCATACTATTATCCTGAGAGGCTGTATCAGCTTGCAGTCCTACTGACAGTGTTAGAGGGTTCCCCTTTCTTTCTCCACATTCTCACCAACATTTGTTATTTCCTGACTTGTTAATTTTAGCCATTCTGACTGGTGTTAGGTAGTATCTCATTGTGGTTTTGATTTGTATTTCCCTGAAACCAAGCGATGTTGAACATTTTTTTCATTTGTTTGTTGACCATGTGTATGTATGTTTTTGTTTTTGTTTTTTTTTTCTGGAGAAATGTTTGTTCATGTCTTGTGCCATCTTGACATCTTGACTTTTTGTATGAATTCTATCTCAGGGCAACTGAATAGTTGATGAAGGGAAGTTTTCTTTGCTTTTTTTTTGTGTGTACCTTTTTAAAAATTAATAAACTTTGTTTTTTAGAGCAGTTTTAGGTTCACAGAAAAATTGAGCAGAAAGTACAGAGAATTTTCATTACCACCCTCCACCCCATCACCCTGCAAATCTTCCCCCACTATCAGTATTCCCCATCATGGTGGTACATTTATTTAAATTGATGAACCTACATTTATGCATCTTCACCTAAAGCTCTCAGTTTACATGAAGATTCACTCTCAGTATGGTACAGTCTATGGGTTTTGACAAATATTATGATGACATATAGCCAACATTGTTGTATCACACAGAGTAGTTTTTGCTGCCCTAAAAAAAAAAAATCCTCTGTTTTCTATCTAATCATTTCTCCCTTCCCCATAACTCCTGGAAATCTCTTAATTTTTTTTTTTTTTTTACTGTCCCTGTAGTTTTGCCTTTTCCAGAATATCATATAGTTGAAATCATACAATATGTAGTCTGGAGATTGGCTACTTTCATTTAATAATATGAGTGTAAGTTTCCTCCATGTCTTTTCATGGCTTAAGAATTCATTTCCTTTTAGTAGTGAATAAAATTCCATTGTCTGGATATACTATATTTTTCTATTCATCTACTGAAGGATATCCTGGCTGCTTCCAAGTTTTGGCAATTATGAATAAAGCTGCTTGTAAACATCTGAGTGCAGGTTTTTGTGTGGACATAAGTTTTTAGCTATTTTGGATAAATGTCAATAAGCATGATTGTGGGATCACTTGGTAGGAGTATGTTTAGTTTTGTAAGAAACTACCAAACTGTCCTCCAAAGTGACTATAATTTTTGCATTCTGAGCAGCAGTAAGTGAGAGTTTATCCTCTCCAGCATCTGGTGTTCTCATAGTTCTGGATTTTGGCCATTCTAATAGGTGTGTTGTTGTATCTCACTGTCATTTTAATTTGTATTTCCTAATGACATATGATGTTGAGTATATTTCCACATACTTACTTGGCATCACTGGTGAGGTATCTGTTCATGTCTCTTGCTCATTTTAAAATTGGGTTGTTCATTTTCTTATTGTTGAGTTTTAAAAGTTCTTTGCATATTTTGGATAGTAGTTTCTTACAAGATGTATATTTTGCAAATATTTTCTCCTAGTCTGTGGGTTGTTTTCTCATTCTCTTGAGATAGTCTTTTTTGGAGCAGAAGTTCTTAATTAAGTCCAGGTTATCAATTATTTATTTCACGGATTGTGCCTCTGGTGTTGTATTTGAAACCTCACTGCTACCCAAGAACATTTAGGTTTTTTCATATGTTATCTTCTAGTAGTTTTATAGTTTTGCATTTTACATTTAGAACTATGATCCACTTTGAGTTAATTATTGTTAAGGAGATAAAGTTTGTGTTTAGATTATTTTTTTATTATTGCATATAGATGTCCAGTTGTAGCACCATTTGTTGGAAAAATTATCTTTGCTTCATTGTATTGACTTTGCTTTGTCAAAGTGATATTGACTATATCCATATGGGTCTCTTTGTGGGCTTTCCTTTCTGTTCTATTGATCTATTATTTATCTGTTTTTTCACCAGTATTATGCTGTCATGGTTATCTATTTAGTCATCCTTCGAAAGCTTTCATCAGAGTTTTGCAGTTTTCTTAATATAGATCTTCTCTTTGTAATTTTTTTGGAAAGGCATAAGGACTGTTAATGTAAGTGGTAATGTGTTTTTAATTTCAAATTCCAATTGTTCATTCATTGCTGGTACATGGGAAAGGGATTGACTTTTGTATGTTAACCTTGTGTTTTGAAATTTTGCTATTATTGCTTATTAGTTTGAGAATGTTTTTCATAAATTCTTTCAGAGTTTCAACATGGACAATTATGTGATCGCTAAGCAAAAAGAGTTTGATTTCTTTATTCCCAATATCTAAACATTTTATTTTATTTTCTTGTCTTATTGCATTAGCTAGGACTTCCAGCATGCTGTTGAAAAACAGTTAGTTAGAAAGTTTCAAGTTTCTCATCGTTGATATGTTGATAGCTGTAGGTTTGTTTGTTTGTTTGTTTTTAAAATAGATATTCTTTATCAAGTTGAAGAAGTTTCCTTCTATTCCTTGTTTGGTGAGTTTTTATCATGAATGGATGTTGGATTTTGTGAAATGCATTTTCTACTTCTACTGATATGACCATGTAGTTTTTCTTCTTTAGCCTATAGATGTGATTACATTAATTGATTTTAAAATGTTGAGCCAGCCTTGTGTACCTGGAATAAATCTCATTTGGTTGTCGTATATAATTCTTTTTAGACATTGTTGGATTTATTTGCTAATATTTTGTTGACTATTGCATCAGTGTTTATAAGAGATATTGGACTATTTTTTTTTTGTAATGTCTGTGTCTGAGTTTGGTATATTAAAGTAATCCTGGCCTTCCTGGTGCTTTCTGTTTTAAAAGGCTATTAATTATTGAATCAATTTCTTTAATAGATATGGATTTCCAGATAACCTATTTCTTCCTGTGTGAGCTTTGGCAGATTTATCTTTCAAGGAATTCTTCATTTCGACTAGGTTATAAATTGCTGGGTATTCAGATGTTCATGGTATTCCTTATTATCCTTTTAATGACCATATGATTTATACTGATATGCTCTCTTTCTTTCCGATATTACTAATTTGTGTCATCACTCTTTTTTTCTTAGTTAACCTGGTTAGAGGTATATCAATTTTATAAATCTTTTGAAAGCACCAGATATTTGTTTTGTTGATTTTTCTCTATTGATTTCTGCTTTCAACATCATTAAATTGCTCTAATTTTAATTCTTTTTTTTTTCCTTTCTCCCTTGCTTCATTCCTTCCTTCCCTCCCTTTCCTTCTGCCCTTCCTCTCTCTTGCCTTCCCTCCTTCCTTCCTTCCTTCCTTCCTTCCTTCCTTCCTTCCTTCCTTCCTTCCTTCCTTCCTTCCTTCCTTCCTCTTCTGCTTACTTTGAACTTTATCTGTCCTTTTTCTAGTTTCCTCAGGTGGAATATTAGATTACTGATTTTAGATCTTTCTTCTTTTCTCATAAATGCATTCAGTGCTAAAAAATTTCCCTCTAAGTAAGTACTCCTTTTTCTGCTTCCTACAAATTTTTATAAGTTACATTTCCATTTTATTCAAAATACCTTAAAATTTATCTTGATATTTATTCTTTCACTTATGTATTATTTAAATGTGTATCATTTAATCTGAAAATATTTGGGGACTTGACAGCTGTCTTTCTGTTTATTGATTTCCAGTTTAATTCCATTGTGGTCATAGAATAGACATTGTATAATTTCTATTTTTTAAATTTGTTAAGATGTGTCTATGGCCCAGAATGTGTTCCATCTTGGTAGATATTCTATGTGGCCTTGAGAAGAATAATTTGTTATTGCTGGATGAAATAGCCTATTTATGTCAATTATATTCAGTTGATTGATGATATTTTTGGATTCAACTATGTCTTACTGAATTTCTACCTGCTGGATCTGCCCATTTCTGATACAAGATTGTCAAAGTTTCTAAATATGATAATAGATTCATCTATTTCTTCTTTTTTACCTATTACCAATTTTTGTCTCACATATTTTAATTCTGTGTAGTTAGGTGCATGCACATCAAGAATTGTTGTCTTAGAGTACTGACCCCTTTGTCGTTATGTATTGTCACTCTTTATCTCTGATAACTTTCCTTGCTCTGAAATCTGCTCTGTTTGGAATACATATAGCTACTCCCACCTTTCTTTTAATTAGGTTAATGGTATTTCTTTACCCCTTAATTTTTAATCTATATATTTTTTAATATTTAAAGTGGGTTTCTTCTAGACTACATAGAGTTGAATATTGTTTTTTTAAAAATATTTATTTATTTATATCAGAGAAAATGGGGGACAGACAGAAGGAGATGGAAGAGAACCTTAAGCAGACTCTAAGCTGAGTGTGGAGTGACTTGATCTCATGACCTCAAGGTCATGACCCTGAGATCATGACCTGAGCTGAAACCAAGAGTCAGATACTTAACTGACTCTGCCATGCAGGCACTCCAGTTGAATTTTATTTTTTGGTCCATTCTGACAAACTGTCTTTTAACTGGTATATTTATACCATTAGTATTAAAGTGATTATTGATATAGTTCGGTTAATGTTTACTATAATTGTTAGTATTCTATATGTTGCCCTTGTTCTTTGTTGCTATTTTTGCCTTTTACTTTTTTTCTGCCTTTTGTGGTTTTAACTGAGATTTTATGCAATTCCACTTTCTGTCCTTTCTTAAGCATGTCAGTTATACTCCTTTTCCTCCCACATTTTTAGTGGTTGGACTTTAGTTTACAAAATATATTTACATTTACAACTAATCCACATCCATTTTCAAATAACACTGTACTGCTTTATGGGTACTGAAAGTACCTTATAAAAAATATTCCTAATTCCTCCCACTCATCCCTTAGATCATTGCTGTCATTTATTTCACTTACACACAAGTATATGTAAGCATATGTGAGTATATATGTATAAAAGCAGATGCTTATATATGTGTATATATATGTGTAAGCATACACATTCAAATAGATTGTTGCTATTATTTTGAATTAACTTTTATCTGTTACATTAATTGCTTACCCAACAGTTCTTGATATTATGTTTTATATTTTCAGTCATTTGTCCTTGTTTTCACTTTTGGTTTTTTTAAGAGTTTTTATTTTTTATTTTTCTTTATTGTTATTAAAGATTCTATTTATTCATTTGTCAGAGAGAGAGAGAGAGAGAGCACAAGCAGGCAAAGTGGCAGGCAGAGGGAGAAGCAGGATTACTGCCTGATGCAGAACTTGATCTCAGGACCCCAGGATCATGACCTGAGCAAAAGGCAGACACTCAACCCACTGAGCCACTCAAGTGTCCCTGTTTTCACCTTTTGAAGTTTCCATTGTCATACCCTGAAACTCAGAAATTCTTTCCTCATGTGTGTACAGCCTACTAATAAGCTCGTCAAAGTCATTCTTCATTTCTGTTACAGTGGGTTTTTTTTCTTAGCATTTCTTTTTTATTCTTTCTTAGAAATTCCATCTCTCTGTTTACATTATCCATCTACTTTTGCATGTTGTTTATTCTTTTATTAAACCCATAGCATACTAATCAGTTTTTTAAAAGATTATTTATTTATTTATTTGGCAGAGGGGAGAGAGACCACAAGTAGGCAGAGAGGCAGGCAGAAAGAGACAGGGAAGCAGGCTCCCCGCTGAGCAGAGAGCCCGATGTGGGCTTGATTCCAGGACCCTGAGATCATGACCTGAGCTGAAGGCAGAGGCTTTAACCCACTGAGCCACCCAGGAGCCCCGTATACTAATCAGTTTTAAAAACAATTCCTTATAATTCAACCATTTTTCCATGTCTGACTCTGGTTCAGATGCTTCTGATGCAATCTCTTCAATTTTTTTTTTGGTTTTTTTTGGTCTTAGCTTTATTTGTTTGGTTTTTGCCTTTAAGTATGTCTTGTGATTTGTTGTTGTTGTTGTTGTTGTTTTGTAGAAAGGTGGACAAGATGTACTGGGTAAAAAAAAAACCAAAAAACTGGTAAGCAGTCTAATGTAGTGGTTTGAGGATAGGGCAAGTGTTTTGTAGTCCTATAATTAAGTCTTGGTCTTTTAGTGAGGCTGTGCACTTGGACTGTGAATGTCACCAGTGCTTCTCACCCCCACCACTCCTTAGTAAAAAAAAAAAATGGTTGAGAGGGGGCTGGGGCTGTGTACTTCTATTCTCCCAAGTTGGTTAGGCTCTGGTAAAACCCCAGCAGTTTAGCCTCTACCAAAACAGTGCCTCCTCAGGGCAGGCCTTGTTAACAAAAATGGAATACTCTGATGTGTTTCACTATGGTTATTTTCCTCTCCTCTTGCTAGAGCACGAGGGGATTTTTTTCTCTGATTTTCACTGTGAGAATCTGCTAAAATTGCTGGAGGTAAAACTCAGAAAATCGTGGTACTCCCCTCACCCTTCCCCTTGCCATGACTTGGACCTTTTGGAGTTTTTAACTCTCAAGAGTTGTCCATGCTTGGCCTCCAGTAATTTGTCAATGACAGTTCATATTCTCCTACCCTGACACTGGTTCCTGCAGAGATTTCTTTTGTGGGTTTCTGCTTTCATAAGTAGTGTTTCTCTGTATCCATCTGTCTGTCTCTCCAATTTTAAGGACAGAAGATTGCCCTGTGACCTCACTTCTTCACAAGCCAAGAGGAGTTGTTGATTTTCAGTCTGTTTAGTTTTTTTACTTGTTGATAGTTTGGAGTGCTGACTTCTAACCTCCCTACATGTTGGACTAGAAACAAAGTTCGGAGGTTTTTCTTTAAGGAAAGTTTCCAACTAATAAGTGTACAAAAATGATAAAATCAGGAGATATCATCCTTTTACTATCCCTAATAAAAAATATATCTAGGGAATGATCATCAATAAGTGCTAAAACAGGTGAAAAGCTGGTGGGGATTTTTAAATGGAGAGTTCAGGATAACACCCTGATTAATCTTAACAGCCAACACAGTATGCACAATAGAAGTATACATCATCACTTGTGAGGTAATCTTGCCAAAATATTGAACATTATTTTTATCAAACCTCAAGACCTTATCATCAGCTCACAGGAGAGGAGATAGAGAAACTTGCTAGATGACACTAAGGAGATCCCATC
Source organism: Procyon lotor (assembly GCA_028646535.1). Taxonomy (NCBI): domain Eukaryota; kingdom Metazoa; phylum Chordata; class Mammalia; order Carnivora; family Procyonidae; genus Procyon; species Procyon lotor. The sequence goes on from CM053605.1 coordinate 63,464,828, forward strand.
AGCAAAAACCAGAGTATGAAAAATTTTACTGAGAAAACTGCTTCTGCTTAAGAAGTGCATTGGGGGAAAAAAGAAAAAAAATAAGTGGGTGGAGGTATACATAAATTCAGAAAAGACCTAATAGCTTTTGCACCTTATGCAACAATTGACTATAGCTAATAAATTATGAAACAATAGGAGAAATTTGAATGTTAATTGATATTATAACAGGGTTGAGACTTTATTGTGATAATTGCACTGCATTTAGGTGTGAAAAAAAACCTTTTTTTTAGAAGCATATGTTGAATTTTATTTTATTTATTTTATTTATTTAAAGATTTTATTTATTTATAAGAGAGAGAGGGAGTAGAAAGAGACAGCAGGGGGAGCAGCAGGCAGAGGGAGAAGAGCAGGCTCCCCACTGAGCAGGGAGCCTGATGCAGGACTTGATCCCAAGACCCTGGAACCATGACCTGAGCTGAAGGCAAATGCTTAACCAACTGAGCCACCCTGGTATCTCTGTTGAAGTATTTATTATTGAAATGAAATTTTGCCTGAGATTTGTTGATCATAATCCATAAAGGTAGGAGAGAAGAATGGGAAAGTATCATAGAGTTTATTTAGTAAAAAATCTTCATTTTGTTGGATAAAGGGACAAATTCAGAGGGCTAAGGGCCTTATTCATTGAAATCAAGTTCAGGTAATAACTAAACTAAAACTAAAATCAATTTTTAAAAAAGATTTTATTTATTTGACAGAGAGAGAGAGATCACAAGTAGGCAGAGATGCAGGGGTGGGTGGAGAAGCAGGCTCCCCGCTGAGCAGAGAGCCTGATGCGGGGCTCGATCCCAGGACCCTGAGATGGTGACCTGAGCCGAAGGCAGAGGGTTTAACCCACTGAGTCACCCAGACGCCCCTAAAATTAATTGTTGGTTTTTATTCTAATACTTGACCATAGAATATTTTATATATCCATAATCTCAATTGCATTGATTTAACAAAACAAAAATTTAGAAAAATACAAATCTGTAGCTGAATAATAATAAAATTCTTAAGTAATTGAGTTATGAACATCATTTTACAAAAACTGAATGAAATGAAAACTATAAAAGACCTAAACTTCTTTCCTTTTATTATCTGTCTCTTCCCAGGGAACAAAATTTACACAAAAGTTACCATTTTAGCATTGCCCCATTTATAATTGAACCATTTATAATGTTGCAAATCTCCCATATCCCCTCACTGCAGTTTTTGATTAATGCTGGTAATTTTTCACAAATCTAACTTTACTCCGATTACTACATAACTTGAGTTTCCTAAATAGTTTCTTACAAGTGACTAGCTAATGTGATAAAGTCATTTCTGTGAGATGTTACTGGATGGCAATAATTCAGTGGATGTGGATGTACATTTCTTGAAATACCTACAAGACTAATATAGGAATTTATGCAACCATGGTAGACTGGTGATAACTAAGGATATTTTTAAGTGGTGAGTGGGAAACTTTCAGTGTTTCTCACATAATATTACATACAGCACATAATCTTCTAATACTTAAGGTCACTCCTAATCCCACTCCAATATTTAGCTATTGTTCAGTATTTCTTTTTTAAAATATATTTATTTATTTTTATTTCAGTATGGTTGACACATAATATTACTTTAGTTTCAGGTGTACAACTTAGCAATTTGACAAGTTTACACATTACGCTATTGTTACCACAAGTATAGTTACCATCTGTCCCATTATATCATTACAATATCATTGATTATGCTCCTTATGCTCTGCTTTTTATTCCTGTGACTTACTCATTCCATAATTGGAAGACTGTATCTCCTTTTCCCCTTCACCCACTGTGTCCAACTCCCCATCTCTCTGGCCACCACAAGTTTGTTCTTCATATTTATAGTTCTGATTATGCCCTTTGTGTATTCATTTTTTAAAGATTTTATTTATTAAGTAAACACAAAAAAATCCATTTGTGAGTGGAATTATATGGTATTTTTCTTTTTCGGTCTGACTTATTTTCCTTAGCATACTACCCTTTAGGTCCTTCCATGTTGTCTCAAATATTTCTAATTTTAAGGGGCAGAAATAATATGGTTCAAGTGAGTTATGATTATATTGGTGTGGTGTAATTTAGTTCCTTTTGCTATCCATCACTGTTAAGAATAACTCTTGGTTAGTTTCCTTCAAAGTAGCTGTCAAAATATCTCCCATTATTTTTTTTATTCAAAATTACAATATATTTACAAAAATAACTTTGCATGACCAGTTAAAAGTGCAAATAAAATTTTACACTTACCATTACCATTCAGAATGTTTTTACTTTTCATTTCAAGTAAGTGAGAAAAGAAGAAGCAAAGTTGTATAAATAAGGCTTAAATGATTTTTCACTGATAATTTTGTTATTTTTAAAATTTATAATAACTTTAGAAAAAATATGAATTAAATTTTCTCTAGTTGATAAAAAAACTGAATTCTCTTTTACATCACTTTTTTGTTTGTTTTCATTTTTCTTTCTCACCATTCATTTCCCTCTTCTATTGCTGGGGTGAATTTTGTAATGACAGGTCATATTGTTTTTTTAAGTGACTTTTGTTCTAGATACATAATCTTGTGGCCCATTTAGAAAAATAGTTAAAATATAACTCAAAAGAGAATTCTAGACTTATAATGCATCTCAAAAGAAAATATTATTTCAGCGGGATTCCAAAAGTTAACTTTAATTTCTAAATGTTGGCTCGAAGTTAGACATCAATTGGTTTTAAGTTAATTTAACTTCTTTTGGTTAGATAACAAAATTTTGAAAATATACTTATGCTAAAAAACAACCCAGATGTTAAAGGAGATTTTAGATGAAAAGGACACAAATTCAAATTACAAGAGTGAAACTTCACACATACATGTTTCAAAAATATTTAAAGCAATATATATATAAGATATCATTACTATTGTACAGATGAGCAGGGTAGGCAGGTAATACAGAGATTGGGCAAGAACGCCAACTGGAATTGAAGGGATCTGGGTTTGAATTATGACCCATAATTTATTTTCTTTAAGACAGGATAAACTAACCACTTGGATTACTCAGTTTCCTTACATTAATAATCAGAGGTGTGCTGAAGTCTACTTACAGTGCCTTGCAAAAGCCAATTGTTAAATTTTTAGGAATTTGGATATCTAATTATTAAAATTGTCATTATTAAAAAATTAAATTATATAAAATTTGAATTAAATAATGTTAAACCCAAAGGTAACATATATTCAAAACTCAAGACTTACTAATTATTTTGCTACATTTTAGTATTACATATGTGTTTGAAATTATTTATGTCAATGATACTTGCAGGGTGAAAATAATACATAATAGTATAGCTGTACACAAATTGACAACCATATAAATCAGATTTTATCATTTTGTTGGTTTTTAGAAATAAGAAAGTGACAGTGAAGGTTAATATTGTGGATTAAATCTAAAAGAATATCGTGTTTGTACCTGCTACACTGTGAATAGCACAAAAAACTGAGGACATATTCTTCTATTATTTGAAAACAATTATCCAATTCAGCAAAATAGTTACTTACTCACTGATGAATGAATGAAAACCAACATATGCCTTTTCTCATTTTTATCTTACTCATTAATCTAAATAAAATATAAATTACATTCATGGCAGAACTACACTTGTTTCTCAGTTGCAATCATAGGTCGGCTACAGATAAAGAGATGGATAAAAATCTATGAAAGCATTCTGTGAGAATTAGTTGGTTATAAGGAATTCACAGCACAAATTATTTTATATTTTATCATTATTTAAGCATGACAAAATACCTAGAACATCTTTCATGATATCTGCTGCATAGGTGATGGTTGCTGATGTTACCTTTAGTTAGTTACTTTTAATGTAGTGAAGGAGAGGGCGCCTGGGTGGCTCAGATGGTTAAGTGTCTGCCTTTGGCTCAGGTCATGGTCCTAGGGTCATGGGGTCCTGGGATCAAGTCCTAGGTTGGACTCCCTGCTTGGCAGGGAGCCTGCATCTCATCCTCTGCCCCTGTCTCTTATGAATAAATAAAATCTTAAAAAAAAAAAGTTTAATATAGTGAAAGAGAAATTGAGAAGAGTAGTTGGGTTCATCAAGAAAAATTTTAGAGTAGAGGGCCTGGGTGGCTCAGTGGGTTAAGCCTCTGCTTTCTGCTCAGGTCATGATGTCAGGGTCCTGGGATCGAATCCCACATCGCACTCTCTGCTAAGCAGGGAGCCTGCTTCCCCTTCTCTCTCTGCCTGCCTCTCTGTCTACTTGTGATCTGTCTCTCTCTCTGTGTCAAATAAATGAGTAAGATCTTTAAAAAAAAAAAAAAGAAAAATTTTAGAGTAGGCATACTTTAGAGTAGACTTTGAAGAAGTGGAGTTATGAATTAAGAGAGTCTAAGACTGACAGCTAAAATGAAGAGAATTCACTGATGTTCAGTTTTGTCTTTAATTATTGTGCCTTTTTTTTTTCAGCTTAAATATGTTGATTTGTTTTACTAGAACCACAGGGAGTTTTTTAAACATAGATTCTTGGACTTCAGAGCCAATCTACTAATCACAATCTCCAGGGACTAGAAACACATCCCTGGTAATCCTGGGGCAGCCAGTTCAGCTACACCTCAGGACAGACTTTGGAAGCTACTGGAAAATAAGGAGGGGGACCCTGAGTTCTGGATTCAAATTCTGCTTCTGCTTTCTCTCAGTGCTGTGAACTTGGGCAAGTAACTTGACCTCTCCATACTTTGGTTATTCCAGCTGTAAAGTGGAAACAATGAAAAAAGAGTAATAAAGTTGCGGTGTATAAGAAGACAGATGATATTCAGTATTGTTAAAAAAGAAAAATATTCTGTGGTTATGTACCCATAGTCTAGCAAATTCTGTCAGTATATTTATTGCTGTTTGAATCATTCTTATCTCAATTATTCTCTTTTCCCTGCAAATGAAATTTGTCACTTACAAATGCTAATATTTTTAAAAGTTAATTTTATTTGTATTAATTCTGTGAGAAAAAATTGCTGCTTCCTATTGGACAGATTACTGACTATATTTCTAATTTAAAATGATCAATAGGAAAAAATTTATTAATAAATCACAAAGCCTAAGCTTTTGTTTATTATAATTAAATTCTATTTTTGTTTAAAATTTGCCTACTGTTTTTAAGTCTCATATGATTATTATGTACCGGGATTTGTAATCGTGAATCCTTTCTGTATACACAAGTATTAAAGGTATATTCAGTTCTAAATTGTATTAAGTCAGTTAGCCATCTGTTCCAGAGAAAGTTACCAAGTGCTTAAAATTAAACTTGACAAATATTTCATAAAAAATATGTGTGAAAAAGTTATTTGTGACTCAGATTGGCTTGCATTGAAATATTTTTTCATTTCAGCCACAAGATGGTGCTTTTGCACTCCGTATCTCCAATGAGAAAGTAAAATATCTTTAAAATGGTTGACAAAAGACTTTAATTTTATAAGAATCATTAGAGTTCAAAGCGCTTGCTATCATTTCCAAAAAACATTCCTCACTACACCCTTGGGTAAGAAATGTTAATATGAAGGTGAAAATGAAAAGCATTTTTTTAATCCTTTGGGACAATTCATTTTATCTCTTTTTAAGCAGGGTTGTGACTCTCAGAGTGTGTTTGTTATTTCTGTTCATAACCGAGGAAAGTCTCTCCCACTATATTACTGTATAATCCCTGACATATCATAGACCCATTTATTAAGATGCCCAAACTGGAGCTTGTGAAATGCTAATCATGGTATGTGCTTTTGGCAGTGTTGCTGAGTCCAAAAGCGAGAAGGTAAAAAGAGAGCCCTCTAAAAATGGACGTCTTGTGCATCATATCCAGGATGCCTTGCTTTCTTTTCCATATATGCCATTGTTTCATTCTTCTTTTGTTTTTTTATCCTAAAAGGACTTCTTGCCTCGTACCATACTGAGTTTATTTCTTCCACAAGACAGTCATAGACTTCTTAAACTATTGAGTTAAAGAGCCTGTAAATACCTTTCATTCAAACTCTTAGCCTAAGAAGGCATTCTTTGTGTATTATCTCTTGGTTAGTCCAGTTGTTGTCCCATCAACAAGAACCTTTCTGTGATAGCTTTTTTTTCCTTTTTGCAAATGCTCTGCTAATTTTTTTTTTTAAATCTGCTAACCCTGTGTCAGACTATGCTGCCTTAAGAGAGTTTCCTGCAGATCAAATACCTCATAGTTTTATTACGTCTTGCTTTTAAAATGTAAGCCACTAAAGCAAATTATGTTTGAAGAAAGAATCATCACTTACCTGCCTGGTAGAGTTTTTGGAGGTATTGCATCCCGTATTTTTTCATGAAGTTCAAGGGAAAAATTATAAAATACATTCAGAGTTTTCACATAGGACTAGGCTTTCACCTAACTTCAAATTTCAATCTCAAACTGATTAAATGTTTCTTTCTCTACCTGCTAGACTTTTGCTTGATCCCAATAGCAGTACACAAGAATAAATGCTGTCTCTGTGAAGCAGTCTTTTTTTCCATTCCGTAACTATTCTTTTACGTTTTTAAAGATTTATTTATTCATTTCAAAGAAAGAGAGACAGAGAAAAGGAGGGGCAGGGAGAGAGAGAGACAAGCAGACTCCCCACCAAGTATGGAGCCCTACATGGGGCCTGATCACAGGACCCCAAGATCATGACCTGAGCTGAAATCAAGAGTCAGATGCTTACCCTCCTAAGGGTATGCTATGTAATGAGCACTGGATATTATATAAGACTGATGAATCACTGAACCCTATCTTAAGCTAATAAAACACTATATGTTAAAAAAAACAAGAGTCAGATGTTTAACCGACTGAGCCACCCAGGCACCCCCATTATTTTATATTTTTAAATAAAAATGTTCACTAAATTGATAAACTCTTGCATTTTTCTTTTAAGCCTTTGTGTGTGAATGGGGTTATGGGTTGAAGAGGAGTGAAGAAGAAGCAAAGTGAAGGAGGAGGATGTGGCATTACCTAATTTACATGGAAGCAGCAAAGAGACATCTGCATAAAGGACTCATCTCTGTAAGTGGCTCCCTGTCTTAAGCAGCTATTGAAAGTCTCCCAAAGTCTCCAAAACAATTTCATTTGACCTTTTGTTAAAAACTGCCTCTACCAAGCAACTGATTTTCCTGCTCCCAAGGGTGGAGAGTTGAGACAGGTTTCTCTGTTGCTTTGTATTAAAATTGTATCAAACCATGTGGTTCCTGGGTAGCACCAAAAAAATCCTTAGTCATCGGAGAAGTCACAGTTATAATTCCTGACTCAAGAATTATGTTACCACTATCGTGAGTGACATTATTTCTTCAATTCTTTACTCCTAAGAGAAGATTGGACAGGCAGAGCACTTCTGTTTGTGAAAAAAGAATGTTTTAGGGGGGAAGTTAGAACAGGAAACTTGACTTGTGATCTGTACCCGTCTCCGGTTAATAATGTCTAAAGTGCATGAACTACTTAGGGCTACATGTCAATGAGTGCTGTGCTTCCATGTCTAGCTGCTTGCAGGGACAAAAGGACTATTTGGTACGCATTGCTGAGGTAAAAATAATTCAGATGACTTTTCTTTTCCAGGTCTCCTATGCCCATTGTCCTGTTAAATTGAGAAGGGACTATCAGCCATGTTGTAAAGTATATTTTTATGATGTCAGTTATATTTCTATGGGAAAGTATCCTACACTCTTCTCCTCATGAGTACATAAGCTGTTCTGAAATGAGAGTGAAAGAGTGATTCTGAGTATGGTAGTCAGTGTGCACACGTCTGTATCTAACTATACTTGCCTTTTCCTTTTTACCCTCAAGTTTCTTCAAGTGGCCCAGTTCACAGTTTGCATAATTTAAGGATACCTACTCTCTGGGAAGACATTGAACTACATTTTCTATCCAACTTAGAGCATGAAAGAAGAAACATTTCCACACAGTCCTTCCCATACATCTCTAACTTCACCGGATTACCCGATGATCATTTAGGTCTCAAGCATTATCACCTGACCAAAATTTATAATAGTACAAAGGGAGAGAACAGGCAACACCTGTGAAGTCTCTTCTTTTGCCAAGGATGGGAATAGATAAGAAGCTATCCTTGTGTTTTGAAGTCACAGACAGGATTAAAATCATGCGGAAAAACGTAGGTCAGTATCTTGAAATATCCAATAATACTTCGGCCCATAAGTGTGGTCCCAGGATTCAGGTCAATGAAAAGGAAACGCTGGCTCAAGAATTTGGAGGTGAGATCAGGAAGGCAGGATAGCTGGGGAGGTCTGTAGACAGGAGAGCGTAACACTGATATCTCACTATCTGACTGGGGTATCTTTCAAGTCCTATATAAGAATGTAGCCCTTGGTAGCTTTTATGTAACGAATTGTGACCATTGACAGCAATTCCAACTGCAATTTCTTCTCACATCTGACTAAGTTTGTCAGAGGATAATTATTTACCATCCTGATGAGTCCAGGCGGTCCGCTAATTAATTCTTCAATGGGATGCTTGCCATCCTTGTTGTTCCCTCATACTGCATACTGAGGGTTGTGCATAACTGGGATTGGCACAGGGCCTACCATAATGATTATACACGTTGAACACTTGGTGCCAAGTGCTATTTAATTCAGTTTCCCTGAGGTCAGGGAGGGAGGGCTTCTGCTGCGCCATGTATTTACAATTTGTAGAAAAAGAGTAGGTGAAAATGTGGTTTCACAGTAGGCAGTTTTAAAAATTCCTAGCCTGGTGAATACTGGAAAATAATTAGGATTGGTAAAAATGTATTACAAATCTGCAAATTGAGGTTAAATGCATCGATTGGATGGAGAATTTGGTCACACATTAACATTTTTATCAGTAAACATAATCACAAGACTTAAGAAGTACAAGGTTATAGAACCTTGTTAGTATTGAAAATAAGTAAGAAATCAAGTTAACATATTTTTACAAAGTCTGTCTTAAAAGATGGGGCTGGAAGTGATATGAGTCAGATTTGCCTACTAGCATGAATTAATTAAAAGATGTTTAATTGATACGAATTGTTGATTAGTTATGTTTTCTTGTACTTTCTGCTAGAATACTCAATCCTGGAGATATATTTTTTCAGTTTCATTTTCTATACACTGCCTTTTTAAAAATTCCAACTTATATCATTTCATGTTAAACCACATTGGGGGATGTAAGCTATGAGCAATATTTCACTTAGGACAGACACCCAATTAAGTTGACCTTGTCATTAAGAGAATCACATGTTTCATTGCTGAATTTAAAGCTTTGATAATCATTTTAATGGTGCTTCAAAATGACCAGAAATCTCTAGCAATAGGGATTACAAATTCTCACATTTCCCCAGGCAAATAAAGGACAAGACAGGCCACCTAGTCATGTTCCAAAAGGCTTTTTCCCTTCTTTCTCAGATAAGTATTTATGGCAGACAAGCTACCTCTAGGCTTTATCGATGATGATGATAAACTGAGAAGGAATGACAGCTGAAGGAGAGAGAGAAAAACACGAGGGGGAGCACAAACCATCTACTGGGGCATCAGTGTGCAGCAGAGAGCGTCCCAAAGCATCCCCAGGAATGTGGGGGTGGGAGGTGAGGGCAGGTGTGTGTGGACTGACTCACCAACAACCACTGAGTTTAAAAATCCCAGGAACTTCAAGAAAGCTAAAGAACTCTTGATTTCCACTCATATTTTCTAAGATTGGAGCCATATTTATACTTTAGATAATGTTGGACATTATTGTTCCTATCTCCCTTTGGAATCATTTTTTAATATCATTTTTTAATATCACTACAGTAACATGAACATGGGTCATGTAGAAAGTGCAGATTCAAGCAGTGCCTATTCGCCACAGAACACCAAGTGCCTTGCAGATCTTTTTTTTCTCTTCTAGGGTGACTGTAGAAGTATTAGTCACTGGGCTGTTTCCTCAGATGGGAACAATATGGTTTCCCTTCTGCAACTAAAACTTGTCTGACCCAGCCTCACCCTCTCATCCTCTAAGGCTGGACCTGGAGTTTTCATTCTATTTCAACTCAACAATAAGCGAATTTCATATAGCGGTTTAATCAACATTTTAAAAAATTCACTGCTCTGATTTATTTTCTCAAAAATCCTGAAATGGGAACAAGGTACAACACCTCTCCATTCTCAAATTTCATGCTCAGGGTCATGGAGATCTCACTGGTGTGCCCAAGTGGGTGTTTTGTTGCTCCTCTTTCCTAGAAACTATGTTTTATACCTATTTAATATGTATAATTTCTTTATCTTAGACCCAATCAGAATCTGGTTTACCTCGTTCAGTGGAAATTTGTGGCTCTTAATTACAGATTGCCCAAGAGCAGTAGGTCAGCAAGCTACTCAAGAGAAGGGCATGTACCTCTGCTATTTCTCTTTTCTCAACTAGATACTTTTGAGTGTCCCTTGCTCTTTTTAAAGAAACATCTTCCACCCATATGCTAAGCAGCATAATCCTCTCTTTAGCCACCCTACAATATGCTCCGTTCAAATTCCACTCCACAGACATCAATAGTAATTCCACAAAGCATTATCCTTACCCAGCGTGCGTCTCTACCTTAAGAGTTTTACCTGTGTGTTGAGTGAATCCTTAACCATCACATTACAACATAGTACTATATATTTCATATTACACTAATAATTTAGTAATAATGTAGTAATATTGTTAATATGTTATATTAAAAATTAATATATTTATATAGACTAGCACAAACTGGTCTCTAGTATATTATAAAATAGTACGGTTTACATTATATTGTAACATATATCCAACATATAGGAAACAAAGAACATGATATAAGAAAGTAAATATAAATATAAACGCAGAACTGATTGTTTTCCTTTCAAACTTAATTGGCCTTCTTGTACAATACCCCGAGGTTCACATATCACCTTTGCTGAATGCTGCCTTATTCTAGCAGAGAACATTAATGGAATTGTTACTGCAATAAAAACATAATTTAAAATTATTTTATGTCTGTCTATAGGATATATATTATGTGGCTTACTGATTGATTCTTTGACTTCACTTAGCAGTCCTTAAGATAATATTGAAAGTAATTTGCATCTCCTGATGGGGTTCTTGTGAGGTACCGAATGCAGTATCTTGAGTAGTAATGGAAAATGGCTTGAGATTAAAAATTCGCTTTGAAAAGATTTAGAAATAAGCGATTTACAAGTGGCTGATTGTGACTGTATGGGGAAAAAATGGAGAAAGAAGGACTAAGTCATTTTCCTAAGATTCATGGAGTGAGCCTCAGGCAGAAGTTGGAATAGAAAGTAGGCCTACAAGCCCACTGTTCTGAAACAATTACATTGGTGTTTTTAATATTTATATTTATACAATTAAAGGATACACTTACATCCCTATTCATGTATGCAAATATTTTAAAAATACTATGATAAGGTTACTATCCATCAATGCTATTAGTTGAAATGTCTCATGTAGATAACATATATCCAAGAGTCTTCTCATTTAGATAAATTTTTATAAGGACATACATAGTTAAGAATGGGAATGTATATTTGTTTCTTCAGCTGGCATTTTTAGGTATTTTAACTGACACCGATCATTGGCCAACATGTAAGTTAATGTTGATTGATGATCTCTTTCAACATTACCTATACTTAGGGTGCATATGTGTTGCCTTCCATGCTTAAATGTCATTTCAAAAGTCTTTTCTTTCTGGCCTGTGCAAACCGATATTTTTTTAAAAAAGATTTACAAGTTTTTAATATTTAAATATATATATAATTGACACACTTGGGAATTTGATGAAGACTATAGGCTCTCTCTGTTGAAAAATGCACATATTTAACAAGTGATGCAAGTTTAAGATGTTCGTTATAGTATAATTATAGTCCAAAAAAACTTATTTCACACATATAAGATCATCGGAAATTATTTTAAATAAATAAAGTTAGATACAAAGTAAAATTTACTATTTTCCTATGAGCTTTGTATATGAAATTATAGATACACCTCAGAGATAGCGGCTTAAAAGAGCGAGATAAGGAAACAAGGAAGAAAGCAAAATAAGGGAAGACTTTCACCAGCTATGATTGACTGTTTCAAACCTTGGGGACAGCTGAGTCAGTGAGAGTGGCAAGAGAATTCCCAAAACCGTAGGGTTGATTTAAGAGTTTGATGGGTGGAGTCTGGGCTGTAAGTCTTAGACATCTCTGGTGGTCTGTCCAGAGCATTTGCCATGGTGGTAAAGAGATAGGTGGACCACAAGATTTGGGAGTTGAGGTCAGAAATAGGAAATGCGATAATGGAAGTTGAAGAATTAGTACAATTGGGAAAGAGGGAAGGAATCCTGTATGAATCTGGAACTAGGGAAAACCTGTGAACTGAGAGGTCCTATTTGCCAAACCATGCTGAAGTCTTGTCCAGAGGTGGGTCTGTTTGGGAAGAAAAACTAAAATTTTCCTACTTAATCTGACCGAGCCTGAAGGATTCCTCCCTATTTATGAATACGTCAATCACCCCTGACAAAGATGGTAGCATTTACAAGGGCAATACAGAATTTAGATTTCATTGAGGTAATAAATAGAGAATGCTTGGGAATTATATCACCTTAAAAACTCAGCGACAATTTCAGGATTCCTTGAGTCTTTACTGAGTCTAAGATTCCTTATCCTTTACCTTGCTTTATGTTATTTTCCCCATTATTTATCATGATGCAACATCAATGATAGCCTTCTTATTTTTTATTGAAGTATAGTTAACATACACTATTATAATAGTTTCGGGTATACAACACAGTGGTTCGACAATGATATACATCGTGAAATGCTCACTACAATAAGTATAGTTACCATCTGATCTTTTTTGTTGCTTATGTTCATTTTCTATCTCCTCTCAATACAATATAACCTCCATGAGGGAAGAGTGTGTTTCTTGTTCACTGCTATGTCTTGAGTGTCTGGAAAAATGTACATAAAAGGCACTGATAAATATTTATGGAATGAATAGATGAAGCACTTATAAATAGTTATTAAACGAATAAATGAATGGTGGAAAAATAAGTAACTTCATTTATCCTCCCAACAAATATTAATGCAGTACTTTCTCTGTGTGGGTCACTATAGTGGTCCCTAGGGGTATGATAGTGAAAAATAACACGGTCTTTGCTCTGAAGGAGCTTGTAGTATATCCAGGAAGACAGACTCATAAGTAAATAAATACTGCATACTGGTATAAATGCAATAAAATACTGAGAGATTGCAGAAGGAGGAGCTCTTAACTCTTCCTGAAAAAGTCAGGGATTGTTGAAAAGGTGACCTCTGAATGAGTAGGAATTCCACTTGGGAGAGAAGTGCTAGAAAGGGAGAAGTTTTATTTAGTGTGCATGGATAGGTGAAGATAGTCAAAGCGGCTACTGTTGGGGTAGTATTCTCAGGCACGTGGAGGAAATGGAAAGAAAGAATGACCTTCAATCCTTTCATACTAAATACCTCTGAAGATCACCTTCGGCTAGCAGCACGGACTGTTGGTTATAATATTTCCGTCTTGTGGCCTTCCTTGCTTCCTAGCCAGTATTATGCTTTTGCTCAAAAAGAGCCACCTCATTCTCTGATTGTTTTATGCCAAGTTGGTGTGTTGCCTGTGATTGTTTCCCGGCACTCCACAGCTTGAAGTTTGCTTTAGTGTATCCTTATGGTGTTTCTTATGCGTGCCCTGCTTGCAGGCTACATATGTTGTACCATTTTACACTTGGAGACCTTCCAAAATGTGTGAAAGAGAATGAGACCAGAGTGGTTGCCTTTAACCAGAAGCGGGTAGACAGGCAAAGAATCCTGGATTCTCAGAGTCAGTGAGTTGAAATAGATTTGAGAAGTCAACTAGTCAATTTTCTGGAATCTTGGCACAATTGCAGAAAATCCAGTCCAGGAATACTGCTAACATTTTGCTCACATATGACTAAATGAACTTCTAGATCAATTATAAGTAATAAATGACTATTAAAAGTTGAAATTGAATGCACAAAGTTGAGTGCTTAGGATAATACAAGTTTCCAGTTTGGGTAATGTATTTATTCATACAAATGACAGGTACTATGAAGTTAAAAAAGATGAAATAAGCTTAATAATGGCCTTCCATCTCCTGGCATAAGTAACCAAACTATTAAAAAATTAAAGCAACTTTTGCTCTTTTGTGAAACATGATGTTTGGGGGGAGTTCCTCTTTGAGAAGTCTACTACTGAAATGGAATTATTTTACCTTCACAGTGATACCGACCTTTCAGAGTGATACAAATAGTTGGTACTAGTTAGAAAGTAACCGTTTGTAAAGTAATCACACCCAACTGTGTAACTGGGGCTTTATATAGTCCACACTCTTTTTTTTTTTTTTGAAAGATTTTATTTATTTGACAAAGAGAAACACAGCGAGAGAGGGAGCATGAGCAGAGGGAATGGTAGCGGGAGAAGCAGGCTTCCTGCTGAGCAGGGAGCCCAATGAGGGGCTTGATCCCAGGACCCCGGGATCATGACCTGAGCCGAAGGCAGACGCTTAATGACTGAGGCACCCAGGCGCCCCTACAGTCCACACTCTTAAGAAGAGTCACTCACAAGGAATACAGAGTGTAATAATGGCCAAAAAAAGTAGTTACTGGAGACCAATAAGACAGATATCACTCAACAACTATGGCAGGTAAATATTATTATTATATACCAGGAAAATACAAAACATGATCCATCTCCTCAAAGAGTTCTTATGTTAACTGGGGAGATTACACTTGCACACCTGAAAACAGTACATAGTGTGTTCTGAATATTCTGAGCAAGCCTTGTGGTTACAATGTGGCTGAGTACTGTGAACAAGTGGTATATTGAGAACTACTCCAGGCATTTAGTGGTTAGAGAAATTGCTGTGCGTTGAACTGAATGGAGGAGATACTCAGGGTAGAAGTGGAACTTGAGATGGGTTTGAAGAGTAGGCTTTGCATGGATAGACAGAAATAGCAAGGACATCTCGGATTACGAAACACAATAAAACACAGAAGTAAAATGTGTAAAATGGTCAAATTGGAAGATTAGGTTGAAGGTGTGGATAGAAGCCATGATATATTTGGAGTCTATTGAACGTCAAGATGACAATCTGGGTTTTATTCTTTTGGAAATGCAGAGCAGCAGGAGACTGTGATCTGAGGAGAAGCCAGATGAAATCAGTCTTAGTCCTTGAGGTATTAACAAGGCATAATACTAAGGGATTCATCAGACTATATGTTAAGTGCACCTAATAGAGTCAGAGCAGTGGTTAAGAATGATAGTTCTGTAGTAATACTAGCTGGGTTTCAGTTCCGATGTCACCACTTAACAACTTGTGACCTTAGATAAACCAGTTAACTTTTTAATGTTCCCATTTTTGTAGCCATAAATCATGAATATTGACAGATTACCTTGTGACTTTGTAGATGAACTAATAAGCAAAGGTGTTTAGAACAGTACACTGTAAGAGTTTTGTAACTGTGAACTATTTTTATCATTAGGGAACAGTGCCAAATAGTTGCCATGCAGAGATTATTGATCTAATTTCTATACATCTCTAAAACGGAAATAATGATGGCTCCTACATTGTATGGATGTAGTCATGATGAAATGAAATAATTTCTATAAAGGTGCCTGGTGCAGGGCAGGCATTAATCATTATTAATGGGCTAGTCCATGACCCACAACTCCAGGCTACAATTTAAATCTGATATCTTTAATTTCATGAACTGGTTTGGTGAAATTGTTTGGCAAAAGTCCCTGTGGTCTCTGGACTCAGAAGTCAGATTCAGATCAAATACCTTATTTGGGTTTCCCGTAGAATGATGAAGACGCAGAGAGACAAAGTGAAAGCCTTTGTTTGGGGAAACTTGATACTTTCTGTTATTGCCAAAACAAACTCATTTGGACAAATAAAAATTGATTTGGAAATTTTAAAATAAAAATTGCAAACCAAACAGGATGCAGCCTGGTTAGGGAGGAAATGATTCACTGGATTAACGTAATGAGATAGCTCTATTTGTGCAAGACTTAAACAATCACTAAGTTCTTTCTGCAATTCTTAGCACTGCTGCTGCTGCCCTGCTTTGGTCTATTCTAGGTGGAAAATGAGAAGCAGGGGGAGGAAAGCACAAACATTTCGTGTGTGTGTGTGTGTGTGTGTGTGTGTGTGAGTGCGTGAGAGCACGTGTGTATATGTATGTATGTGTGTGCTTACATGCATGCGCACACATATACTTCGTGCCTTTGCTGGCTATCAACTTTTCTTACAACTCTGTGCTTCCAAATGATTTTCAAATTTTAGTGTGTTTTTGGCAGAGGATAGATTTCCTCACTTTGAGAAAAAAGGTAGTGAGATCAAAGGCAGTAAGTAGAAACTGTCTGAGAGAAAAAGGTATACTGTTAAAGATGTCTCTCTCTTTCCCTGTCCTGTAAAAGAGAGGTTAGAGAGTGGCATGTGGCTAGAGGGGTTGCAGCCACATGATGGAGGATGGGAGGACTGTCACCTGCTTTGCTACGCAGGGTGCCCAGCTTAACCCATCTTTCTTTGGCAACTGTGCCCCAGTGAGAAAAGCTAGCAGTCCATATGTTGAGTAGGCACCATGCCATTTTGACAGGCGTGAGTGTCGGCAAGAAAGGGACCATGTATGAGCATCAAATGTGTTTGTTGTGGGAAGGATTCTAGGCCAGGAATATTAAAATAACTGTCTGTCCTTAGCTCTAGCACATATGGTTAAGGAGATATGCTATGATGACTCACATTAACGTTGGAAAAAATATATATAGAATACACAACCATGCTAAGTAAGTTTCTGGTGTTGATAAATTGAGTCTGGAATCTTCACAAAGGAAGGTTGTAGAGAGGCATACATAGTGATAATAGACTCATTTCTATGTATTGAATAGAACTGACTAAAGACTAAACTCATATGCAATTACAGTTTCTGTAATTGATGATTGAATTGATGAATAGACCAAAGGATTCTGTTAGATTTTGCTCAGAGGTCCTCAGGTATTTTCTAACACTATTTGAAAAGTAAATGGGATAGAATAGGCTCGTTTAATATTTCAATTCCAAAGAAATTAAATTAATTTTAGCAATGTTAGTTCAACTATTTTACTGCTACAGGGACCATTTGTTTTAAAATCATTAAAGGGTTTTAAATGACATTGTCCTGATATTTGGTGTGATTAAATTAAGGGAATTAGTGTAAAGTTGTTTTATCTCTCCTTAGCTTTCTAAATGAATTGTGCATCGTCCTATATAAGAAAAGGAATGATTGAGCTATTTTTATCCTTATATCAATTTGTATATGTGTGTTTGATAACTTCATAAATGTTTAGGCATGTAACTGGCTCAATTCACAATGGTCTCTTCAAAGATTCCACAAGTCTTGCTTAACTACTTGGAAAGGCAGCATTGTATGGTGCAAACAATATAGGAGTTAGAGTCTAAAGAGACGTAGGTAAGATTTGATAGTTGTCTACGAGGTGTTTAAATTTATACCTATATGTGTTACACACACGTCCCCCTCCAAACTCACACAAGCTTGGCATTTTTCACTTTGAAGCCTACGGAGGCACATCTACTTTGCTTCTAGCTTTAGCAATTGGCTTCCTAGGGGAATGCCCTAGTAAGAGTCTAAATATATATTAGGGTGGTGTCTCAGTAAAGAATGTACTGCTTCCTAAGATCATGTTTCTCAGAAATGAGAAACATCTTTTAAAACACCAAATAGCTCTCTAATATCCTATGTTTATTGCCTGCTTTCCTTGACTAAAATACAATTCACAAGGAAGGACTTTTACCAGTTATTATTATTATTATTAATGTGTCCCAAGAACATACGAGAACAATGCCTGACACATACTGGTAATTCAATATTGTGATGAATGAATGAAGCAAAAACAAGGTTCTTCAAAACAAGGTGATGGCTGAAAAAACTGGTGGCTGGGCTTCATTCAGAGTTAGTGCCCAGAGTTGTAGCCACCCTGATCTCCACTGGCTCCCTCCATTCTCAAATAGAAATATTACTTTTAGTATGGCCAATTTAATCATTCTTACATAAAGTGTGAATAGAAGTGTATTTAGGAAACTTTAATATCGATATTGCTCTGTAACATACACACCAAGTTAAAAAGAGTGTGCTTGCTTTGCAAACATAGCCTGATGGCAAAGCTCCCAGCTTCCTCTTCCAACCAGATGGCCTCCCCTAAGCCCTACCCTTCACAGAATTCTGGAGATGGAGCTGGCCCTACCCCAGATCCAAATCAGGATATCTGGGGTGTCCAGGAATCAGCATTTTTCATAAGTCTCCCAAGTGGATTATGTGGCACTAAGATCTGGGAGCACACAGCCCCAGAGCTCCCTATTCCTACATAGATTCACTTTTGTTCTGATCCATAACTCTTGTAACACTCACTGACTCTGCAGTGGTAGCTGCAGACCTCCGTTTTATGGCTGCCTGAAGTTGGGTAAAGGCTGATTTCATTATCCCTAACGTGAAATATAATGAATGAAGAAGCAATTACATCACAAGCTTGGACTGGGCAATAAATAAGGAACTAGATATGATTTTGATTGTAGACTTCCAGTTCTGCACAAACTATAGTGTAACTGTCTCTGGTAAATAAAACAAAATAAAACTTAGCCTTGTAAGCACTAGCTTCTTTCTTCCTTCCTTCCTTCCTTCCTTCCTTCCTTCCTTCCTTCCTTCCTTCCTTCCTTCCTTTCTTCCTTCCTTTCTTCCTTTCCTTTTTCCCCTTTCTGGGATGCATATAGGCAGGGACACCAGCACCATATACAGTGTCTTCATGCAATTCAGGAAAAGGTACTTTCCCTTTATGGACAAATTCTGAAAAGATATCCCTGTTTGGATATACCAATTACAGATGTCCTTATCTTAGGTTGACTCAAGGCTGGCTGAGAGGACCCTGGGCTAGGTTTCCTATGGCTCTGGTACCCCCTTGGCTTATGTGGAGTGCAATGGCTCAATTGTACAATTGTATGGTGAAGAGTTCCTGACAATAGGGGTCAAAAACTAGTCTTTGGTGATGAGGCAACAGTGACAGAAAAGAGTGCTTTGGAGAGGGGAGATCACAAAATATCTTCTGGGTCCAGAGATAAACCTTATCTTTGCTATACAGGGAGCATCCCTGTTGTAACAGAAGTCCTTTGAGAAAAGCAGTAAACATTCCACTGTTCGAATGACAGGAAATTGTGATTATTACTCCTGTTTTTGAGAAATCCATAAGGAGGAACGTTTGCTTACGTGGTTTGAGGAGAGGGACAAGCTGTCATAGTGGGAACAGAATGAATTCTTTGGCAGCTGGACAAGAGATGAGAGAGAAAATACTTTTGAATAGAGCAGCCATCAGGAAGTGGATGAACATGCAGATCTCCACCTCTGCTACACACTGGCTCCACGATTTGAGACAAGTCATGTCACCAATCTAAAGCTAATATTTACTTCTGGGGTGTTGTGCAATGATTTATATAGTGCTTTATAAATTGAAAACTATGTGATTATTATAATGTTAGTGATTATTTTGAAAGAGTTTGTTTTACCATGGTAGGGTCTTTGATAAATTTTTAACGCTTTTGAGAGCCTGTGTGTATGTTATACATTTCAAAGAAACAAATGTCAACCTTGTGATCTGAATATTTGTGTCTTCTTTTTCTGAAGTGGCTGCTTCCTGAGGAACTAATCCAAAAATATTTGTGTAGTACTCTCACAGTGTAGTAAATGTGGTTAAATGGAGAAGATGTCACAAAAAGTAGGTTATCGGAATCCCTGCCAAGCTAGGGACGATTAAGGGATTTTCTTTTTTTCCTATTCTTTTCTTTCTTCTCTCTCTCTCCTTTTTTTTTATTTTTTTAAGATTTTATATATTTATTTGACAGAGAGAAAGAGAGAGCACAAGCAGGGGGAGCAGCAGGCAGAGGGAGAAGGAGAAGCAGGCTCCCTGCAGAGCAGGGGAAGCATGATATGGGACTTGATCCCAGGACTGCAGGATCATGACCAGAACTGAAGGCAGTGGCTTAACCAACTGAGCTACCCAGGCACCCCCTTCCTTTTTTTTTTTTTTTAATTAATCAAATATAAGAGTCTCAGTGGGCCAAAGTGGAGTATGTAAAAAAGATGATAGGTTTCAAGAGTTTCTTCAATAGGGATTCATGATTCTCAAAGTTGAAAGTTCATCAATGTACAGTAGAATAAATCACTTGTGATCTCATTGGAAATGCCATGCTTGGGCTCCAGCCCTGGAGATTCTGATTCAGTTGATCAGGAAAGGGGGCCCCCAGATTGCATTTTCATAAGCACCTGATACAAATGGGCTGAAGACCATGCTTTGAGAAATACTGAACGAGATGATCTCAAAGGCTAGTCTACACTACAGCTTCTTTGAGTCATTTATTTACACTGAAAGTGTTTTCCTGAATTTTTTGTCAGGAATATGAGCAAAGTATTTCTTCTAATAATTCACATAGTTGTAGACAAAAAAAAATATCTTCATGAAATCTCTAGATTTCTTCTATGCATTCAAAATTTTAAAAAAAGCTTTTATGTTTAAATAACCATTCAGTATCCCAGATATTATAGCTAATTGTTTGAATGTGACCCAGTTATGCCAAGAACTACTTGAGTTCTTTGAGAAATACTTATAGAGAGTAGAAATGTATTGTCTATACACAGCAACTCTGTTGAAAGTCCATCTGAAGGAGAAAGAGTAATACAACTTTGAGATTTCTACTGCAGTAATTAAACTACTGTGTTATAACCCAGGCTGCCATCAAAATCACCTGAGACCTTCAATCCACTACTAATCTCTAAGTCCCATCTCAGACCAATGGAAAATAAATTTGGGGAATGGGGAGAAGGCAGAGATATTTTTTTAAAAGCTCCATGGATAATTCTGTTGTTCTTACTAAAGGAAAGAACCACTGATTAAATTTGAAGAATTATTGATACAATTTCTGTTTGGATATTTCTTTCCTTATTTTGCACAAGATTAAGAAAATTTATCTAGTTTCTGATCTCAGCTGAATGGGAGTGAGAAAACATTAATTGCACTTGACAAATATTTACAAATGTGATTTCTGACTTCAAGGAACTTACTAATTAACAGAAATAAATATTTTGGCCTCCAAGAAAAATACGGTATTAGCTATAATTCTGGGCATATCAGTTTGAATCGAGAGAAACTTCATGTCACTGTCACTGGCTAAGGTTGAAGGTTAGTAGCCTAACTTGGCAGAGGCTGTTTAATCTCTCTTTAGATACTCTGACTATATCTGACCACAAGAAAGATGGTGGTAATGGGGCTACAACCACAAGATCTGAGTTCTTTGGTTTCCCACAGGCAGAGATAATAGAATGAACAAATATATTGCATGATTTAAAATTCTACAAATATTTATTAATTATATAGTATGCGGAAACTATAGTTTATCACTTAGGATGGTTTTCACTATAAGTAACAAAAACCCTTGATAATAAGATGATTTATTATTATACAAAACTAAAAAACAAGATGGTCTGTGGATTCTAATCCAATAATTTTGTGAAAAATCTTACTTCTTTCTGACCTTCTACTTTGCTGTCTTAAGTGCTGACCTCATTCTGACTCTGGCTCTTCTTGTAGTTGCAAGAGGAAGTTGGTTTGCTATGTCATTTGACCCCATAAGCCTTGTTCCCAGCGCAAGAGCCAGAGAGACAAACCTTTTACATCAAGCACTGAAGGCAAGTCTTTCCCCTTAGTATGATTGGGCCAACTGAGGTCAAGGGCCTGCCTCTAAATCAGTAGGAAACACCAGGGAAGAGCCATTTGTGGACAAACCAAGATCTATCTCTGGAGCTAGGAATGAACTCACCTTTCTCTCATGATAGGAAAAGGTGGGATTGAGTTTTTGATAGCAAAAAGAGAGGAACTGGAAGCTGGCTGGTCCACCCAAAATTTTCAAAGTGTTAAATGATGTAAATTTAAGCAAAAAATACACTTTTTTCTGCCTTCAATAAACATATAATCTACACTTTTTGTAGGCTCTGGTATTTTTTCTAAATAAAACTAATTAAGCATAAATACTATAAAAGAATTCTTATTAACTAATGACAAAGTACTCATATAAAGAATGATTCAATTTATACCAAGGCAAGAGATTTAAAGTCATAGAAACACACACACACACACAGAGAGAGAGAGAGAGAGAGAGAGATTTGTGTAACTTCCAGAGGTTACCATGCACTGTTTAAAATAAATCTGGATTTTTTTCTTCCAAGCTTAAAAAAGAAACATCTACATTGAATTGCTTGGGGTAGTCTTTTGCAGTCAGAAAAGAATGTATCTCCTCCTCTTTCTTGAAATGCCTTTCCCAATTCTAAGACCTTTATAGCTTGGAACTGTTAAAAAACAAAATTCAACTGAGTGAATTTGAAAGATCTTATTGGCTTTATTCAAGAATTCATGAATTGGATAACATCCCATCTGCAGAAAGAAAGGAGCTCTGAAGAGCTGTACGAAATGAAAATTTTTATAGGCAGAAGGGTGTGGGACTTGGTAGTTACTAGCAAAGAGCTGATTGTCTGTGGCAAGATCACCTTTCTTTAGAAGACACCAGGGGGTCTACGAAGCTAATAGCCTCACTAGTGCTGACCAGAAAACTCCAGATTGACTGGTTTAAGATTCCAATCCTGAGGGAGGCTGAAGCTGTAATTAAGTTATGTATTAAATCCCGGTTTGGTGACATGGGGCTTAGCACAAGTGACTCCATTTTGGACATGTCATCTGTTTTTTTTATGTGTGTGTGTTTTTGAACAGAATAATTTCAAAAATTAATTTGAATATGGCATACTTTTTAATTTAGTGTAATAGTTAAGTCTTCAGGGGCTGGAGACAGTCACCTTTGTAGAGTCCTGCCCTGCCTCCACCTATCCCTTTATTATTTGTGTGATCTTGAGTGTGTTAATCAGCCATACTTTGCCTGTTTCCTTATGTGTAAAATGGAGTTGAAAATAGAACCTACTTCAGAGGATTACTTTGATGATTAAAAGTATTAGAACTTGAACTATGCCCATTATTTGGTTTGGTAATATTCACTAACACAATTAGTTTTCTAAATAACCTATATAGATTAAGTATGTAAATGATTATCAAAGTTGTACTGATATCAGTAGTTCTTGCTATGTGCTAGGAACTATGTAATTATGAAATTCATGTAAACAGCACACTATCTTCTTCTAACAACTGCATGAAGTTAATATTATTATCACCATTTCACAAAATGAAGTTTAGAGAGTTTAAATAACATCCTCTCACTCCCAGAGCTAGGAGATGGTTGAGCCAAGGTTTTAACTCAAAATCAACTACCACTGAAGACTGATACTCTTTCCCCATTCCACAAACTGAAATCATTTTCTTGCCACTTTATAGTCTTGTGACAGAGTGTTACTGATATTTTAGCAAATCTGAGCTCCATTTTATTTTTTGCTACAATTTTTAAACACTTTTAAATAACATAATGGGAAGTATAACTCTAGGTCAAAGCCTGCAAACTTGTCAGTATAGGCCCAATCTGGCTTATCAATGTATATGTTTGGCTCATCCAGTGTTTACATTTGTATGAATTTATTGCCACTATTTAAAGTCAGGGGATTTCACATAAGACTGAAGATTCCGGTTTCTGTTCAAGTTCTGGAAGTTCCAGCAACTCTGATTCTGTGTGCTCACTTAAAAACCCTCGACCTGCATCTCTGTAGGGGCAGCCTCCTTTCCATAGGACATGCACTCTAGTTTGACCATTTCCTCTTGTCCACTAGCTGATATTAGTTATTTTATCAGCTGGAGGCATTTTAATTTGTGATCTTACTGTAGGTGGTGAAAGTAACTTTTCAGTATGGCTTATTTTTCTTGGAGGAAAATAATTGAATTAACTTTCCACTTACTTTTTCCAGTGTAAACTTAAATATATTATTGTCAGCAAGAGTCCATTCCCCAACTTTGATATCAGAGCTGACAGGCTCATCAGAAATGCTTCAGAAAAGATCTCAAGAAGGGGACACTGTTGAGCCCACTCCTTGCCTAATAAAGAGCTCTCTGATTGGATTGAACAAGGATAAACAACCAGCCTTGGGAGCATGTCACTAAAACAGCACATTTCCTTGACGTCAGATCAGGTTTTTAAGCCATTAAGGTCCTTGCTTCAGCTAATATTTGAGATCTTAACACATGAATCATTCATAGAGTGAAGGAAAGAGCCTGTGGAATGTCTTCCTCTGGGGCAGGCATATGGATGAGATGTGGTATTGGAGGGTGTCCAAAACTCAGATTTCCAGAGAGCTTGGCAAGAAGATGGAGAGAGGGATTAGGAAATAGGAGGTTCTTTTAAAGCTTAAAGCATCTGTGCCCGTGGGATAAAAACACCTTTACTTTTACATTTTCGGCCCCTAAACTAAGAAAGTTCTGTGGTTGTTTACTCTAGAAATAGAGGTGTGCCTCCTTTTAGGGAATTCAAAATGCAAAAATCTACATTTACAAAAGGAGATTGGGGATTTATATCACAGAATACTGTCCTTTACTGAATCATTTTCCACGGACTTTTTTTCTCAGGTAAGTAAACTTTGGGACATTTATGTCATGGCTCTAGTTATAAAGATGCTAGGCAGGTGAGGAGACTAGGGCTTAGAGAAGTTGCCAAGCATTCACAGCAATCTAGGTGAGACCCAGGTTGAACTGATCTTAGTATCCTTCATTCAGTGGATCTGAGAATACAAACTAAACATTATGTCAGATTTCTCCTGAACTTCAATTCCTCTAGCTGCCAGTATATCACATTTTCATGAAATAGTTTCACCAAAACTAAGGCTTTGCCATTAGGAATCTGAATATAGGTTCACATGAAACTAAGTACCTTTCTATGTACTAAAGACCTTTTATTTAAAAGCAGAAGAAGCTACTTGAGAATTATTAGTAGCAACATTTTGGCACTTTTATTCATTGAATTGTTGGGAAATCACTCAAATGAATTGCAGATGTGGAAGGAAAATAACAATAAGCTTCTGTAAATGGAAAAATCCACAGTATCTTTCAAATATTTTCCAGAAGACTGAACTTTTGTACACTCTTTGTTCTTCTAAAATGTGCTCATTTGTTTGGATACTTACTTGTAATGAGACAAGTAATATTCATGCCAATATACGAGTGTCCTTTTGAATCCAGGAAAGTAAAACAAAAGGGAATTTCACAGGAAATAGTCTTTTGTTTTCTATCTACTATAGTAGCTAGCATCCTCTCTGAAGAGACTCTTTGAAGAGAAAAAAAGGGTCTTTAATATTGCCTACTTTTTGTAACAAAACCTTTTCAATTATTTCATAAGTGTGAGAAGGCATAACTTGGATTGTTTATTCTACAATTTTTTAAAAATTATTTTTAAAAACTTATTTGGACAAGCTCTATTACAAAGCTGTAATCATCAAGACAGTGTGGTACTGGCACAAAAACAGATGCATAGATCAATGGAACAGAATAGAGAACCCAGAAATGGACCCCCAATTCTATGATCATCTAATCCTCAACAAGGCAGGAAAGAATATCCAATGGAAAAAAGACACTCTCTTCAACAAATGGTGTTGGGAAAATTGGACAGCCACAGGCATAAGAATGAAACTGGACCATTTCCTTACACCACACACAAAAATAGACTCAAAATGGATGAAAGACCTCAACATGAGACAGGAATCCACCAAAACTGTTGAGGAGAACATGGGCAGCAACCTCTTTGACCTCAGCCACAGCAACTTCTTCCTAGAAACATCACCAAAGGCAAGGGAAACAAGGGCAAAAATGAACTATTGGGACTTCATCAAGATCTTGATGAAGCTTTTGCACAGCAAAAGAAACAGTCAACAAAACCAAAAGACCATTGACAGAATGGGAGAAGATATTCACAAATAACATACAGATAAAGGGCTAGGATCCAAAAATCTATAAAGAATTTCTCAAACTCAACACCTAAAGAACAAATAATCTGATCAAGAAATGAGCAGAAGATATGAACAGACATTTCTGCAAAGAGGACATCCAAATAGCCAATAGACACATGAAAAAGTGCTCAACATCACTTGGCATCAGAGAAATACAAATCAAAATGACAGTGAGATACCACCTCACACCAATCAGAATGGCTAAAATTAGCAAGTCAGGAAACGACAGATGTTGGAGAGGATGCAGAGAAAGGGGAACCCTCCTACACTGTTGGTGGGAATGCAAGCTGGTTTAGCTACTGTGGAAAACAGTATGGAGGTTCCTCAAAAAGTTGAAAATAGAGCTACCCACAACCCAGCAATCACACTACTGGGTATTTATCCTAAAGATACAAATGTAGTGATCTGAAGGGGCACATGCACCTGAATGTTTATAGCAGCAATGTCCATAACAGCCAAACTATGGAAAGACCCTAGATGTCCATCAACAGATGAATGGATAAAGAAGAT
>CM053605.1:63491845-63509345 GCA_028646535.1 Procyon lotor
TGCAGAGCATAAGGAAAAACATGGAGGACACTGGGAGAAGGAAAGGAAGAGTGAATTGGGGGAAATCAGAGTGGGAGACAAGGCATGAGAGACTGTGGACTCTGAGCAACAAACTGAGGGTTTTGGAGGGGAGGGGATGCGGGGTTGGGTGAGCCTGGTGGTGGGTATTGAAGAGGGCACGTATTGCATGGAGCACTGGGTGTGATGTATGAACAATGAATCTTGGCACACTGAAAAAAATAAAATAAAAAAATAAAATAATAAAATAAAATAAAATAAAATAAAATCTTCCTTGCCTCTGCCCCCGCCTTAATGTTTCTATCCCTTAATGTTCTGCCCCTCACCCCAGATGCCCAGAATCATTTCTTCCTCTCTCAGGGCCTCGTTTACATCACAATGACTCCCATCTGCCATCTGTATCAGTTCTGATGCTTGGTCATGGCCAAGGGGCTCCAGTAGCCCAGGTCCAGGTTTCCCCTCCAACCTCACATTTGCTTTTCCTCAACACTTTAACTGCTTACTATTTGTTACATGACTGATGAACGCATTATTTGTGAAGATTAAGTATAATTGTGATTGACTAAGATCAGTCAGGTAATAAGTGTCAAAGTAAGGTCTCAAACCCAAATCTCTATTCAAAGCAGAGTTTATTTTATACCACAAAATAGCAATGTTTAAAATTTGTTAGGTTCTGTAAGATAGTATTTTTTTAGGGCAAGACCTCAAGTTTAATCCTCATCACATTCTGCTATATGTCTAGCAGCATTTTAAAAAATTATTTTGTATCCAATAAGCTGATTTTAAAAGTATTAAATGTAAAGAAGAAAGACAATTGGGTGCCTGGGTGGTGCAGTCCATTGAGCATTTGACTCAGTTCCAGCTTGGGTTTGGGTCATGATCTCAGGGTTGTGAGACTGAACTGGCATCAGGCTCTATTCTTAGCAGGGAGTCTGCTTGAGTTCTCTTTCTCCCTCTGCCCTACCCACAATCAATCAAACAAACAAACAAACAAACACACAAACAAATAAATAAATAATCTTTACCAAAAAAAGAAGAAGAAGGAAGATCACTTGAGACTTTAACCAAAATTTACTATTCATGTCTTCAGTGGCCAGGCAGATAAATGTAGTGATTGAAGCAATTCAGTGATCAAAGCTACATGATTAGGGAATGGTAAACATTACAATGAAATAGAAAGCACATGTTCTTTCTAAATATATTCACATCCAAGTTTTTTTAAACAATATTTATGCGAAGCAAAATATATCTGTGGGTCAATACTAATTCTCATTGTTTTCAACCCTTACTTCAATAATAGCCTGAATTAGAAGGAACTTTGTCTACAGTTATCCAAAACTGTAACAGAATTCTTATCTTAAAGCAAATTTTATACTTCTTGGTTCAAGCTGAACATTAATTAGTTGTTCATTGCACAGACACTTGATGACAGAAAAAATAAACTCTTTGACCAGGAGACCACAGGAAGAGGGAAAAAAAAATATGAGAACATGATGTCATGGTGTTCTCTTAGAACCATGCAGAGAGAAAATGTACAGAGAAAGGGAGAAAAGAGAATTTTTCTGCCCCACAGTCTTTACGAATCCTTATTTGTTCAGCATCAAATCAAGACTTCTCTGGAGGACTTTCAAAGCCATCCATAAAGGAAAGCAGCTAAGCTTATTGCTGAGGTCCAAAACTAATGACTTCTCATGATGCTCTAATCTTGTCAAAAGAAACAAGTTCATTAAAGGGATGTCAGATACATGTATGGCCACTACCTCAGTCTACCCAACCTTCCATATCATGGCAGATGTTGGTGGTTGACCAAAACATTCGTTTCAAAATTGAGCCCTTTCAGGTCTCAAAATTATTTTCAACATAGGGATTACTACTATTTGAGTTTTTACGTGACTTAGGTCAAATTTAGCCTGGAGGGTATCTATCTATATCTATATCTATGTCTATATCTATATCTATATCTATATCTATATCTATATCTATATCTATATCTATATCTATATCTATATCTATATCTATATCTGTATCTGTATCTGTATCTATACCTATATCTATATCTATCATCTATATCCATAATCATCTACCTAGGAAGACATGACAATACAGATAATACAAGGCCTGGTAAGCACTGACATAACTAAGAGTGAAACGAATGAAACCTGATTTAGTGACAGAAGCAGCCCACCGTGGATATGGGCCTTTTAGATTCATGACTATGTGCTTAATTTTTATGTCTTTTCTCTTAAATCAAGCCCTTATATATTAGCTGCAACATTCTCCTATCTGCCCTCCTTGAATCAAGACTCTTGCTTCCTATCTACCTCACACATTTACTAGATTAATCTACCATAAACTCCACTTCCATCATGTCACTCCCTTGTGCAAACATTGTTATCTTCCACTATATCCATTAGTTCTTTGTCTATTCATTTTATTTATTAAAATAAAAAGTGCCGTGATTTGGTGAATTTGGGATACACTGAGTTTACCTATTGTATTTCTTAGAGAAGAAGTCCCTACTTACATGTCACAGAACGGTAATATTTTACACACAAATCAGATTGGAAAATCTTACCATAATGCAAGCATAGACAATATTCACTTTAGGGAGCATTTCCTGATCACGGACAGCCTGATAAGAAATAGAATTGTATTTATTGATAACAAAAAAAATAAACTGGAATAAGTACTCTGGAATGACGCTGTGCATTGGAATCCATATTTTTGTTTGTGGTCCTACCATTCTTAATTCATGACTTGCCTATTGTAATTATCTAAGCAGATTTAGTCTTGGTTTTCTTTATTATATCCTGTTTTTCCCTGATGCTTTAAGAATGGCTTTCAAAGCCTTATTTATATTTCTAAATTAATGGTTTGTGTAGTGAAATAGGACCTAGCAGTGAAAGAAGAAGGTAAGCACTCAAAAATGAGTCCATAAATGAATTTCAGAGTAATGTTTGCTGACAAAATTGTGTTGTGATTTTCTTTTCTCCTAGTTTTCCATCCGTAGATAACAATGCCATATGTTTGTTTTTATGGTCTTTACTTTGTCTTTTATAGGGTCTGATAAGCAATTTGAAGTCTGAAAATAAAGATCAACTTTTTGCATTTCCAAGGTGATATTAGGGCTTCTTGGTTGTTTGCACAGTTCCACTTAAAGATCACAATCTCAAACACATTGATGAATAAAAATGTCTTCTCCATGCCTAAGGAGCCAGAGTAAATCTGCAAATGCTAAACAGTAGAGTGTCCCGGGGAAGGACATCACGTAGTTCTGGCCTTTAAGATTATATATGAACGCAAATGCATTTCTCGATTACAGGGGAATGTGCAAAACAATTACATGGAGATGTGACGATGGTAGCAGTCTGATACTGCAGATGTAGAGAATCGCCCTTTGTGCCAAGCATCCTTGGTAACCCAAGTATGATAGGCAGAATCATGCCTTCCCTCATCCCCTGCAAAATGTCTATGTTTTTATCCCTAGAACCTATGAATCTGTCACCTTCCATGGAAAAAAGGAGGATTTTGCAGATGTGATTAAAGTTAAGGGCCTTAAAATGGATTGATTATCCTGGATTAAGTAAATGAATATGGTGTGATCACAAGTTCTTAACGGTGGAAGAGTAAGGCAGAAGAATTGGTCAGAGACATGTGACATGAAAATGACTCAACCACCATTCCTGGCTTTGAAGATAGAGGAAAATAGCCATGAGCCAAGTAATGTGGTGGCTTCGAGAACCTGGAAAAGCTCAGTTTATAGGCAGCAAGAATGCATGGGCCTTGGTCCTACAATGACAATGAACTGATTCTGCCAATGGTGCCCATAAATAGGAAACAGATCCTTCCCTAGAGCGTCCAGAAAGGAATGCTACCTGCTGTTACCTGGTGAGATCTCTACTGGACGCTGAACCTACAGCACTGTAAGATGATAACTTTGTGTTGTTTTAAACTATTTTTATGGCAATTTCGTGCCCCGGAGACAGAAAACTCATGCACCAAGTAACAAATAACATCAGGAAATCACATTAGAAGGATATAATGGGAAAAATATATAGCATGGATTTATATAATTAGAGAATAACTTCTTGAAACCTTGGAAGCAGATGCAAGTATTCATCCATGTTTCCTTGGGAAGGCCTATGTCCTATGTACTCTCCATGTGTGTCTATAGGTAGTTTTCAAGTGTAGGCAACAAAACTTCCCTGGGAAGTGTTTTTCATGGATGGCTTATTGCTAACAACTACTCTTATGCACATTCTAGGACATTCATTTGTATTTGTATATTGTCATTTTACTCTTTGTAATAAAGTGGCAGTTATCAAATAATAGTAAATATTTTAAATTGTTAAAAAGGCAAAAGTTGTTACCAGAACTGATTTCTCCCATAATAATAGAAATATGAAACAAAATCATTAATAAGTAATAAAGTTATGACCATTTCCTTATACACTCTTTTTTGAATTCCTATTCTATTGTTGGTTCAATTCTTTTGTGATTATAATGTTTTATCTTACATCTGCTTAGAAGAAAGAGTCTCCAAGTCAGTTGTGTGAGTTCTAGGCATTTATGGTATTACAGTAAATATTTACACATCTATTAGTAGATATTTAACTTACCCTTTTGGCCTTGAACTGAAACTCTAGCTTTATTTGACACTTTCATTATAACCAAAAGATGCAATCAATTAATTTAAACATATCCATTTAACTTTTATTGAGTACTTACCACACGTTATGTACAAGTGAAGTTCAACCCTGGGAGATATTACAGTTCATTTGAGGAGTCCTGGTAGTCGACAAGTAGGAGGAGGTTCTTGATGATCCAGAGAAATACTTGGGGTAACCAATGTCAGTGGGTTAGACAACACTTCCCCACTGCATAGTGATATCCTTTGATTTATATGGGGCTAGAAATTTTTTGAGAAAATTCTTGAATTCTGTTGTCACAACAGGTGGCCTGTCACCTTAGTTGAATTGGGAAGAAAAGCTAAATTGTACAGATTTGATTGAAAATCTCTGGTTAAAAAATCCCTTCACAGGCAAATGATGACTAATCAGAAATTCCAGAGAGTCACCAATACAGCCTGCAAGGTAGAGTGGAAGAACATGTGACCCTTAGGAGACCCATGATATCCCGAGCCCCCACTGGGTAGTGTAGTGGTTGGGAGTATAGGATTCAGAATCAGATCATCTGGGTTCAAATCCCAGCTCTGTTATTCAATAGCCTAGTATCCTTGGTTAAGTTACTTCTGTGTATTTTACTTTCATCACTTGCAAAGTGAAGTTAATTATATCTATATTAGAGAACTTTTGTAAAGATGAAATGCATCAATACATATAAAGCACTTAGAAAAGTTTCAGACATGTATTTAACACAATAGCTCTCATTCATGCCCTAAGTTGAAGGACTGTGGGGCTTTTCTAAAGGAGTAGAACACAAAGAAAGAGAAGCCACTCTTCTATTTGCAGATAAGAGAGAATCTCTGGAGACCAAGCGAGTCATAGAGGATTCATTCAGTGGCGTGGAGATGAGAAGCAGAAAGGAGACCAGGACCCAGTCTGGAACGCAGTGATGGTGCAGACATTAGCCCAGAGAAAGGAAGCAGCAGTTGAGAGCAGAGGTGATGGGGAAACAGTAAGTCAAGTGACTCACCAGTGGCTCAGGGCATAGAAGTGGAAGCTGGTAGCACATTGGACAGCCCTGAGGCAGTGACAGGCAGTGGTCCAAGCAGAGCAGAGAGAGCACGGCTGGGGCAGAGTGACCCAAGACTGCTACTAGAAAGCAGTCTAGTACAAGACCGTCTCGCAGGTTTACAGCTCATATACCTGGTTTTGCCTCTTGTGGGAGCCCCTGTAGGAGATTTCAGAGAAAGGAGAAAAACTATAAAAGGGACAGGGTGGAAGTTCTGCATTGGGAAGGTAGGAAAGGGCTTTCAAATCAATAGGCTTTCTGTGTTTTAAAATGACCTTAAGTGACCAAATTCTTACAATTTAGGGAGAATTCGGCAACTTCAGGTTGCACAAATTGCACATTATGTGACACAATAGATCTTCTAACAGAAAGATTGAGTGCAAGCCCAGAGGAGGGAACAGAGTTGGCTTGAACACACTGGAAAGTTTGAAGTACTGAAATAGAGAAATGATTTAAAGAAAGGTTAAAATAAATTGTGCTAAGGCTATGGATAAGAAGGAAATTTAGTTAATTTTCTTTTCTTTTCTTTTTTTTTGCATTCTTCTTATGTTAGTGCTTCAACTCATAATTGCGTATACTTCCATTTTGGATGCTGTATAAAGAAATAATGTTGTATCGGCCTTTGACCTCTCATTTTTTATGAACATATTCTGCTATAGCTTCTGTCAATCATTTATATTTATTGTGCATGCTTTGTAAACCTGACCCTTTAATGAGCAATGAGGAGATGGTATGCTCATTGAAAAACCATCCATTCTTTTTTCAGAGAGCGACTTTCTAAATGGTTCTAGCACACAATAAGAAAATGTCACAAAGCACCTATGAAGGTTATGCGAATATATGTGCAGGACCTGCAATGCAGCAAACTGTGAACATAATAGTCAAAGGAACGTGTGGAAATGCATGGTGTGTGTGTATGTTGCTTTACAGTTGGCCTCTACTCCTAGTCCTAATACTTTCAATATTTAGTGTCTCCTTATAAAAGCTACATTTCACAATTCAGTAGTCAACAGCAGAGACATAAAATACAATATTGAAGTCAGATTCAATAAAATTCAGTTCACATTTTGCTCCAATAATTGATCATGGCCTCTGAATTAGAAAGAACTCAGATGTCGGATACTTCAGTGTTTCTCCCATTACAAAAAAGCTTTCGATATCCTCCCTGAGAGGTTGCATCTGGAATCTGTTTGCCATTCCAATCTCATTGACACTCCTTTAGTATTCTTCCCTAGTTGCTGGTTTTCTTCCAGGCTCCAAAATAATGTGTGCCAGGAGTTATCTGCTTTCTCATTTCTTCTCACTCCTTCTCCCTTTTGGCCCCCTTCCTTCTTTCTTCTTTACCTTCGTCTCCTCTAGTCCTCTCTAATAATTCTAAGTAGGACTTTTAATACATGAGTCTGTTCTTGGTTCTCAGGCCCCAGTCACAAATGTTCAGCTGTACTACAGTTAGATATTATACTAAAGCCATGCCTGGACATGACTTAGCTCCTGGGTCCCCTGTTGCAGTGTACGGCACTGCCCTTTGCTGGGTTCAAACCCCAGGGATTTCTACCTCTTTCCTTTCCTTCTCTATACCAAGTTAGGAGAGAGGAAGAAATGAATGGGGAACTCGAAGAATTTGGTCTTGGTTTTAGCTTCACTAATTAACATTTCCTGGGACCATTGAACAATTCATGTAATTGCTTTAAGCTTCCATTTATCTAACAAATGAGATGATTGGAATAGGTAATTTCTAAAGTACTTTCCAGCTCTGATGCTCTGTTTCCATGTATGATTCCAACTATTATCAATTCTATTGCAATCGGTGTTTGTTGTATCTCTCTCCTATTGTCTTTCTCCCTTCATCTCTACCGATCTCATCCCCGTTTTCTAGACTTTCATGTCTTCAGTGGATTTTCCTCAGTTAGCCATTTCTTTATCTTTCCGAAACATCGTCTGAGTAATTGCGGAGTCATTTGCTTCGAATAAAATGATGATGATATCATTTTTCTTCACTAACCTGCAATGACTCACTATGTCCTAAGGTTAAAACCCTAATCACAAGATCTGACTAGAAACTATAGTTTGATTTCCCTCTGTCTCTCTTACCCACGTTCATCTGCAGTTCTAGAGGTCACTTGAACTACTTGCTCTTCCCAAACATTTCTTTTATTTTCTAGGCCATGTTCCCTACCTCAATCTGTTTCCTCTGCTTGGAATTTCTTTTTCTTTCCCTTTCTGTATGTCCATGTCCTGCCCATTGCTTAAATTCAAAAGAAAAGACTTCCATGAAGATTTCTACATGTTTGAGCAAGAATGCTAACTACTATAACCTCAAATCTTCGTAGCATAATGCTAACACCAGCATTTCATTGGCTGGAAGTTAAATGACAGAAAGGATAAGAAATGCAGTCTCAGTGTGTCCAGAAGGGAAAAAGAGAGTTTTTTTTGAACACATAGGTCTTTGAACTTTCTTTGTTCCCTTCCCCAAAGAAGCCAGAAATAATTTCTCCTTTTAGAAAACACTCAAATCTATTCATGCAGCAACATTCCTATAATTTTATTTTACTATAATTGCTGATAGTCTGTATTTCCAGATATTCATACAATTTGACCATATCTTCAAATGAATTCTCATAGACTTGAATATAATATTTTCATATATTTTTAAATTTCCTACATGTCTGGTTTTACACTTCTCTTTCCATCTTGAAATTTGTTAATGCTCTTCATCTTATTTCCTTGACTATTTGTCAGATGTTTGTTTATTTATTCATGTATTTATTTTAGATTTTTTATTTATTTATTCGACAGAGAGAGAGAGATCACAAGTAGGCAAAGAGGCAGGCAGACAGAGGAGGGGGAAGCAGGCTCCCTGCTGAGCAGAGAGCCCGATGCGGGGCTCGATCCTAGGACCCTGAGATCATGACCTGAGCCAAAGGCAGAGGTTTTAACCCACTGAGCCACCCAGATGCCCTTGTCAGATATTTATTTTATGTTTATCTTTTCCAAAGACTAACATTTTGGATTTGTTTTTATATTTTGTCTCTCATTCTTCTGGGCCACTACTCTTACCTTCTGTTCTATTTCTTCCTCATGTATTGAAAGTTCTTTTTTCTCTGTATTTCCAACTTCTTGTTATTTATTTAACTTAAATAAAATAATTTCAGTTTCATAATTGCCTCTGACTAGAGAGTTGGTCCATCCACTACCATTCTACAATGGGATCTTCACTCTGCCACTTGTTACATATTTTACTTTACATTGAAAAAAGGCTTACTATTCCAAGCTTCATTTTCTGCAAATGTAAATGCAAATAAATTATGACTTTCCTAAGAGGCTTGTTGTGAGAATCAAATGAGCTAATGTATGGATGTACTTAGCTAAGTCCATATCACATTTAAATAATAAATATTAGCTCTTTTTGATTTTATAATTTTTGGTGTTTTCTATTCTATAGTGCTAATTTGTGTTTCGTCTTTGACTCAGTGTTTATTTAGGAGTGAGTTTTAAACTTTTTATATTGTTGATAAATGTATATTGTATATATTATATATTGTATACAAAATGTATATTGTTGAGCTCTTTGTTTAAACTTTGTTTGAATAATTGACAATATTTTCATTGTGTTTTGGAAGTGTACTTTAAACAATTTTGGCTTTGGAGAATTGATTTCTATTCTCTTCATGTCCTAGGCTATTGTCACTTTTTAAATAAGTCTCTGTTTATTCTCTGTCTTGAAGGTGTGAATTTTAATATATGAATCCTCCATGTCCTTATTCATTTTATTGAATTAGTTTGGCAGGAATTGATGTGAGGTATTGAGCTCTCCTGCTATAGTTATGATTTTGTTAAAAATTATTTATATGGGTTTTTGTCCTTTACATTTTGATTCTTTGTCACTTGGTACAACTGTTGGATTAATGAATACAATTTAGATTGCTTCTTTTATAAGACAATATAATTCTCTTTTAATTTTTAATACCTATCCTAAATTCTACTTTGACCATTATGAATATTGCCCCTTCCATTGTCTTTTTGCTTGCATTTTACAAATATATCTTAGCCTATCCTTTATTTATAACCTTTCCAAGTCATTTTGTTTTAAGTTTGTCTCTTGTAAACAGCATATTGTTGAATGTTGTTTTCTACTCCAATCTGAGAGTCTTTGCCTTTTAATTGGGGAGTTCAACACATTTACGTACATTGTCATAACTGATACGTTTGGTCTTACTTCTGTCATCTTGTCTTATGGGTTCTATCTGCTGTGCTTCCTTGCCAGTTTCTGTTTCCTACCTTGATATTTGGACCATATTTTGTTTGCTTTTGTCTTTTGGAGAGATTTAAAAGAGAGAACTTCTGTTCCAAATTCTACCAATTATATCTTTAAGTTTATCTTATACACATTTAAACCAATATTTCTCTAATTCTGATGCTGAAGAACAAAATAATGCCTTTGGGCCAATCTCCACAGACCAGGTTTTTGCTTTTCCTACCTCCCTATGCCAACTCCTAGTTTATGACATAAGCTCTTTTCTATTGTTTCTAATAAAACTTTTTAATGGGAGGTTGAAAAGGGGTCTATCAAATGCTTCTAGCATGTCATCATCCTTTTATTTTTTCTGAGCATCACTTCACAACAACAGAGGAAATTAAGACAGATGATGGGTCAAAGCTATGCTTGTTCAAGTTAATAGTTAATTTGGTGAAATCTGTCACCAAACTCCAGCTACGCCACTCTGGCTTCAGTTCCCAGGCACACAAATCCTTTCCCCACCATTGTTTCTTTGACCAAACATGGCCTTCTCTGCCCCTTCAAGTCTCTCTTAAATATCATCTCCTCAGAAAGCTGCTCTTTAGCAAACAAACAAAAGTATATCTCAACACTATCATTTTCTTTCTTAGCCCTCTATTTTCCTTCATAGCATCTATCATCATGCAATCATACATTAACTTATTTTTGTTTGCTTGTTTTATCTGTGAACTTGATTGGACCATAAATTCCATAAAGACAAGAATCAAGTCTATTTTATTTGCTACAGTATATCTTAATCCTAGCAGAGTGCCTAGTAATATAGTTGGGGCTTAGGAGTTATTTGTTGAATAAATGAATGAATTGAAGGCCAAGTGTGCCAGCGTGAGTGATACCTTTTCATATTTTCTACAGCAAAGTCTCTGCATAAGCCAAGTAACACAAGCTCTTGCTCCCACCTAATACATTCCTTAAATACCCTGAACTATGCATTTCTCCCCTCCTAGTATTTCTTGGAAACCAAATAGTTCAGAAACACATGATAGAATGGGATTTAACAGCTTTTCTGCTATGTATGTCCATCAATTCCTGCCAGGTGTATCCTGCATCTCTTTTAATCCCTGGCTTCTGTGGATCTGCCATCTCCTGGAGATATCCCTAGGGTACCAAAACATTTGTTAAACACTGGGGTCTCTTTCATTACTGTGCCAGATGTTGACCTTGTAATGCTGGAGCCCTTATTTTGCACAACTCTTTATGTTCTTCACTGCAGTGAGAAGAATGTGCAGGCTTTGTACTCCACGGCAAACTTTGTCATGAGCCCAGCAGTAATGCCATGGTAACTCCAAATGCCTCAGGTCTTTTATGAAAAATTTCCTGTCTTTGCTTAGAAAATTAGCTCAGGTGCCCTTCAGTGAGGTTGAGTGTGGAACAGATGTTATTTGATCTTTCCACTCATCATCATTTCTACCTATTTATGGACTAAATGTAGCAAAATATTCTCTTTTAGTTACAGGAAGATAGATTAGAATCAGTCTTCCTACCTTGCTTATCAATTTTGCTTAAGCATGAAGGTGAAACTTACGATCTTTACTATAGACACAAGAGATAAGGATCAGCGAATTATTACAGTTAGGAATGTAGGATACAACTAGGATGCAAGTTGTCCTAGATTTTCTTGGAAAAGATTCTTTTATCCTCACTTGAGAAGTTACTTCATTCTTAGATTTATCTAAAAGAGAAACAAAAACTTTGTGATACGTGACAGTGGGTGAGTATCTAATGAAGAAAGTTAACTAATGGGCAACAAACTGAAGCTGCCAAATCTTTTCATATAGACCACTGTGTGAAATTTAGTTTTTGGTCTCTTAGAAGTCTACCTTGAAACCTACAAAATACCAGCTAGAGGGAGGTTTCTAACCCTCACTGGTCCAGAGGCTCAGAAAACTATAGCTAAACTTGGATGGTGGTAAAGAGAGCTAAAGATGTCTACTGAATTGTTTGCTTTCTCTGTTTCCACACTTCCTCAGCAAGGACACTTACCTTTCCTTACACTGGACAATTTGTGATGAAAATTTGCACTTCTGTAGTAGCATCTGTGGAAAGGAAGTCCTGGACTTATTTCTACCTTTGTCCCAGGAACCAGCCAAGTGGCTGTTCTCCTACCTATGCCAAATAATCTTAGATGTAGCCACCACTTACACGTGGGGTAATCCTTTCTTAATGGCAAAACAATCTCCTCCAGCAAAGTGTTAGAAAATGTATTGTGGAAGCCAGGCTTTCCATTCAGAGTATGGAGGATTTTGTAGGAATAAAGGGCAATTTTAGCATCTTTCTCTTAAAAAAGAAATTCTTTTTCTGTTTCTTGTGCATAATGATAACTAGCAATTATAAAGTGCTTCACTTGCTTTACTGAAGAATGAGACAAATGGGGTAATCAGTAGAGCTAGGAGATGAGAAAAAGACATTTAGGTAGCCTTTTTTAAAAGAATGGGCCAGTTGAAGTACAAATAGGTTATGTCATTGTAAGTAACTGGATACTACCCATAATAAAAAGAATTACAGGGAACTAATTAGGAAAAGTGTCCTGAAATAAGATAATATAGACCCGGAACTGTAGAGAACATCTAGTCAAACTTCTTTCATATTGCAGGTGAGTTTCAGAAGGTAAAACTGTATGTTACATAATTAGCTATTAGCAGAACCAATACCAGAATGAAGATATCATGACTCATTGTGCAGTCCTTTTCTTCCTGAAACCCAGAAAAACCAAAATCATTCATTAACTATGCATCTGTCCAAGCAATTTTGATATTATATTTTAGTTATTTAATGTTGAGCTTTCACCTTTCCAATTAAACTGTTTGTTCCTAGACAGAGGGACTTAAAAAAAAAACTTTATATCTCTTGGATATAGCACAATGTCCACATATGGAACACTCAATAAATGTTTATTATATGTGGGAGTGAGTAAATGAGCAAATGTGTTGTATGCAATTGAACTCATCATTTTTTCTTTTTTTCTTCCAAGTTCCAAAATTTTTCTGACCTGCAGTTTTGTTCCTTTTGAAATGGAAAATAAATAAAAAGTAATAATAAATGCAGCCAAGTCAGGATTGTACAAAGGTAGGTTTATGTGATGTTTCTTTACGTCATTGGC
Organism: Procyon lotor; assembly: GCA_028646535.1. Classification (NCBI taxonomy): domain Eukaryota; kingdom Metazoa; phylum Chordata; class Mammalia; order Carnivora; family Procyonidae; genus Procyon; species Procyon lotor. The sequence continues at coordinate 63,504,952 of CM053605.1, forward strand.
TCCTCTCGTATCTCCTGCTGTATTTGGGACTCATCTACTCAAGCAGGAAAGGCAACTCTCATTGATTTATAAGTAAGCTTGCCATTTTAATCTTTTAGTATCCTCACACGATTTATTTAATCTCATTTTGAATGTAATGCTGGTTCATTTAACAACCTAAAAGTATGGAATCTAAGTTCTAGGATAACCCCAAGGAAACACGGTTGTGAATTCCCTTAAGAAAGGTGCAAATTCAGACACAAATCACCATCTTTTATTTTCCCCAAAAGAAGGAGATTGAAACTATGGTAAAGGGTAAATATTCTCTTCCATTTGGAGTGAGATAAAATCCAAGACCTTCTGAAGGTGGATTATGTAGCCCAATAGTCTGGAATATGCCATGGAGAGACATATCATTGTTTAGAAATAGGAGGTGCCTAATATGGGTTGAGGTTTAGTAAAGAATATTTTGTGGCTTTCAGAAGTCCTTGGTGTTTAGTGGATTTGCCTCTCTCCTTTCATTAGAACCTACCACAGCTTGCATGAATTTGGTAAGAGATGCTTTACATTATGGCATGGGTTTTACTTCAGTGTCTGCCTTTTCCTACCTCCTGGGGTGTGCAAAGAAGATGTACCTGTTCAAGCTGTTTGGTCTTAGAAAATTTTATAATTGTTTAGAAAGATGAAAGGATTGAATTCAGACATTGACCAACACTGTATGTGTGTGTGTGTATACACGCGCATGTATGTGTGTGTATATATATGTGTCTGTGTGTATGTATATGTATACACACACATACACACTATATGGCATCTATAAGATATTAAACAGACAAAGATTTTAACCCAAGCTGCTGTTGGGTAGGAAAATTTTTCCTCTATTCTTCAAGGATTTTCTAGCTAGTCTAAGAACTAAATTGATATAAGACAGATTAATCGGAGAAAATCAAAGTTAATTTTGTACTTATGGGAAATCTACACAACCATGAGATTCCAAAGACAGCCAAGAAACATGAAATTTATGTGTCACACTGAACCATGGAGAAGGAGTAATGGTCTGGACTTCAAAGGGAAGAGATGCAATTCATAGGACGATGAAAAAGAGTAAATGTTTAGTAAACAAATGTCTACTAGGCCATACAGAAGTAATGGGACATAGAAGGGAGTTTGATCAAATAGGCCTTGCTAGACTCCTCCCTGACATACCTAGTTCGTATTACAAAGTAGTTTATCTATGATGATAGCACTCTTTCTGGAGCAGCGCTTCTATCTAAATTCTTTTAGGCAGTTGTGGGGTAGGGATGTCAAAGTTTTTCCGGAGTCTTTTGGACCTCAATTATTTTCAGCTCTAAATAATCTGCATGCCAAAATGGCACATTTTGGGGCAGCTTGCCCTTGGCCACTGTACTACAAAGTTTCATGCCTTAGCATCTTTATCATTTTAGAGAGATAGTAAGATTTCATCTATGCAATGTTAACTTCATTGGGGTTAGATAGGAAAGTTTTTCTTTTCTTAGGGTGCCACTGTAAATAAGGCACTTCCTTTAGAAAAATTTCTTCTGCATTGTCCATTAAAAAAATAAAGTCCTATGATCCTGTAGGAATCCAACTGGAGCCCACATTTTTCATAGTATGTATATATTATGTAGTTAACTGATTCCTATAATATTCAATGTCACATTGCTTTAAGGGTAAGAGAAGGTGCAGGTATTGTGGGGTCATAAACTTGGGCAATTTGCATACCTCTTTAAGAATAATGGTGCAACTACTGGATACTTACCCCAAAGATACAGATGTAGTTAAAAGAAGGGCTACATGTACTCCAATGTTCATATCAGCAATGGCCACAATCGCCAAACTATGGAAAAAGCCAAAATGTCCTTCAACAGATGAATGGATAAAGAAGATACAGTCCATATATACAATGGAATATTATGTCTCCATCAGAAAGGATGGATACCCAACTTTGTATCAGTATGGACAGGACTGGAAGAGATTATGGTGAGTGAAATAAGTCAAGCAGAGAGAGTCAATTATTATATGGTTTCACTTATGTGCAGAGCATAAGGAAAAACATGGAGGACATTGTGAGAAGGAAAGGAATAGTGAATTGGGGGAAATCGGAGGGGGAGACAATACATGAGAGACTGTGGACTCTGAGCAACAAACTGAGGGTTTTGGAGGGGAGGGGATGAAAGGTTGGGTGAGCCTGGTGGTGGATATTGAGAAGGGCACGTATTGCATGGAGCACTGGGTGTGGAACACTGAAAAAATAAAATTAAATTAAAAGTATATTACAAAAAAAAGAATAATGGTGCAAATTTAAAGATATGAAATGCCTGTGGCTACTCTAATGCCCTATTCACAATTAATGTAACATATGGCAACAGAGAATTCAAAACTGAAGATAGCAGCAGTCTTAGTGAATTGGAATTAGAAATATATTACAAAAACAAAAGATATATCCTCCTAGAAACCTTCCCAGGGACTTGCAAGGAGCCCACAAAAGTGAAGGTTCCTCAAGCTACATTAGCTTAAGATACCAAAAGCACTTCTAACTCACAATCTTTCTCTTCCTCACAAATTCTTCATGGGGTCATATTATGTACAAAGGGAGAAACAAATGCGAATATAAGACCCTTTTCTGCTTTGATGGAGCTCGAATGGTTACAAAAATTATGAGTCTTGTAAGTTCCTTGAGGATTTGGGTTTCTTTCATCTTCTATAGTCTATAGGACTAGGTTTTGGTACCCAAGATCTATTTAATGATTACAAGGCAGAGGATAATAATAAATGTCATATATATACATATATATGTACATATATATTTATGTGTATGTATATACATAATATATACATATGCATATGCATATATTTCCCATATATACATATATACATATATTTCATTTTAATACATACACATTTTAATATATGTATATTAAAATATGTATATGTATAATGTATATATATATCTAATGTACATTAAAACATGTATATTTAATATACATTTAATATATATGTATATTTCATTTTTATATATACACATATTTTAAATATATACATATATTTCACATATTTATAAAATTTATAAAATAAAATATAAAAGTCTTTATCTTCTTACTATATATGTGTATTTGTTTATATATGTATTATATAGCAGAATATATATATCTTCTATATACTATGTGTAGTGTATATTATACTCCATGTACATAGTAAGAAGTTATATAATAAGATCTGCTTACAGTATATGTACACATTATATATATCTTCTAGATACTGTATATAGGTATTATAGACTGTCTACAAACTACATGTTTATATATAGTAAGAAGATAAAGACTTTTATATTTTATTTTATAAATTTTATTTTATAAATTTTTAAAATTTTATTTTATAAATATGTAAAAATAAAAATATGTATCCTTTCCTATATGTATACACATATGTGTGCGTGTATATATATATATGTGTGTGTGTGTGTGTGTGTGTGAATATATAAGAAGAAAATACTGTGTAAAGAAGATAAAGACTGCAAGGATCTCAGTTGTTTAAATTGTCCCACTCTTAATTTTGGCTCAGGTCATGATCTCATGGGTCCTGGGATTCAGCCCCTCATTCTCATTGTCTGCCTCTTTCCTCTCCCTCTGCATCCCTCCCCCTACCTGTATACTCTCTCTCTGTCTCTCAAATAAATAAGTAAATCTTTAAAAATAAATAGACTGTGGAAGGTATGACAGCAGGACACACTCCTCTCTACAAGAAACCTTTCTCATGTCACTATTGAGCTTTGGCTTGCCTGGGCCTCTTTGTTGGACAACCAACTTAGATACTGATTTCTCAGGTGGACAATGTCTGCTTCAGACTGTTTCAGACCAATTACTGGGGAAGTCAGAATGAAACCTTTCTCATTACCATCAAAACCTGTTCAAAGCATTTGAAAATGAACAAATGTGAGAGCTAAGACTTGTAGAAGAAACAATAAAAGATACATTGTTTGTTGGTATGTCAAGATACCTCTATTTGTATTCAGGATAGTATTTTGCAAAATAGTGTACTACTCAGGGGTACCTGGTGGCTCAGTCAGTTAAGCATTTGCCTTGGGCTCAGGTCATAATCCCAGAGTCCCTAGATCAAGTCCCTACTCACTGAGGAGTCTGCTTCTCCCCTTGCCCCTCCATCTGTTTGTGCTCTCTCTCTCTCAAATAAATAAGATTTTTAGAAAAAATAGTATACTACTTACACTAACACATTAAAAAAAAATTCAATGCTTAAAAAAAAAGAAAAAGATACAGTGAATCTTATGGCTTTGATGTCTCCAAATAACTCCAAATGGTGGCCTAAGACCTCTCTTTTTTACAGAGGAATGATGCCTGTCTATTTTTAAGAAGTAGATAATTCTGGGCTCCTGGATG
>CM053605.1:63514345-63515376 GCA_028646535.1 Procyon lotor
GCAGATGCTTAACTGATGAGCCAGCCAGGTGGTGTCCCTGGATTATTAGCATTAAAAAGCTTACATTCCATGAAAGTATGACCTGGTTGTTATTCTCTAGCAGAATAATTCAGTAGATAATAGAAGATATTCAGAATATCATAGAAAATGAAAAAGAAAAACAACCTTGAATTTAACTCAACTGTTATTTTCCTTTCTGTTAGTACCCTCCCAATAATATTACTACTTTATTTATTTCTTAGAATAGATCTTCTTTTTTTGTTTTATTTTCGCATGTCCAACATTTCATTTCTGGGGGCATAACTGATATTATTTCCTGAAAAATAAAAAGTAATTATTGGAAGAACATTTTGTGGAAATATTTCAAATATAAATCTCTTTGCTCCAAGTTCAATATTACCTAAAAGGAAAAAAAAAAAAGCTAAAGAAACTATAGTATGTCAGCATGGAGAAAGCAATATTCCAGCATAGAAATTGTGAGTACCGAAAACCCCAGTTTAGGCAGATCTGGAGGTTTTGTGTTTGAAGATAAAATATGGGGAGGTCCTAATTAATCCCCCACTTAAAAATCCCTAGATAAATTTCATTAATGGGAAAATATGGCACAATTTGTTCTGGAGTTTTGAAGATTTTAACTTTTTTTTTAAATTTTTTTTTTAAAGATTTTATTTATTTATGTAACAGAGAGAGAGAGAGACCACAAGTAGGCAGAGAGGCAGGCAGAGAGAGGGGAAGCAGGCTCCCCACTGAACAAAGAGTCAGATGCAGGGCTCAATCCCAGGACCCTGGGATCATGACCTGAGCCGAAGGCAAAGGCTTTAACCCACAGAGCCACCCAGGCGCCCCAGATTTTAACTTTTAAACTTCGATCCAAAGCTTCCTTTGTCAGGAAAATTCTAAAATGTTTGTGAATTCTTTATCATATCAACTTACAGTATTAAGATGGGGTAAATATGAGGGGATAAGTTATTTTAATTTCTGACAGAACTAGCAAAAATATACAAAAAGATAAAATTGACTTTTCTTTTTAA
>CM053605.1:63515876-63579579 GCA_028646535.1 Procyon lotor
CACCCAGGCGCCCCAGATTTTAACTTTTAAACTTCGATCCAAAGCTTCCTTTGTCAGGAAAATTCTAAAATGTTTGTGAATTCTTTATCATATCAACTTACAGTATTAAGATGGGGTAAATATGAGGGGATAAGTTATTTTAATTTCTGACAGAACTAGCAAAAATATACAAAAAGATAAAATTGACTTTTCTTTTTAACGCACTTCAATGTTTTAAGTAATCAAAACCATGGCATTTCAAATGAGAGGAAAAAGTGAATTTCTAACACTTCTGACTTTCAGTTGAATGCAGAAGTTGGGAATCTTGGGACAAAGTCCGGACTGTAGGTAGAAATTTGGGTGTTGTCACTATGCTGAATGCAGCCTGTAAATGGTGATTGAAACCATGAGTGTGGGTGAGATTGTTTTCAGAGCATTTGTAAAATGATAAGGAAACCAAATGAGAACCTGAGGAACACTAACCTTTACTGGGAGGAGGAAGGGCAAGGAAGATGAGCCCTAAAAGATGATGAGAGAGATAAGTAGCTGGAGATGGACCAAGACCGAGCAAGGAACTGTTATAATAATCCCCAAATGGAAAGCATCAGAAAGTGTGTATCAGAACACATTGCTATGGATTATAAGCTAATTGCAAGATGCAATGGGTAAGTCATTGGTGACCTTTGGAGATGCTGGCAGGTTTGTCAGAGGGTTTGCCCTTACTTACACAACTAACTTTTTATTCACTGCCCTAGGGGTCTTCACAAGCATCAGGTGTTATGATAAATATTTAATGTTCAAGTGGGAAACAATTTCCTTTTATACTATAAATTAAAGACTTCTTTCAAATGATTGTATATCAATCCACCATGTAGATTGTCCAGTTAATATTTTCATCTTTGGCTAATTTCTCCTAATTATTTATTGGATACTAATCCCCCACCAGAAATAGTTTTAATATTATTAAGCTATTGACTTCCAGAGTCGCTAACACTTGGTAACAAATGTCTAATTCATACCAAAGGTCAGCTCCACATCTGTTTGTGTTTCCTTTTCATCTAACCTATGGAGGCTCCATATTCCCTCATCCAACTGTTTGATGCAAAGACTGCAAACCTTTTTGTAGGATGGACAAATTTGACTCTAAAATGTTTTTTCCCCTTAGTATTTAACTGGGTTCATTTTCTTTCCTACCTTTTATTCCCCTTTTTCTTCCTGATTGAATTCACATCATTCAGTCTCCCTTTTATTTTCCTCTTCACTCTGAATTTCTGGCACTTTCTATCACTATTTCTCTGCCTATATCTTTTCCCTTTCCATGCTTGTTCATATATATACATATGCATATACATATATACATATACATACACACACACACACACACACACACATATATATATATTTCCCTGCCCTTGTCAATCACCCTGGTAGTAATTGCTAGATATAAAAGTTAAAAAAGAAATGAAAATATCTAAGTTTTGAATTTGTCAATCACTAAAGTAAGAAATACCAATTCTAAAACCTTCTGGGACACAGAAATTCTCTTTAGAATCTCCATTGGCTTAAATGCCTATATTTTTTTATTATTAGACTTGCTGGTCATTAAATGCTAACATTGAAGATAAATTTAACTCATTCATTTTTATTATTTTACTATTTTAATTACTTCTGTTGCAATAATATTTCCAATGGTTTTTATAGAAAATGTATAATATTTCAGCTACATCTTGAGCTAAAGAGTTGGGTTGAAATTTCTTTAGAAATAAGCACTTCCATTTATAACATCATTTCTAAGGGAAAACGTGTGCTGAGTGCCTAACAACTGATTAGCAAATTAAATTTTGGAATACACCTGTTTGCTAGCAAGGAACTGCCTCTAATTAGGGAGGTAAATCTGTTGGGAAAAAATCAAATAGTTGAGCCAAAACGCAGAAGCTTGTGTTGTGATAAGAAAGCTAGTGTATATTTGTGTATTGCATTAATCTTTCAAAGTACATTCATACACATGAACCCATCTGAGTGTCACAACAATCTTGTAAACTAAGCAGGGCAGCTTATTTTTCTTATCCAAAATTTGCAGATGAAAAAAGTGACTCAAAAAGGTCAAATAACTTTCCCAAATTCAGGCAATACTAGGCTCGAAGGGACCAGATATTTTATTTCATAGTCTTACTAGAATGGCTGCCCCCCCCCTTTTAAATTGGGATCCATTTAAGATTTTAACTGGAAACCAAAAGGTTCTGCTGAAAGCCACTGCACTCTGAAAATATCCAGCATGATTTTCCAGAATGGAGGGTTAGAAGTCAGGCTGAGGTATTACTCTCTAGCATTCATGCCATAGAGGGACAACCTCTTTCCCTAATGCAATCAGAGTTCTGAAATGCAAATGTGAAAAAGTAAACACTGAATTCCTACTATGAGCTGAGAACTTCACTAGACTTCATTTCATTTAATCCTTCTGAAAACCTCATGAAGTAGTGGTGCTATGCTCATTTTATGGGGAAGAAAAAGGGGCTCAGGAAGGTTCTAGAACTTGTCCGTGGCCACCTACCTTATGAAGAGACATAATGATGTGTCTAACTCCAAAGCTTGTTTTTGTTAATCCTCACACTGGCTAAACTGCTTTCACTATCTCTATTGATGTATTATTACACTCTGAAAAATAAAACAAAATATATGCACAGGTTTCTTTTCAACCCACCCGAATGGACAGAGGCTGCTGTATTGTACAGCTTCCCTATGGTAGGGTGAGGGCTCACCCACATGAAGTCTATGTGAATTGTATATAAATTTGTATGGTTTTGACATGTTCAGTTGAGTAGATTAGTGTGCATCAATTTTGATTTAGTGCAGAAGAATGAAAATCAGTTCCAGTTACAAAATACAAAAAAAAAAAAAAGCCAATTCTTAGAAGACATGGAAATATTTACTTTAGAAATAAAGTAAACACTGAATTTTTCCCCATTCCCCATTCTAGTTTTCTCCATGTAGTATCATTTGGAGATATGGTAATCATAGCAATATTTCTTTCTAGATACTATTTCCCCCCTTATGCAACTCAAGAGAGAATTCCAACATGAGAACTTCACTATTTTCTCGTTAGACTTGTGGCTTCTAAATCTAAACTTTATAGGAGTATCTTTATTAACATTATGAGCAGTCAATTCCCAAATATTTATGGCTCACTTCCTGCTTTGGGGCAGTATGCTGGACAAACCATGACTCAGTGGGGATGAGAACATCTTCTTTTCCACTCTGATCTAGATCCTCATTATTTCATACCCCATAATACATGGTAATCTCCAAATGAATATCACTGTATCTGTTCAGAGTGGGGAGAGAGCTACTATTAGCTGTGACAGGAGATTTGTGGGATGAGAATCAAATTGGTCCATAAAGAATGAAACAAATTTGAATAAATGGAAAGCAAGAGATATTTGGGGCAGAACACAATCGTATTATAGGCTCAAAGGAAGGGATTTGTGAGACGTGTTCATAAAACTGTGAGAAACTTCTCTCTGTTGTGAACAGGTGTTTTATGTGAGTTAAAAGTAGAAAGTTAAATTTGGGTCAAATTTCAGACTGCCTCACATGTTGTGTTCCTGGAAGTAATAGCAACAACTAAAATCTAATAAATGCTTACTATGTGCTGGAAACTGTGCTAAATACTCCACAGGTTTGAAAGCATTTGAACTTCACGATAAAGGTATGCATAGATGTGATTATTATCCCCATTTTACAGGTTGGGCAATCAAATCTCAACAAGGTTAATTAGCTGGTTAGCAAGTAACAAAGTCACAACTCAAGTAAGGTGGGGCCATGGAAAGATTTGGAAGAGTGTGCCACAGTTAAACAGGGCTCCTAGAATATTCATCTGGTAGAAAGTACCAGAATGAATCAGGTGATGGAAAGGCAGAGAGGCTGCCATAGAGGCAATCTCTGGAGCTAGGCATGAAATATAAACAGCCTTAATAAGGGACAAAGCTCTATTTAAATATAAGGGTGATAAAGAAAGAGGAAGGAGACATGAATCCAAGACTTCAACTGGGAGAATTGTAGGAGAACTAATTTTTTTTTTTAAAGGGCTGGGTAGGGAGAATCTTTGAAGGCAGGTATACTAGTAATAGTGGTAATCAAGTTGGTATTCAATATGAAAATATTAATGAGTGGCAGAAATCATACAAGGATTTCCAAATAACAGTAAACACTGTAGTATTTAGACACAACTCTTGATGCATAGCTTTAAGATGATTGGAGCTTTTTAGAGACCAAATTGGAATATTACTATCGTGGATAATCTTGAATAATTGGCTGAAATTTTCTTTCATATAATGTGTGTGTGTTTGTCTTCATACCTCTACCTCAAAATCTTTTTTTTTTTTCATACAGGTTCCTCCTTCACAAAATTGTGGCTCTGACACCAGTGCTCATAGCCCACTGTATACACACTGCCATGGCAGCCCTCATCAGGTTTTGTTGTAATAGTTTTCAACATGCCTGTGTGTTCACTAAACTCTACAGTCCTCAAGAATGGGAATTGTGTTGCAATCATCTTTCTATCTGTAGCAAAAAGCTGAGCAACAGTGAGTGCACAACAAATGTTTGCTTAATGATGATTTTCAGCACTGAAAGAATACTTTTTATAACATAGATGAAACAAAGAAGTCTATTGTGTAACTTATTACTTAAATTAGACCCACGTCCTGTTGCTGGGCAGTGTCTAAAATGACCAATAAAGAGATGAATATGATAAAGTTACCATAAAGCTGGAAAGGGGGGCTACTCTTCAAGCAGATCTTGCTAAAGTCCCCTAGTGATCCATTTGTGTCTAGTCAAACTGACTTTTATTCTTTTTTTTAACTTTTAGATAAAGAATTATTTTTTGTGTGTCTCCTGGGGTATAGTTCAGTGTTAAGCTCTGAAGTAGAGCTTTTATTTGGTATGGGACTTGATGGACTATATGTGTGTATGTGTATAATATATGATAACATCTTTAAAATACTTTTGTAGACTTCTTAGAACAGTGAACAGTGCCTAGCACAGATTAAGTGCTATATAAAGTTCAAAGAAGGGATAAAGCGATGTAGATCAAGTTAGAATACTAACGGCTTTGTGTATTGTATTACTTAGGATAAATGTTTCCTGCTGTAACAAACAAATCTGAAAAAATATCAATGACTTAATAAAAGTTTCTTTCTTGCACATAAATAGTCCTCCCATATGGGATGTTCCTAGTTGGTAGCTGGCCTTCCAAGTGATCTTTCTGGAACAGAGGATCCCTTTATCTTGTAACTCTGCCCTTCTCCAGGGCGTCCTGCTCATCTGCATCTAGCTTGTTGATGGGAAAAAGAGGGCGAAGAAGACGCATTCACTTCTTTTGACCTTATCCCCAGTGACAAGTGTTCTTTCCCCCAAATTCCACTGGTGATAACTAGCCACATGATCATGCCGGCTGAAAGGGGCAATGGGCTTTCTCATCTAGCTGCGTGTAGAGGAGGAAGAGTAAATGCATTTGGTGAAGAGCTGAGCAGTCCTTGCCAGTTCTGGATACTCAGAAAACCCTTATCTTTTCCCCAAGGAGACTACCCAAAATGTCATGCAATAGACAAACCCAGTCTGAAATCTAAAACCTCTAGTGGAGATACAGCTCCCTCTCTCAATCTCTCTCTCTCTCTCTCCTCCCTGGTGCAGAAATGGCTATTCGTGTTCTACTGGTTTATGATCTGAAGACAAGTTATTTCTGCTGCTCCCACCACCCTCTCCCCCATCCAGCATACAATGGTGGGATGGAGAGAGAGTAACTGCCAAGCAAGTTCCCAAGTGGAAAAGGCAACAATGAGAAACTCATAGCATTTTGGCCGCCTTTGTTAGTTCAATGGTGAAGCCCAGCTGGGCTGTGAAGTTCCTTTGCCTTATCAGTAGGGGCATTCCTTCCGAGTCTCTAATTACAACTTCCGGAAGATTCCATCTCCTTGTTTATTGTTCTTGCCCCCGATTCCCTCAGGGAACTTCTTTCAGGTTCTCTTTGGTCACCTGTGAAAAGGGTGTTAGACAGTTGTTTGGGTTCTGTTTCTGTGGGTGCAATACGAGTCCTCCACCCATCTATTAAACTTTTGGTCTGTTTTGTTTCATTCGGTTCTGTGCGCCAAAAATTACACCAAAGTTTCCTTCTTTATTTATTGCTTTTTTTTTCTTTGTTTCTTCATTCCTATGCTTCTCTACCTTAACCTAATGACTTGGGTGGGGAGATTGTATAGTTAATCTTTGTTGCTAGACTGAGAAACTTTCTTCAATTAGGAAGTCTTGCTGGGCCTTTGATGTCCAAAGCTTTGTTCAATCTTATCTAACTTACTATTTTGAGGTCTAGAAATAAACATTGTTTTCAACTAAGTAAAGCTCTTGACTCTTTATCTTTTTAATTTTTACTTCAAAATATGCTATTCTTGCCTGAATTCATCTTTTTCTTATAATACCTTGCTAAAAGCAACATAGAGTAGCCACAACATTCTGACATCTTCCAACAACTTCCTTAAAAGCTATAGTCTCAGGAGGCACATATTCTGTCTTCCAAATTGTCACAGTTTTATTAAATATTTCCCCTAGTGTCATGGAAGTTTCCATCTTCCCAGCCTGCTGTATCTCTTATCTTGACTCCTATTACCTGACCTCTAAGCCTGTGCTGTACATTTCATATTTGTTTTTAGTGCAGGACCCTATATTCTGTTTTTAAGTGGGATGAATACTGTTAGTTGTTTTAACAAAAATCTCCAAAATTTCAGGAACATAAAGGTTTATTTCTTGCTGCTTTATAGTCCTGCTGACTAGGTAGTCCACTTCTGACTCTCAGGAATGATCTACTGCAGCTGAACCAATCTCTCAATCAATCTCTCTCTCTCTCTCTCTCTCTCTCTCTCTCTCTCTCGTTTATGTGTCTCTAGGTTTCCCAGACAACATTTCCCCTGCTTGAAAGTATTTGTACCTTTCTTCCAGCTAAATCCTATCCCATGGAGGATGGGGTTTCTTGTCACCCATGAAAATTGTAGACATGTAGATTCAGATTTGACAAAAGATTAGGTGAATTAGCAACTGCCAATCTCTGGTATGCCTTAACATTTTTAAACCCAAGCTCCCTAAACAGGAACATAAAATTTTATACTCTCCCACTTCCTTCCCCTACTAGTTCTCCCATTTTGAAGTGGGAAGTGGATCAGTTATTATGTGTTTCATTACATTTCTGTTCGTAGGATAAATCCTGCCAGAAGAAAGCATGAGGATGGAACAGAAAGGGGGAGAAAGAAAGAGAAGCAATAGGTAAGATCATAGCTTACTTTGCCTAACCCTGGAACTAGATGCTGAGCTACTTTCTGGCAGGGGCTTTATCTATAGAACTCTAGTACTGGACGTGGTGCTCTACCCAGAGCGTGAACCTAATTCATGATCCTGGATGTGTGTGTGGTGAGGAACACAGTCCCGGATTCAGACTGACTTTGCTCAAACCCTTAACTCTGCCAGTTGCCATGAATCTTGGGCAAGTTACTTAATCTTTCTGTGCTTCAATCTCATTGTCTGAAAAATTGGGAAAATAGGAATGCATACATCTAGGGCTGTTGTGAACCTTAACTGAAATAATAAATATAAAGGCTTAGAATAATGCCTGGGCCCATAGGAAGCTTTTAATAAGTACCGATCACAATTCTGAGATCTAGAACAGCACAATGATTGCAAGTAGGGTTCTAAGGCTATGCTAATGGAGTTTTAATACCTGTTGTATTTATTTGTAGAATATGTCCTAATTTTTCCAGGGCGATCTTAAATTCTTTATGCCAGTTTTTACACGACAAATATTCAACAAATGCTGATATTATATAAAAAGGCTAAATGAATGAACTACTTAAAAGATAAAATTAGTCCCAGGTAAGTAGTTCTAACAGTGCTAATTCCTACACTTGACTTTGGTTTGTGGTCTTGTTTTTCATGTTAACATTAATGTGAAATGTTCCATTAAATGTGCCTAGTTTGTAAACCAGATATGTCTATGTCTTGTCTTTCTTTTCCATTTCCCACCCTGCCATACCAGCGATATCATGTAATTCAAATGACAGGAAATCGTGGTGTCAAAAGGAACTTGTATTAATACATCTCATAACAGAACATAGCAAACATTTCCTAATTAACCAAATCTTACAACCAGATGTATTTGGGAAAGGGGGTGGATCAATACCCTCTTACAGGGAAGGAAGAATTGGATTAAAGAACTGGGCTGTTTCACCTTTCACATTACCCAGGAGAAGTAAAAAAGCAAAATAACATCCTAGGAGACTGCATGGTGGTTTCTAATATGAAAGACTTTTAGTGACTTATTGCTGTTTGCAGTAGCGTTTCCTAGTTTCTGACAGTATAAAGCTTGCTAAGGAAAAAAAAGATACCACCACCCACATTTTGTCTGGAGTTAATATGTATTTTTCCTCTTGTCAGAGTGTGGGAGGCTCTCTGTTTATATAATTACAGCTTTCAAAAATCACTTAAATAGACATGAGCAAAGAAGTGAAATTGCATGTGGAGTATTCGGATGACACTGAATCTGTCAGGTCTATGGGATTTTTGTACAAAAACTGAGATGTTTTTCGACTCTCATTTGGATGGAACTGTGCTTTGCTGGAGGTTGGGAAACAGCTTTTCCATATTGCTGACAATCTTGACAATGGTCCTGATGAATTATCTGTACTAGACATCCTCCCAAACCAACTGAATTCACTTCTGTCAAGGAGATTTGGAGAAAAGCAATGAGCTTTGTCTTTTCCTGCAGCCTGGATAGTAATCCACACATCCAGAGAGATTAGGAGGAGGAGGGCAAACCTAGACCAAACTTGCTAGCTACCCTTTTTCTTCCATTCCTAATGGGCTATCTTTTTGTCATATAAAGATGTAAGAATGGAAATATAAGAAGTGGGCAGGGATGATGGAATTACACTTGTGTTTGTGAGGGGCAAGTATTCATCTTTACTCACCTAACTCATTTCATTTTATTTTTCTGAACAGGTAAAAATAATTATCATTTCTTCCTTGACATTGTTTCTTTTTTCCCCCTCATACTTCATCTTTTTACAATTCATTTTACTTTACTTTTACTTCTAAACAGTTTTACTGAGGTAAAGTTTAGTAGACATTAAACTCCACATTTTAACAGTATACGATTAAAGTTCTGACATATGTATACACCCTTGTAGCTTATCATTAAAATCAAGGAATAAACATACCCATCATGCTCAAAAGGTTTCTTGTGCCCCCTTTTAATCTCTCTCTCAGACTCCTCCCTGTGTCCCACCTCACCCTTCCCCACCAGCACCATGCCATCCCTTGGCAACCTGCTGCTCTGCTTTCTGTCTTGAATGATTGGTTGGCACGCTCTAGAATTTTATAGAAATGGACTCATATAGAATGTACTCTTTTTGTAGGGACTCTTTTCACTCAGCATAATTATTTTGAAATTCATCCATCTGGTATGTATTAGCTCTTTCCTTTTGCAGAGTAGTAGTTCATTATATGGATATATCACAGTTTGTTTTTTCATTCAACTGTCCAGGGGCATTTGAATTGTTTCCAAACATAGGCTACTGGAAATACGGCTGCTCTGACATTGTGTATAAGACTTCGGACAGATATATGCTTTCATTCCTCTTGGGTAAATATCTTTTTTTATAAAAAGATTTTATTTATTTATTTATTTATTTATTTATTTATTTATTTATTTGAGAGAGAGTGAGAACGCATGGGAGCAAGGAGAGAGGTGGGGTGGGGGAGAGGGAGAGAGAATCTTGAGGACATGAGGCGCCCACACAGTGCTTAATCTCATGAACCTGAGATCACGACTTGAGCTGAAACCAAGAGTCCGCCACTTAACCAACTGAGCCACCCAGATATCTAAGAATAGGATGTCTGAATCACATGGTAGGTATATTTTTAACTTTTAGAAAAACTGCTAAATTATTTTCCATAGTGGTTATAGCATTTTAGATGCTGGCAGATAGCAGCACTGAGAATCGCAGTTCCCCCACATCACCAGCACTTGGTATTGTCAGATGTTTTAACTCCAGTCTTTCTAACAGGCATGGAGTGTATATCATTGCAATTTTAATTTATAGTTCCCCAAGGCCTAAGGATATCGAATATCTTTTCATGTTCCTATTTGCCAACCTTATATCTGTTCATATCTTTTGCCCATGTTATTGAGTTTTTTTGTCTTCTTCATATCAAGGTTTATTTTCTGCTTTCAAATATGTTATTTTTTAATTAATATGCAACAAAATTAACTTTCTGGTGCACAGTTCTATGAATGTTGCACATGTATGATTTCACATAACACTACCACAATTAGCATAAAAACAGCTCCATCACTGCAAAAACTCCATCTGGTGGCACCCTTTGTAGTCAATATTCTGCCCCCTCCCAACCTTTGTTCTGTTCTCCATTCTATAGTTTTGTCCTCTCAAAACTGTCATATAAATTGTGTTACATGGGGGAGCATTTTGAGACTGGCTTCTCTCACTCAACATAATGCCCTGGAGATGGATCCAGTTGGTAAATCAGTAGTTTGTTTCTTTTTGGTGTGGGGTCTGTTCCATTGTATGGATACACCATAGTTTGCTTATTATTTGTTGCAAGATATTTGTGTTGTTTCTAGTTTGGTTAATTATGACTAATTTTATGCACAGAGTTTTATGGGAACATAAGTTTTCATTTCTCTAGGAAAAAATATCTAGAAAGAGAATACCTTGGTCTCACAGTAAATGTATGTTTAAAATACACTTACAGAAAGTGCCAAACACTTTTTCCAGAATGGTGGTAACTTTTTGCATGTAACAATGTGTGTGAGATCCAGTTGCTAGTCAGAATTTAGGATTGTCAGTACTTTATATTTTAGCCATTCTAATAGGTGTGCAGTAGTTTCTCATTTTGTTTTAATTTGCATTTCCCTAAATGCTGCCAGGTATGAGTTCCTTATATATTTTGGATATTTAACTCCTCACATATATGATTTGAAAATATTTTCTCCCAATGTGTAGGTTGCTGTTTCATTTTGTTGATTATTTCTTTAGCTGTTCCACCAATGTCAAATTTTAAGACAAATTGATTGATTAGTGTTTTTTTATGTCTTCTATCTTTTTACTCATTTCTGCTTAATTATTACAGTATTGTATTGTAATTGTGGATATGTCCATTTCTTGAACTTCTATTTTGCGTCATGTATTTTGAAGTTCTATTGTCATGCACTAAAATGTTGTTATGTTCTCTTAATAAATCCTCATGTTTATAATTAGGAAATTACTTTTTTAAAAAATCTCTGGTATTATTCTTTCCTATGAAATTTACTTTGTCTGATATTATATGCCAATTCCAGTTTTATTTTACTACTTATACCACTTATACCACAGTAACATATGGTATATCTTTTCATATTCAAATTTTAACAGACTTTTATCTTTCTATTTCAGTGTCTGTCTTGAAGGTGACATAGAGTTGAATCTTGCTCTTGGATTTAATCTGACAACGTTTATCTTTTAGCTGAGTGCTTAGATCATTTGTTGCAATGTGTTTATTTTATTTTATTTATATTTTATTTTTTTAAGATTTTATTTATTTATTTGACAGAAAGGAGAGAGATCACAAGTAGGCAGAAGAAAGGCAGGCAGAGAGAGAGGAGGAAGCAGGCTCCCTGCTGGCAGCAGAGAGCCTGATGTGGGGCTCAATCCCAGGACTGAGATCATGACCTGAGCCAAAGGCAGAGGCTTTAACCAACTGAGCCACCCAGGTGCCCCACAATGTATTTATTTTTATGGTTAGGTTTAAATCTACCATCTTGCTATATGTTTTTTATTTGTCACATTTATTCTTTACTCCTCATTTTCTTTTTTTAAAAAACATTTTCTGGGTTAGGTGCTTTTTATAATTCTATTTTATCTCTTTGTTAATCTCTTTAATGACAACTTTTGTTGCTTTAGTGATTTCTTCAGGGTTTATAGTATACATCTTAAATTATCACAGTCTACGTTTGAGAGACATCAACCTTTATGGTAAGAAAATTAAAACAATAAACTTATACTTCTTCACTCTTTTTAAAAAAATTTTTGTTTTTATTTATTTGAGAGAGAGAGAAAGATAGAGAGAAAGCACACAAGCAGATGGAAGGGCAGAGGAAGAAGCAGACTCCCTGCTGAGCAGGGAGCCTGATGTGGGACTCGATCCCACAACCCTGAGACCATGACCTGAGCTGAAGGCAGAGACTTAACCAACTGAACCACCCAGGTGCCCCACTTCTTTACTCTTGACATTCATAGGTTTATTGCCATAGATCCCACTTCTAAATATATTATAAACTTCATATTAAATTATTATTTTTTGTGTAAGTACTCAGTTGTCTTTTTAAAAGATTTAAATAATAAGAAAAAATTCTTAATTTTCCATGTATTTGCCATCTATCACAATCTTTATCTCTTCATGTAGATCTGTATTTTCAAGTGGTATTTTTTGCTAACAGAAGGGTTTCCTTTAACGTTTTCCATACAACAGATTTGCTGGTGATAAATCATTTCAACTTTTGTATGTATGGAAGAGCCTTTGCAAGATGATTTCATTGAGTATAGAATTTGAGTACTTTAGAGGTGTTGTTTCTCTGCCTTCTCACTTGTAAAGTTTCTAACAAGAACTGTCTTGTTCTTTTGTATATAACATTTCTCTTCTCTCTGACTGCTCTTACGATTTTCTTTATCATTGGTCACTAGCATTATGCTTACAATATGCTTTGTGTAGTTTTTTCATGTTTCTTAAACATAGATTTGTTGAGCTTTTTGAATCTAAGGTTTATAGTTTTTATTAAATTTAGAAAAAATTAAGTCATTACTCTTCGTTTCTTGGTCATGACTGCCCCCCCCTTTTTTTGATACTCCAATTACATGTTTGACTTCTTAAAGTTGACCAACCTCTTACTGCCTACTGATACTCTATTTACTTGTGTGTGTGTGTGTGTGTGTGTGTGTGTGTGTGTGTGTGTCCTGTGTGTTTTATTTTGGGTAGTTTTTTTTTTTTCTTTTTTTTTTCCCCCAAAAATGTTTATTTTATTTTTTCAGTGTTACAAGATTTATTGTTCATGCACCACACCCAGTGCTCCATGCAATATGTGCCCTCCTCAATACCCACCACCAGGCTCGCCCAGCCCCCAACCCCCACCCCTCCTAAACCCTCAGTTTGTTGCTCATAGTCCACAGTCTCTCATGGTTCATCTCCCCCTCTGGTATTTTGGGTAGTTTTTATTGATTATTCAAACTCACAAATCTTCTCTTCCATGATGTCTAATCTTTCATCTCTAAAATTTAATTTGGGTATTCTTTTCATCTGACTTGTTTAACACATTTGGTATTTTATCTACATTTTCTAAACATAAGAGATATGGCTATAATAATTGTTTTCCCATCTTTTCCTGCTAATTCTTAAATGTGTGTCAATTCTGGATTTATTTTTATTGATTTTTTTCCCATTATAGGTTACATTTCCTGCTTCTCTGCTTGCTTTGTAATTTCTCATTAGATACATTAGATTATGAATTTTACCTTTCTTTATGATAGGTATGTTTATGTTGTTATAAATATTCTTGAACATTGTTGAGGGACCAGGTAATTATTTGGAAATTGTTTGATGTTTTTAGATCTTGCTTTTTAAGATATGTTTGGCATGACTAGAGCAATATTAATCTAGGACTAATAGAAAATCCTTTATGGATTATGAGATTTTTCAAAAAATGAGGCTGATTGAACAGGTAATATTTGGGGCTTGGTGTGAGTACTATTTTTCCTAGTTATTCTTTCCTTAAAATTGGGTAATTTTCTCACATGTATAATATTTTGCTGCATGCTTGAGGGAAATCCACTGAAGATCTCTAGAGTTCTAGAATTTTCTCTCAAACTCTCTTAAAACTATAAGCTGGAAGAATGACAAGGCTTACTTTATGTGTTTCCCATCTCATGAAGATCACTTTCCACATTGCCTAATATGAAATGTCTTAAAATCAGTACTTACTATATGTTGCTGTAACATATAGAGGAGTGAAAGGACAGTATTCCACTTGTGTCTTTTGCTTCTCCATCATTTTTTTAGAATATAAATTTTTCATAGCTTGAAATGATTTCATGGATCACCTTCCTGGACCTCCTCATTTTCAGAGAAAAATCTTGTACTTAGCAAGAGGAAGTGAGCTGGCCAGAATCACTGTAGTAATAATCATCCAGTTATCATTCTGGGAAGATAGTGCCTCTGTCTATGTCTGTCAGTACTTAATGCTAGCATCCTGGCTTTAGCAAGTTTGGGATTATTAATTAATTAATTAATTAATTAATTTTACTTTCATATGGGAGGACCATAGTTTCTCTTTGGGGTGTTTCTGCTAAATTTTCCATTTTAGTCATCGTACCCAGGGTTTTAGGATTTGTTTGTGGGGATTACAACCTTCCTCCACCTCTGCAACCAATCAGGATTCAATCACCACTGGATCCTAACTACTTCTGCAGAAACATTGCCCTCCCTTTTTGGTGACTGACTTTGGTTTAATAAGCCAACGCACAGATGACACTGCAGCTGCTTGGTTGCTTTGACATGACTTCGAAAGTGAGAGAAGCTGGGGCTTTTATTCTACATAAGACTTGGATAACTTTTCTCCAAATCCTTGCACATGTGGCCTGGGATGCTTGCTGAGCCCACTGAAGCCTGATTGCTGACTGAAATTTCACTTCCTCTAAGAGGTATGACTCATATCCACCACATGGAGGCCTTTTATTATCCAAAACAACAGTGCGGGAGTGGGGAGCCCTCTCTAGGAAATTAAAAATGCCTCGGGTCAAGAAGAGAGCTCTGCAGGTTTCTGCTGCCCTTTTCCTTCATTCTGTATCAAGTTAGATATCTTCAAATTACCAGCCAATTAGTTTCTCTTTTCCTTTTCTCAGGAGGGTATAGGTCTCTGTCTTTTCAATTCAACTTCTTTAAGAGATCCTACTGCCATCTTTACCTTATTTTCACCAGGGTTATTCTGTAGACTTCTGCTTTTTCAACTTTTTTTGACTGGATGGTAAATTTTCTTTTTCTTTTCTAGAGATCCAAAATGAAGTATGAATTTCATTGTATGATTTATTTCCTGGTAGTGTTGGTTGGTTTTCATTTAGGTAAGTAGAGAATATCTAGCAGACAATGTTATTTATTTATTTATTTATTTATTTATTTATTTATTTTCATTATTTGTAATTTAACGAGGACTTCCAATCATTGTATGGTTGAATAAGCTCCTAATTAATCTAATATACCAGCAGATGAGATGACAGCTATAAACTCTGAAAAACACACATATGCAGACACATATATACACACAGTAAACTGCAGAGATTTTGAAAATGAACAGAAACAGGCAGATTCTGAAAGACATTTAGAATAAGGAGTAAATTTTCTTTTCTCTTCTTTTTTTTTTTTTAAAGACTTCAGGCTGAGGAGCAGAGTAAAGTTGGCATTATTTGGAAGAGCCAAAATTCCAATTAAAAAACCTAGTCTTCCTTCCTAAAGATCCATAGGATAGAATTAGGGGCAACCACAGTTGCTGGGAAGTGAGGGGAAAATTCTAGAGAGGAGAGATCAAGTGAGAAGGAGCCCTAGTTATGTGTGCAGTGTGCACATAAGAAGAGGAAACAGAAGGGATTTTGGAAGTTTATTTATTTATATATTTTTTTGGTCTCCAAGTCAAAGTCATGTTTTACAGTTTGGTAATAATCAATAGCTCCTACATGAAGAGGAGAGTTTGCTAGAGGTTCCTAGGGGTTTACTAGGCCCTATGTATATATATTCTGATTTGGCTATTGTTTTTTGTAAAGAATTCTACAGAATTTGGGAATTTTAAGGTCCCTAGTTTAATATCATTGTTATTACATTAAATCCTCAAGATTAATCTCCAAAACACTACAGTGTCTCCCACATGGCATCAAAGACATTGACCCAAGTACTGGACTTGTCCCTGCAGAGACATAAATGAGCATGATACCAACCATGCTCTCTAGCTACTCACAGTCTTAGAAACATTTCTCAGCCTATCGGACGGTATTAGAAAGCCTTCTCTGAGCAATAAATGGATATCAGGATCCCTGGATGGCCCATTGGTCCTAAGGATGCTTCTAGCACTGAATTTGTATCATTGAATTTACTATCAGAGTAAAATTAGACGATCCAAATGTGAGAGAAGAATAAATTTGCCTCGTTCTTAGAACATGTCATGCCAGCTCACTTAGAAAGATAGGTACAATTGTTTAGGGAGGTAATTAGTCTTCTCAAAGTGACAAAATAAGAATTTCAGTTTTCTTTTCACTTGTTAAAAATATTTAAGAAGTGGCTTCTGAAACAAGTGCTTTTGAATTCAAATCTTGGCTTTCCCATTAAGAAGCCATATGACTCAAGACAATTTACTCCATATAGGATTTTTGTGAAGATGGCAATAATTGGTACATATAAAACCAATAGTGCCTCAGTAAGCATTATTTATGATTGCTGAGCATTTTAAAAATATGATAAACCGAAGGTGGATAATCTGATGTTGATTTAGACACAAAACAATTCAAAATAATCTTAATTCTAGTATTTGTGCAGCTTTTTTTCTTTAATTTTAAAGGAAGGATTGTTTATTGCTTCAACAAACATGACAGAGGCCTCCAGCATCAATAAGAAGCTGATCCTACACCTTGTGCTGCTATGCAAAGGCAGTTTTCTGTAGATATTCTAACATAACATATACTCAAATTGTTTTGCATCAGTGACATAAGCATTTAGTTACAACAAATCAGGGATGAACAGCAGCTTCCTATATATAGTTAAATGGCAAATTATTAGTAATTAAGTCCTGTACGGTTATGATTCAAGTTAAAATAGTTCGTGCTCAAATTAAAGTTTTTGTGAATATGACTCTCTAGCATTTCCTTATGGTAGAATGAACTATTCATACGTTCATCATATTGACTTTCTGAATAATTTTCTTGGTTTTGGCCATTGCTTTTAGAATTCCTATCCATATAACCATAAATCAGAATAAAATGGTTATACTAAGTACATAGAGAGAAGGCTAACCAAATTGGGGAATCAAGAAATTTTTTTCCATATTCAGTAATACAGCATGAAAATCACCTCCAACTAATTTGGACTTTCAATTGCATTGATTCTCCTATAACGAGAATATGTGCTTTCAGAAATGTGTGATTTTTAACATTATAGAAACCCTCAGTACTATTTGTCAATATTAATTTTCAAGTACCCTATTGACATTGTGTTGTGAATAGTGCCATTTCTAAAAGCAAACTATATGTCACATCAAATGCTTCTATCATCATAACCAGGAAACATGACACTTTACATCATTCATTATGTTGTAGGAATTCATTCCAAAAATATTTATTGGCTGGTAATTGATTTAATAGAACTAAGGTATAGTTTATTTTTGTATGAATTCACGAGAAAGTGGAAGGAACAATGAACTTGGGATTCTGACAGATGTTAAACACGTCTTCAAGACCTCTCTCCAGCAACTATGTCTTGTCCACCAGTTGAAACTACCCCGAATGGAAGACAGAACAAAAATACAAAGGTGAATTAAGTTGGTGAAAGAATATGGTTGTCTAATACTTATGGTTATTTCTAGTATCACTGTGGGTTTCTAATTTAGTCCATACACTCTTTTGCTGATCTTTATCACTCAGTAATGCTTTTTCTTATAGATTGATTCTTTTCTGTTTGAACCCTTGTAGGTATTACTTACTGCTTATCATATCATCAGGAATAGTAAGATTTATAATTAGTAAACATCATTGAAATGTGGTTTTATAAGTTGATACATGTTATATTTTCTCCTACCTCAAAAGATCATCACTTTCATAATAAAAATGGAACTTTAGACAATAGAAGAATGCATGTGCTAAAACTTACTTGTACAAGGCACAAGTGTAGTGTAAGGCAGAAAAGCCATTAGCTTGCTGTGGTGACAAGCCATGTTAACTCCTCGCTGTTTCTTTTTTGCTTAGGAATTCAAGACAGACTTGTCAGTAGTAATTTCCAGAGCAATTTTTAAAAACCTGTGATTTCGTCTTTTATTAGTTTTAATAAAGAATCACTGCTCCCTAAGCTTACTTGAGAGATTATTACCTATCAGCAAGATAGAAGACAAACATATATGATATTGACAGCAGTAGAAAGTAGGTCCCTAATGATGCCAACTAAGAGGTAAAAGTTATTTTTTTTTAAAAAATCATCAGTCCTAAATTAACTTCTTTTTGAAGATGTAACTTGAATTCTAGAGAGTTGACAATTGAAACTAGTAGTGAGAAGCTGATTTTACAGTCTAACCTAGAAGCAGAAGATTTGCTTTGCTGAATAGTAAAATTGAAATGGGGGAAAAAAAAGAAATGAGGGGGAAAGGTACCACAGTACTTGAACCAACCCAACCTATGTATCCATTTCCTGAAAGAATTTTCATTAACAATGATTTTTTTATTTGATCAAATCTAAGAACATCATTATTGAGAGACAGTATATGGACAACAGCAATCTCCCTGTGTACTGAAGTAGGGGTGAAATCACTTATTTCAAACAATTGCTATGGTTTTCTGATTGTCTATAACTACTTACATTTTTAATTAGACAATCTAAATTTAGATTTAATCTGGGATGTGTTAGACTTGTGTTATGATTCTAGAACCAAATACATACTGTTGGTCGTATTCGTATGGCCAGGTTCAACATCCATGTGATTACATGTAATCTGTAATACTGTACAGTAATACAGTATTATACTGTAGTTCACTAAGTATACAGGAAATACAGCTTGACTTGAAGTGTGATAATGTTATGATATAATAGTTCATTTGGCAGTGGTGCCTGAGAAATAGAAGGCAGAACCCTGAGACTCGAATAAAGGAATAAATGGTTGGCAGGCTTGCTGGATGAATAAATCAATGAATACATGGAATCCGTTGCCTTTTTCAAGTCAGACTGGATTTTTGAGACCTAGAGCAACTCGAAACTCGCCTGAAGTCCATCTGTGATAGGAGCATTGGGGGTTCTATGGAGAGATTGTGCTCCTAGTGGATTCCTTTGTTACATAAGGCGCAATGAAACCTGAGTAGTGGAAGAAATCAGAAGCCAACCAATGCTAACTTGTAAGGAGGAAAGTTCAATAATGAATGATTCTGTGTCAGATGTGGTTAACGATGTATAAGGAAGTTGAGATGGCCCCCAGTGTAAGGAGACCTGAAGAAGGAAAAGGGGCTCTTGAGTCTGCTGTCACTAAAGCATGTTTTATAGCCTCAACTCTTCCCTGCCATATAGCTTAGTGGGAGAGACACCAATTATTGTCAACATGTTATTCAATTACTTTTTTAACCATCAGCTCAGAGAGAAATCATCTGAATGTCGACATCACTTTTGGGAGAGATGGATGGGGGAACATAATTCAGGTTTGAAAGCAATCGTCTAAATTTACAGCTGTATGTGGTCAAACAACTATTGACGCTTGAGAGTTTCCAATTGCTGGTAATAGACTGGAAAAAAAGATAATGTGTTTGATCGATCAGCATGAACAAATTTCATTTAGGGGATCAATAACAGTTTATACTTGACAGAGCTGAGGGACCACATTTATTTTTCCCTTTGATTGAATAAATGTTTTCAATGGGACTGCAAACGTAAAGCAATCCTAACCATTTCTTCACTTGAGGCACAGCTCCCGCTACAGTGTTATTGCAAACAATGTGTATTTAAAACTAATATACAGAAAAGTGGATAGCCAGGGGCTGGAGCAGTTGAATGAAACTAATGTACAGTTTATTAAAACACAACACATGGTAAGAGAAAGGTTTCATTTTCTTGGTGTTGAGCAATGGAAAAAATTGGAGAGAGACATCACATTTCATGGTGCTAAGCTTTTTTTGTGATTTGTTTTATGTTGTTTGTCTCCCCCCATTTTTTTAAGATTAAATCCTTCAATGGATGAAATAAATCATGAAAAATATTAAATAGCAAAAAAGATTCAAATACCTGTGACGGATAACCCTGGGGTGAATCTTTCCATAGCAGGTGCTTTACCACCTGCTCTGGCAATCTGCACACACACCTGGCTGGCTCTTTTTCCCTAGAACCATCTCTCTACCAAATATAGCACGGAGCTCTGGAAATGTTCGTTAAATGAATGAACGGTTGGACCAACGACTACTGATAGTGATTTCCTGCCAAACGGCCTCATAGCTGAAGCTGATTCATGGCATTTCGTTTGGACTGGGGAGCGAGCTCTGAGGTGTCTGTATGCTGGGCAGAATGCAAGCCTTCCTCATTCTATGGATGGAAGGACGCATCACGGGCCACGTGCAACCCCGCTAAAGACCCGAGCTGAAGGAGCGAGGCTTCCCACTGACCATCCAGAAGATGGTAGGTCGGTGTTTTGGTAGTTCTGGCTACAAGAAGACGAAAGTGGCGGGTTAAGCAGAGGAGTCCCCTGATCACTTTTGTTTTCCTTATACATTAAAGAAAAATGGTTCTTCTTTAAAACACATCTCCAACTGACAAGCTAAGAGTCATTTTTCTTAGCTCTTAGGATTCCTTCCTCCAAAGGACAGTCATTTCGACAGCCCTAAGCTTTCCTGTCTAGCATTAGAAAACGCAGATTTTCATGCCCTGTTTTCTCTTTGCCTTGGATATATTAGTAGAAAGCTCTCTCCAGGGCCCTCGAGTGACTCCTCGAAATAGCTGTATTGACATTCAGTGTTTCTGTTCCCAAAGACAGCGTGGTAAGGCTTAAAGGAACACAGCAACCGAGACACTTTATGCAAATGCCTTCAATTCAGGTGTCACTTAGAAGGAGAAGGGCGAAGTTTTCTCCGCAAAGAGTTCTCTTTCTCTGAACAATGCGCAAAAATTCCTCCCCCAAGAGGCTGGAGTTACATCCCCCTGTAATTAAGTTTCCGATGATACAGATGACAGGCGCGCCTTGAAATGTGGGGGAAATGCCAGGAGTACGTGCGGCTTCCAGTTCCAGCTGCCTCCGCCAGCTCCACGTTCCCCGGCATGTGGCTCGGCGTGCGAGCTGAGAGGGTGAGAAGCCGCTCCTGAGGAGGGGCGCGGTGCCAGGTCTATTTTAGGCACCGGGGCTTCGAATTGTTTAAGATGCATATTGTTTGTGTACATCTCACAAAGGAAAATGCCAGCTCTGAATGCCCTGGGCTGCTTGCATGTCAAATGACTACGTCTTCAAGTCCTCCAGCCCACGGGTCATTATCAATGGCGCTTCCGGGTTAGGGTAGACGCAGCAGAGTTAGAGGCGATGCTTGACCTTTCGCTGGCACTGCAGGGTACCGCGGCTTCTTAGGGCATAAGTAATCATTTTTAATTTGTTTGTCCGAGTTCTTTTTGTTTAAGGATGCAAATGTATTATAACATATGTGACTTACAGATACTCTTTTAGGGAGGGGAAAACCGTTTCCATAGCATTTCTCTTTCTTTTTAAACAAAACACTTAATGAAGGAAAGAGGATGACAGGATAAATAATCGAGATTAGTCAATTATACTCTGCTACTTGGCAGTTTGGGATGATCACTTTAAAACGGTGCATTTTTCTTGCAAAGTGTGGGCTCCCTCAGTATCACAAGATAATCTTAGTTTTCTCCTCACATATCAGCCATCCCTTAAAATGGCTTGATGATGCTTTCAAAACCTTCCAATTAGTCATATGCCATTTGCCTTTAAATCAAAGTATTTCGTTTCATTCTGAGGAAATAAGTATCCACACTGTGCTTATTTTGGGCTGACTTACCTTCTGATGTCACTGTGCTCGAATAAATAATACTCGGGCTTTCAGTCCCTTCTTTCTACTGCCATCGACTAGCATTGACTATGCCTCATACACTGTGAAAGATCAAAAAATAAACTGGAGGCCTATAACTTAATAGGATCTGGGAAATACAGTGGTGAGCAATAATTAATTCTATTTTTCTAAATTAATTATGAGATTATTTGAAGACGCATGAGTGGCATGTTTCTGTTTTAGTGCAAATTCACTTTGGCCTTACAGATGGTATGAAGTCTTGGAACACCGTGTGATAAAAAAGCATGCTTTTGCATAACGAGAACTATTGCTATAGTTAAGGTGATGTTAGCCACTATATCAACAGTGACAAATACATAATGGCACAAATGCAATAGAAATTTATATTTTGGTCTCATATAATCCAAAACAGGTGCTCTGCATAAGTGGATGCCTTTCTTCTAAGTGATGACTCAAGAAGCCAGACTCCTTTCACCTTGTGGTTTTTGTCTTCTTCAGTCGTGGCGCCCAAACAAGGCTGAGATCCCTTTCCTGAGCTGACAGAAAGAGAAAAAGCATGGAGGACCTTTTGTGGGAGGCTTTCACAGATCGGTCACTTCCACTCAAAAGCCACTGACTGGAACTTAGTTTAGTAGCCACACCCAACAGCAAGAAAGAGTGTGTTGTGAGGAAGAAGAAGAGAGGTTTGGTGAAGAGTTAGCCAACACCTGGCAAAGCTATGGTACTTTAAAATGATGTCACATCACTCTTCCAGTGATAATAAGTTCTATGGTTGATGTGATAGCTTATACAGCAATCCCCCAAAGAAATACATTTATTTCTTTCTAAGTAAGAGACTTTGAATAACTGTACTTTGAACTATCCAAAGTGATGCCCACAATTCTGGAAAAAGATATGGCAAAGGTCCCAGCTCTCTTGGAGAATTGCTGCATCCACGAGAGGAGTGATGGAAACAGAAGTCAGCTCTATCATCAACCTTGTGTTGGGTCTCTGGCGTTCAGACAGTCTTGGTTTCCATCCACATCCAAGGAACGGTCATGCTCGAAAGCAAGTCATCCTATCTAAGAATGGCTTGGAGACAGTAGCTCTGTAAGCAGTAAGTGGTAAAGTCTTCCCCAAAATTCTATTTTTTGGTAGCTGATCCCGTTTTCATTTGTTCTTTCAACATAATATAATCAGTTTTGTATATAGATAAATAGCAGTGGCATGAGTACATTTAAAATAACACATCCAGCTGACTTATGAATATTTAGAATCTTTAATCAGTTAAAGGATTTTATACATACTTAAAATACATCCGTATTCTACGAGTCATTATGATTATTGGTAAGGCTGATATGTTTACAACTCCACATCTCTGTTTCACTCCAGCTGTTTTCTTGTCCTTTTTTTTCCCTTTCCTTTCTCTTTTTCATGTTCCTTAACCTCTGCCCCTTAAACTAATAAATTAAGTTCCCAGTATGTGAAGGTGCTGTCTGTTCCTGTGTTGTAATGAATGTCTCCTCATTAATCAGAGAGCAGAGATCCTGATGGAGAGGTTCCCTTTTTTCCTGTGAACCAGATGCCACAGTGCTGTGTCTGGCTTGGACTAGCTCATTGGTCTCTATTTCTTGTATTCAGCACCCAGGTGAAGTCCATGAAAAGGATGTAAGGATTATTTAAACAACGACCAGAATGGTGTTGTTGAGATTACAGAGCCTATGCTGGTTTTATAAACTAAAAAAAGGCCAAATGTTTTTCTTTGGAGTAATGGCAATTCTATAATAATTACTAGGTATCTCTGTATTTCACTTATTACAGAAGGTTATGAAATTTCTCTGAGTAGCTCAACAATGTAATTTGTATTTGTTATAATGAGATAAATTTAGGGAACAACTTGCAAAATTCATCTTATCTGTCCAGATGTCAGAGGCAAATAGTACCATGAATATCTGTTGATTTCTTCATTCCAAAATAAATAATGAGCAATGACTGAAATTTAAAGAGTAATTGCTCCTCTAGTCATTTGGCTAAAGTAATATTAAAATAAAAGTATTTTGTTTTCATTGAAATTAAGAGTTTGTTATCTGAGTGCAAATCACTGACTTCTGAACATGGAAATACTCTGTATACATCAATTCACTATCCACACTCTCAAAGTCCAGGATTGGCTGCTGTGATGGCTGGTGTCTATTGTGACTTCTGGTTGCCAAGAGGTGATTAGGTTCTGTGTTACATGCTGAAAATTTTCCTGGTATTTCTTGGGAGAATCGTGTTTTTCTGAATCCCAAATCCTGAGGAAAAAATCAGTTTAGAAATCAAGAAAACAGGGAAGAGTAATTCTACAGGAATTAAACAATCAACATAAAAACATTACTGGAGCAATTTCAAGCCAAAAGCAAGAGTAGGAAGTGCTGATATGTGGAGTCCAAGAAAAATGTGGATGTTTCCTGGAACTGTGGCAAGAGCAAGGAGGAGAGAAGTAGTCACAATTCTAATGAGTCAGGCTCGCTTAGTTATAGAGTAGCTATAAATGTGTTTGTGATCTTGTCTTTGGCTACTGTTTCATCATCTTTACAAATAAAATAAATGTTCATAAGTTTATACATATAGTATATTTCACAAAAATCCTGTGAGTGATGCTCCAAGTATAAATGAGTTTGGGGAGCAAAATAAGTTCTGTGACGCCTGGGTGGCTCAGTTGGTTAAGCGGCTGCCTTATGCTCAGGTGGTGATCCCAGGATCCTGGGATCCAGTCCCACATCAGGCTCCTTGCTCGGCAGGGAGCCTGCTTCTCCCTCTGCCTCTGCCTGCCACTCTGCCTGCTTGTGCTTTCTCTCTGACAAATTAATAAATAAAATCTTAAAAAAAAAATAAGTCCTTAAATTGGTAATTTCGACATTTGATTCTGTGTAGTGCCTTTAACCTTGCTAGGAAATTAGCAATGTGTTCAAATATCACCCAATAATATTCACTGGCATTTTCCAGTGTTTGAATATACTCTATAGGTTACAGTTCTTTGTAAATAATCATAAACTTAAAAATTTTTATTTATTAAACAATTTATGATATTCATAATATCAAGTAAAAAATATGGAAAATGTCGAAAGTACCTTAAGAAATATAAATAAATCAGTTAGCTCATCATCAGATATGTTCTAAATCAGAATAAAACATTCACTTATTATTATATCTTTTTTTAACAGAAAAGTTCTGAAACTTTTAATGCAACCCTATTAGTGAATGATTCTTGTTTATTATTATGGCCATTCATCACTATTACATAAAGTCTTATGAAAAATACAGTAATAAACTTAGGATTTTGAGAATTCTCAAGAAGTTTCAAGGATTCCAGTTTTTCATTCACGAATCCCAAAGATTAGTGTTTATCAGGAATTTGTAAATACTATTCTATTCTCACAGTTAATTAAAGTAAGGGAATACCTTTAAATTCAGCAGTTGGATTGAGAAATTGGAGCTCCAGGGTGTGGTTTGAGAATCTCAATTAACAACTCTGTTCAATGCAAAATAATGTTCTTATCTCTAGTGATACCAGTATGGGGGAATTGAGGTACTATTCTGCTCTGTGAGGACCAGATACAAATTTAGATGAAGCATCTAAGGTTAAATTGCCAAGGGATGTGTTAGGAATTTCAGACATAGCAGGATAGATTATAACCCCAGGCAATAACTGGATATTTAAATATTACTCAAAGTATGTTGTTTTCTAAGGCTGATGTGAGTTGCCATGAAATATACTCATTGATTTAAAAGAGGTTCAATTTGGAGTGCCTGGGTGGCTTCGTCAGTTAAGCAACCAACTCTTGATTTCAGACCAGGTCATGACCTAAGGACCATGAGATCAGCCTTGCTTAAGGATCTGTGCTGGACATGGAGCCAGCTTAAGATTCTTTCTGTCCCTCTGCTCCTCCCCAAACCTCCCCACCTCCTTGAGCTCTCTCGAGCTCACTCTCTAAAAAAATAAAAAATTATAAAAAGAGTTTCAAGTTATGCCAAGTGCTTCTCTTTGGAGTACAGGGACTCTACACTATTCATGTCCTGAGGAAACCTTCTCCTTCAGACTCTGTTCTGGATGGGGCTAGACTGGTGTGACATTGTGTGACTGGCTGGGTATAGGGCAGCTTTAGATGTCTTCACTTAGTAACTGATGAGTTATTATAAGATTTAAAGCCTTTGGAAATAAGCTTTCAGCAACATGGACACCGTTTAATTCTCCACATATGTTGTGTGTTAATTACATGATCAGCAATTCATCAGGCTCAAGTGCAAGTCTATGAAATGACCAGGAGAAGGATGACCTGGAAAGTCAGGTGTTTTACAGTCCTATCATTATGTGAAAAAGGATAGAGATGAAAGTGGGGCCTTCCCTTGTGGCAGCTGGGGTGGAATGGAAAGGAAGGCATCTGAGCTCTAACCTTGGTTCTATGTGCCACTGGATAAGTCATTTATTCTCTCCAACTTTGAAGATCTTGTTCATAAAATAAGAAAGTGAACTGAATGACTTTTTTGATTAACTATATCAGTAACAGAGTTTCATTTTCACTGCCAGTGCCTTGATTCAGGTCCTTATCAACTCCAACTTGACCATTCCAATTATTACCTACTTTCCAGTCTCACATTTCTCTACCCTGTCTTCCATGATCCTGTTATATATCTTCAAAAAACACAGATCAGATCATTTCACTGCTCTGTTCACAACTCCACAATGGTTTCCAATTTCCTATAAAATGAAGCGAATTTCTTTTGTGTGGCATCTAAAGCTCTTTATGATTTGGTTCCATTTATATCTTCAGCCTCATTGCTCTTTGTCCTTCAGAATATATCCATGGTTACATCTTACCCATCCACTAAAAAGATGAAAATATGTGAAATTGAAAGATTTTGTTCTGGCTCTACTCTTTATTTTTACTTGTGTATATTTCTACAAGCTATTACACCTGAAAGAAATGTTTCCCTTATCATTTGCACCTAGTATTCTTCCTTTCATCCTACAGCATTCATATGAAATGCTTTCTGCTTCCCCATCAGAAGAAGCATTGATAGGCTCTGACTTTATGAAACCACTGTATCTAGCACATACTTCTATGTGATTGCAATTATATTGCATTAAAATTCTCTATTCATAATTTGTAAGTCATTGAATCTTACTTTTTTAAAAAAAATTATTTTTTCCGTGTTCCAAGAGTCATTGTTTATGTACCACACCCAGAGCTCCATGCAACACATGCCCTCCATGCAATACAATACCCATCGCCAGGCTCACCTATCCCCCTACCCCCTTCCCTTCTAAAACCCTCAATTTGTTTCTCAGAGTCCACAGTCTCTCATAGTTTGTCTCCCCCTACAATTTCCCCCAATTCATTTTTCCTTTCCTTCTCCCAATGTCCTCCATGTTATTCCTTATGTTATTCCTTTCACTTCCTTAAGTGAAACCATAGGGCAAAGGACTGATATCCAGGATATATAAAGAACTCCTCAAACTCAACACCCAAAAAACAGATAATCATGTCAAAAAATGGGCAGAAGGCATGAACAGACACTTCTCCAAAGAAGACATACAAATGGCTAGCAGATATATGAAAAATGTTCGTCATTATTAGCCATCAGGGAAATTCAAATCAAAACCACCATGAGATACCACCTTATGCCAGTTAGAATGGCAAAGATTAACAAGACAGGAAACAACAAATGTTGGAGAGGATATGGAGAAAGGGGAACCCTCTTACACTGTTGGTGGGAATACAAATTGGTGCAGCCACTTTCGAAAGCAGTGTGGAGATTCCTCAAAAAATTAAAAATAGAGGTACCCTATGACCCTCCAATTGCACTACTGGTTATTTACCCCAAAGAAGCAGATGCAATACAAAGAAGGGCCACATGTACTCCAATATTCATAGCAGCAATGTCCACAATTGCCAAACTGTGGAAGAGTCAAAAAGCCCTTCAACAGATGAATAAAGAAGATTTGGTCCATGTATACAATGGAATATTACTCAGCCATCAGATAAGATGAGTACCCAACTTTTGTATCAACATGGACAGGACTAGAGGAGATTATGCTGAGTGAAACAAATCAAGCAGAGTAAGTCAATTACCATATGAATCCTACTTTTGCATGTTTATTTTCTTGTACATCTAGTGGTTGCTACCTACTAGGTTCTCAGGACATGTTGGCTCCCTGGAACCAGCATTAATGGATATAAGCTCCTTGAGGGCAGGGACCATGATTATTTTTTTCACTGTTAAATACCCAGCATAAACATAATGTCTGAAACAAAAGAGGTTCTTATTAAATATCTGTTAAATGAAGTATAAGTAGATTAATAAGTGTATTAATGGGTTTTTGTTGGAAGATATCAACCCAAGTTCATAACTATATAAGCTTTCGTTATAGTCTCTGTTGTCCTATGCAAGTTTTTAATTGGTAGATAATATTAGTTTGTAGGAAGGTGGTTTATTTTCAAATATACTATTAATTTAACTTCAAAGAGGAGAAAATTAAATTAGAAACAAATTTTCCTTTTAAGCTATTCATACTTAGAAAGCAGGCTTCAAAACTGGTCCTTTTATGCCTCTAATGATGGACTACATTCAAGGTCAGAAGGATTTTAACCCTTTTTCTGCAGGTATATGCTTTATCACCTGTTCCTTGTGCTGCTAGTTATAACCTGTGCAAACTTGATCAGGTTCCTCATTTTAAAAATACAGATACTAATTCTTATTGACTTTATAGGGATTATATAAATCCAATCTGTAGGAAGGTGGTTTGCTATCCATAAAATTCCATGCAAAGGAAAGAAATCATTATTCTATTCATATATGTCCCTTATTCTAAAGCTAGTCTTCATGTCTAAACCAAGTCTTCTTTCCTAAACTTTAATACTATTCTCAGAAGGTCCTGTTCTGTGGAAATGAAGATTAATCATTTACTTCTATTTGGGGAGGGGGCAAATGTTCCATTTAATATAAAGAGAGTGATTCAACACTTTCAATTTCTTCTTTTCCACATGTATTGGTCAGCTCTGACTGCTATAACAAAATGCCATAAATTAGATGACTTAAGCAATAGAAATGTATTTCTCAAGTTCTAAAGGCTGAGAAGTTCAAGATTAAGATGTTGGCTAATTCAGTTTCTGGTGAGAGTTCTCTTCCTCGCTTGTA
The DNA here is from genome assembly GCA_028646535.1 of Procyon lotor. Lineage (NCBI taxonomy): Eukaryota > Metazoa > Chordata > Mammalia > Carnivora > Procyonidae > Procyon > Procyon lotor. The sequence goes on from CM053605.1 coordinate 63,544,898, forward strand.
GATAGCCACCTTCTTGCTATGTCCTCGCATGGCCTAGAGTGAGTTTCCTTGTGTCTCTTTTTATAAGAATACTAATACTCTATTGAGTCAGGTCCCTACCCTTTTGACCTCATTTAGCTTTAATTACTTCTGTAAAGGTGTTATCTTAAATACTGTCACATTGGGGTTTAGGACACCAATATCTAAATTTAGGAGGGCCACATAACACCTACCAAATAACACCTATGGAATTTTTCCATTTTGTGTCACCAGATTTTTAACTGACACCGATGCTTCATCCTGATTCATCCTATATTTTAGTGAATTGGCAGAATATATACATTTATAACATTTGTTTTGTTTTTGTATTTAATTTTATCTTTTGGACATATGAACCCCAATATTCCTATCTCAAAGTCTCTCTACTGGTTATGATTAAAGTTTAATTAGTTTTTTTTTTTTACAAGTAAGAAAAAAACCTCCTGTATGTTTTTGTTAATGTTATGAATTAGCAGGAGATATTCAGAAATAGAGTTGCCTACATGTTGTTTGAAAATTGTTTACAGCAAATAATGAACAAAGCAAATCAGATTGCCAAAGGCCTGGCTGTTGAAAAAGTGTAGCACATTATTAATTAAAATACAAGTCAGCTTTTCCAGCACTTGTAGCCTGTGGGTATCAAATGTACTCCACTTGATTGAATCAGGTAGTGGCGGCACAAGCATTTTTTATTTTGTGCTGGAAGGGATAACAAAAATGTAAAGCTGTTTTCTGCTACTTCATTTGAAAAAATATTATTTTGGAATGAAGGCCTACCAGCTGCAGCAAACAGGCAGAAATAATATAAAATCTACACTCTACCCTTGCACTGTGATTTTAAACACGGGGTCTACAACCTCAGACACTCTCGTGGCATTGTATTATAGGCAGACCTTTGTCTATGGCCAAGGAAACAGTTTCCATGGAGATGCACGGCATTTGACAATGGTCACTGTTTTGGTGAAGAAAATTAATCCAAGCAGGAGACCAGTTTAGAGTTGTAAGATTTTTTTTTTTTTTTCCCGTGCAAGAGGAGGGGAAGAAGGAGTTGAGAAGTAGCATAGAAGAAAAACATATCTGCCTTTTGGGTATTCTTTTTAACATGCTGAAGTCAGTGAAATTTTGAGAAACCACAAAGTATGTTTCCAGTTTCAATGCTGATGGGAATTCTCAGGTGAAAGAAAAAATAGTAAAGAAAATATGATCTTTTATAATACACTTAAATATTTAGCTCACCCCTAGGATAAGTCAGGAAAAGAAATAATGCTGAGAATATTTTTTTTTAATTCAAACACTATTAATCATTAAACTAGGAGCTGATACATTTTAACTCTTGCTGTTCCAGGTTCTTCATGGGAAGAAATCACTTTTTATTCATCCCTGCACTTCTTTTATCCCAATACCTGGGAAAATAATTAAAATAGTAGGTTTTTTATAATTTTTTGTTGAGTGTATGGACACGTCAAATCATGGTGCTCCATAGAACAAGACATGCAATAACTTGAAAGGATTGTGAATGCTACCTAAAGAGTCAACTTTACTCAAATCAGAGCTCCTCTAGGTTCCATTTAGACAATTTTGAAAAGTGTTTTAATGTTCTCAAGCCAACTAGTGTTGAAAAGAACATTTAGAAATTTTAAGATGGCTTACAAAAATGCCTAGTGAAGAAACACGTTTGGTAATCATGGGCAGGACAACTGCTGACAAAAAAAAAAAAAAAAAAAAAAAAAGGAGTAAGTCAAATCCCTTTTGGACCTGTGGGATCTTAGAGTATTTTGGGGTGAAATTAGTCATCCCTGGTGGCCACTGGACTGAACTTCTTCCTTCCTTATTCCACTTACAGATTTGGAATCTTTACAGTGGCACCAATGGGTCAGGTATAATCTTTATCTCTTGCAACAGGCTTCTGGGTTTAAATTAGTGCATTCCTACAACTCTGAAGTGAAGTCCTTCAATGAAGCAAATTAAATATCCATCAAATTCAGTTGATTCTCTTCTCTGCTTTAGTTCAGGTCTGTCATCCTCTAATTTATAATTGAAAGGTAGTTTTTACCCTGAGAGTTTTGTTGGACTTTGTTCATTATTTAGAAATCTTTCCTTATTAAGAAAGCTCTTCGCTCACTTAAGTTCATGATGCCTCGCCATGTTCCCTTGGCCTCAGAGAGATATCAGCTATGTGCCATTCATCCATAGGGGGAAGGAGCTGGCTTTGTCTCAATTCCATAAGCAACATATTTGGTCCAGCCTACCAGGAAGATGTTCTACAACGACAGATCACATTTTGTCCTCCTCCCCACCTTTTTCCCCTTCGTATAAATATATGCTAAATCTGTTTCTTTCCTTTGTTGTGTTCTCTTCTTTCGTTCTTGCCAGTGTTCTGTATGAGCTCATAACATCTTTTTCAGTCATTTTTAAGTCTGTGCCTTGTCAACACTCTCTTTAGAACTTCCTTCCCCCCTTATCCCTTTTCTCTGTCTACTGTAGGTACAAAGAGGTTTTCTTCCTTCCAAATCCCTATGCTGCCAACAAAATTTGCCTTAGAAATTAAGAGCACATTTACAAGATTATAAATTGGTCATTGATATATGAGCTGCCCCTTTTTTTCCCCCTCCTTTCTTCCAGGCTTTTAAACTCTTTGCATGGCCATGAAACAACAGACAGTTTTCAAAGCTATCTTGCTCTTTCTTGTTTTTTACTTCCTCTCTCTTGTGGGCATGTAAATCTTCGATGCTACAGAGCAGCTGACTGTGACCTTATGTGTTAGCAGTTTTGTCCCCTGAAAACTAAAAATAGGCCTTAATCTTCTCAACATGTGAGTATCCAAAAGGGGCTCTTTGATTAATAGCTGCCTATATGTGGTGGCATCCGTGTCCTTCTTCGAGCACAGTAGGGGTCGGGAGGGGGGTTGCTGGCAAAGGAGAAGCAGAGCTGCAGTGTTACCATTTGTTATGGATGGCTTGTTGTCTTGTCCCCAGACTCCAGCTCTTTTCTGACTTCTGTGCTCCATTGAGAAGGTCACTTCTGGAGGCAAACACTGTGAAAAATACACTACCCAACATAGGCTGTATGTTTTTCTTTGATTTTGAAATTTCATCCAATTCTTTCGTTTTATATGTCAGTTCTCAAAAATTATATGAAGCCATATTTCAAAGCATAACAGAATTCTAGTCCTCACCTAGTTCTCGGTGGTGCTCCAGTAATTAAGTAAACAAATTCTCTTCTTCATCTCACCCCACCAAAAAAAGATATCAAAGTCCAAATTATAATCTTTTTTTTTTTTAATCACTGGTTGCCTTTGAGGTGTGAACAAGATTCCAATTGCTTGTAGTTCTGATAGGCTCAACACCTGCATGTATTTGAAATCCACATTCAAGTACATATTGGGTCAAACCCTAACCAGATGTAGGTACACAGCCAAGTTATTGGATTTCTTGATGATGAATAGAAAGCAGACAATGCACCTGTCTGGTTGCGGAAAGGATTTGCATAAAAATGAAGGAACAGTACCCATGCTTATGTAAAGTGTTGATTAACAGGATCACCTATATTTATGTTAAAAAAAAACACCACACACAATACAGTTTTTCTAAATGAAACCATGTGAAGTGTTATAAACACACACACATTTGCCAACAATTAGGAAATGTGTTACTCGGCTGGGGCTATGTTAGAACAATTTGATTTCCTGGCATATTTATCCTCTGAAGAAGTGAAACACTCTACTTGCCCGTCACTTAGATATTAGATATTAGATTCAAAATTCTGTTTGCCATTTGATCTTTTGTACTGTAAGCAGAAGGAGGGAGTGAAGATTAGGAACAAACTCCTCACAGAAATGTGAGATACCCAAAGAGCAACCTGTTTTTATTGAACATGAGGTCTCCATGATAGGTAATATGGCTGGTATTAACTCTTATTTTGAGAATTCAAATTCTCAACTCAAATCAACTGACTTGATGAGGAGCTTCTCCACTGAGAATAAATATTTATTGTGTAAAGACAAATGAAAGAAAATGTACTCTAGTTTTGTTCTATTTTGATTTTAAAGTGAACATTCCTTCACCTTTTTCCTGAACTCACTCTTGTGTGGCCTTGTCTATCTGAAACAGCCCATTACTTATTCTATAGGCCACCAAACTTTAAATTTAACTCTTTACAGAAAACTTTTCTTTTTGTTCTAACTCATCAATTTTCTAGAACATTTTTGTAGCAATACTCAAATTCTGGTTGAAAATGCATTAAAACAATAAACCTTATGTTTCTGAACCTCAGTTTTCATGTGAAAATATACCTAATAATTAAGCCAAGTGTGAGAGATAACAAAAAATTTAGATTACTTACTTAAGCATTACTGCCGTCACAAAACCAAATACCTAGACTAGATTTTTTTTATTAACATATAATATATTATTTGTCCCAGGGTACTTGTCTGTGAATCATCAGACTTACACATTTCACAGCACTTACCATAGCACATACCCCCCCAATGTCCACAACAACCCAGCCACCCTATCCCTACCCCCCTGCCTCCCAGCCACCCTTAGTTCGTTTCGTGAGTCTAGGAGTCTCTTATGGTTTGTCTCCCTCCCCATCCCTTCCTGTTTCATTTTTCTCCCCCCACCAAACTCCCGCCCTGCCTCTCAAATTCTTCATATCAGAGAGATCATGTGATAATTGTCTTTCTCTGACTGACTTATTTCGCTTAGCATAATACCCTCCAGTTCCATCCATGTCATTGCAAATGGCCAGATTTCGTTTCTCTTGATGGCTGCATAGTATTCCATTGTATATATATATACCACATCTTCTTTATCCATTCATCTGTTGTTGGATATCTAGGTTATTTCTATAGTTTGGCTATTGTGGACATTGCTGCTATGATCCAAAGGGGCACATGCACCCTAGACTAGATTTTTGAGAGAGAGAGAGAGCTAATGTAAGATACACAATTTAGAGTTTAGAGTATAAATAATAGCTCCATCATAGTGTTTCCAAAAATTACCTAAGACCCCATTACCGCAGAAGGCACGAATCCCATTATGTCTCTTCTCTGGAATGGAACACTCCTAACCTGATATAGTCAGAAAACTCTCAGAGCACTTTCTTGTCACCAAGGACTAGTCACTTTTATTCTTATTTTACAGGGAGAGATGTATTCCTCGCAGTGACAGACATTCTGGCACTGTCATCAAAAGGTGTTTCCCTAGAATGCATTGCTCCTCCTTTGTTGACAACTCTACCCCCACTCTTAGAGGGTAACACATGAAACCTAGAGAATGCAATCAACTAATAATGCCCAACTTCTAAGTGATGCTGACATGCGTTTTTATTCCTCCCCCCTCTGCCCAATGACAATAGAGTGTCTGTTTGCACCTCTTCACTGCTTGGTCCCCAGCCTGATGGTGGAACCATTTGGAATTGAACTTAGTTGCTTCAGGTGGATCGCAATGCTGCTGTTGTCTCCATCAAAGCCAGAAGCTTTGGAAGAGCAGGTTAAAGGTCAACAGTTTGAAAAGTCCCTCCACTTGTCTCTGTGGCTCCCGCTAGCGTGGAGAGTACATTACCACTTTTCTTCCCAGGGTGTTTCATCTGATTGTTTTTCCAGATCCATTATCTGCTTTTCTCTGCTATGTTCAATGTCCTAGGATTTTACTATCTATGCATGTCATACACAAGCTGCTTTCCTTGTTTGGCTTCGGGTTGAGTTTGACCAGTAAAAGGTACTGGTGGGAGAATGAGGGTATGGGAAAAGGGAAAGATCAGGGTATTTATTTCTCTTCATACTCAGTCTGGAATGTAGCTTTAATCTTGGCTGCATTCTTCCACATTAAGACCATGGTTCCTTTTGGTGGCTTCTCTCCCATAATTACAGCTTGCAATGGTTTGAGGGAATACTGTGTCTTACCTTTGACCCTTTGATCTAAGGGTGATAATGACTTAGCACTAATGCTAGATTCTGGGTGCTCCACCATTGCTTGTTGGTTCCCCTAACCCGGTCCACATCTCTGTAAAAGATTCATTTATTAAACTATTTTTAATTGCCTCCACTGAGTATGACATTTGTTTCCTTTGGGATCCTGACTGATTAATATTTAAACACTTATCCAGAGACTCTATTTTCTATTCTAACAACTCCAATGTAAGGGCCAGTCCACTAATACTTTTTGCTCTCATGGGAGTTTATCTCAGGACTTGATTGGTTTCACCCAAACTTTGATCATGGGTTTCCTGGGACCACCTGAAAGTTTTAAATAATTTTGAATCTAGTTCAAATGATTTTGGGGAAGTCATTTGCCTCTCTTCTTTACCTTCCAACTGACCCCATGTTTCTTATACAGATTAGCCAACCCCTTGCAATAATTTTTAGCCTATGTTAATTATTTAGCAGATTAAAAATAAATAGATATCAGGGAAATGCAAATCAAAACCACAGTGAAATACCACTTCACACCCATAGGATAACTGTAATAGGTAAGACAGATAATAAGAAATATTGGCAAGGAAATGGAGAAATTAGAATCTTATGCACTACTGGTGAGAATGTAAAGTAGTATAGTCACTTTAGAAAACAGTTTGCAATTTCTCAAAAATTTAAATATAGTTTTACCATATGACCCAGCAATTTCACTTCTATGTGCATATTCAAGAGAAATGAAAATCATATCCCAAAACTTGTACATAAATGTTCATATTAGTATTAGCTATAATAGCTAAAAAGTGGAAACAACTCAAATGTCCATCAACTGGTGAATTGATATATGGTATCTCCATACAATAGAATTTTATTTGTTATAAAAAGAAACAAATTATTGATACATGCAAGAGCAAGAATGAACCTTGAAAACATTATGCTAAGTGGAAGAGGCCAGTCACAGAGGCCACATTTGTATGACTCCATTTATATGAAATATTAAGAACAGGCAAATCTATAGAAACAGAAAATAGATTAATGGTTGTCCAGGACTAGGAGGAAGGGTTGGAGAAAAATAGGGAGTCACTGCTAATGGATACCATGTTTTTTTTCTTACCATGATGAAAACATTTTTAAATTAATGGTGGTGATAATTGCACAGCTCGGCATATATACTAAAAAAAAATTGAATTACACACTTTAAAAGAGTGAATTTTATGGTATGTGAATTATGTCTCAATTATAAAAATAGATAAATGGGTGAACAGAAAAAAATTTGGCCTCATCTGATAATTACCTTCCTACATATATAATTGGTGAAGACGATTTATGAAAGTTAAAAGGATGTCTAAAGATAAAAAAGATATGGATTTCCAAAAGAGTGATGGAAAGCTAATTTAATAAAACACATGCCATCATGTAAATATAATCTATCCAAATCTTCCACTTCTTACATTGAAAAGCCTCAAAGTCTTTGGATTATTTCACATTTTCTACCAAATGAAAGGATGAAAAACAGGAAAAAATTTGAACCAAGAATGCTAAACAACTTCTGCAGAATTTCATTCTTACTCAAAATAAAACTAGTGTTTACAACACAAGAGTTTTCCAGATGGCCATGCAAATGAAGGCTCAGGAATACACTACACACCATATTATTGTTGTTTAGTATTTATTGAGCACTCACAGCATGCAAGGCGCTGAAAAAATAAACTACATCCCTAGTTATGCAAATTATAACCTAAAAAGCATATAAAGTCATATTACCTTCTGTCTTCAATGGATTAATAATGCATGCAATATTCCAAAGGTCAGGGCTCAATCATATTAATATTGGTGTCAAGAATATATCTTGTTCAAATTAACCTGTTTTTTTTATCCTCTCTCTTCTCCTGGATATTTTTCCTGAGATATTTCTAATATTTTTATAACATACTATAACTCCTGATTTTAAAATTCCATCAATAAATATTTTTGCAACATACATCATTGTATATGACTAAGATTTTCTTAGAGTTTCATTATTACTAATATTACCTTTTGTAGTGATGCTTCCAAGTCTACATCATTGACCTGGACCCTTCCAGGCAAAGAGGCTAGTTAACTGAGATAATGGTCAAAGATCTTAAGTGTAGTATTGCTAATTGAGAAAGCAGCAATTTTAAAATTTTAATACCAAGAGTCTCTTGACTGCATGTAGAGGCTGAAAATTATTTACCAAATTGACATACATCCCATTTTCATTTCTTAGCCCCAGCCTGACTTAGACACTGACAGGAAACTTGTAAAACGTCCGTTAGGAAGGATGAATCTTCATGGGCTTCTAGAACATTATTCATTATAACAAGGGAAGACAATTACATGCTTTTACACTCCTAACACACCTTACCTGCCATGTATTGGAATTGTCTACACCAGTGCATATTTCTTGGAATTTGCAGTGTCCTCATGGGATAATGCTTTTATAATTGAAGTAAATTTTAGTCTGGGCTGATTATACAATAGTGATAAACAGAGAAAAGAAAGTTCCAAAATTAATTAAAAGATTAGCAAAGAAGATAATCCCGGATGCTCTAGCTCACCTCTATCTAGAAGGTTATATTTCCCCTTTATTTTTATACCACACTTTTAACCCCAACAGCTATAAAAACATTGGGGACAAGAAATCTACTTATCTTCTTTAAGTTCTTTAGCCTACCATGAAGCAACTTTTATAGTATCAATAATTTTAACCCAGACCATTTTGAGTGGATTTTTTTTTGCAATTTTTCTTGTAGCAGGATGGAGGTACTCCATATTATTATGATTTTTCATCATAATATTATTATGATTGTTAGCATTGAAAATATGCATTCTTCTGATTTCACAATCCTTTAATTTACTCATTAGAGAGAGTTATGGTCTAAGATAGCTACTGTTTTGGTGACATGCTGACAAGTGGTGACAGTAATAGACAATTTACAGTAAAATTTGCATATCATTGGCTTCTGGGCACATATTTATCCTATATTCTACATACGCCTGTCATATATATTTGTATATGAATACTATGTTTGTGGCAAGGGCTTTAGATTTTATTTTTTCTAACCTGAAACAAGATCAACAAAATCTTGCTGAAACATCAGATTGAATTGAATTGGCATCTCCCTTGTACAAAGAACAAGACAAAAATGCTGCTCAACTTTTATGCTGTTCCTCCTTAAGCTCTCTGGTTCTTCAATAGTTCTCAGTTACCTAGGATGGCAAACTGTATCTCTAAAATGACTTACTTTTATTAATTTACATAGTAATGGCAAAGACTACCCTAATAACATAAAAGGTATACAGAGAAACTTTAAGTATAAATTTATATTGAAAATAAATATAATTTGGGTATTGTTTACATTTTGGATTCCCCAACTGCCATTTTGGTACCGTTCCAGTGAAATATTTCTTTTGGAGAGGGTGAGAGAATGCATGAAGGAATGCTAAGTACCCAGAATCCGGTTCCAGAAACTTGTTCCCTCCTTACACCCTGCTACATCTCCTTCCTTATTACTCACTTGTTCTTCGGTCACCTTTGTGAGGAAAGGACTACACCAATATGATTGAAACTGTCCTCTGATATTGAGTGGGTTTATGGTGTTTAGAAAATAATAATAATAACATTAATGATAGTAATACAAGAAGAAAAAAGGAAAGGATAAAAGAAAGGCAGAGGAGAAGCTCCCATTTCCATCTGGTCTCCTTGTGAAGATTTGTGAATCAGAAGAAAATCTTAGGATGTAGTAATTCTTGTTAAAATATGATATTATTAAATGAAGGACAGAGATTTTCCATTGTGTGTGTGCTGCACTTAGGGCTAGAGCTTACTTTCCATTTTTCCTTCCAAGATTCTTTTGAATCCATGCCAACCTCTCCATTCTACTACCACTGTCTTTTTCCAGGGCCTTTCTGACTTGTATGTGAGTAATCCTCTCCCTGGAATATTGTCTATCTTCTCAGAGGTCTCATCAAATTTTACTTGCTAAACAAGGGATGGCTGAAGTACCATCTTCTCCGTGAATTTTTCTTTATTCTTGTCTTCACTGATCTTTCTGATTCCTGAAGTCCTACAGCATTAAAGTATAAAATTCTTACCGATTTTCTACATAAATGCAGCAATTAATTCCATATTGTTTTGCTCCACAATAGCCTCTTGAGTGTTTGTCTTGGTTTTCTAAACTATGGGAAGTTTTCTGGGAGCTGGAGTCCTATTTTATTTATATATCTCTTAATTCAGGGTACGTAGTAGACCATAAATAAATGTTGGTTAATTGATTTATTAATGAGCTCGTTCTTGGCTTCCTTCACTATTGAGGGCTTTGTCAACAAAGAAATCAATGTACAAGATTTTATTAATTAATTGATTAATTAATTAATTTCATACCTTTCTACCTGTTATGGTAGAAAATAAATAAATTAGAAGATCTTTGTTAATGTCCTCAATTCATTTTACACATGGAGAGACAGAAAAGGCAAGAAGGAAACATAGAATAATCAAGGTCAGAGTGTGCATTAGGAAATATGTATGTCACTTCACTTCCAAATATAACGATTTATGAGGAAGACATGATGAAAATAAAGGTTTTATTCCCTCCACACCAATGAGATGAAGGCAGAGGTAAAAGTGAAAAAAAGATTAGGAATCTCTATAGATAATAACATCATTGTCTATGTTGGTTCTGTATGAAGAAAGTGATTTTAAGGAAGAGTCATTAACAAAGAAAATAAGAGGTTATTTCCAGAGAACCTAGTAAAACAGGTGGAAAGATTATGATAACCATGTAATCTACCTTCTAGCATAGCACAAATAGAAACTTTCTATTACAGCTCAAGAACATAAGTAAAAGTAAATGGTGGTATTATTATATGAATAAATGAGTTAGTTAATCCATCACTGACAAAGCATACTCTGTAATCAAAAGATTTTTCATGTTAAGATTAATTTCATGTAATACAAGCCTAAATATTACATAAACCCCTCTGACATTGAGTTATACTTCATAAGACAAAAAGGGCACTTGCAGCCACCGACGAATGGCAGTCAGGAACAATTTTGGATTTCAGGATCTGGGTGGCCATTACCCAAAATCTGGGGATGCTTTGTAAGTCAAAGTATAAATCTACACTGTCCAATATGGTAGCCACTAGCCACGTGTGGTTATTTTGTGCTGGTAGAAGCAGAATTAAGCAAAAGGATCGAATCCCCTGGAATTAAAACCGTTAGCATGTTGCAAGCATGAAACAGATGCCAAGTAATATATGTGGGTGGGGGGAGGTATTGAATATTGAGCAACTATTTATCCTCTTTGTCATACAGATACAGACGATTAGTACCTACTGAATGTGTATGTGTTTTCGCCAGGCTTTCCCATTTGCCTGGAAAGCCAGCAATCCTAAGTTCCACATTGACACAAAGATCCACCAAAGAAGAGCACACAATTAAGGTGAGTTCATCCACTCATCTTTTGGCAGGTGCTTAAACGTCTCTCACTGAATAGCAAAATGTTTTCCTCCTTCTGGCAAATCAAGGATGATAATTGATAAAAATGGCCAGGGCCACTCTAAACATGAAATGGTGTAATCCTATATTCTACATACGCCTGTCATATATATTTGTATATGAATACTATGTTTGTGGCAAGGGCTTTAGATTTTATTTACTAAGGTGTATGAGGTGTATTTATTGTAATACACCTCAATTAAGCCAGGAGAGAGGAATCAAAATAAAAAATAGCACTTTGATTTTACTTTGATGTTAGGAGTTGATTTCCTATCCAAGAGTTGACTAAAGCCTATGACTATTACTCATTGTATTAACGTGGAAAGACAGCTGCAGTCCTTTTCAGATGGGAATATGCTCATAGGGCACTTGCTGAGAATTTGTCACCAAAAACATTATTCTGATAGTTTCTCAGTCCATCTGCTAATTTCTATTTTGCATAGATTTTCCAGAACTGAAAATCTAGAAGAAGCATACATTTCCCAGAGATCCAAAGTTGTTTCAGCAGAGGAATTTAGACTTCAGTGAGAGTGGATTTATTCTCTGGGAGAATCTTAGTAAATACCCACAATCATATTTTATTGCCAGATGTGTAGTTTTAATTTCTCTTATAAAGACAGGCCATAAACTTCCTCAAAGACAATGTGCCTTTACATGAATTAATGGTTTTTGAAAATTTAGGAAATCCTAGATATGGAAAATATGAGAGAGCGAGTCTTTATTTGCTCCTTATTCCCCACCTACGTGCAGAATAGTGAACAAATAAGTATTATTAATAATTCGTGGGCTGGTCATGTGAAACTATAAAATATGCACTTTATGGTGAACAAGAGAAGGCATTTTATAGAGAAGAAGACACAATCCACCATTCTTAGAAGCACTTACAAATAAATTGTTTTCAAGATAGGAAGTCCAAGGATTGCTTTTGCCACTCCTTTCCACCTGGGCACTCTGAATGGTGCCCAAACAAAAGTTCTTCATGACTTTCTTTGTTTTATTTCCATTTCAGATTCATCTTAACAGCTACCAGCATAGCAAGTTGGCTATTTACCTTCTCTCTTATTTTCTAAGCTTTTTATAAAACTGAATACCGTTAGAGCTAGAAAAGATTTTACCATCTCTCTAATTTCAACCCCTTCTTTTCTGAGCAAGCAAACCTTTTTCTTTAGATTTATTTATTTATTTATTTATTTATTTATTTATTTATTTAAGAGAGAGAGAGAAAGAGAAACAATGAGAGAGGGAGAAGGGGGCAGATCGGAGGGAGAGAGAGAAGTGGACCTCCTGCTGAGCAAGGAGCCTGATGCAGAGCTGGATCCTAGACCTTGAGACCATGACCTGAGCCAAAACTAAGAGTTGGATGCTTAACTGACTGAACCACCCAGGTGCCACTGGGTGAGCAAACTTCAAGGAAGCATGCAGACTTGACATTTATCAGCTGGAGAAAGAGTGAAACCTGGAATCCAAATCTCTAAATTCTCAGTCAGGGCTCTTGGGTTTCTCCAAACCACATTCTTTGGTCCACAGTATCTGGACATCCATTCTAAGGTTCTCTTTTTTTCCCCCCAAATATTTTAACTTTATTTTTTTGGTGTTACAAGATTAATTGTTCATGCACCACACCCAGTGCTCCATGTAATATGTGCCTTCCTCAATACTCACCACCAGTCTAAGGTTCTCATACAAACTACAAGGAATTCTCGCTTGGTTATTTTGACAAGGCATTACACAGTCCAATATATGGACCATGATTCAGCCATTATATATTCAACTTTCCTCAATAACTCAGAACTTATTTTAATGTGAACTTTTATAATTTTAAGAAAATACTGCCGAGAGTGGTTATCAATATTCGTATATGGACAGGAAATGGTGGAATCTTGTTTAAGGCAGATTTTTGGACCACACACCTTACACTCTAAAGAATTCCAGAGTGTGGATTAGCTTGCTTTTAGTTGCATTCTCCTGTGAATTGGATATCTTCTTTTGGGGAACAAATGAACTCTCTGATGCCCAGATGGAAGGTTTGAAATGTGTCAATTAGCAAACACCAAGATCACAAAGATTCTTTCTCATTATGGCAGGATAAGAAAATAATGCTTTGAGGCTTATGTGTCCTTGGTGTGAACAAGGTGAGGAAGGAAAATGTCTTTTCTATTATTTTGATAAAATGACCAATTTTATTTATTTTCTTTCTTACATAAATAAGTTGGTACCATGAGAATCTTAATTGAATTTGCTTTCTTAGACTTATTTTTAAGTAAAAGAAAAATAAAAAGCTTCTTTCTCTGACTTCATTAAGTTAATAATACCACCTTTGATTTGAGAAATGAGATATTTGAATCACAGTGAGGATGACACCAGCAAACATGTGTTTAACATTCCAGAATCATGCCATTATAATAGCACACCATAGTCTGTTCAAAAGGGTTCAAAGTTAGAAACTTCTTACTAGGGGCACCTGGGTGGCTCAGTGGGTTAAAGCCTCTGCTTTCAGCTCAGGTCATGATCTTAGGGTTCTGGGATCAAGCCCCCGCATTGGACTCTCTGTTCAGTGGGGAGCCTGATTCTGCCTACTTGTGATCTCTCTGCCAAATAAATAAATAAAATTTTTTAAAAAAGAAACCTCTTACTAAAGGCTTCTAATTTATTTATATTACATACATTTCCGTTTAACAGACTAAAAAGTAGAGACTCAAAAAATTACGTAATGATCTGCCACTGAAAAGAAAGTGAATTTAAAAGAGGAGAAATAAATGTCTCTCTTTCATTCTGTGGCTTTTATCTCTGTAGTTCTATTATAATAGGATCATTCTGGAATCATCTCTGTCCCAGCACACATGCTTCTTTAGTGATGGACTCATAGATTCTATGTTAGCATCTCCCTAAATGTGGTACTTCTTTCCACCCTCACCATGTTCAGTACCGTTCCTATGACTTCCTCACTCGCCTTTCTTTCCCAGTCCATCTTGGTGATAGTGTTACCCTTGAAGAACAAACAGACAAACAAAATAGAGCCAAGTGGCTCCATCATTCTTTTCTTCAATGGCTGGACTGTTTCAGTTTCAGATGCACTTCTCCATTTTTTTTTTAAAGATTTTATTTATTTATTTGACAGAGAGTGAGAGATCACAAGTAGGCAGAGAGGCAGGCAGAGGGAGAGGGGGAAGCAGGCTCCCCGCTAAGCAGAGAGCCCGATGCGGGGCTCGATCCCAGGACCCTGAGATCATGACCTGAGCCCAAGGCAGAGGCTTTAACCCACTGAGCCACCCAGGCGTACCGCACTTCTCCATTTTTATTGCATGCCATACCCCTTCCCTCCCCTCGGTGAACCCTATGCTCCCCCACAGACACATTCCCACCACTCTAAAGACAGTGCTCCCTTTCAGAACTCCTCACACAGTTGGTTCCTCCTTCCTGGAATTTCCTTTTGGGGTCACCCTCTCTACCTTCAATTTCATCCTTTTGGACCCAGTTCAAATATCAGTGCTCCTCCTCAACAGTCACTTATTTAGTCCCCAGGCAGAGATGGCTGCTCTCTCTCCTTAGATTTCAGGCTTACTTTTCCACACCAGTGAAAGAGCACTTTGGCAATATTTTGTTTTACTTATCTATTTAATTGTAGGTCTCTTTAGGTGGACTCTTTATCAGTGGCTTTCAAACTTTTCAAATGCAACTACCATTAGAAATACATTTTTACGTTGTGATCCACAACACACAGAGGCGCAGATTAAAACAGAATTGCCATTAAAAGAATATATTCCCTTATAATAGGCAATGTCCTTTGATAATTGCTAGTCTTGTGTGTGTTTTTTTTTAATTGTTGGTCACAATCTATTCTATTAATTTCACAGCCCACTAATGGGCTACAGCTCCCAATTCAAAAAACTCTTTCCCAAATGACAAAGAATTGCCTCTTATTCATTTTTGCTTCCTCCACATCTAGCACATGGTAGGGGCACAATAAATATTTGTTAAATGGATGACTATCCAAAGATGTTATTTCTGAAAATGTTTTAAAAAATTTTTTTTCAGCCATAATACACTTTATTACATTTTTTCTATCTTGAGGCTAAGTTTGAGCTATGCGCCTATTTTTTGTTTTTGTTTTTCTTTTTGTTTTTGTACTTGGGGACAAGAGAAGAGAATAAAGTATATAAAGCTCCTATATGCTACTCGGAGGCTCTGGTAGAGAGGGATGAAGGTGATGAGCAAAGCGGTAAAATTAGTAGTTGAACTGTTTTAAATTTACTTAGCCCATTTCACTGATTATTATTCTTTTCAATGGACAGTAAGATCAGAACTTGTAAGTATAAGGGTTTCTTGTCCAAATATTTTAATTATTTAGCTGATCTTGTGCCTCAAGATGATCCTATTCAAGCCAAGATATCTTTAAGAATTAAAGAATAATATCTGTCATGAAAGTAGTTAACTCTGGTTCTTTAATTCACCTATATTTTTACATCGAATTTGTTTCTTGTTTTTAGTTTTTGACTTTTAGTGTTTGACAGACTATAAATTTTGTATTATAAATTTTATGGTCTCAATCCAGACCCTGGGTTCTCAACAAATATTAATAATCGCAGTAAAAACATTTTTCTTGGTCCAATGGCAACCTTGTCAGTTTGTAACCAGGAGTAAATAGAACATTCAGTTCAGTCCATGTGCTCATTTTGAAGCTTAGAATAAATCAGCCTTTTTCTTGATGCTTATAGCTGAGTGGAAGTGGAAGCTTATGAAAAATCAGTTATGACTAACACGGATTCAGATGTCGGTTTATTGATTTTTGTGATTAGTTCCATAGAATTATCTTCAGATAACAACAAAATTAAAAGTATTTGTGTGTTTCAGGTCATGGGTTTAAAATAAAATCAACAGGTTCTTTGTATCACTTGTGATTCAGAGATCTCCATGATTTAAGACCCTCGCTCAGTATCACATCTTTTGTCTGTTGGAGAATAGGGAATGGAGCTGGATACAGAGCTAGTTCAAAATGACCAGAATTAACTATATAGTCTCAATGAAATCCCTGATATTAATTTTAGAGGTGTGGTTTTGAAATATATATTTTTTCTTTTTTTCCCCAGAAACCCTTCCTTCTCCAAAAACGGGAGAACACTATGTGGAATCCCAATATTTTTAAAAAGCAACAGAAGCAGAACTTTGGTAAGAAGCCTGAAGGGAAATGCCTACCTATTTGGCCACAGAAAAGGCTTTGAAGCACTTCCGAAATTCTTAGGACTGTACTCAACACTGCTTTTAAACCACAGTCCCAGAACAGAGCAAGTTCTGGGGACATTGCAGAAAACTCCAGTAGCTCATTCTAAAAACACATGTTCAGCCCTCTATCTTCCAGAGATGCTGATTCTTGGGTCTAGTGTGGCATTCGGGCCCATGAATTTGAAATAGCTCCTCAGGAGATCACCCCTCCCCCTGGCTCCCAGACCAACTAGTCCTGATCTGTTTCTCTAATTGCAGTCTGAGAGTTTCCTGCATCAAAATCACTTGAAAATGCACAATTTTCCGGACTCCATTTTAGACATACAGAATCAGGATCTTTGGGAAAATTCTGATTCACTTTTAAGTCTGAGATCTGATGATTAAGAGGAATGTGCACAAAGGCCCTTTCCCAGTGTTAGCAATAAGCTAAGCAATGGGTCCTTTATAGGAGCTGGGTCAAAGCCATTGAGAGCCAAAAATATGACATAAAAACTCCCAGGCTTATTCAGGGCACCTGCCATTGTTCTTTCATGACTCAAGAAGCACAGATGTCACCAGACATAAGTCTATTACTTTCTAGGAAGGTGTAGGTCCTTCTACAGTTCTAGTCTTTACCTGTGAGAATCACTGTGGAATGATTCTGATGGAAAAGCCACAGCACTGTGATGGTGAACAGCCAGGACAGGTACACGGCCAAAAGCTTGGGTGCAGAGGGTACAAGAGGGCCCTTTGCAACAGCCTTCACTGTGTTTCCTTTTCTCATTTGATTTCCCATTTCTACTTTAAGTCCCCCTGCAGTTTAGAGGGTTGATCATTCAGAAACTTATGGGCACCCAGTGAAGAACGGATATAAAAAAGTAAATGTTAGGGCCAATTTAAGAAACAAAGCATTATTTCTCAGACGAATTCCATCTCTTAAACTGATATCTTCATGACACCATTGCATTCACATTCACAGAGAAAGTTGTCCTCACTATCTTGGGATACAGGTTTAGTTGACAGATTTGGCAACAGAAAGTTATAGGATGGTCTTGTCCAGCAATGACTACGATGATGGCAGTGGCAGAATTGCAAAATCACCTTGTTGCTAAGAGCATAGAGCTGGATTGCCTGGGATTCGATGCTGGTTCCAGAATTTGTTAGCTCGTGTGTCTGGGGAAGTTGCTCAATCTGTGTGTCAGATTTACCAATGAAGCTGATGGTGGTGACAATGATGCATTAGCTAGCTCATACATTTGTTAGGAAGAGTCACCCGGTTGATATTTAGGAAGTATTTTGAACTGCACCTAGTCCTTGTAGGTGTTAAGTGTCTGTAACATGATTGAGACTCTACAAAATTCAGTCTTCGTTTCTTAGACACCATCTAATGCTTTGCAAGCACCTCATCATTTAACTCCCCTCACTACTTTACGTAAACTAAAGCACAGAGAGCTTATTTATGAAACCTACTCTGGATAAACTCAGGAAAGTCAGTGACAAAATCCAAACAACACAGTTCAGACATCTTTAGCTTCTATACCAATCAATACGGTGCAAGTTCCCAGTTTTGCTGACAGAGTTGTGACCTGCCTCTTCTAGGTGATATCATTAAAGGAGGGGAGGAAAGGGTGAGGGACAGGGAGCAGAATCTCAGGGACAGAATGATGGAGGCAGGTTTAGCTCTTCCAACCTTCCTTTTCCCTATTCCCTATTAGGTATATAATCATTTCAGTATTAAATTTTCCAATGAATTTCAGTTGCTTTGCAAATTATGAGTTGTTACCTTTGCGCAACCATTCTGAGTGTATTTAAGTGCTTGGGGCTAGAATTATAATTCCATCTGTCTCTACGTCTGTTATCTTTGTATGTAATAGGAGGACTCCGGGTGACGTGCTTGTTGTCATTCCTCTGCCTTCAGAGGTCAGTACTGGGTGGGTCCTCTGACTCTCTTCACTAGAGAAAAGAAAGACCAACTTCCCCAGAGACCAACCCAGCTGAGGGCCACTCCAATATCCACCCCCAACTAGCTGACATGTGGCCTCTTGAGAGCCTTCCGGGAGAGGCCAGCCTGAGCTTCATTCAGAGTTGCATGACATTATTTCCTCTTACCCTGTATTAGTCATATGCTCATCCCCTTTTTTCTAGTGGGTGAACAACTCTGTTTGCATCTCCCCGAACTTCAAAAAGATCTTTGTGTATAAAGCTGTTACAGAGAGGCCGATGATCATGGGATCATTTATTTATATGATTATGGCACAATAGAAGTCACTCTGGTTCTTGAATGTGTCCCAGTGACTCATGATATTTTTCCGATGTTTTTTGACCTCTGCTCCTCTCCGTATTCTCCTATCTCCAATAAATTCGCTACAAAACCACAGAAAAACCACAGCTGTGTTTGTTGATCAGGGACTGGAAGAATGAAAGTAACCGTTTCCTGGAGGAATCTTCAAAGGAGGTGAAGTGAGTTCCCTACTGTCTGCATATAACCAGAGAAGAAGGGATTTCGGAAATGAAAGTTGTCATTTCTTGTTTGGAAAATATTTTCACATGATAAAAAATAGAAAAGTTATAGACACATCACCAAGATCAGCCAAATTGTGTGTTTTGTTATTACATCGTAGCATTACAAATGAGATGACACACAAATCACGATGAATGCATGCTAGAAAGTAGTAATAGATTAAACGTATTTAATCATTTTAAGAGACAAATCCAATTATCAGAATATAAAATATTAAATGTCAAAGTCAACAAAAATATGTAGGATTAACAAAAGACACTGATTTATGAAAGTTATGCTGTGTTTCAAGCCTCCAGAGGGCGCTATTGCATTTACACAGAAATATATTTAATTATAGACATTCTCTTGAAATAAAAAAAATGAGAATTTTAAGCATCTCTAATTTGTTTCCACATAAAACTGGGAAACAATCAATAACCATAACAATAATTTGTCTCCTAAAGGATTAACTGAGGTTTCTCTCATTTAACCAAATTGGCTTTCTAAATTTTATCTAAATATCAGTTACCTAACAAAATAATGAAAAAAAAATCAAATCATTTCAGATAATATTTACAGTAACTTTCATTTGAACAAAGTGAACTTTGCATTAGTGCTAGACATTAAATTGATTGTATGTTCAAAATACACTTAGAGATTTAAAATCCTTTAAAGTCTAAGTATCAAGAAATCCCTCACAACAGCAACAAAATTTTTTAAGGAAAAGCTGTATATTTTGAAAATAGAAATACAAGATTTTGAATTCGTATGACATGATTGCAAATTTGAACACTCAGCTGTAATCTGTCGATATTTGTTTCAAATAACATGACTTCTTTAAAAAATGATTAAAATTTATTCAAATAATCCTTTTCGAAATTCACTGATATAATTATTTTGTTTTAAGTTTTGACAGTTATTCTGAATTCTTATCTTATTTAGAGAATTATTTGAATCATAATATCATTTTTAGATTTCTTAATTACTATTGAAATTTTATTATACAGAATGTCCCAGGAGTGTGAAAAAGAGAAACTTTCATTTGTTTCATATCTTTGGGTTTCTTATTTGCCCCATCCCTGGTTTAAAATTCTGGCATTGTTTTACCAAAAAGTGAAATGTTTCCCTCCAAAATAAGAAAGAGACTAACACAAATATTCAAGTCTAACAAAATGTTACGACAGCATATAATTTGGGCAATAGAACAGAAAGCAGTAGAATCTAAGAAGGTTCCCCAAACTTATAACATTTTTTGATGTTAAGAGAAAACAATTGACTTGGGGAAAGGATAGAATAATTGATGAATTGTAATTAATCATTGAAATGATTAACAGTGAGTGCAGGTCAGGCAGTTAAGGAATATGCTCATTAAAATGTGCAGATGTTGCTAGAGAATTTGTGGAACATATGTGGATAATGGTACAATGACATATGCCATATCTATAACATCCTTCTCAGGAGCACGAGCTAGCATAAAATCCATTCTCTTCACATTTCTTGGAAGGAAGAAAGTATTAATGTGCGTTGTGGCTACATGAGAACAAAATATCCGGGACAGGAACAAAGTGAGAGCACAGGGAGGCAGATGGGTGACAGTTTCCTATGTCTGTGGGTGATTGTGGACACAGATGGACTTGTCAAATGTTTCACTTGAGTTGATCTGGAGGACATGAGAAAGGGACGTTTCAATTAGAGAGGCTCACAACTAAAAAAGGAAGATAAAGTATAATTTTCTTTCAATGACAAAATATTCTTATTGGGGCTTATACATCATCTGATAGAGGGATCTTGAGATTAGGATATCTGGGGAAAATATTTAAATATTCGATACCCTAGAGGATGACAAGAAAACAAATCCAATGGCACATGGTAGTGGCATGCTGGTGAGGAAGCTTTCACATGAGCTTATAATTCTCTATTTGTTTTTTAACATACCCTTTCCATTGGGCCATTATAGTCCCTAATCACAGACCCCGTACTCTACATGCAGGCTAAAAACTGTCAGCAATGGAGGGTACTTGGAGCTTTAAAACTGAAAATAACAGTTAAGAATAAAAACAATGAAGAGAGCATTTGTTAGATACATGACCTTGAAAAAGGTCTCCTTAAGCCTTACTTTTCACAATTTCTAAATAGGAACACATGCAGTTCAACACTTCGGTAAAGCGACCTGACAGAATGTTTCTTTTTTTTTTTTTTTTTAAAGATTTTATTTATTTGACAGCGAGAAACACAGCGAGAGAGGGAACACAAGCAGAGGGAATGGTAGAGGGAGAAGCAGGCTTCCTGCCGAGCAGGGAGCCCGATGCGGGGCTCGATCCCAGGACCCTGGGATCATGACCCGAGCCGAAGGCAGACGCTTAACGACTGAGCCACCCGGGCGCCCCTGACAGAATGTTTCTTAAAGTAATTTGGAACTATTGGCCTAATATAGTGTGTGGTTTATCTGAGGTGAGATCCCAGGCATCTCTCACAGCACTAGGTCCTCTTTCCTTTTGTAGGAAAAGACAGATTAGGACTTGAAGAAATGAATGGTTTATTTGACTGTTTACCCTGGATCAAATCAGGGATGGAGCCATCTTCTCAAAGACCTCTTCATTTAGATTTAGTGTGGATGAGGACATAGAGTTCCCTCTTCACGCCAGCTCTGCAGTTACGCAGTGCATGGACCACCAAAATGAGGACTACAAGAGACACCACGATTTCTAGAATGTTCCACCGGATATATATTCTGCCAGAAGCTATGTGTGCACATGACAATGTGATTGATAATGTTTCAGGCTAGAAACTTTGCACAGAACTCAAAGATCAGCTCATATACCGTCATTTGGTGTTGTCTTAGACTCATATATTTAGCCAATTTGCCGTGTCTGAAGGAGTACAGGAAATCACCAAGAACCCCTTAAGAATACGTGTTAAGAGGGGAAAAAGAAGGGAATACGTGTTGGCATAAGATACTAAAAAGTGAAACATTTACAGATGGTATTTGTGGAATGATGAAGGAGGGTAATATGGATGAAAAGTAGTTAACCATGAACCTGAACACTAAAGTTCTTACCAGGCTTTTCATACCATGGCCTGGGGACAAGGATTCATCTTCTGTGAGCCCAGTTTCACATCTGCTGACTCTGGGCTGGAGTTAGACTTCAGTATCAAAATTTCCTATAGCTCTTAATGCTCTGACTCTATGACCCCTGGGTGTGTGTGGGTGTGTGTGAGTGAGTGAATGTGTGTGTGTGTGTGTGTGTGTGTGTGTGTGTGTGTGTGTGTGTGTTGTAAAATGTGTGCACATCTCCTTGGATCAGAATTAAATAGAAAGCAACTTTATAGTAACAGAAAATAAAAACTCAGATGGAGTAATAAAACAGGTTGGCAAAGGATTTTATCTAAAGACTATTTGAAATTTTGTTTTAAGGGTGAGTTCATGCATACTTATCACCACAATTCATTTTGTATCCTTTGCTTAAATAAAAAGAATCCATAAATTTTAGTGATTCTCATGTAAAGAGGTAATTTTTTTAAAGTCATTTTCCAAAGTTTTCCGTTCAGCCATAGATAGATGTTGTGTTTCCAACTTCACACGTGGTGACTTTGGCCAGAGAATTTTATATATAACTCCCTCTGCACAAATTTAAATATCTAAGGCATTGTGCTCTTGAGCTAGTAACATAATAGCTTGGTTTTATATTTTATTGCAACAAATTCCTCCATTTCAGCATGCTACTTTTATTGAGAGAAATACATACTAAACGATTTAAAATGTACATAAAAGTTGCTAGATGAAAATCTCCATTTCTTTTTCTGTTATGTTTAGTGTCTACAAATCTGAACCCGCGTCTATACGTAGATTTATGCAATTGGATAAAAATCTTACAATCATATCTTAAATCCTACCCATTTGTGAGGATTAGTCTGTTCATCTAATTCAGTGAGGTAGGATTGTAGTAAATTCACTAGTTCTTTGCTCAAGACTCTATCCACAGGGAAATCTCACAGCATTTCATCAGCTCGTGAACATCACCAGTCGAGCCACATCATTCAGACACATTCGTTGGCGGGTGAAAACTTCTCTATCAATACAGAAGTCCCTCTATTTCAGGCAGAAAGGCTCAAGGATCCTTTTTGAAATTTTTATGTTTTGGTCGCTTTTTTTTTCCCCCAAGCAATTCACAGTCCTAATATAATGAACATAATAAATGCATGTGTCTCTCTGTAAAATAGGAGTGGCTGTCTTCGCCAAATCCTCCACTCTACCCAGCTCAGCAACTTTTGATGCCTCAGGAAAAGGACAATGGATGAGAGACAACAATCAGTTAGGAAAAGGAAATTTTGGGTGAAAAGTGAAGTGCTCACTATTTTGCTGTTCCCGAATTTTCTCTGAATTCAAACCTAAAGTGATGAATATAATTTTGCCTAAGCATTGTCTACCTTCTGTTCTCCTTGTATTTGAATACAGTTTCTCAGTAACATGTTGGCCCTTCTTTTCCTCATTATTATTTCTCTTCTTCTCTTTTTAAACCCTTAACATCTAATTACTTATCCTTTCCAGTTTAATAGAGATCTCCTATTTGTCAAACTAAATAGTCTTTACTCAGTTCTCTATATGGTCTCCTTAAGCTTCTGACACTGTTGACTACCTGCCGGTTGAATCTCTTGGTAAGACAATGATCTTCCTGACTTTTCTTCTATACGTTTAGTGTCTCATTTTCCATTTTCTTTTCCTTTGTTCTTTCTCACACTCCTTACAAGTAAGCATCCTATCATCTTTTCGGTCATCTTTTCTTTCTTATTTCTATATATTCTCCCTTGCTGATTTTATTCACTCTCATGCTTTTAGTAATCACCTCCATAGATGACCAAAAATTTCTATTTTTAGCCCCAACCTTTGTCTCTCCAGCTTCTGAATTTTCAGTTTACATGTTGAACAATTTGACTTTATGCTTACTGACCCCTGGAACTTTCAAAACACCCAAATATAATGAATTAATGTACTCGCTTAAACCTTTTCTTCTAGATGTCTCAACTTTTGTCATTTATACCACCTTACAAGGGACCTGGGGTCTATGGACAATGCATGAGGCTCTTAAGGTATGTGGTTTTTTTAATATAAAATGTAAAAAACTGTATTTGTATTGTAATACTGTGTGTGTATTGTAATGTTTGTTTTACTTTTATATTTCTTAATTCTGAGGAAAGCTTTCAGAATTTTTTATCAGTTTTTCAAAAGGGTCAGATATAAAAAAAGCTTAAAAAATCACTGCTGCATTGTTGCATTTAACATTTATTTTTCTTTTATGTATCTTGAGCAATATACACAAATCTAAATTTTTAGACTACCTTTATAAGAATTTAGGTTACAATTCACAACTGTTATATATCAGAATAAATTATTAGTTGTTGTTTTGGTTTTGCTCAATAATAGAGAAAAAGTAGAAGCTTTCCTGTCCCTAAGGGAAATTTAAATCTTAGATCATGATTTAGTGGAGAAAATTATAGTTATTTCTAAATTTAAAAAATATATATCAGTCATTTTTATCTGTTTACTTAATTTGTAATTTGGGTATCAAAACAATGTAGCATTTATGTGGGTGGACAGCCTAGTTTTGTGTCTATCTTGTATCAGGAACTCATGTGTAAAACTAAAAGGTCAATTTGAAATATCTAGCTATTTGATGTGAGATGGATGAGGAGAGATTACACTCTCAACCAATTCAACTGTTATACTATCAGGGTAACTATTCTAAGAAAATATTTTTGAGACAGAATTAGATTGCTCTTTGTATGAAATGCCATCAAAAGCTAAATCTATTGTTTACATACAGACTATACTCATATTTAGTAGGGTTTTCTTTTTTTCTCTTTTACTTTTCTTAGTAACTTCATGATCAGAAAATTAACCACACTATTGATTTCTTACTTTCCTTTTTACGTGAAATAATTGTTTTTTATTGACTCTCATCTTATTTATCACCATAGGAAATAAACTCTATAAATTAGACTTCGTTACCTATAAATTAGTGTATTTATATTTTCTGTGCCAGAGACTGTGTTAGGTGTCAGAACACAAGGGAAAACAAGATATAGTTTCTGCTCTTAAAGAGCACAGAAGCTAACAAATGTGTATCCACCTTACAAAATATTGCTGTATTTGTACTAGTATTATTAGTACAATTCTTCATTTTTAATGATTATTGTACCCAGTCCCAGTAAAGGGCATCTACAATTTTTATGATAGTACAGATTACTCGAAAGGAGAACTAATGTTCTCTGAAATAAACAATTTTTTTCTATAAAGGTAGAGAAACGTTGTCAATTTTCTCCTTGAACTTCTACCCCCTTGTAATCAGGAACTAATTAATTAATTAGCTAATACTTCTAAAGTGCATTAAAGATGAGCAGCATCATACAAATGCTAAGTATTTTAAAACCATGTGTTGCCTCATATGCTAAATTGGATTTCTTAAAGTTTGGAAAGAACAATTTGAACAAATTATGTTTCATCTAAATGGAAAAGCTAGACACATATAGAAGGCAGGGGTTAGGTGAAAGTAGAAATTGGTCAGAAAAGTGCAAATGTAATCAAGAGAAGAACAATCCTTTACATTTCTCTCCCATTTACCGTTATCATAAAGCAAGGGATGTGTACATTCATACGAAACTGCTGAAGAGACAATGTAAATTTATTAAAATAGTAAATTATTGCAGTTTTTCTCACACTTATGAAATTGTTAATAGAGTGAAGTCGGGACTTCCCGATATAGGAGCTGATTTTATAATGCTCTTGGAACTTAATTCCAAAGCCAAAACATCTAATTTGCAATCTATATGATCTAGATCTAGGTCGGTTGCCTGAATTCATGAGATAATTATCTACCCCTTCCTTTACCATGGGTTCCAAAGCTTAAGACTGCACCAATGCCTGCAAAGAACAAAAGAAAGGAGAATGAAGCCCAATGTCCCACACTGATCAAGGTAGAAGCCAAGCCAGAGCATTTACGTTCTAATGTGAGTATTCTGCCCTAATGATTTCTCACTTAAATTACTCAGCCAATTTATTAGACCCACACTTAGGCTTATGATTTTTAAGCATGAGTCATATTTAAATTCAACTCTTCTAGGAATTATACAGGCATACCTTGAAGATCTTGTGGGTTTGGTTCCAGACTGCTGTAACAAAGTGAATATCACAGTAAAACAAGTCAAATGAATTTTTGGTTTCCCAGTGTGTACACAAGTTATGTTTACACATACTGTAGTCTATTAAGGATACACTAGCATTATGTCTAAAAAACAATGTACATCCCTTAATTAAAATATTCTTTATTGTTAGAAAATGTTATCATCTGAGCTTTCAGCAAGTCATAATTGCTGATCACAAATCACCATACAATATAATAATAATGAAAAAGTTTGAAATATTGTGAGAATTACCAAAATTTGACACATGAAGTCAGCAAATGTTGTTAAATGCACGCGGAATGAAAGTTACATCTGGAAACCAAGCAAGAAGCTTTCTGTGAAGAAGTTAATTTTTTTTGGTTATCCCATTTCTCATGTTTGGGTGTGTCAGGCTGTCTTAAAGGTCCAAGTCTGAGACAAACAATGTTTCTATGTGTCCTTTCTCTCCGTGGTACAAAGTGATGGCCGATTTATTCAGGACTTTCTATAGTTTCACTCCCTAACAAGCATGATTTTTTCCAGGAGCACCTAGACCTTTTCTGAAAGCTTTATCTTTATCAGAGACTCAACCCAAGTTCCTCCATTTGAAACTTAACTCTCTGCATAATGGCCGCTTGCTTATCAGATCAACCCATCTATGCTAGTGTGATTGTAAAAGTTTACATAATAGTCTATTGCTCTTCTGAGGGAAAAGGAATAGCTTTAAAGCAGTGCCTTAACCCAAAAATTGGTTAGGCCAATTTTTGTACAGAATTGTGGATCTCTTATGATTTAATGAAAGAGATGAAATCTACTCTTCTCCTGAGACCTGCATGAAGGGAACTATATACAGTTGATCCTTGAATGGCAGGGATTTGAACTGCATGAGTCCACTCACATGTGGATATTTTTGCCTTTTCTCTAATAAATGCAGTACAGTACTGTAAATGTACCTTCTCTTCTTTATGTTTTTTGTAATTACATTTTCTCTTTTCTAGCTTACTTTATTATAAGAATTCAGTTTACAATAAATATACAAAAATCTGTGCCAGTTGACTATTTATGCTATTGGTAAGGCTTCCAGTCAACACTAGTTAAGTTTAAGGGGAGTCCGAAGTTACACACAGATTTTTAACTGCTCAGGGGTTGGCACCCCAACCCCTCCTCTATTCAAAGGTCAACTGCATCTGCATGGTTGTTGTGAAGAAAATAAAATTCTGAAGTCACTTTGCTCCAATTCAAATTCCTAGTCTGTCACTTTCTAACAATGTGACTTTGAGCCAGTTATAAAGTCTCGGTCTCAGTTTCTCCATTAATAAAATTGGCATAATAATAATAGTTACTTACATGATTGTAATGAGGATAAAATGAGTCAAGTGATTTAATTACCTGGAACAGTACCAGCTCTATATGAAGAGTTAGTACTTATTATTCTGGATAGAGAGTACGGTGTATTGGTTAAGGACTCGGGCTCTGACATTAGACATCCCTGTGTTCAAATTCAGGTTGTTCTAGGCATGAGACCTCGGAGAAGTGGCCCTATCTCTCTGCATCTCAGTTTCCTCATCTAGAAAATGGGTTATGAGAGTTGAATCAGATTATACCTGTATATGGCTTCCAAACATGGAAATTGTTAGCAGCTGTTTTTCCCATTTCCCATTTTGCTTGACTATTTTTCCACGGGGTTCTATTATGTCACAGTCTAATGATATCCAGATAGATGTTTTTATATTCATGTTATAAATATCCAGATTGAGGGGAACAGCTGAGTAATAGAGTGACATGAAGTGTCATTACATATAGAATGTTTCCTCAAGTCTCCTTCTTAAAAGAGTTTTACACAATTAAAGAAGAAATTAATGAAGAAAGCTGTTGCTATCTAGATGCAGATTAGTGTAAGGTTCTGTAGGTGAAGATTTATTCTCATGTTTAGATTGTGTATTTCTGGAAAGTTTAGGTATCAGAGCACGGTAGCTTGTTTTCCAGCAGCTCCCAGTAAATGTGATTACACTCAATCTTTGTATTGAAGTTCTCTATGTAAATGCAAGAGGCTCTTGCCTTGAGAAAAATCTTTAAAAGTTGCAGAGCTCCCCAGAAGCAGAGGTTGGGAGGGAGGCATGCTTTGTGTCATACACATTAATTCAGTTGGCACATTACAATGTTAAACTAAATGACATTATTACAAAGCTGTGCTAAGAAGTGTTGACAGGTCCATATGGTAATTTTACAATGTATAATGAACACACAGACTCCTTTCTTGCAGAAATTTATAGTTCAAATCTATACCCAGGATATCCAGTTTTATTTCCAGAAACTTAAATTGACTTATTACGATGTAGTGAATGTATAAATTAGTTCCAGTAGTTAAACTGAAACATTTCCCTACAGACTCAATTAGATTCATTAATCTGCTGTGTAGACCTGTAAACGGCCCATTGTTCTTTTCCCCCCAAAATGTCAAAAACTATTTCTCTAACTATAAAATATTTTCTACAAAAACTGTTTTAAATGGTCAGAATTATTGTATATTAGAAACCCAGAACTACAAATTACCGTATTGCACTGCTACTTTTTTTTTTCCCCAAGAAAAATAGGGTCCAGCCCTTGCCAAGTAATTTAGTGGGGTTAGTAACTGGATTTGGTGCTCTATCACACTGAAAAACGCACTGAAATTAAGAAAAGATCATCTTTTTCCCTGTCTTACTGCATAAATCAGCTGGCGTGGGGCATATTGTGTATGTTCCTAACCCCACAGCTTTTTCATTTGAAAACTTTTGTTTATATGCCTCCCCCTGCCTGAAGTGTGGTAGCTTATCAGTTCATTGTCAAGTTCTATGGAGGCCAAGCAAAATAATACAACCTGTTAATGAATTTCAAACGATGCACACCTATGTCTTACCTACTTCAAAATACCACCCTCCATGTGGGGACCAGGAAGACCACTGCACAGCAGAGCTTTAAACACAAATCCTTTTTTTTTTAAGCTACTGTTGTGGAATTTAACCAAAAAGCCCCACAAAACTTGTTTTATTGATTGATGAAGGTGGCTGCTTTTCCTTACTGCATGATTTTTTTTTCCTTCTGTGATTTATTAAACATTATTTCTTGTTTGAAAAACCTTTGCAACTCTTACCTTTGACTTTTATTTTTTTTAATGGCTCAGCTTTAATAATCTTGAGAGAGAATCACATTTAATGCTAACTGTGATTATGTTTTTAGTCTTGGATAGACAGGGCTCCATCTTAAAGACAAGAGGGGGGCTGTCTGAGTCATTTTCAGACAGAGGGATATTGATGTGATCTGAAATGGAAATATTTAAGACTCATTTCACTGTGTTTAGTAGAAGACAATTCCAAGTCTCTTTGGAGAGGGCGTCATTTTTAAGGATATGGGAGTGTCTCCCAAGGTAAGGAATGGAAAACAAATGGTCTTCAGGGATAACTTGGAACCCATAATTCAAATGTTGTCTCTCTCCATCTTTCTCCTTTATTTTTTTTAAGAGTTTATTTATTTATTTGGGAGGAAGAGAGAGAGAGAGAGAGAGAGAGAGAGCGAGCATGAAAGCACGGGGAGGGGCAGAAGGAGAGTGGAGAGAAAACCTCCAGCAGACTCATGACTGAGTGCAGAGCCTGACTGGGGGCTGGACCTCATGAATCTGAGATCAAGATCTGAGCTGAAACCAAGAGTCGGAAGCTTAACTGACTGAGCCACTCAGGTGCCCCTTTCCCCTTTCTTTGTAGCTTTTTCATTTTTGCCCATTATTACTTCAGTCCCACTTTAGATTTCTCCATTTCTCTGGCCTAAAGAGTAGAAAATCTGGCTGAAAGAGGCTCCCCCGATTCTTACATTATAGACTGAATTCTCTCCCATCTCAGTACCAATTTTAGAAAGAGATTCTGAATGGTCTAGATTGCTTCAGTTACTATTCCTGGGACAATCCAATGTGACTGCATAGTGCTCTGCATTGGTCCAAGAGTACATAAAAATAAGTTCTCTCACGAGCTGATTTGAGGAAAAAAAGAGAGGCAATTCCCACGAAATGGTGGTGGTGGCAGGTGGAGGTCAGTATTGGGCTGAAGAGACATGTTAATAAATATCTACCTATCTCATTTTTAAATTCCTTGCCTCTAAGATAATTACATGCCTTCTTATCTCTAGTCCAAGAAAATATAGGAAGTTAGAGCAGTAGGTGATCCAAAAGTAGAGATATTGGACTTTTCCTTCAGGATGATATTTCCAGTGAGAAATATAATGTGTTGGAATAATCAGCTTCCTGTTCACAGTCCCATGTTCATCTGCTCACAGGACATGCACAATTTTCCTGCCAACGTATGGCATAACATTTCCTTCCCCCACCCTTTTCATTTCATTAATATGGAGGTGGGGAAGGGGTGTGCCAGATTCTTCCTACAACATATTTCCCCCTAATTTTTCAACTTATCACCTTCTTTCTTGGAATCCTAGCTTTTCATGACAAATTGAAGAGTTCTTATTTGTGCAAATCTGCTCAATGCTAATATCCGCACCTGCACTTCTGGGTTGTGGTAAAGCAGCCACCCATGCACAATAAGGGTGAATCTCCCATCTCCAGGAAGGACAGAAGGCCTGAAATCAGCAAAACCAGCTCAAGCATTCCACTGCCCTTTTGATTTGGTAATTGCTTCTGTTCAGGCAGCCTGCCCCATGGCTCAGCATATTGCATTTCAGTTCAAATATTTATTGAATAACTTCTATGTGCCAGGTGCTGTGTTATATACTTGTAGAGATGAAAAAGGAGTAATATATTGTTTCTACCTTCAGAGACTGCCACTTTGACATGATAGTCTCATCAGGAATTATGGTATAAGGGACAATAAACCTGGTGGGAGAAACCAGACCAAGCTTCTTGGAAATGGCTTTAAAGGATGATCGGCAATTTGATAAAAAAACAAAACAAAACAAAAACCAATGTGAGGTATATTAGGTCCACTGACATCCTTCTATTTAGAGTCTAGTCTTAAGTAGAATGGAAGAGTAGAACCCAGCAGAAAAGTTCAGGAAGTAATTGACTGAGGGATCTGACTCAGCTCTCCTCTAGTCTCATCACAAGAAGAAATGACAGAAGATGGGAGAGAGGAGAAAACAAGACGGAATAAGTGGGGGCAGAGCCTGATCTTGAACTGAAGACTCAATGCAGAATTGCTTGGTTTACACGTAAATTTAAGTAATGTTTCTAGAGGGTTACCATTTGCCAGGAACTACCATAATATCTGTTCTGTCCATTGTATAGATGGGTAAATTGTCTAAAAGGTGGGAGACTGGCTTAAGTCACAAAACAAGTAAAACAGCAGGGAATTGAAGCCAGTATGGTGGACATAAAAGATAAGAATATTTATCAAGAGAATTAAAGGAGCAAGTAAGGGTCAAGAACTCATGAACTTGCTTTCTTATCAGTTGGTTTGATTTTCCTCTCTCTTCTCTACAGTTCTTGCCTCTTTAAGCAGCTATAGCTGCCAGATTTTAATCAAAGAACCCTCAGCAGCAGAAATTTGTTGATGTTTCTGTAGATTCACCATTATGCTTGACCTATTTCAGGTCTCTATGTTTTAGGTTTCTCTATTTCAGCTTTCTCTAGTCACCTTTTACATTCTGCTCCTATATTAGATATTCCTGCTCTGGCCACTAACAATATCTCTCCAAAATTCTCATTCAAACTCCATAAATTAGACTG
This sequence comes from Procyon lotor, assembly GCA_028646535.1. Classification (NCBI taxonomy): domain Eukaryota; kingdom Metazoa; phylum Chordata; class Mammalia; order Carnivora; family Procyonidae; genus Procyon; species Procyon lotor. The sequence goes on from CM053605.1 coordinate 63,576,918, forward strand.
TATGATTGGCCCAAGTCATCATCTTTATGGAACGACACTTTGAGTTAGACTTTTTCTAGTCTATAATCTAGCTCTTATGTAGGATACTATGATTCAGATGCTCACCTTGATCCAAAAACCCACGGCCATGGTTGAATCATGTGACTAGACTTTCTATATAGAAAATAATCTCTTAGAAATGGCTCAATAAGACAGGAGAGCTAGAAGATAGTATAGTTTCAGGTACTGAAATCAATGCAAAATTGATCCTGACCTGCTCAAAGTAAAGCTGAAATCTGAGAAGTGTTATCCTTTCTCAAAATGAGATTATATTCCTTAAACTAAGTATTGTTATGTACATTACTTTTTGTCTTCCATTGCAATAACCTATCCATAGTAGTGCTGGATTACAGCAAAGAGATTAAGAAACAGACTTGGATTAGGCAACCCTAGGCTCAATTCTTAGATTGGCTGCTTGTTATCTATATGACTTTAGTAAGATACTCAGATATTCTATGCCTCTTTTTCCTCATTTGTAAAATTGCTGGTCGTATTTGATGGAGTTTAGATAAGGATCAAACAAAATAGTGTCTGTAAACTACACGTAGTAAGCACATAACAAATGACAGATTCATTTTAAAAATAAACTACTATTGCCCTAAGATTAATAGATGTTCATGAAAAAAAGTTACTTGGAGGAAATTAACAAAAAACCAGAAGAAATTAATTGCAAAGTGATTGGTTTCAAAGACCCTGGATTTGCTGTATTTTTAAAAACGATTTTCTTTCTTTCTTTTTTTTTTTTAAAGATTTTATTTATTTATTTAACAGAGAGAGAGAGAGATCACAAGTAGGCAGAGAGGCAGGCAGAGAGAGGGGGAAGCAGGCTCCCCGCTGAGCAGAGAGCCTGATGCGGGGCTCGATCCCAGGATCCTGGGATCAGGACCTGAGCCAAAGGCAGAGGCTTTAAACCACTGAGCCACTCAGGCGCCCCATAAAAACGATTTTATTTCTTCATTTCTGAGAGAGATAGATAGAGAGAACAAGCAGGGGGAGTGGCAGGCAGAGGCAGAGGGAGAAGTGGACTCCTGGCTGAGCAAGGAGCATGATGTGGGGCTCAATCCCAGGACCCTGGGATCATGACCTGAGCTGAAGGCAGACACTTAACTGATTGAGCCATACAGGCATCCCTATATTTTTTACCTTATAAAAAAGAAAATTATATAATCCCCAAACTGTGAGGCAAAGAGAAAAATGTGGTTCTATTTAGTGCCCCGTTTAGTTTGAAAAACAGATTTTCTAAGTTTATGTTCTTTGAGTAAAGATACCTTTCCCATAAACGTTTTTAAAAGAGGTTTTATAATTCTTAATAACATAATGTGCTAATGACCACATGTAAAGATGAAACTGAATATTAATGCCGTAGTAGGTTGAGCCAAGGTTTTACGCATAAATAAATGATAGTGGCATATTTTCAAAATGTATACAAACATAGAAGTACAAAGTTCATAAAACAAATTAATCACATTTTTTTTCTTGTGGTGTGTTTAGTAAAATGTCATTGATGACCTTTTAGAAGTGAAGATGAGTAAAACAGTAACACTTGAGTTTTGGGGGGGAAAGCATTAAAAAAATTAATCTCTTTTGATACAGAAGAACATTTGCATATCCAAAGCCAGCTTCTCAACAGTAGCTGTGTTTTTTTGTGAATGATCAACTCTCTAATTAGCCAATTATCATTGCAAATAGAGAAAGGGACAAAAATCACAAACTGTTAGTAACTTAAAATAGAAATCTATATCACTACATATGAAAGGAGAGTTTAAGTAGAATAAGAGGCTGAGGATCAGAATGAAATTGTTTTTAAACCTTTGCTGAGATAAAAATAATGTTTTACAATATGGTGTTAACTTTTCTCTGAGTAATGAGAGCAATTTTTGACATCTGCACAACTGTTAAAAAGCAATGTGTATTTCATTCGTTAAAAAGAAACAAAGTAGCTTTGAAATGATTCATAACCTTTATTAAAAATTATCCCCAAATATTTGGAAGCTATTTATAGTTACAATTACCAATATTAACTGTCTATATTAGTTATAGTCAATGTACATTTTCTCCAAATTGTGAATGTTGCACACCCTTAGCATTTGGAAATCAGTTGGAAATATCACCCTCTGAAATAATAGCTAACAAGAATCAACAGAAAATTAAAACAATAAGCCATGTGCAGGGGTGCCTGGGTAGCTTAGTTGGTTCAGCGCCCGACTGGATTTTAGCTCAGGTCATGATCTCCGGGTCCTGAGACTGAACATCATGTTGGACTCCCAACTAGGTATGGAGCCTGACTAAGATTCTGTCACCCCTCTGCTCCTCCACCCATCCTCTCATTCTCTCTCTCTTTCTCTCTCAAAAAAAAAAAAAAAAAAAGCCATGTGAAGAGTTAACACATATTATATGTTTTATAAGTAAGTCCAAGGTGTCACCAAAAATCACCAGTCATGGGGCACCTGGGTGGCTCAGTCGTTGAGAGTCTGCCTTCAGCTCAGGTCATGACCCAGGGTCCTGGGATCGAGCCCCACATCGGGCTCTCTGCTCGGCAAGAAGCCTGCTTCTCCCGCTACCATTCCCTCTGCTTGTGTTCCCTCTCTCGCTGTTTCTCGCTGTCAAATAAATAAAATCTTAA
>CM053605.1:63580079-63591697 GCA_028646535.1 Procyon lotor
GGAGACAAACCATAAGAGACTCCTAGACTCACGAAACGAACTGAGGGTGGCTGGGAGGTGGGGGGGGTAGGGATAGGGTGGCTGGGTTGTGGACATTGGGGAGGGTATGTGCTGTTAAGTGCTGTGAAATGTGTAAGCCTGATGATTCACAGACATGTACCCCAGGGCAAATAATACATTATATGTTAATAAAAATTAATTAAAAAAAAATCCTATAGAAGAACACAGGCAGCAAACTCTGTGACCTTGGCCACAGCAACTTCTTGCTAGACACATCTCCAAAGGCAAGGGAAACAAAGGCAAAAATGAACTATTGGGACTTCATCAAGATAAAAAGCTTGTGCACAGCAAACGAAAGTCAACAAAACCAAAAGACAATTGACAGAATAGGAGAAGATATATGCAAATGTCTTATCAGATAAAGGGTTAGTATCAAAGAATCTATAAAGAACTTATCAAACTCCATACTAAAAAAACCCCCCAAACAATCCAGTTAAGAAATGGGAAGAAGACATGAATGGACACTTTTCCAAAGACATCCAGATGGCTAACAGACATATGAAGAGATGCTCAACCTCACTCATCATCAGGGAAATACAAATCTAAACCATGATGAGTTATCACCTCACACGTGTCAGAACAGCTAAAATTAACAAATCAGAAAACGACAGATGTTGACGAGGATGTGGAGAAAGGGAACACTCTTACACTTTTGGTGGGAATGCAAACTGGTGCAGACACTCTGAAAAACAGTATGGAGATTCCCCAAAAAGTTGAAAATAGAGCTACCCTATGACCCAACAATTGCACTACTAGGGATTTACCCTAAAGATACAAATGCAGTTATCCAAAGGGACACCTGCACCCTAATGTTTAGAGCAGCAATAGGTGATATAGTTCACTGAAATTGTTGTGGTGAGCATTGAATAATGTATAAAATTTTCAAGTGATCCATGTCGTACTCTTGAAACTAATGTAACATTGTTAATTATACTTTAATAAGAATTATAGTTTATATTTGTTTATACATCAACTATATGATATTATATATATTATATTGCCCATTGTATATTTTTAAAAATTGTATGTTCAGGACACCTGGGTGGCTCAGTCAGTTGGGTGTTGGACTTCTAGTTGCAGCTCAGGCCACGATCTTGGGGTCATGCATGAGATTGAGCCCCTTGTTGGACTCCACTCAGCAGGGAGTCTGCTTGAGAGTCTCTCTCTTCCTCTCCTTCTTCCCTCCACCACCACACTTTCTCTCTCTCTAAAATAAGTACATAAATCATTTTTCAAAATTATGTATTCAAATTCTTTGCCTATTTGTGCTTTTTCCCTAGAATAATCAAATTTTTAAATTACTTCCTTGTATGTCAAGTTCAGTAATTTTAATCTCTTAAGAAGTAGTACGTTTCATGAAGATTTCCAAATTCATTAGCAAAGAATAAATTCTGCTGTAATTTCTAAAGCAAATGTAGATTGAAATCTCACATAAACCCATAATAAGAGTGAAGTTCAATGTACTCTATGTGCCCATTATTCAACTTTAACAATTATCAACATTTTGCCAAGATCTCAGGGTCCTGGGATCAAGCCCCACATAAGGCTCTCTGCTCAGCAGGGAGCCTGCTTCTCCCTCCTTGTCTGCCTCTCTGCCTACTTATGATCTCTTTCTCTCTCTCTGTCAAATAAATAAATAAATAAATAAGATGTCATTTAAAAAAAGTAAAAAATAAAATACCATCTCTTATCCAGCATTTATCCAAATTTTCCCCATTGTTTACAATTTATTCATTTCATTCAGGATCCTGTTTAAGTTCACTAATCTGTGACCTGTTCTTGTATCTTCATCATGATTTCTAGGTCTCCTCCATATTTGAGTTTAAGACCCTTTGTTATTCCTATGTTTAGATTTGTATTTTTTCCCTTTTTAAGTTAGACTTTAGAATCTTATCTGTTTTATAAGTTTACTTGTCAAGGATGGAGCTCCTGAAGATAAAAAAATAATTTTAAAACAATATAATCAATAAATATATTTTCTTGCTCCTGTTTTACTGCTGTTTATGTTATTACTTTTGTGCATTCTTCATTAGACTTCAGGCATATCCCAGAGGTTATTGTGGATTTGGCTCCAGACCACTGCCATAAAGTAAGTCCAATGAATTTTTTGGTTTCCCAGTGCATACAAAATTATGTTTACACTATGTTGTAGTCTATTAAGGGTGCAATAGCATTATATTTAAAAAAATCAATGGGCATACCATAATTTAAAAATTTAGGGGGGCATCTGGGTGGCTCAGTTAAGTGTCTGCCTTCGGCTCAGGACATGATCTCAGGGTCCTGGGATGGTGTCCCACATCAGACTCCCTGCTCAGTGGGGAGTCTGCTTCTCCCTCTCCGTCTGCCCCTCCCCCTGCTCATGTTCTCTTCCTCTCTCTCTCTCTTTCTATCTCTTGCAAATAAATAAAATCTTAAAAAATTAAAAATTAAAAAATACTTTTTGCTAAAAAATACTACCCATCATCCGAGCTTTCAGCAAGTTGTAATCACTGATCACCAACCACCATAAGAAATATAATGATAATGAAAAAGTTTGAAGTATTAAGAAAATTACCAAAATGTAACATAGAGACATGAAGTGAACAAATGTTGCTGGAAAAATGACACTAATAGACTTGCTCAATGCAGGATTGCCACAAACCTACGGTTTCTGAAAAACACAATTATCTATGAAATAATAAAGTGGAACACAATCAAACAAGGTAAGCCTGCACTATTTTCATTAATTCTTATTTTAAAGTGAAAGCATATGGGGTAATCTTTTTTTTTTCTCCAGATAAAGTTTTGGCCACATCAAATGATTTTCCAAATTATTTCCAAATCATTTTAAGTTGTACTTTTGATTTCTCTGTTGTTATGAAGCATATGGAGATAGTTTATAAGATATGAGTGGCTAGATTGTGTCAAAAGTTTTCCATACTCCCGTGATCCCATGCTCCAGATTCACTTATAGTTTTTATGAACTTAAACTGTATGATTACTAAGGACTTGAAGAGAAGCTGGTGACTTCAATAGTTTTATTATTTAGACCAAAAAAATTATGAAACATTATCATCAGTTATTCCTATTATGCAACTGGAGAATATGCATTTACATGTCATTTGTGAACACCATTGTAAATGCTACAATATTTTAGTCTCATGTACACTTTCTGAATAGAATATATCCTCTCAGTGCTACTGCTGATTGCATATCCAAAATCATTGTATGTTAGATGTTGTGAGCTCCTACAATAACATATCAACTTAGTTCTCATATATATATATATATATTTAATATTTTATTTATTTATTTGACAGAGAGAAAGAGATCACAAGTAGGCAGAGAGGCAGGCAGAGAGAGAGAAGGAAGCAGGCTCCCCACTGAGCAGAGAGCCTGATGCGGGGCTTGATCCCAGGACCCTGAGATCATGACCTGAGCTGAAAGCAGAGGCTTAACACACTGAGCCACCCAGGCACCCCAGTTCTTATATATTTTAGATAGCTATGGCTTCTCAATAGAGAATTTCCTCTTGCTTATAAGTTACTTTCTTACTCTTTTATTTCACCTCCACAATCTGAACAAGACTTGGTTTCACAGTGTTCTTGAGGAGATATTCTGAAGCATACTTTCATTTACTGACCATGGAAAATGGTTCCTTTAAATTTGATTTCTTAAGAAGTCCCTCAAGTAGAGTTTCATTAACAACTTCTCATATAGATGTGACATGTACTAGTCCACATGTGATTCATTCAAACTTTCAAAGTTGAGATAAGTGACATAGCTCTGTAAAATAAGCAGAAAACTTTCATTCTACAAATTCACCAACAGTCTTGGACTTTGGAGAAGTGTGGAGAGAAACCTCCTACAGCATGAGTTGAAAAGAATATACTGTGTTGTCATTCAGAGATTTTTTTGCTTTGTTTACTTCAAGACAGAATAAAAATTTAAAAATTAGGATGCCTGGGTGCTCACTGGGGTAAAGCCTCTGCCTTTGGCCCAGGTCATGATCTCAGGGTCCTGGGATCGAGCCCCACACCGAACTCTCTTCTCAGCAGGGAGCCTGCTTTCCCCTTTCTCTCTGCCTGCCTCTCTGCCTACTTGTGATGTCTCTCTCTATGTCAAATAAATAAATAAAATCTTTTAAAAAAATTTAAAAATTAGTATAAAAATTCCTTTACACAATGTGACCCAACTTGCCCTGATAAGCAGAGTCTCTTTGGGCCCACCCAGGCATCCTATACTTATTTTTCTTAATAGTCAATTATAGGATTGGAATTATGCTGCCAGCTGTATCCAGCATTCTTTTTAACTGTCAAGGAAGAGAGGATCTCCTGAAAATTGAATAATAAATCACATATTTTAATTTGAGATTAAAAGAAACTCTAGGAAAGAGACAACAGCCAAATAAAGTATGTGAAGTTTTCCTAAACTCAGTGAGAATCACCTGGTTAATTGAAAATAGAGATTCCCTGTCTGAAATACTAAATTTCTGAAGACTCTGATTCATTAAGTCTGTGATGGGGGCCAGGAACTGGCATTTATAATATGCTATTCCTGTGGCCAGAAAAGTTTTGGGAAAAATGATGTTGTAAAACTGAACAACATAAAACTGTTATTTATTTACTACTCTGTTTCACTCAACACACTTATTCATTTATTCATTCATTCACACCTTTGACCATTTACCATGTTCCAGGTATATTGCTGGGTAATAGTAAACACCAATGGACAAGTCACAGGGATCACAATTTGGTAAGGAACAAAGACACACTAGAGCTATGGCAGTCATGGGTACATGATGTAGAATCATAGAAATAAGGTACTCATTTGTCTTTATTAACCGTAAATGCATTGTTGGTCTTGCTCTTAAACTGCTGACTATACTTTAATCATTTTTTTTAATTTAGCTATAGACAAAGTTGAAAATCACCTATTTTTATATCCTTTAAATCAAAGTAATCAATATTTTTATTACACAGGTATTTTTTGGTTTCCAAGTCAAGATAGAAAGCTCTCACCTAGATGGATATTTTCCATCTATATCTTCTATTGGCAACTACTACTAATCTTCTATTAAGAACTTAATTTCTAAATAAAGCTTCTTTCGAGAGGGAAAAATCTGCCATGACCTCTAAGTTGGATTCTAAACTTTATTTCGATATTCCTTGCTTATAAAATTTGTCATTAAATCAATTTTGTATTACAATATTTTAAGTGAAATGACTCAGGAGAAAATTTTCTCTTATAAAGAATGGAAAGAAAAATTAGAAGGAAATTTCAGAAAAATTATTTTTAGGAATGCAATATACCTGATAACCACAGAAGATGTTGAAGGCAAACCTGAGGAGATAAGCAGTTTTGAAAATGCAGATTCCTGCAAGCCCTTTTTGCTTGAATCATGTCACTATATCTCCCCCCAAACTTAGTAGGGTAAAATTTTGCAAGGCCTAATTCTATTTGACAAGGGATGTCTGTCATGCTGCTGAGTTTTCTGCATGCATAGAAGTGGGCTTTGTTGTCAAGCTATTTGTCATTTTTCCAGTTACTGCAAAAGGTGGGACTTCAGATGGATTCTCTAGTGAATAGGATGTTCCATGAGTTGGAAATCATTAAAGCTGAAAACAGCAAAGACAAAAATAAACAGAATTAGATGCTAATATATCAGAGTAAGAGGCATGGGAGATGAGACAAGAACCTCAGGATGACTTTTGAAAATTCAAAGCCCCTGACAAGTTTTGAGGCAGATCTATGGAGAAAGGGGCCTTTTGACTTAAATAACAACCCAGAGGTGATCCTAACTTTGAAATTTATTTGATTTTTTTCCTACTTAATTAATGTAAGCTATCATTGTCATAATAGGATGATAATTTTGAATTGAGCTACATTTTCCTGGTGCCAGACATGACCAGGAGCTGGTAGAGGTCTAAGCATTTGACCAGTGGAAATATGTTTTCTGATGTTATCCTCTCCTTTTATCTATTTTGCTTCTGTGCATAGTATGTGTATGGATGATACAGACAGTGACTGATGCCACCATGAACTATGCTGGGCAAACAGTAAACCACAAAGTTTTGATGTTGGACTTTTGATCCTAGGAAGAAAAATCTTTTGGAGCTGTGAGTGATAATTAAAAAAGGTTATAAGAATAGGAGTCCTTAAAAGTGATGGTGTACTAAAGGCAAAAAAAAAAGATATCACTTTTATTTTGGCAATACTTATTACGTACAGTGACCTCTCTAGGCTACAGAAATAAAACAAATTAAAATTCATAAAAAGGTTATAACTTCATAGAAATGCCTAATTAATTAGAAAATAGCAAGAAAGTAGTATTTAAGTTCTATAATATGGCCTATGAACATACATATTAAAGACTGTGTACAAAGTACAATTACATAAGGCGGTGTTAAGAGGCAAAATTTTATGAGGGGGATGGATTTTGAAGCTTTGAATTCTGCTTTGAAGTAAAAGGTTTGGATTTCTCAAAATCAGGAGGAAAAAGTCTGCAACTTATGTGATTTTCTTTTCATGTTTCTTGGTGTTTTTCTTTAAAATTAGATATGCTTGCATAAAGCTCTATATTTCTCAAAGATAAGAGTATTATTCTTACAACCTACTGTGTATAATGCCTAAACCGGTGTCATACTAGACTAGAAAATACATATTCTAGAGCTGATAAGAATCAGCAGGAGGCCAGATGGGCATAAGACTAGATATCCCTACTTGCTCAGGACTGACTCAGCTCACAAGAGTGAACTGAATCATTTGACCCAAAACTTTGTGATTTTTGTCATGTCCCATATTACCTATTGAAGTACTTATTTAATAATTTTTTTAAAGATTTTATTTTTATTTATTTGACAGAGAGAAACACAGAGAGAGAGGGAACACAAGCAGAGGGGATGGTAGCGGGAAAAGCAGGCTTCCTGCCTAGCAGGGAGCCCGATGCGGGGCTCTATTCCAGGGTCCTGGGATCATGACCTGAGCCGAAGGCAGACGCTTAACGACTGAGCCACCCAGGTGCCCCCTATTTAATACTTTTTAATCAGTTCAACTGTGTTATTGAAATGCCTTACAAACAGCATAACTAGTCATGTGCCATGAACCAAAGTAACCATGAAAATGAATATAATACAAAACAATATGGTTAATTTGAAAATTAAAATATAAAATGAAACTAATAATAAATGTAATCAGCTTACTTCTCACTTGAAGGTAAGTTCATCATTAAAAATAATGGAGTTTTTGTGGTGCTTGGTTGGCTCAGTCGGTTAAGTGGCTGTCTTCTCCTCTGATCATGACCCCAAGGTCCTGGAATTGAACCCCAGGTAAGGATTCCAGTTTGGCCAGTTTGCTTGTCACTCCCCCTGTGCCCCTCCCCCGGCTTGTGCACAGTCTCTCTCTCTCTCTCTCTCTCTCTCTCTCTCTCTCACACACACACACACACACACACACACACAAATAAATAAATATTTTAAAAAATAATGATGTCAATTGTATGATAGGATAAAGTGTTACTTGGCTAGATGATACTTAATAGAAGGCAAAAAATTGGGTTCCGTATCAGTAAGATGATTGCATTTTGTTTTGTTTTGTTTCGTTTTGTTTTGAAGCTAAGCAAGAATGAGAATTTTCTCTCACACACGTAACCACTGAGAAAGAGCAAGATATTTTATCCAACTCCTTTGATAGGTTTTGATACTAAGAATTACTAACCATATTGACATGTGATTCTTTTTCAATACAATTGTATTCCAAGAAATCATATGAAGCAGTCTCTCAAACCTGTTTCTTTTGAAAATGTCCTATTCATAGACTGGTGCAAACAAGCATTTCTTATCCACTCACTTTTACCATCTGGTTTGGAAAAATATGCATGAGCATCTTTTATCAATTATTTCAAATATATCCTCATAGTACACACGATATTTCCAATCTTGGATTCAATGCTGATCTCTCTTCCTCTCTTGCTCTCTTTCTCTCTCACTCTCTCTCTCTCCTCTGCCCCATACCTCACACCCAAATCAGTCAGAAATATGTATGAACTTATATGCAGAATTTAACCACGTGTCCTCAGATCCATCACTCCCATCTTTTCTAAATCACCATCATGTCCATTATGGACCATTTTACAACCTCCTAGCTGGTGTCCTGACTTGCAATCTTGCCTTCAGACCCCAACTACTTATTTTCCATACAGCAGTCAAGATTATTCTTTTTAGCATATAAGATCAAATCACTGCTTTGCCCAAAACTCTAGTCCACTTACAGTAGAAGCCAAAGTCTTTACAGTGGTCCACAAAACCCTCTAGAATCTTATGTACTTACCCTCTATACCTCTCCCTTTATTGTCAATCAAAAGTAAGTTTCTGGGGGCACCTGGGTGGCTCAGTGAGTTAAAGCCTCTGCCTTCGGCTCAGGTCATGATCTCAGGGTCCTAGGATCGAGCCCCGCATCGGGCTCTCTGCTCGGCAGGGAGCCTGCTTCCCCCTCCTCTGTCTGCCTGCCTCTTTGCCTACTGTGGTCTCTCTCTCTCTCTCTGTCAGATAAATAAATAAAAAAAATCTTAAAAAAAAAAAGTAAGTTTCTGGAGACAGGGATTTTTGTGTTCATTTCCCTATCTTCTAAGTCTAAAACTGTTTTTGACATGTGCACAGTAAATATATATTGAGTGTATGAGTACACTTTCAGCGAGCTATTCAATGATTTCCTAACCCGATCTCAGAGTTGAGAGAATTCAACACTTTATAGCTCCAGTATTGGCCTCATTGCATCTATGTGATTCATTTGGTCTTTTAAGGGAATACTGATATAAGAAGCATGCCTTGTAAGAATAAATTTTTATTGTTCAAATAAATATATTCCTGTGCAAAATATAATCATATGTCAGTTCTAAGCAGGTGTATGATTTTCCATGTTAGAAGTATTGTTTGGAAAGGTTTGAAGCTTTTGTCACACTACATATAGTTAACTGACTATATGTATTAGAGTAGGAGGTATGAATTGAAAGAATCCAGGAGTAAACATAGAGATTCAAGGTACCGGCAACTGGTTTCATCTGCATGATCAGTATTTCTGAACAGTTGATAATGGAATGTTTGTGGTATTGGTAATTCCTGGGTCTATGTAAACAGGATTATCACGATGCTAGCTACTTTATCTTTATCCTAAAGCAGTCCTACATAAAGCCACGGTTTTATAGGTCTATTATTTTCTTCTCATACATTAAAATATATACGTAGTTAAAGTAAAGAAGATCTCTTTATCCACTAAAATAATCTAGACTGCCACCATTCCATTCCACTTGCTACATCCTGGGAGGCACCATCAAGGGCAGTACTGTTAAATAGAAATATATTGTAAGCCACGAATATGAGCCACATATATAGTTTTAAATTGTTAATAGCCACACAGGCAAATTAATGTTGAGAATATATTTTATGTAAGCCAACATATCCAAAATATCATCATTTATATGTCTAATCAATATAAAAATTATAAATGAGGTATTTTACCTTTTTAATGCTAAGTCTTTGACATCCAGTGGATATCTTATGCTTATGGCACATCTCTACTTCTTATCACCAAATAACACATCCCCAAAATTTCTCCACTAAATTTAACCCTTGTGTACCCAAGTTTAGTCAGACTATGGTTACAAATGAGGACGGTGGACATTCATATCTTTATTTTGCTGTCTTGCTAGCTATGCCCTGGAACCCAGTCTCCCAAGCTATTCTGGGAGTATCTGGAGTATGTGTCACATGTGTTTGTAGACAAATCTCCTCATGTTCTTACCCTTTAGCTTCCACAGATTTCAAATCTGTTAAAGGAGTGGACACCTTGAAACTGCTTCAGTGCTCTCCCAGGGCTCATGGTCTCATCCATAAAACAAATGAGCTGGGTCATTCTTGGAATGCCAAATATGTTGCCATGGCTAGAGGTGAGAGTAGAGGATGCAGAATAAGTCTCTCCCTTCCCCCAGACCTACAGCATATTGGGTGTTCCAAGAGCCTCACCAAGTTTCTTTTTTTTTTTTTTTTTTTATTTGACAGAGAGAAACACAGCGAGAGAGGGAACACAAGCAGAGGGAATGGTAGCGGGAGAAGCAGGCTTCCCATAGAGCAGGGAGCCCGATGCGGGGCTCGATCCCAGGACCCTGGGATCATGACCTGAGCCGAAGGCAGACGCTTAACAACTGAGCCACCCAGGTGCCCCCTCACCAAGTTTCTTAAGAAAACAAATCCACACTTTTCAGGCTAATCCTTGTCTTTAGGGAGACTCAGTCAACTTCTCTATCCATGGGAATGGATGTAACATGCCCCCACCCTCCATCGTACTCAAAATACTTCTATTGTTTTCAGTCAAAAGACAAATGCCTGGCTACGGGTTCTGTTGAGGAGTGGTGATGAGAAACTGGACTTCATCCAAGCCTCATTTCTGCCAGAGATTAACTGGGATCTCACAGTTCAGAAATTTCTCTCACTTTCCTGCCATCTTTTTCTTTCCCAAACCCAGCCACTTATCACATGTTGAGCTAGTTGAAAGTAACATCCTGTTAGTTTCTGGACTACTAGAGTACTTGGTCTAATTTTACATATAAAATATAATGTCAACTGATAAAATCTACAAATTTTTGACTATTGATAAAATGGACATCAAAGGATATGTTTAGAGATAGATGAATTGGTAGGAAAAGAAATGCTGTGCTTTGAGCTAGACACATAAACTTTGTTTCTAATCAGTTAGAAAATCTGAAAATAATGCTTTGCACTGTTGCTATTCTCCTGAAATGATATTTGATTATACTACAATTCATTCATCACAAATTATACTATAAGTTGTGCTGCGACAATTAAACATTGGACATAAAATGTCATCCCAAACTGAATTTTAGAACTATTGTGCTTTGGAGCTAGTAGAAATAGGCTTTACTAGGGAAAATTCAGAGTATAAAAAAGTAATGTAATGTAGTAAACACAGGGTTAGGAATATAAATACTTTTTCTTCCTCATGCTGGTATTTTAAAACACTTGAACAGACATTATTAAAATGGCATACTTTTGTTATTGTTTAAATACCCATTAATTAGAGAATGTTTGTGTTATGTGAGTAAATGCTGTGTGACAAATTTATTTCTCAAGGAGTTTATAGTAAAAAGTATGATAACTTTAATGTATCCTACTGTCTTAGGTAGTCTCTAATTGTAAGTTCATGTTAATACAAGTACCTTTTTTGGATTTATAACTTTGAGCATAGACTCTGAAGTCAAGTTGGCTGAGTTTAAATCTAACTGCATCATCTTGGACTGTTGCCGCATCTGTACAATGGGGATGGTAATAGTACCTCAAAGGAGTGCTATAAAAATTAAGCAACTACATTGTAAATTGATATTAGTACAAAGGGAAAGAGGAAATCTAACTACCTTAAACATTGAGAAAATTAAACACATATTTAGGAAAGGTAGAAAAGCAGTGAGAAGAGAAGCCATTCAAAATGAGTATCTTGGGGCGCCTAGCTGGCTCAGTGGGTTAAAGCCTCTGCCTTCGGCTCAGGTCATGATCTCAGGGTCTTGGGAT
>CM053605.1:63591797-63697458 GCA_028646535.1 Procyon lotor
GCCTCATCCATTTTTGTTATAAGAGGGTTTCATGAGAGAATGTTTTAAATGATAGTTTAACTATATTATATCACTATCAGTGATTTTAATGAATTTTTTGTAACTTTACAATAGTTGTATGAGTTTGAGAGCCTCAAATTTGATTCTCATTTTAAGCTTTTCCTGATTAATTCATCTATCATCTATTATCTATCTATCTATCTATCTATCTATCTATCTATCTATCTATATATCATCTATTTATCTATCATCTATGTATCTCTATCATCCATCTATCATTTATCTATCACAAAATAATAAAGTTGGTTTCAATTGCTTCAATGTATCCTTTGGTGCTAGGGAGATTTGGACAATTTCCTGACAGAACAGTAGCCTAGTTTAAAGCATATCCTATGGATTTATATGAAAAAAGACCCACAGGTTAATAATTTTAAGAAAAAAAATTGATATTTATAAGAACTACTTGTCAAAAAGAAAGAGAGGGATCGCTCACTAACCAGAGGCTTAAGAAATTCACAGGTCAGTTCTTTAATGTACTAAATACGAGCCTTCTTTTTTTATGTGAGTACCACTAAAACACTGAAGAATTGCTCTGTGGTCAACAGGGAGTATAATAGGCTCATCATTCTTAGGGGAAAAAACGACCCATAACACCCTGATAAAAAGATGAGCTCTTGTGACCTTCAGCAGGGGTGAGGAAGGTGGACCTTTTTGAAGTTTATTAATTTAAAATTTAATTTAGTTATTAACTGTAATTGGAAAAGGCAGAATAATTTGTTTAACATACACTGGGATCCTGGGGCGCCTGGGTGCCTCAGTGGGTTAAAGCCTCTGCCTTCAGCTCAGGTCATGATCTCAGGGTCCTGGAATTGAGCCTCGCATCGGGCTCTTTGCTCAGCCAGGAGCCTGCTTCCCCTCTCTCTCTGCCTGCCTCTCTGCCTACTTGTGATCTCTCTCCTCTCTGTCAAATAAGCAAATAAAATCTTTAAAATATCTATCTATATATAGATATGTATATATATATATATACATATATATATATATATATATACATACACTGGGATCCTAATGACAATCACAGTATTTGTACAGGGGAATAAAACCTTGAACTTCTCTGAAAATCTAGATAGTGGTCACAATTTTGGTCCAAGGGAAGGAAATATTGAGTCTCTTTGGTAGTTGGATTTTAGCTTTTTAATAAGTGACACGAATTCCTATTGATTATGGAAGTTGTGCTATTCTAAACCATACACTGATGCACTGCTGAAACAAAATCTTGAGTTGCTCACATACAATTTTAAAGAAGATGTCCAATTCCAAAGCTGGTCATACTCTAAGGACTCCTTGTAATTCCAGTCTACTTGTAATTTCCTAAAAGTAAATTTACTTGGGTACTGACATCAAAAATACAACTCTATCAATGTCACCTTTATGTCAGCAAACAGATTAAATGCTTCTAATATCAAGCATAATGACATTCTGTATGGCCCAGATCACATTTGTGATAGTATATTTGATACAGTTGTAAACCTTGGAAGAATATGCCTGCCTAAGAGAATAGCTTTTTTTCCTAGTCTTAAATATGTTACAGTTGCTAGTGTAAATCACTTGTCAATCTATGGCAAATGTAACAGTGTTTTAATCTGAAAAAGGGGAGAAATAAAGTACAGATAATCTTTTTGGCCATTTTCTTGGCACCATCATACACTGAAGACTGACAGGTCCTTCATTTGAGTGACAGGTGTCCTTTGAAATGCCTGTGAATCAGTATCTGTACAGACTGTTGAAATGCATATTTCCATCCTTATCGTAAAGGAATGGATGGGCAAGATAGGTGCTGTTAACATTGCAAATAGCTCCAGAATTATTCATTGTCAGCTCCAGGCAAAGAATAGGAGGAAAGTTTTATTATTCACCATGCACAATAGCAGGATGCTTAATGATTCTCAGTTACCTTGGCAGAATTGTCTGTTGACTTCAGGCACTAGCAGTGGGTGACACAGGTCTGGCCAAGTGTTAGAGCAAGATCATACATTCTGGTCCCATTTTAATTTCTAATACATTAATCTTTCCCTCCCAGATGCACAATGAATATTCCATAGACTCTTGTTTGTCAGAAGCTGTCTGGCTTTCATCTATTCAGGTGGTTTCATTGACTGTGAAAGCGCGCTTCAAAGGCCTGATCAGTCAATGACAACTGTCTCACAATAGCATTGAGTAATGCTTCCCTTTTTTCTTTTCAGGCATCTGATAGACAACTTTGACACCTGATCTCTGGGGACCTTGTGGAGTCACTCAGAGTTCTTAAGAGACTTCCCTTACTTTATCATTCCAGAAAGAATTGTCACAGGTGAATGTATCGCACTTTCTCAGGAGCTGAACCTGACCCTTGAATCCACCTCATTTGCACTGCAGGTTTCACAATGAATTAAAATGGATTAAGTTGGCTTAATGCTGTTCTACAAGGAAGCGAAAGCACTGCACCATTCATTTTTAATTTTAATCCTTTGTCTTAGCCTGCTAATTACTATTGTTTTAAGTTCATTATCCTGGCATGCACATTGTTACTAGTTGGATGCTAATGCTTGTAAGCAGTGTCCTTACTTTTGCAGGTACTGACCCTTCAATTGTCGAATTAGTCTATGTCATTGCTAAACAGCAGACTCTGTAATCTACAATCCTCTCTTTAAAATTTTATTCTTCTCTTGTCTCTAATTAATTAAGCAATAACCCCATTGAAGCATCTTATGCACAGACTCAAGTTCAAAAGCACTAAAAGGAGAAGGAGAAACTGGAAATTGGATATGTGATTCCTCTAGTTTTTCTGACAGTCTTAGAGCAGAGGGATTCTATCATACTGCATGTTTTGTCTGTAAAGCTTGTAAAATGTGACTGTAAGGGGTAATCTGAACTATATTTCCTATCTCACCACAACTGTTTTCAAAGTCTCCATTAAGAACAATTGAGATGCTACAATAGTACTGCTGAGAGCAAAACGTAAGGAAGAAAATGCATTGCTGAGAAATGATTTGAGAAGATGAACCAGCCCCACAATTCATGGAACTCACTTCTGGTACACATTGAAAGTGTCTAAGATAATTTCTCTTTTCAATGCAAGTGATATCTCCACAATGTCCTCATGAAATTCAGCTAGCTCACTGAACGCTATCTGTAAATGAAATTTTATAACCTCACAACTGCAAAATTCTGGTTATTACAAAGTTTGTTTTTATTATGAATTGAAATCTGCCTCCTGTGACTTCTATCCCCCGGTCATAGCTCTGTGTTCTGGAGCTACACACACAAAATACCATTGCCTTTGCTTCTTGATTACCCTTCAGTTATTTGAAGCATGTCTTCCCAAAGCTTTTTCAAAAGACTAAATATACATGTATTCACTCCTTAAGTATTGAAATTTTGAAATTCACTTGTAATCCTAGTCACTCTTTCCTGGATATGTTACTCTTTGTTCTTCCCCAACATGCAACGTTTTGTCAGATATAAGAAACATTTGGGAAATAAGTCTGTCCTCTATGAAGACCAACAAAACCAATGAAAACATAAATGCCCACCATCAATGTCCACTGTATCAGCCTATGTAGATATCAACCTGCTTCCTAATCACAATAAAAGAAATCTTCCAAATCCTATGGTGTCTTGACTGTCTCCCCTCTGGTCCACTCAAACACTTTACACTTGCAGGTAGTCCTACTCTCTTCTGCATTAGCAATTCTTCCCTCTCTACAAGATCAATTTCATCAGAAAACGCTCATGTCATTTTCTGTTTAAAAGTACCTGATCTTGATCATAAATTCTCCTCTATCAACTGCCCCAATCCCCTCTTTAATAAAAAAATTAGTACCGTTGGACCCTTGAACGAGCCATGGAGATTAGGAGGATCAACCCCCACATAGTTGAAAATCCACATATAACTTTTAACTGCCCCCAAAATTAATTACAATAAGCCTATTGTTGACCAGAAGATTTCACAGTTAACACATTTTTTGTATATGTATTATATGCTGCACTCTTACAAAAATTAAACTAGAGAAGAAAATGTTATTAAGAATGTCATAAGGGATTGAGGAAGCAAGATGGCGGAAGAGTAGGGGATCTTGTTTCACCTGGTCCCTTGAATTTAGCTGGATAACCATCAAACCATTCTGAACATCCATGAATTCAGCCTGAGATGTAAGAAAATATATCTAGAACTCTACAAGTAGAAAAGCAACTGCTTTTTGCAAGGTAGGAGGTGTGGAGATGTGAATCTGAGAAGAAATATTAGAAGATAAACAGAGCAGGGAGGGAACCTCTATAAACTGGCTACCAAAAAGTGATATAGCCACAGAGGGCAAAATCAGAACCCTTAGAAATCTGCTCCAGTGAGAGATATCCCTGTCTGAAAGGGAGTCTGGGGATGATAAGGGCAGAATTCTAGGTGGGTCAGTGTTGTCTCAGGATCCCAGGAGACATAGAACTAACGGGGATGTCTCAGCCAATAGAGTGCCCAAGCAGTGGAGTGGGGAAACTGGTTATGGCCAGAGAGCCCAGGAGGAGACTCTTAACTTGGGTCACCAGAAACCATGAGCCAGGCAGATTGGGTGATTGCTCTCTGCTTGAGTACCCTGAAAAGGACTGGAATGCATATGAACCATCTGCTATCTTCCAGGAGGGACAGAACTGGTGCATCCACTACTATGCAACAGCTCTCAGTCAGGGTGGTGGCCCCAGAAAGGATAGTAGGGTGAGAGCCATCCCCCAGGAACAGCAGAACTGGTACATGCAAGAGCCCACAACCACTCTCAATCCCAAGGCACACAAAGGGCAGTAGGGAGAGTCACTTGGACTCCCCCCAGGAGAATTGCCGTGATCATATACAGCGGGAGTCTGTGGAGTTTGGTACACACAAAAGTGAAGACTGTCCCAAAAGGTTTACTAAATATGGGGGACCATGATCTTTTGGCTCTGGTGCTGGAGACTGGGGCAAGGCTATTTTTATTCTGATCTTCTAAAGAGGTGCAGAAAGCCTTCAGGGAACAAAAGCTACACAAAGGACCAGCTTACACTGAGCTCAGCCCCCTGGCAAGGAGTGGTAGTGGTATAACTCCACTCAGGCAAAGACACCTGAAAAACAGCAGAGGAGGCCCTTCCCCCAGAAGACCAATTGGAAGAATAGGTGCATAACTAGTTTTCAGATCCAGAAGACTGTAAAACTCCAGTGCCAGAGAAAAATGGTATATAGAATTTGAAAGTTTTTTCTCTTGATTCATTTATCTTTCAGTCTAAAATTTTCCATTTCTTTTTTCCCATTTCAACTAGTTTCTTATTTTATCAATTCTTTGTTTTTAAGTCACTTTTTAACTTTTATTTTTTACATCTACTATATATATATATAAATATATGCAAGCTTCATTTGGGGCCTTTTTTTACTCTATTCAATTTTACTTTTGTATATATATACACTTTGCTTTCTTTTCAATTTTAGGATTTAGTGTCTTCTAACACACAGACCAAAATTCACTCAGGGACAAGTGGATCACTCTGCTCTGTCCACGCCGTGAGATTATATTCTCTCCTCCTGCCTTTTTCTTTTCTTTTTCTTTTGGTTTTGTTTTATTTACTTTTCTGTTTTGGTTTCCAACCACTTTGGATTTATCTAGTGTGTGTTTTGCTTGGGTCCTGGTTGATATTTTTGATTCTGCTCATTTGCTCACCCATTCTTCTCTGGGCAAAATGACTAGAAGGAGGAATTCATAACAAAAGAAAGAACCAGAGGTAATGTTCTCTGCCACATATCTAATTGATATGAATATAAGTAAGAGGTCAGAGATGGAATTCAGGATAACAATTACACAGTTAATAGCTGAGCTTGAGGGGTGCCTGGGTGGCTCAGTGGGTTAAGCCTCTGCCTTTGGCTCAGGTCATGATCTCAGGGTCCTGGGATCGAGCCCCGCATCGGGCTCTCTGCTCAGCGGGGAGCCTGCTTCCCCTCCCCCCCGCCCTCTGCCGACCTCTCTACCTGCTTGTGATCTCTCTCTCTCTCTGTCAAATAAATAAATAAAGTCTTTAAAAAAAAATAGCTGAGCTTGAAAAAAGTATAAAAAACACTAGTAAATCTCTTAGTGAAGAAATGAGATCTAATCAGGCCAAAGTTAAAAATGTTATAATTGAGATGCAGTCTATTGGATGCTCTACCAGTTAGGGTGAATGAGGCAGAAGAGACAGTAAGTGATCTAGAAGACAGGATGATGGAAAAGAAGGAAGTTGAGGAAAAGAGAGAAAAGCAACTAAGAGCCCATGAAAAAATGCTTTGAGAAATTGATGATATCATAAAATTGAGGAAGACATAAAGAGATGGAAAAACATTCCATGCTCATGGATTAGAAGAACAAATATTGTTAAAATGTCTGTACTACCTGGAAAAATCTACACATACAATGCAATCCCTATCAAAATACCATCAACTTTTTTCACAGAGCTAGAACAAACAATCCTAAAATTTTTAGGAAACTAGAAAAGAGTCTAAATAGCCAGGGGAATGTTGAAAAGGAAAATCAAAGCTAGGGGTATCACAATGCCTGAC
The DNA here is from genome assembly GCA_028646535.1 of Procyon lotor. NCBI lineage: Eukaryota > Metazoa > Chordata > Mammalia > Carnivora > Procyonidae > Procyon > Procyon lotor. The sequence goes on from CM053605.1 coordinate 63,598,381, forward strand.
TTCAAGCTATATTACAAAGCTGTAAGGGGTATCACAATGCCTGACTTCAAGCTGTAGTACAAAGCTGTAGTCATCAAGACACTATGGTACTGACATAAACACAGACACGGAGATCAATGGAACAGAATAGAGAGCCCAGAAATGGACCTGCAACTCTATGGTCAGCTAATTTTCAACAAAGCTAGAAAGAATAGCCAATGGAAAAAAGACCAGTCTCTTCAACAAATGGTGTTGGGAAAATTGGCCAGCCACATGCAGAAGAATGAAACTGGATCATTGTCTTACACCCTACACACAGATAAACTCAAAATGGATGAAAGACCTAAATGTAAGACAGGAATCCATCAAAGTCCTAGAGGAGAACACAGGCAGCAACCTCTGTGACCTTAGCTGCAGCAATTTCTTTCCAGACATGTCTCTAAAGACAAGGAAAACAAAAAGCAAAAATGAACTATTGGCACCTCATTAAGATTAAAAGCTTCTGCACGGCAAAGGAAACAGTGAACAAAATAAAAGACAACCTATGAAATGGGAGAAGATATTTGCAAATGACATATCATATAAAGGGCTGGTATCCAAGATCTATAAAGAACTTCTTGAACTCAGCACCTAAAAAACAAACAATCCAGTTAAGAAATGGGCAGACGATATGAACAGATACTTCTCCAAAGAAGACACAAATGGCTAACAGACACATGAAAAAATGCTCCTCATCACTTGTCATCTGGGAAATACAAATCAAAACCAAAGTGAGAAACAACCTTACACAAGTTAAAATGGTCAAAATTAACAAGACAGGGAAAAACAAATGTTGGCAAGGATATGGAGAAAGGTGAACTCTCTTACACTGTTGATAGGAATGAAACCTGGTATAGCCATTCTGGAATACAGTATGAAAGCTCTTCAAAAAGTTAAAAATGGAACTACCTTATGACCCAGTAATTGCACTACTGGGTATTTACCTCAAAGATACAGATGCAGTGAAACAAAGGTGCACCTGCATCCCAATGTTCATAGCAGCAATGTTCACAATTGCTGTGAAAGGAGTTGAGATGTCCTTTAACAGATGAATGGATTAAGAAGATGTGGTTCATAAAAAAAAAAAAAAAGAAGAAGATGTGGTTCATATATACAATGGAATATTACTCAGCCATAAGAAAGGATGAATACCTACCATTTACATGAATGTAAATGGAACTAGAGGGCACTATGCTAAGTGAAATAAATCAATCAGAGAAAGACAATTATCATATGGTTTCACTCATATGTGGAATATAAGAAATAGGGCAGAGGATCATAGGGAAAGAGAGGGGAAACTGAATGGGAAGAAATCAGAGAGGGAAACAAACCATGAGAAACTTGACTCTGGGAAACAAACTGAGGGTTGTGGAAGGGGAGGTGCGTAGGGGGATGGAGTAAATGGGTGATGGGCATCAAGGAGGGCATGTGATGTGATGGCCATTGGGTGTTAATGCAACTGGTGAATCATTGAACACTACATCTGAAACTAATGATGTACTACATGTTGGCCAATTAAATTTAAACTAAAAAAAAAAAAAGAAAGAAAAAATGTCATAAGGAAGAGAAAATACATTTATACTATTATACTTTATTTACATATTTAAAAAGGCCAATCGTGTATAAATGGACTAATGTAGTTCAAACCTCTGTTACTCAAGGTCAACTGTATTGAGTTGTCAGCATTCAATGTCTCTACCACTTGCTATATTACCTCTTTAGACTACTGTATTATTAGTGTTAGTCACACTGCTCCCTGACAATGTTTTTATCTATGAGTTCCTTACTGTCAAAATCAATGGTCTTCTTCGTTTTCATTTATTCACTCTCAGGAGTATTTGACAGAGTTGTTTACCTTCCCTTCTTGAAATACTTTCTTAACTTTCATTTCACCAAGATATCCTGGTTTACCTCAAATACCATTAGTTACTTCTGCCTAGTCTGCCAGCCTCTCTTCATTTTAAACTCTATCTTCTAGAATATCTGGTCCTTGACCTTTGACCTTCTTCTCTATTTGCATTCATATCTTAAGTGATCCCACGGCTTTATGAGACATGCTTATGTTGATGTCTCTCTAAAGTGTACCTGTAATACTGGACTCTCCTGAGAGCTTTAGACTCATACATCCATTTTCCCAGCATCTCCACTTTGATTATCTTTTACATATTCATCTTTTCATCTTTTACATATTTAAAATGAAATATTTCACTTTGCTTCTCATAATGATTAGTTAGATAGTTGGACCAATCTTTACCTCTCCCTACCCACAGATAGCTAAAAGAAATAGAGAAGACATATTTTAAAGTCTTCTGAAAAGCAACAAAAATCTAACAATCAATAAGGAATTATCAGGTCAAAGTGGAGAGAAAATGGAAGTGGAGAGAGGTAAGTAAGCATGGTAGCAATTGTGCACTGATCAGAACAATAACCAAAACTAAGATCCATAAAAATTTGGGAGTCTGACAGGAGAATTTCCCAGTCATGGTCTGAGAACCCAAAGAATTTCATTCTTTTGGGAAAAGGCAAAATAGACAGGGAAAAGCTCTCACATGGAATTACAGCATGATTTTGAGTTGACTGGATTATCTAAGGGAAAGTTCTGGTCTTGAACTTAGTTTAAATTGATCCTGGATTGCTAATATCTCCAGAGGTCTGGCAGCAGGAATCACACAAACCCTATGGAGGCAGTTGCATTCATCTTAATTCTCAAATTATAGCTATCAATATGTTTTTCACCCCACAGTTTAAAATAACCAGGAGTACAGGAACTAAGACTACATAAAGGAGAAACACCAAAAAAATATGTAGGAAACAGAAACAAAACATAAATACTCTAGATCATGGACTTCTCAGAGACATTATAAAATAAATTCACTTACAAAAGAGAAGCTTGAAATTATGTATGGACAAAACTTTAAAAATTGACAAAGCAAATTCCAAAGAAAGGAATACACAAGGTTAATTGTGTATTAATATATTGGGGATGACTCAAGCAAAAACTGGAGTTAAAATCACAAAATGAACTTTCAATTGTCTCCTTTCCCTTAAATACTCCTTTCTGCCCAATCTACTTCATCTTAGTTAACGATATTACACTTTACTCAGTTGCTCAGATGGCATTTCTCTTATTCCCAACATTTAATCCATCAACGATGCTATAGATTATGCCTCCAGAATTTGTAATAGTCTGTTATTTTTCAGCATCTTGATTGTTATAATCTCAAACCAAACTACTGTCTATAATTTGTCACCTGAACTATTATAATATCCTATTAAGGATCACCTGATTCTATCTTTGTTCTCTTCTAATTATTATCCGTCTGGCATCCAGTGAGATCTTTGAAAAATATATGGCAATTCTCTTCCTAAAACCCTCCAATGGCTTCCTATTGCTTAAAAAAGCTTACAAAGTCCAACACAATCTCTTGACACATTTTCTTATACCCTACTCTCAAGTACCTCTCTTGATCATACAAGCAGAATTTTGCCTCCTATTCCTTACACTTAGTGATGCCTCTATCTGGAATATACCCTTTTATTATACAGGGTTTAGCTCAAATATCATCTTTAAAACTTAGCTAACTATTCAACCTAACCTCCCACCTTTCGATAATTCTGTAGTTGGTTTTCCTCTTTTATTTTTGTTATGGCATTCACCACTATCTTAGAATATAGCATTTATTGATTTACTTACTCATAAGACCTTACCTATCTGGTTGACTGTTATATGTACAGAGCCCAGAACAGTGCCTGGTAAATGGCAGGGTCAAAAAAGTATTTATTGAATGATGAGATGTACTCACTTTAGATCTGATTAGCATAACTGACAAATTTATTATAAAGATGCCTTTCTGTGCAAAGGTTATCACTGGAGTCATTTTCAAAAATTTTTCCCATTGTTTAGCTTGTAAAATTTTGAATAAAGAGAAGAAAAGTGTTTTAGATTGCTTATGGTGTCCCATTAAACACAAATTTTTACTAAAATTCTAATGAACTTGGGGGAGCCCATGTACCCCACAAGGCTTGAGTTTTTGTCATGATAAAGTTAAAATTATGGAAATATCTCATCCTTGAGTATTGAAAATACAAAGAGTTTTAGGTATATGTTTAAGAAATTGGTTTGTTGACCAATAAAGTATCTTCCGATGAAATTTTTTAGTTGTTACCCCAGTTCTAAATGGACTAAACTGGTGACCAACACAGGAGTTCAGTCAAGGAAATACTTGGATTTTAGTTAAAAATTCAAAAGGGCCATGAAAGTGAGCAGAGAGAAGAGAGGGCATTTGTCATAAAAGAGGAATACATTTTACAGGGAAAAGGCATAAAGCTTTCTGATTTGGAAGTAGAGGACTCTAATATGGAGACTTCCTTACAGGAAGGAGAAACTACAGTAGTATTTGAAAGACAAGACAAATGCATCTGACAACTGTTTCTACTTTAAAAGGAAAGTGGGGCACAGCTCTGAATGGGCAGCAAAGAAACAAAGGAGTCACATTAATTGATGATTTCCAAGCATGTACAAGTAAGTGTTCTATGTAAAGCTTGAAGACCTTTCTAGCATTCCACCTTCCATCTCCATAATAATCCTAGACTTAGGGACTGTTTTTAATCCTTGTTTTGTTGTTGTTGTTTTTTTAAAGATTTTATTTATTTATTTGACAGATCACAAGTAGGCAGAGAGGCAGGCAGAGAGAGTGGGGGAAGCAGGCTCCTCGCTGAGCAGAGAACCGGATGCAGGGCTCGATCCAGGACCCTGAGATCATGACCTGAGCAGAAGGCAGAGGCTTTAACCCACTGAGCCACACAGGCACCCCTTTAATCCTTGTTTTAAAACTGAGGAAGTACAAAGAAAGAATGTATGCCAGCAACCGATCATTGAGTAAGGAGAGCAGGATTTTGACCCTAATCTATCTGATTCTAAAATCCATTCTTACTGAACATTCTCTATAATACTTTCTATTTGACCTGAATCTAGACTGGAAATTCCCTAGCAAAACCCTGAAGCTTTTCACAGGTCCTGTTTAAAATTTGCTGTTGCTAACAGCAACAACAAAAAATTGCTGTTGCTTTCTTATAGGTTTGGGTCTGAGTGTGAGTGTGCATGCACGTGCACATGTATAGTGTTATTTGTAATAACATGTTGGATTTACAGGGCCTGAGGTTTCCTTGGCAGGCAGCCATGTATTCTCACCTTCCCAAGCTTGTGGCTACAACAGTTGGCATTCCATTTTCCGGCCCGCTCTTTTTAGATATTTCTTCCATCTGATTAGTCACTTAAAATCTTCCTGCAGTGTTTGTTGATCTTCACCTGTTTGTTGCTTTTCCTGTGTTTAGAGGTTAAAATGTTATGTTGGTGCAAACTTAATAGAGCCTAACAAGAAATGAATCTGCACAACCATTTGAACTAAGCAGATGGCAAAGCACAGTTTGGAAGTTGAATAGCTTAATGGTATGCCTGCCTTCAAATAAAGGAAAACAAAGTTAATGGCTTTAAGCTAAACAAGAAGGGCTCAACACAAAAAGTTAATGTCCAACCATATTAATTCGTTAATGATTATTTCAATAAAATATTTTTAATTTGGCTAAATGAAATGCAGTGTATAACTGAATTCTATCAAGTCTCAGGATAAATTTGGTAATTATGACTAACAGCATTTTTTATTTTGCATAATGTATCTCAGAGCCTTGGGAAGATTGCCTATATATGCTATTTTATAAGTCTTCTGAATGGATATTGGGAGGAGCTAGCTAGTCCGCCTGAACTCCCAAGTTCTGAGAGTCAATAATATGAGTCAAGAACAGCAGGGACTAAATTTTAGGCTATTCAGTTTGCTTAAAAATCACTCAAGGGTGATTAATAAGTTCTCAATATGTATTAGTAGAATGAAGAAATGCTAGTCCTCTTGAAGTGAAAGTAATCAACAATGACCAAAATAGCTTTATTGGACAGAGACAGATTTACTTTAAAAATTATAATCATTTTCTCATTTTGACACTAATTAGTATCCTCTTAGATCACCACTTCTTTTATGCAAACCTTTATGCCCATTTCTCAGACCTTCCTTCTTCCTCTATAGTTTACCAAAATGTGGATCTAAAACTAAATTATGGCTCCCATTTCACCTCTCCTTAGCAGGAACTACTCTTTATCCACACCATGCTTATTGTTGACCAGGAAATAGGGTCTCTGCTTTCACTATCATTTCTGATGAGAAGTAAGACTACTTCTTATCAATGTCATTTATTTACTTTATTGTTGGCTTCCCACAAAATTTGATGACTTTGGTATCATAATCAAGCTTTCCTGCCCTTGAGCTTTTCCCAGCATTTTTGGAGGCTCCAAAAATGTTAGCAAGGCTACCACTTGTGTGGCATAATTCCACAACTTTTCAATTCCAATTTCTCTCTCTCTCTCTCTCTCTCTTTTTTTTTTTTATTCCACTTTGGCACCTTGTATCCATAGCCACATCTTAGATCTTTACCTCAAAGAGAACATATTTATTTCTGAAACCTTAACCCCAACCATCTCAGTTCTGTCTCTGATTCCCACTTGTCCCCTATTTTTTCTGACTTCCTTCTCTTCTCTCCACATTTTCACCTTCCATATTTTTGGTATCAATATAAGTTGTCTTTCTACTTTCAGATAAACGTTTTAGTGAAGTGAGCAAAAAAATATATCTCTTTGCCTGGGAATTTCTGTGGAATGTCTGATGTGTTCTCGTTTCTCCCAGTTAATTTTTTTGGGAAAATGTAGAAAGATTCTACAATAATATTTTATTGTCCAGTAAACCAACTTTATTTTGAAAAATATATACTATTTTATAAGTCAGAGAAAGACAAATACCATATGACTTCACTCATATGTGGAATTTAAGAAACAGAAACAAATGAACAGAGAAAAAGAGTCAAACCAAAAAAGAGAGTCCTACCTATAGAGAACAAACTGGTGGATATCAGAGGGGAGCTGTGTGGGGGATGGGTGAAATCAGTGATGGTGATTAAGGAGTGCACTTGTGATGTGCACCAAGTAATGTATAGAATTGTTGAATCACTATATTGTAAACATGAAACTAATATAACATTGTATGTTAATTATAATGCAATTACAGTTAAAATTTACACATACACACATGCACATGCACACGTGATTTTGATCTTCCAACCTCTGGAAACTTTCTATTCACTCTTTGGTGAAATATAGGCTGATTTTTCCTCTTCCCATGAAACACTTCTCCCCAAAGTCACCAATAACATAGTTAATGTAGGCATTATGTTATTTGAGCTCTGTCTAGATATTTAATGCTAGATATTTATGTGAATCAATGTTTCTGTCTTGAATGAACCCATCTTAACTATCCATCTTAACTCCCACAGTGCTACTCTGTTTATCTTTCCCATATCCCTTGCCTTCTTGTTCCTTGATACTCTTAGTTTATCTACTTTCCCTATAAATATTGATGTTCCAAGCAGCAGGTCTTTAGCTGTACTTTCTTCTCACTATGCACTTTTCTTATGAGTTTTGTTATACAACCCTTTCTTGAAGTACCATTACCATTTATATGCTAAAGATTCTTCCATATCTTTGGTTTCTTTCTTGAAGGCCTATCTATTCAAATACTTATTGAATATTTGCACTATCTATTCAACCTATAAAACTTCAAATTCTTTGTTTATGTACCCTCATTTCCTCCCTATGATAACCCTTACTCCTAATCCTCTTCCTGTATTCCCAAATTTGGAGATTAGTACTATCACACAGGTAATCTCCCAAGCCAAAATGGTAGACATCTAGAAAATTTCTCTGCGGGACATCTTGTCAACATATGCTCTCTTTTCTTTCTCTTGTGTATCTTCTCTGTATTTCCAATGCCATTGGTCACTTCAAGTCCCCTTATTTTTTCCTAAATTACTTTAGTGGCTTCCTCTAAATTCTCATATGCTTGCTAACCTACCCTCTACAGTATGCCATCTAATTTTGCTACTCCTATGATTAAAATCCTCTAGGGCTTGTTGAATAATAACTATATATAATATGTAAAGCCTTCAATTATCTGTAACTCCCCTCTAACTTCTTTCATCTTAATTCACCACACCAATACTCAAGCAACATCAGCTGCAAACCTTTCCTAATTGTAATACTCTCACCACCTTTTCTACCAAGATAACTTTTACTAATCTTTCAAACGTCCATTGGAGTTATATCTTCTGAATAACCTGTTATTTGCTGCTGTAACACTGTATCTCTACATAATGTTTATAATTGTAACTGTCTTCTCTTTTCATGGACTGTTTCTTGAAAATATGAATCACACCCTTCATGTCAGTCATACAAATTTCAAATGATACGTAGTGAACAATATGCACTCAATTAATATTTATTGAATATACAGGTAGATAAAATTATAAAAGGCAGGTGAACATTGTAGGTGCCAATTGTCTTATAAATGTCAGCTTTAGAATTTTGTAATTCCCCAGGGATTTTTGTGCCTATTACGGAGGAACCCAATAAGAAATTATTTTGCTGAAAGAAAGAAAGAAAGAAAGAAAGAAAGAAAGAAAGAAAGAAAGAAAAAAAGAAATTATTTTACTTTGCACATCCCAATGTCTTCATTTTCCAATGTTCCCACTACATTTAGATACAAACTTCTTCCATTAATTTTACTGGAGAAAATGTGTAGGAGAAAAGCAGCCATGAATTCTCCATGGGTAAGAAGACTTTTTTTTTTTAGAAGACTTTTTTCAATTCAACCAAAGTCGAATTGAAAATATCATAGAAATTAGACCCTTCAAACTCAAAAAGGGAACAATTTACCTAAACACCTTAATCTAGAGTAGCTTTTCACATCAGTTCCCTTATAAAAAATATGCTATAACTCAAGAAAGGCCAACTGATTAATCTCACTTACATTTCCTAAAGAGTATGTGTGATAGTGTTTCCTCTGAAGCCCTCCTTTCCTTCAACACTGTCAGCAAAGCCTGGTAGAGAATGATTGCAGCAAGTACACTGAAATCTTCGAATCTTCTATATCATAACTGTAATTTTGTAGGAGACTTTTAATGGAAGTGCAGAATTACAGAGGCTTTTATTTGGTGGATGTTCTGTGTCAATGTGGGGTACAGGCAACCTTTTTTTTTTTTCCTTTCTTTTTGTTTTTGCAGAGTGATGTTGACACACATCTGCTCAAATACACTAACATTTCTATCCCAACTGCCTCAGTTGGCAGGACCACCCCTACTCCTCTTTGTGAATATAGAACTAGGGAGGGGACACTGAATGGGGGGGGGCATTTAGCAATTTGTCAAGATATGTATTCCAGCACTTATTTTAAAAAATAAGTACCAGGTCCAAATTGAGCTAATAAGCTAATGACTGCTTATCCTTTAGTATTAAGCTTCAAAGCGGCTCTTAACTAAATGAGCCCATTATTATATCACCATGTATTTTTTATTCCTTCCTGTTAAATCATGCATTCAGTGTTATATAGAAGTTTTATGCTTATTAAAAAATAACCAGCATGTATGAGCTTATGAAAGGAAACCTCACTCAGATTTTTAAAAAGCAAATGAAAACCTTCAAATCTAACTGGTGCCATATGGTACACTCAGAAACACTTGTAAAAGGAAAGTTAAACCTTGAATATATTAATGATTTTTCCTGAAAGAAAAAAAAATGCTTTTTTTCCCATCTTTGCATGTGAAAAGACTTCTGAATAGGGCATGCTGGAACATTTTTCTATACAAAGAAGTGAATTCAGTAATAAAAACCTTGTATTGGTTTTATTATCATTATGCTTATAAATAGTGCATGGTTTTGAGCAAGACAAATCATTAATACTGTGCCTTTCTAATACTCTTAAGATTTTTTTTTTAAAGATTTTATTTATTTATTTGACAGAGAGAGAGAGAGAAAGAGATCACAAGTAGGCAGAGAGGTGGGGGAAGCAGGCTTCCCGCCAAGCAGAGAGCCCGATGCGGGGCTTGATCCCAGGACCCTGAGATCATGACCTGAGCCGAAGGCAGAGGCTTTAACCCACTGAGCCACCCAGGTGCCCCTCTTAAGATTTTTTTTTAAGATTTTATTTATTAATTTGACAGAGAGAGAGATCACAAGTAGGCAGAGAGGCAGGCAGAGAGAAGGGGGAAGCAGGCTCCCTGCTGAGCAGAGGGCCTGATGCGGGGCTTGATCCCAGGACCCTGAGATCATGACCTGAGCTGAAGTCAGAGGCTTTAACCCACTGAGCCACCCAGGTGCCCCATAATACTCTTAAGGTCTTAAAGACTTGAAGATATCCATAGCTAGCTTTCCACTTATATTTTTTCATTTTGTCCCAAAAAAACTCTTTAATCTGACCTTGATGTAAAGACAAAGGCACAACTAACCAGTTGTGAGATGTGCTAATGTGCCCCTGGAGGAGAAAGTCTCATTCCCCTGTGACTCATTTTTTTTCCATGTAAAGTCTCTTACTCTTAATTTATACTAATGTAAAGCATCTACTGAAGAGCCTGATTTGTTTTTTCTTTCTTCTCTCAAAATGCAAATGTGAATGACCCAGAAAGAATTGGAAAATAGAGAATTATTAAGTTAAGGAGAGCACCTGTTCCTCCACAGTCTTTTCTCCCCATCAGATTGTCAACATTAAGCTGGCCCAATGTTTAATAAAAGCAAGAGTCCTTTAATTTCAAGTATATTGAGCTTTCTGACTACCTAACATGAGTACTGTATATATAAATATATAAATCTACACAAACTACACACGTACAGGACTAAATTTTTCCTTTCTTGGCTTACTTTAAGCTGCAAGAGTTTGTTTCACCATGGAATATAGCTTTCTCAATGGGCTAGAATGAAATATTGACAAAGGGTCTCAACATAAACAGCAGCTCACCATCTCATCTCATCTCAGCCCACTTTATTTATTTACTTATTTATTTAAGATTTTATTTATTTATTTGAGACAGAGAAAATGAGAAAGAGAACATGAAAGTGGGGGTGGTCAGAGGGAGAAGCAGACTCCTGGCCAAGCAGGGATCCCAACGTGGGACTTGATACTGGGACTCCAGGATCATGACCTGAGCCGAAGGCAGTCGCATAACCAACTGAGCCACCCAGGCGCCCTCAGCCCACTTTATTTAATTATCCTTCTGTTTCTCAGAATGGGGCTTTATTATGTAAATGTATGTGTGGTTTAATATATTTGAAAATGAAATGGAAACTGACAATCAAGGAAAGTAAAATGGCAATGAAATTAATACAGTAAAATGTATAAGGACCATGGAAAAAGTAATATTATAACAGTAACTTTGAAAAAGTATTTTGTATTAAAATTATATTTTTAAGATCAGAATGTGACTTAGTCATCCAGGTATAAACCGAAATTTAGGTGTGTCTACAAAAATAAGAACTAGATAATTTTCAATATTCTGGTAATTCATATAGCTTGTTCATAAGACCACAAGGAGAGATATCTATAGGTTAAATCCGCAATCCTGGTAAACATCTAGAATCCTACCATTTAGAACTGTGATTTAAACTTACCTTATATTGCGAGAGATTCAAAGTAATACATGGCTCTGTAAAAAAGAAGACAGTAAAAAGGGATATTTGTAGCAAAAATATATTAACAATGGCTAAGGCCACCAAATTCTACAGGAAAGTGTTTTAGGCTTTACTTGAGGAGGTACTCCAGGGCAAAGGAAGAAGATGAAGGATGCAGAGAGTTTATTGCTTATTGAATGTTTTCTGGATTTTCATTCAAATCCCACCACATTATTACTCAGACATTAAACAGAGAACAAGAGCTCACACTATGTGGGGAGAAGAAAGAACTCATGAGAGAAGAGACTGGTCAAGCCTTGGATGAGCACATGAAATTTTTAGTCTCTGAGGAGTTTTCTCAGGACCTTGAGTAACTTCATATTATGAATGGGCAAATCAGCAAACTTAGAAATGGAATCTTTCCATAACAGGAATGGTGCAAATGCATCCTTGAAGATAAAAATCTTGATTGAATTTTCTGGAAAATTGTTAAAGTCTAAAGGCGCATCATTCTCATTGTTGTACTAGAAAAATAGCAAAGGTAGAAGAAAGAAGGAAACTTTTAAATAGAAACACATTTTACCAAATGAATGAAAAAAAGAGGAAGGCAAAAAAAAAAAAACCAACTAATAAGATGTTGATTTCAGTAAGATCCAAGCCATTGAACAGAAGTTTTCTAATGAAAATATTCATGATTATAGAGAAAGCCATTCACAATTCCCAAGTAGGATTCCCAGAGATAACACGAATTTACACTCTTGCCTACACTTTTGCCTACTACTCTTTCTTTATAGGCAAATTCAAACAGAAATATATGTATAGAAATCATGTGGCTTTTCAAAATTCTATTTGTTTCTTCTTTTTTTTAAATTCAGTGTGTTTTTAATGTTCAAATTGCATATTAACTTGAAGTTTCTTTAAAATTCTTCACAACTGTATTTAGAGGTAAATGTGAAGTTGGCTGAAATTGATAAAAGCCTCATTTCCTGGATATTAAAAAAATAGTTGTGTACACTTTTACCCCATGATATTTTATGTTCTTCATATTACAGGCCACCTAGTGGACAGGATGACTGGAAGGTATCAAAATCTTTTATTTCCCAATAATGCTGAGTAAAACAAAATGTATTTTTTCTAGTATTTTTTCCCAAATGTTTTATTTTATTACCAAACTGAATATTTAATTTTGCATCCTACTTTTTTTATACTTGCTCTTAAACCACAAATGTTTCCATGACATTACATATTTTGGTAATATTGATTTTTATGAACTAAACATTAAATTTTGTGGATGTGTCATAATTAACATGTGCCTTATAACTGGATATTTAAATGATTTCCAATTTTTCAAAGCCAAAATATTTCCCTAAGGTATTTGTACACATAATACTTGTTTTTCACTATACTGAAACTAATTAAAATATATTCTCAGAAATGAAATTATTGGGTCAACATTATGACTTGCAGTTCATTTTTAAATACTTTTTAAAGTTGCACAAACAATATGTGAAATTCAGAAACAGATAAACAGAATGAAAGTACTCAAAGTGCACATGATGGTCTCCTTCTGCTCTCTGTCTCATGTCATTTGTAGTCTTGGTGTCAGTCCTTCCATTTTCAATACTTTTTCATGTGCATATGTACATAAGGACATAGAGGGATTTAGTACATACAAAGAATTGTATCACATGTATTATTACACAACTTGCTGTATTTATTTCATAGAATGTTTAGCTATACTTCCCTATTAGTATATGTTTTTAAATTTTTTAAATGTAAAGTATCCAAAATCTCTCTATCCAGATATCTCTGTGTTAATACATTTAATTTTATGTATACAAATAATATAATATATGTAATACATAATAATATTAATTAATTAAAATTTCTATAAAGTTATAATGCATAAGCAGTCCCTTCCAGTCAACATCCCTATCTTATCCATCTTAGCTAAAGTGTCTCAAAACTTTTCTGTGATTCTTTTTAATTAAACAAACATCAGTGTTATTTTAGCTTGTTTTTAGTAACTAATTCCCAGCAATGCATTAAGTAAATTTTACCCCATGTATCAGCACAGCTCTTCTTTGTCTTACAATTAAGTTACACAGTGATAAACCTATCTTAAGATGAAACTATTATGGCAAAATGCATTTAGTACACTAACCTACTAGACATCATAGCCTAGCCTACCTTACTTTAAATGTGCTCAGACACTCACACAGGCCTACAGCTGGGAAAAATCATTTAACACAAAGCTTACTTTATAGTAAAGTATTGACTACTTCAAGTGATTTATTGAATACTGTACTGAAAGTGAAATATAGAATGAATTAGTGGGTACAGAGTGGTGTTAAGGATATCTGTTGTCTCCCCTGTGATCCCGTGGCTGACTAGATGCTGTGGCTGGTGGCCCAACATCACAAGAGGGGATCACACCACAGATCGATAGTCTGGGAAAATAATCAAAATTCAACATTCAAAGTAGAGCTTCTACTGAATGCATATTACTTTCATACTATCATATAGTAGAAAAATCAGAATTTGAACCACCACCGTAAATCAGAGATCATCTGTGTTATCTAAAACACAAATTGTAAATCAGATGAAGATGCTGGTTTTCTGAGGGATTTATTAGGGAGATTTCCCCCCCAATTATGAGATTGGGCTAGGGTTCTAATTATTAATAAGGTCCATTTATTGTGCAGAGAAGCAAGTAACTCAGCTCTCAGGAAAATGACTTGAAGAGAACCCATGAGAGGAAACCTGCCAGTTTATGGAAGGGTTATTCATGCTGAAACCTGCTTGAAAGATTAAACCCATGCAGGATGCCCCTAGTTCTGCCTTCAATTAGATTAAAGGCCATAAAACAGCTTAGAAGTGTGATTTTCACCAGAGTGAATGTAAAGGACAAAGGGCAAAGGGTAATTAGCTCCTGACCTGGAAGAGCTCATAAGAGAAGAAAATTCCAGTGAAACAGCTTTACTTTGACCATTCTGATAGTGTGCATGTGTGAAGCTGTATGCGCTCATCAGTAATAGAAACCCATTTTTATTAGAATACTACATGGCAGGTCACAAACTCAAATGGCCACATGGGCAGGCGGTCATACAAATGAGTGAAGCTGATTTGAACTGGTAAATGTAAGACCACATGCACCATCTAAAGACACAACTTATTTTTGTCATTTGGTGCAAGGCCAGAATGTGGGATGAGGGTTGCTATGTTTTATGGGATCCAGAAAAAGAATAGTCATATGCAATCTTCTGTAATACAAATTTTGATAAGCATGTTAATTTAAAAATAATATATAGGTCAATCAACATGTGTTTGTGTGACAAACCAAGCCCAAGGGCCTCCAGGTTGGGGTCTCTGGTTAAGCTATCCAACACAACTATACAATGTCAAGTCTTTAAAGCCAAAGCAGAGTAAAAGGGGTCAATTTAAATGACACAGTATTTACTCATTCTTTCACTCAGCAAGGATTTATTGAGAGAAAGTATATAGTTCACATTCTATAGCAAATGCCAAAATAACAGTGAGTTACACAAGATAAAATACTTTCTATTACTTCTTTCAGTCTGAGTGTAAGCAGTCCAAGACTAATATGGTGGCTCTGTCTTCCTCCATATATAGTTTCCATATTACAACTAGGATGACTGCTCCAGCGCCTGCCATCAAATTATCACATCAGCATTCCAGGCAATCAGAAGCAAGAAAGAAGAAATGTATGGCATTTGCATTCCCTCTGAGGACTCCATCCAGAAGTTTTACACACTATTCCCACTCTCATCCAGTTGGCCAAAACAGTTACATGGTCATACCTAGCAACCAGAGAGGTTGAAAAATGTAATTTGTACTTGTCAACCATGTGTCCATCTAATGTTTGATGGATTTATTTTGAAAGGAAAAAAAAACTGGCATTCTCTACCACCACAACCCTACTGTACTAGATGGTGCTATATTAGGTAAGTTCCAATAAGAATATTTTAGTGTAAATGTGTATTTCATGCTCACAAGTAGTTTCAAATCTAGTAAAGGTAACATTCTTGAGGTAGGACATTATCCAAGAAAAGAAATAGTGTGATCAAAGAAATAAGGGCTGAGAAGTATGGTGCTCTATTTGATATTAGAGATTTAGCTCAGAACTTGTTGGTCTTCTCAACACAATGACAATCACAGTTGGCAGGAGAACGTGTTGGAGAAGCTATAGCTCTCAAAGCTGGGCTCTGATCCTGGAACTTTACTAATTCCAGAGAATAATGCCAGGCTGAGAAGGTGTGCCTTCATTCTGTCTGAGTCAGCCACTTGATGGACAAGGAACTGCCTGAGGAAGTGTTTCTTGTCCATAAAAATACTGCCTGCTCATCTCCTGAATCACCCAACTGAATCACCATCTTTAGAAAATAAAGTTCAAAAACAAAACCAAACCAAACCCCAGATCATAGTGATGAGGGAACAGAAGGCTAGCTGATGACAAAGCAGAAGTTGGAAACCCTGCAACCTCCCCCCACCCCCAAACCTGGGTAGGATTTATGTGACACTCTTCCAGGAATCTCCCAACTATCTTAATGTTAATGCCTTGCCTGAGGGGGAACAACAACCTTAACTTAGAAGGGCAAGGCCTCAGGTATCATTAGCATATGAAAGTTCTTTTGAAGCCTGCCTTTTTCCTGACCTCCCCCTCCCAACTCTAGGTGTATAATTGGCCACTCCTCATGACCAAGGGGCAGTTCTTTCTGCCCACAGGTCCTCCCCATGCTTCAATAAAATTACCTTTTTGCACCGGGACGTCTTAAGAATTCTTTCTTGGTCGTGGACTCTGGACCTCACTTACATTCTAAAGCTTCATCAATAGCACCAAATTAACTTCAGTATCTGGTACATTAAAAAAGGTATAATGATAAAGAACAGACATGGAACCAATATCCCAGCTTAACAAAGTCTCAAAATATTTCCAGATACACTGCTCTAGCTAATATAGGAAACCGTAAGTCTCCAGCAGACTGACTTAGCCTCACTATTTAACTCAAGAACATCTGTTGTTGATACTGTCCACTGCTGAACCACCAAGGCCAATTTTAACTCACTGAAGACAATTACATAGAAACAGTCTACCTCTTCATATTTTTCTCTCACACAGAGATAATTAATCCAGGCTGTTTTCCCTTAATCCACCTAAGAATTCTTGACTTTCAGATCTTGACTTTAATCTTCAAAAGCTTATTTTCCTTTATTTCCTCTTATTCAACTTTTTTCCTTGTCATTACATTTTAAAAATAGAGTTTCTCAAACAGAACTGTGAGCTTTCTATTTGCAATCCTGCTCCTAAATCTCTCAAGAGCTCTAAGAGCAACTCCTGTTTTTACTTCAGACAACAAAATTCAATCTTTATCCTGAACACTCTGCTAGAGCCCCATCTTTCTTGAAACCCATGTCATCTTACCGGAGGGAGGGAGAGTCTCACTGAAACTGAGATTATGCAAGTACTTTAACAGTAATAACATGAGGTATCAAAGATAGCTAGAATTAACATGATGATAGTGGAACCAGAAAGAAGGGAGAAATGTGAGGGACACTAATTATAGGTAAAATCAATTGACCTAGTGACTCGGCTGATTATGGAGAATAGGTTGAAGAAAGATCCAAAAATGGTGCTGGAATTTCCAGTGTGGTAGCAGAGAGAATGGTGGCTGAGAAAGAAAGGAAAGAAAGAGAGAGAGAGAGAGAGAGAGAGAGAGAAATAAAGAAAAGAAAAAAAATGAAAAGAAAAAAAAGAAAAGAAGAGAAAAAAAGGAAAGAAAGGAAGAAAGAATTAAGGAAAGCAATTGGTGATGAGGCTGTGGCATTTAGTTTGTGATATGAAACATTGTTTAGTGTTTAAATGAGTAATAAGTATGTCTTTCTATTAATAACTTTATGTGTACTGTTAGCATCTCTAAAAATATGCTGCTAAATTTCTATTAAGAAAAAAGAAAACAAATATTATGAGATTTTTCTCTCACAAATGATTTCTAATAAATACCCTGGTTTAAATGATTGTAGTGTTAAGTTGAAGAAAAAAAAACCAAGTCTTAGGTAAGGAAAGTCATTATTCAAAAGAATTACTGCAACAGGGGAAAGGGACATTTGTGATAAGGGAAGTGGAACTATTAATTGCCATCCGGAGAATGCTCCCATCATTACATCTGCAAGTATCTCAAAGGTCAGGGAGCAAATGGCTTTTTTTCACAGGGTGGAGTAAACAAGGCCAGAAAGAACCTGGTATTAAGGAGTGTGATGAGCCAGGAGCATAAATAGCTAGCTGATCAGGGCATGTTTTTCCTAGAGGTCAGCTGGTTTCCTGGAGGAGCCGCTAAGGGGAGGCTGTTGGACTGTTCCAGTGCTCCACAGTGGGCCAAAGTTCAGGGGCCTGAGGAATAGAGAGAAGCTTGACTAAGGTTTGGCCAAGTAAAGTTAGTAGGCTGCCCAAGCGTGTCAGTAGAAATAAACAAATTAAAATAGAAAATAGGGGCACCTGGGTGGCTCAGTGGGTTAAGCCTCGCCTTCGGCTCAGGTCATGATCTCAGGGTCCTGGGATCAAGCCCCGCATCGGGCTCCTTGTCCAGCAGGGAGCCTGCTTCCCCCTCTCTCTCTGCCTGCCTCTCTGTCTTCTTGTGATCTCTCTCTCTATCTAATAAATAAATAAAATCTTTAAAAAAAAATAGAAAATAGAAATTTGGAGGGTCTCTATCTGGCCTTGTCATAGGTATATTAGGGGTCATTCTTAAGTCTTATCTTAAGTGCTATGAGGAAGGATGATTCTTTATAGTGAGCCATTTCCTAGGATACAAGAGGGTATGGGTGATTTCTTGACCATCACTGTATAACTTTATCAGTGGCATTTCAACCTGACTATACTTTGCAACAAGGAGTAGCTAAGTTAAAGTTTTAAAAATATATTTCAAGTAAATATTTGATTCTGGAGAAACTAGAAAATGTTAGTTTAGCCTATTTAAGTAATAGAAAGGCCAAAACACAAAGACTTTATTAGATCACTATGACAATGAAAGAAAATCTGACCCTCATTTGTTTTCTCCATAAATTTATATTGCCCATCAATTTGTTAAATGTTGGCTTTCCTCCTCTCCATCCTTCTCTTTTATTGAACTTCTTTGGATAATATTCTGACTCGTCCCTCTTCAGGTATATGCATTTTCTACTGTGGTCCCAAATAAGCCATTTAATAATGCCAAGAGGACCATTTTCAATGGAATGTTATTGTGATTTACTAGGTCTGTGAACATATTTTTTAGCGGGAGGAAGGGGAGTTTCTCTTGTACATCACACAGAAGTTGGCCCGTGCACTCAATAAAAGCTCATTATGGAAAGATTATAAACGTATAACAATACATTTTAAGTGAGATGCAATGATCCATAAAATTGGTGTGGCTAATTAGCAGATCAAATCTCTGTAAGAACTGGGTGTCTTTAATATCCTGCAGTTGCTTAATTATATAGGTATTTTACTATCCACAAATGTTTAGTAAAATTAAATAATAGTATAAATGTTCAGTGGGATTAAAGCAAGTGTGAAATGAAACCAAACAAAATGAGTTTATTTTGTTAATAGAATAAAGAGAATCCCAGTGTTAATATAACATTGCTCAAAATCTAGAGCAAACATCCTCTGAATCCCAGCCTCATTTCACATGTAATTAACCTTTCTCAATCAAGCTAAGCATCCCTCACACCTCCTCAATTGCCGTGCATCAACGTCTCGTCTCTTCTTCCACGTGAATAAAAGGCAGGCATCAATTTAGACGGGTAATACTGCCTTACACTATGCTTTCAGAGCATCATCCCAAGAGTGTTTTCAATACTGAAAGTATATTTTGAAAATCTTATTTCTTGCAGAAGTAAGAGACTTTTGATGCTAATGGACAACATGTTTTATTAGTAAAATCTTCTCAACTATTGTTCACAACTGAGGTAGACGTATATGTTTTGGGTCCTCTAACAACCTCTGGTTGATTTCTGGTGAACGCTAACAATTGGGGAGCAAGAATCCGTCATTTGGATGGATCCTATCCTCTTTCTACAGGGATAGAACATGGAACCTAGGCTTAGATCACCCGCATAGGCAATTCCCTGTCCTCAGAGATTGGTGAGCAGGTTGACTCAGGAGCCCAGTTGTTCCAATCAGGGTGATTATAAGGGCAAGTATGAGAGCTGCTGGGAAGAGAATATCTCTTTTCTTGGACTTGAACGTGAGAGAATGTGAGCTTTGGCTGCTGTAGCCATTCTGCTAGTACACAGATCTGAAAATAACACCAACAAATGGAGGAGAGTCCAGCCAGAAGCCAAGAGAAATGACATCCTTATGATGTTGTTTAAGCCTATAGATAGCTTAAAAATTCCTAACTCCTGGGGCACCTGGGTGGCTCAGTTGTTAAGTGTCTGTCTTCTGCTCAGATCATGATCTTGAGGTTCTTGGATCAAACCCTACATTGGGCTCCCTGCTCAGCAGGAGTCTGTTCCCTGCTCATGGGGGAGTATGCTTCTCCCTTTCCTCCTGCTCCCCCTGCTTATGCTCTCTATCAAATAAATAAATAAACCCTTAAAAAAAAAATTCCTAACTTCAGTTTTACATAAGTTACATAAGTCAATACATCTTTTTTTTTTTTTTAGTTTAGACAGTATTTACCATCAAAACCCAGAGTTCAGAATTAGACATGAAGCCAATGTAGTTGTAGCAACATAGTTAAGATCATGACTGAAGAATCATACAGACTTGGATTCTAATTCCAGTCCAACCACTAACTTCCTGATTTCCTCTGGAAAAGAAGTTTGAACCCAGGACATAGTTCCTTCTAGTGATTAAAGGGTCCATAAACATTTTTGTTGTTAAGCATTAAATGAATTGTACATAAATTATATACAAAAGACATATTAATAAGAAGTCATATTTTTAATTTTTATAATATTAATTTTACAGAGATTTCATAAAGGTTGAACGCTATGTAAGTGGTTTTGTTACAACTATACTAATTTTAGTCTACACACTGATTATTTACCTGTATTCTGAAGTTTCTTTAGCTCCTCCAGAAATGTGTTTAGCTTTGCAACTCAGAGACTTGTGTGGAGAGTTAGGTGGAAGAAGCAAAATTCTGTTCTGAAAATAAGGTCTTGTGCTTAAAACTGGCATCTGTTTTCACTAGTTTTGCCTTGGTGCTTAGAGACGAAGTAAAGTGACCTTCAGTGAAATAACTCATCACTGGGTAAATCAAAGGGATTTTGCAGAAAGATCGTACAAAAAGGTAAATATGAATGTTTCTCCACACTGTCCAATGAAGTGATATTTTAAGATACATTTCTATTCTCCTAATAATATTAAACAGTAAACTATAAAATTAGAGCTTATAAAAGGTAGCACTGAGGTATACATCTCTAAGAATCAGAAAAGGCACAAAAACATAAAGCTACAGGACTTCTGGGCTACGGACATAGAAGCAAGCAAAATCAGTCACAGTTTGGCACTTGTGGTTCAAAGGAATCTCTAAGTATTCCCCACAAGATGAAGACCAAGAGTCAGACTCTATGAAGTCAGTAGCTATTGCAAAACTCCACAGGGACTCTATTGTAGGAAGCTTGGCCTTGAGAAATGAGAGAACAAAGAGGGTCCCTTGACCAGAAATTGAACAAAGTAGTTCACCAGACTGGTGTGTTGTATGCTATCTTCTACACCACAATAGAACAGAAGCTTTATGTGTTGGTTCGGTACTAGGGGCATAGAGGCCAGGTGAGAAAACTTCAAAGACCACTCACTAGTAAGAGAGATGTGAACTGAAAGAGAGAAGGGAAAAAATAAACCAAAAATACTCCTTTCACAATAGCCTACTGTCATCATATAAGTTGATCCGAAATGAATTTGAAATTATGTACCGGTCTGAAAAAGAATTTGAAATAGAATTGAGTGTTTTCACAAAAGAAAGTTATAACTTTCATTTTAATAAATCAAAAATTATAAAACAAAAGCAGGTATTTGTGAAACAAAATCAAGTGTATACGAAAAAGAATAAATTAAAGAACTTGGAATTGATACAGATGGTTATTAACTTCTTAACTTGTCACAATAGACATTATGAACTTTATACTCAATGCAATTAAAAAAAAGGACATTGAAATATTACACTGAGATATTTATCTGAATCATAGCACAGAGAGATAAAGGTAAAAATAAGAAAGAGCAGTTTTAAAAGCACACCAAAAACTCCAATGTAAGTCCAATGATTATTCCAAAATAAATTGTTGAAAATGTTCAAGAGGCAATATTGGAAAAAATAATAGCTATAAGTTTTCATAATTGAGAAAACTAATCCTAAGACTTTTCAAATCTTGAGTAGGATGAATGAAATAAAAAAAAAAATTATACCCAGTGATATAATTGAGTGATGCTGCATTATTAAACATCAAGGAAAAAAATTTTAATTTTAGAAAATATGTATCATTTATAATGGAATAGAAATGGAAATTTCAGTAACAAGTAAATAATACAGTAATATCTTTTAAAAGCTAAGGAAAAAATGTCAACCTGGAATTGAATATAAATCTGAAATGTTATTAAAATGATGAAGGAATAGGGGTGCCTTGGTGGCTTATTCATTGAGCGTCTGCCTTTGGCTCGGGTCATGATCCCAGGGTCCTGGGATAGAGCCCCACATGAGCCCCGCATTGGGTTCCCTGCTCAATCGGAAGCCTGCTTCTCCCTCTCCCACTCCCCCTGCTTGTGCTTCCTCTCTCACTGTATCTCTCTCTGTCAAATAAATAAATAAAATCTTTAAAAAAATGATGAAGGAATAAACATGTTACAGACATTCAGAGAATTAATTCCTTACATACTTTTACTGAAAGAACTAATACAATTACTCACTTAGGAAAAGTAAGGTAATTCCAAAGGGAAAGGGTGAAAAAAATAAAATATTGAACACAAAACTTGATTAAAACTATTAATACATTTTAAACAAATAGTACTTTATGTCAAAATAAAAATAAAAAGTCTAAGCACTGATAAGATGGGTGGGATTTCCTATTGATAACAAATGTGCTAAGTTCCTTGTCATGCTTGGGAGACTAGAACAATGAATAATTTTAGACTGTTATTAAGAAAAATGTAATCTCATATACATGTATTTTTCAAAAGTTAATAAAATAATTAAAAATGTAAAGTGTGTGTAGAAGAAAAATAAAAATGTAAAGTATTGTAAATGATTGAAGTTAAGTTCTTATCATCTTAAATAGATTGCTATTACCATAAAATATTTTTATAAGTCCATGGTAGCCACAAAGAAAATACCTATAGAAGACACACCAAAAAAAAAAAGTGGGGGGTGGCACCTGGGTGGCTCTGGCATTAACCGTCTGCCTTCATCTCAGGTCATGATCCCAGGGTCCTTGGATCCAGCCCTGCTTTGGGCTCCCTGCTCAACAGGAAGCCCACTTCTCCCTCTCCCACTCCTCCCTGCTTGTGTTCCCTCTCTCACTGTGTCTCTCTCTATCAGATAAATAAAATAAAATCTCAAAAAAAGAAAAAGAAAAAGAACATAGAGAAAGGAATCAAAAGATGAAAAACTTAAACAAGGGAGCCCAAGACCTGTATACTGAAAACTACAATATACTGCTGACAGGAATTAAAGGCACAAACAAATGGAAGGACATCCCATGTTCACTGCTCAAAAAAATTCATACCGATAATATATGCATATAACTCAAACTGATCTACAGATTCAATGCAATCTTTACCAAAATCCCAATGAAAATTTTCAGGAAAGGAGAAAAGCTAACCTACAGTCACACAAAGAACCCCAAACAGCCAAAACAGTCTTGATAAAGAACAAAGCTGGAGGTTTCATAATTTCCAACATAAAAAAAAGTTACAAAGCTACAATAATGTGATAGGCATAAAACAGACATATTGTACATCAATAAAGCAGAACAGAGAACCAGATGTAAACTTATGCAAATATGGTCATACTGTTAATACAGAATATTCTTAATAATTCATCCAAGAACACTATTTTTTAAAATCTCCATGTTGGGTGGCTCAGATGGTTAAACGACCAACTCTTGTTTTTGGCTCAGGTCAAAATCTCAGGATCGTGGGATTGAGTCCGATGTGGGTTCCATGCTTGGTGTGCAGTCTGCTCGTCCCTCTCCCTCTGCTCCTCCTCCTCTCTCTCTCTCAAATACACACACACATACATACATACATACATAAAACCTTTAAAAAAAATCTTCACGTCGGTACACACTCTTGAAAATGAGGCAAGAAACAAAATTTAATAAACATTAGAAATACTTGATAAAATAGTGATGATTAAATAAACCAAACTGAGAATTCTGTTAAATCTAGTGGATTTTAAGAATGTACTTTGAATCCTACTCCTCCGAAGTGTCCATTATAATGATAGCAGGGGAGTAAAGAGGTGAAGAAAAGAGAAGAGACAATCATAAAAAGAAATATCAAACCGAAAAAGAGATATCAACACAATATTAGCAACTGGGAAGCAGATGCACCAGTGGTAATTAATTTGACAGTGTATTGAGGAGTCTTATTTGTGTCTTAGGACCCCAGAAAGTCTCAGGAATTAAAGTTTCCTGGCATTGCCATGGGAGAATATGGAACTGAAACCAGGAGGATTGTCTGAAAGGCTGGGTAAAATCAGGAAGGAAGTGAGATTCCTTCCTGTTCATGTATAATTAGAGATTTAAAATAAAGAAGGCTGAACCAGGACCATGGACTTCAGGTACCATAGAGTGGGGGGAGGTAGAGCAGGAGAGAGGCCATATGGAACTCCATGGATTCTAGTGAAAGGCTCTGTTCCCCCAGTTTGCCTCCAAGAACTCTGCCAGTTTTCATGTGTGAGAGACTGATCCAAGAAAAAGATTTCATCCATTCCCAATAAAATGGTTATGTCTTACTCAATCACTCTCCAGTGAAGCTTCTCAGGGAATTTTAGAACTTCTTATCAGCCTCTAAAGAAAGCAGACCACACTGGAAGGTGGCAGGGATGACAGAAGATCCTCAGAGGACAGAGGTGCCACAGACTAGAGAGCAATCAGTCCAGATGGAGTGGGAGGGAATCACTGAAGAAAAGAAAGTTACGCCACCTGATGAGTGTGTCTATTGAGAGTCTGAGGGTGCGTTAGTGAGAAGTACACTGAAAAGCAAACAAACAAACAAAATAACAGAGAAATGATTAACTCCAGGGAATATAAATGTTGCACTCATAAGTAATTTATAGTCCATGTTGTGGCTCAGCTGTGAATATGTTTACACAAATTAATGTAAACACCGAAATTCTGGATTAAACCAAGATCATGATACAACTGTATTTGTACAAGAAGTAGGCAGATGGGTGGGGAGGTGGGGCATGTGAGGGAACAGAATCTTCCTCGAACGTAATGGGAAGACAATAAATAATACTCTTATTTACAGCATATCATTCTGCTTACATGAATTCTTCTTACAGTTTTATCTTCATTTACAGAATCAGCCAAACCGCAGGGGCGCTCAGAGACACACCACCAGTCAGCTAGCACCTCCTCCTCAGAAATTGGAGTCCCAACCCCATGGGGCTCCTCTTCCAAACTTCTAATAATCTTAACCTCTCTCCTTTGTTCCCATAGCCCTAGAGTTGGCAGCTGCTTCGTTCAGTCACTACCTCTTTGCTAACTTCGTTTTCCCTTTTGCCTCTACAGTTATCTAGCTAAAAATTCTTTATACCTAACAATTCTTTATATTAAATTCTCTGTAGTGAAAAAACTGGTACGATTTCTGTCTCCTGACTAGCCCCAACTGGTAAAGTATCTAAAAATTAATGAATAGCAGCACACATTTATTGAATAGGAATATAGAAATAAGTAACAGTTGAAACCACCAGAAGAGTTGTTGGTAATTGCTATGAGAGGTTTTTGTTTGTTTTGTGGTTTGGAGTAGAAGACTTATTTCAAAAAAGATCTCACATGAAAATTCTATATTGAAACAATACAAGAGGAATTTCTCTGGTGAAAAGGTTGAATTTAGTTGTTAACCAGAGCTTTCGAACTAAGGCCTCTCCTTGGAAATCTATGGAGAAACCTGTGGAGGAACCTATGGAGAAAAGCCAATAAACATTTATAATATGGGTCACAAAGTAAGGAATATTAGTCTCAAAGTTTCATTCTTTTACTTAGCGGTATAAAATCCTAGGTGTGTGACTTATTAAACATTAGTTTCTCTATTGTTTGGTGATAAGCAAAATCTATTGGTGTTCTCAAGTCATTATGACAACATTAAAGTAGGATAAAGTATCCCATTCATATTTAAATGGTAGAAGGAGGTAAGAATTTAGGAAAAGCAGTCACTGGGACGAGAGGTGACAGTGAAGATGACCCTTGCACATTGGAGAGGTGGGAAAGGAATTAGAGTGCAATCACTTAGAAATGGAGTCATAAAATACAAATCTTTAAGCAACCAAATATTCAGGTAAGTCCACCATTTTACGAAGAGTTAAGACCTGTGAGAAAAATGGTTGGCAGAGCTCAAACATCAGTCTTGTCACCTGAGGATAGTTTAGACATACAGTAATTGCATCTTGTTTCCCAGTGTTTGTCTTAGCTTCCTTGTGTCCCACTGATACATTGATTCTGCCCCACAGGCTCCTGACTTCAGTCTTCAGAGCAGAGCATGCTGGGATAAGGGCTTTGTTTCCTCAACTCTACCAATAGAGTGATGTTGTCCTGCAAAGTCAGATTTCTAGGTACTTCAAGTTTCCTGTGGTAGTGGTTAATTATCCAAAGGAAACTTTTATATTTCTAGGAGAATTACCTCGAAGCCCTGGAGTCCCCGCAAGGCTCTTGTGAATCAGACTTGAAAATAAGCTTTGTCAAACAGCAGGGTCTGTCTGAATGTAGGTCAAAAATAGAAAACCCTTCAAAAGATTAGCAGCAACTGGTGAAAGACAAGACAGTATCAAAATTACTCTCAATCCCTTTCTTTCCCCTTAAAACTTGTTAGGAATACCATTGTTGCTGAAATCTACTGGATTTTAACAGCGTTTATGGTTCAAAAAAAATATCTTTCCTTCCAGTCTCCCAACCATCAGAGAAAAGCTGTAGGCCTTTATCCCCAAATTTATCAGACACTACAAGAAAAATGCAGAGTAGGATATAGAAACTTGTCTGCATTTTACATGTTTATGTCATATTAGAAGGAAATTGATAGGCACAGGCTTCTTTTTAAAGCAATGAACATAAGTTTCAAGGAAGTTTTGAAACAGACCTTAACATAAGAATCAGGTAACCACATTTGCAGGAGTAGTACACGTGATTCAGTAATAATTTCTAGGTTCTTAAAGTTTCTTCTTAATTTCTGTTGTTGTCCCAGACATAGAATCTTTTAAAAGCCATAAGTAAAAGATTTTTGAATTGCAAGAGTCTATTCATATTTTCACCTTCTCAGTCCAACACGTTTTAGCCTTTCAGTTTAGCTAAGCAATGAGAGTGGTATTTTTTTCTAAATGAAAACTAGCATATTTAGCTCTTTCATTCATACCTTAAATGAAGATAGTGCTAAGCAGCTAATTAATATTAATTTCTAGGTAGCTTCTTATTATTTCCAAATCTTCACAATAATGCTGTGAGAGGGGCGCCTGGGTGGCTCAGTGGGTTAAAGTCTCTGCCTTCGGCTCAGGTCATGATCTCAGGGTCCTGGGATCCAGCCCTGCATTGGGCTCTCTGCTTAGCAAGGAGCCTGCTTCCCCCTCTCTCTCTGCCTGCCTCTCTGCCTGTGATCTCTCTCTCTCTCTGTCAAATAAATAAATAAAATCTTAAAAAAAAATCAATGAGATGGTATGATTAGCCTTTGAATATAGAAGTTCAGCTTCAGAGGATTTAGCCTCCATGAGCAAAAGGAGGCCTGGAACTCAACTCAAGACGGAATCCATGTTCTTTTTTCCATGTCAAGATGCCTTCTTTGGGGACACCTGGATGACTCAGTTGGTTAAGTGCCCAACTCTTGGTTTTGACTCAGATCATGATCTCAGGGTCAAGTTCTCAATGTCCTGAGACCAAGCCCTCTCCGCCAACCCTTCCCACCCTCTATCCCCCACAGGCTCCCTGCTCAGAAGGGAGTCTGCTCAAGATTCTCTTGCTCTCCCTCTGACCCTCCTCTGCTCCACTTGCACTCTCTCTTTCTCAAATAAACAAATCTTTTTTTTCTTTTTTTAAAGAAAAAAGCCTTCTTTGGTAAGGAAAACACCTTGTTGATGAGAGTATATATTGGTATAACTTTCTGAAAATAAATTGATTCAGAATTTGTGCCATTTCTTATACTTTTAATGTGAAATTTCATTTCCAGGAATTTTTCCTGAGGAAAAGATTAGAAATATGTACAATACATATATTGTTCTTATTGAAGCATTATTTTTAATATAAAAATTGGAAACAACTCAAATGTTCAACTGCATAGAAGTGTTGAAATGTATTATGATACATGCACAAATTGGAATAGTATGAAAGAAACACAATGCATTTGAAGGATTCTTTATAGCTTGGAGATATGTTTATAACATAAACTGAAAAGAGCATGATAGAAGCAATGCACAGAGTATGATCTCAGTTTGAGAGTGGGGGAAAAAGGGTATCTTGAATAAGAAAAAAGGATTGGGAGCAAAATACCAAAATATTAATAACAATTATCTTAGAACAGTGAGATTATGAAAGATTTTTATTTTCTTCTTTTTTTTTTTTTTTCTTTTTTAAAGATTTTATTTATTTGACAGAGAGAAACACAGCGAGAGAGGAAACACAAGTGGAGGGAATGGTAGCAGGAGAAGCAGGCTTCCTGCAGAGCAGGTAGCCCGATGCGGGGCTCGATCCCAGGACCCCGGGATCATGACCTGAGCTGAAGGCAGACGCTTAACGACTGAGCCACCCAGGAGCCCCTTTATTTTCTTCTTTACACTTCTTCTCTTTTCCAAATTTCAACCATATGCATATGACTTTCATAATCAGAATATAAGCAATATTTATTTAAGAAATAATTTTGAATGTTTCAATTAGCATTCTTTTAGACTTGGCACTTAAAAAATTTTTTCTTTTGTTCTTATAGATATCCTTGCCTGTTGACACATCATTATGAATATTACTTTTTCGGATTGATTCAGCATTTACAATCACCTAACAAACATTTGGCAGAAAAATGCAACCTAATAAATGCACCTTAACCTTGTTAAGATGACGAATCTTATTTTTATTTAAATTTAGATCTGATTTTAGGAAACCAATGGTAATTCAGCAACCACTAAGCCTCTTTTAATTTTAGTTCTTTCAAATTTATGATTGGTCTGTTTTAACCATTTTCAACTGTATAGAGGTGATCTTTTCTCTTTTATTCTTAGACCTATTGCTTTTTAAAAACATAAATATAAGTATGTATACCTTTGTATTGAAGACTTTAATCCAGGAGTTTATACTTGTCTAGTACTTTTTTTGTCAAGATAATTTAATTTGTCTTTTAGTGTCTACATTCGCTTTACAGTGTCCAACTGAAATAACTTTTTATATAATAATGATTTGAAGTTCTCTTTAGTAAGTAGATGGGTTTACAATTAGGAGAAATAATAACTTTCATATATGAATGACTTATATGTCCCACACATTAATAGGATTTGACTATAAAAGCAGTCAAGGTAATATTAACATCAAGATCTCAATACTTACACTCTCCTACCTGTTTCACTGCATTCTCTTTATTCATAGTCTCCAGAGGTTCCAATCCAAGTTAGTGACATAAGAAGACCCTGCACCTCCTCCACCAAACACACCACGTAAGACCTATTTATAGAACAATTCCTCCTGAAGAACTGAGGGCCGATTGAACAACTTCTGCACAATCACAAAAAACCTCCAGATGTTTCTAGGAAGATCCAGGAGTAGTAGTTATTTACCCAAGCTCAGGAGAAGTGTCTTGTCATGTTATGCTGTTCTGGCCTCCTCTTCATGCCCTATTACATCTTCTGTCTTAAGAATGCTGGAGAGAGGCATTTTTGAAATTCTGAATAAAGTTAAAGAATGAGCTGGAGAAAGGAGGAATAGTAAATTATTTCTTCATTACCCTCAAAATATGCCAATACCATTATTTTTTATGATTGTAAGACTAAAAAGATCTTACTATAAAGGTATCTAAAACTGTAAAGAAAATTGTGTTTCCATTATCCCTATCACACATACTCTCAGATATTTTTAAAATACATGTGTTGAATTTATCTTTACAAAAATGGAAACAGAGTACACTTCCTTTATATACTTAGTAGTAAAAAGTAAACATCTTTCCCTCTCAAAAACTAGTTATATCATTATTTTAATGGCCATGGAGAATATTCCACTGATCAATTCCCATGATTTATTTCATGAATTCTTTATTTTTTATTTTTTTATTTTTTAGACACGCTGTGACATATTTGTCAGTTTTTTTTCCTTTAGGCTAAATTCTTAGATTTAATTAGATTTAATTAATTAAATTAATTATGCTGAAGGAGATGCATAATTCTGTCTTTTGTTACATATTTCAACTAAAAATTCAAAGAGAGAGATGCCTGAATGGCTCGGGGGTTACAGCCTCTGCCTTCAGCTCAGGTCATGATCTCAAGGTTCTGGGATCCAGCCCCGCATCAGGCTCTCTGCTCAGCAGGGAGCCTGCTACCCCTCCTCTCTCTGCCTGCCTCTCTGCCTACTTGTGATCTCTCTCTCTCTCTGTCAAATAAATAAATAAATAAATAAATAAAATCTTTAATAAAAAAATTCAAAGAGACTTCAAAAGGGGTTGGGTAATAAAACACACACACAAAGAACACATATAAACATTTTTCCTATTCCAGTTATTTACCATTCTATTTTGCCACCAACATATTCATTATTTTTTAAATTGTTTTAACCTTATAATATGTCACAGTAACTAGCAAATCCTCCATCATCACTTTTCCTGGCAATTTTCAGTTTAAGTTTTTTTTTAGAATGATTTTGTCGGGTTATCCCCCAAACCATAAATATTAGATTGAAAGCATATTTTTTAAGGTAATTTGTTTGTTTTACTGCCCAAGAGTGCTTTTGCTTTATACAATTTGCCACCTTAATTAACTGATTTTTCCAAATAGGTCATCACATGAATAATAAATCATAGCACAGCAATCATATTTTTAATGTTTATATCTCTAATATTGTTGCTTTGGACAATTGCGTTAAATAATAGTTCTAACATTGAGGTTAAATAGTGGTGTTAATCATGTATCTTCCTCCTGATTCTATTATTTTTAAGGATAATGTGGGCTTTTAAATTGAGATCGATTGAGATTTTATTCATTATTTTGGTCTTGTTTTGATGTGTTTTTGTTTTTTTTAAATCAATAATGGTTTTACTTTCATCCATTATGTTTCTGGTATCTGTGTAGTGAACAACAAATATTTTTCCTAGTGACCCCTTAACATGATGAATTATGGATTTCTTAACAATGATTCATCCTATCATCCTTAGAGTAAATCTTATGTATCCAATTGACACTGTATTGATAAATTTGTTTGTAAATATTTATATCTTCGCTAACATTCATAAGTGAGAATGGTCTGCATTTGGCATTTTTACCTGTTAAATTTCTCAGATTAAATTCTGAATTAAACTGACTCTATAAGATAACTTGAGAAACCTTTGTTTTTCAGTACATGCACAGGAAACAGTTTAAAAATCCAGTAATTGGGATGCCTGGGTGGCTCAGGTCATGATCCCATGGTCGTGGAATCGAATCCCACATCAGGCTCCTTGCACAGCTGGTGGAGCCTGCTTCTCCCTCTGCCTGCTCTGCCTGCTGCTTCCCCGGCTTGCACTCTCTCTTTGACAAATAAATAAATAAAAATCTTTAAAATAAAATAAGATAAAATAAAATAAAATAAAATAAAAATCCAGTAATTAACCTATTCTTCAATGTGCGATGGACATTATATTTAAACTTTCTCAGTAAAATTCCTTCCTTGGGAGTAGTTCTTTGATAACTTTAATTCTAACTGGTTAAATTTCTTTTCAGCTCTAATATAATTGGTTAAAATTAACTGTCAGTTATACTAACACATATATTCTTAAAAACTCTTCATTTAAGATTTCCAAATTTATTGTTATGAAATTCTATGTAATATTCATTTACAAATATTAGATCTTCTGAACACTAGTGCTTATATTCTTTTTCTAGTTTGTAACATAATAAACTTATAAGGGTGCCTGGGTGGCCCAGTTGGTTAAGTGTTTGCCTTTAGTTCAGGTCATAATCCCAGGGTCCTGGGATGGAGCCCCATGTTGGGCTCCCTGATCAGCTGGAAGTCTGCTTCTCCCTTTCCTCCCTTTCCCTCCCCCAGCTCATGCTCTCTTTCTCACTCACTCCCTCTCTCAAGTAAATAAGTTAAAATCTAAACAAAAAATTTATAGTTTTTCACTTTCACTAAGGGTTCTTACAGAACATTTACCACTTTTTAAAATCGCATCAGAGATTCAACCTCAAATACATCAAGTGAGGTTTTTTTTTTCTAATTTATAATCTTTAAATCTCTCTATGTTCAATTTCTTACGGCAGTCTAAGGTTATTGTGTTCCTTGCATGGCCTTTACACTAAATATTTAGAAATATTAATATGTATATTATAAATTATATATACTATTATACTATATGTTACATAATAATATAATATATAATGCATATTGTCTGGATATGATCACATAATTATGACCATTTTTATATCTGCTTGTAATTGTATTATGTTTTATGTTATGGATTTTCATGTGACTTTGGATTTGAACACATTCTATAAATTATGATGTAGTTTTTCCAATGATATAAATTTCTAAATGATATATTATATTGGCTTTAACAACTCTGAATCCTTTAAGTATTATTTTTAAAGTATTTTTAAATTTCTAAATGATTACATTTTTCTTGCTTTGTTACTACATTTTAGTTTTATGTGTGAATGTTGAAATTTGCTTTTTCCTTTAAAAAAATTAAGATCTATTAAATGACCAGTTTAAAAAAATATTTCCCATGGGTATTTGGAAAGATAGTGTGTATTTTAGTTTTCAGATATAACATTCAGATATAGCTATTGATATAGCTAATCAATAAATTGTATTACATTATTCAAATCATATATATACACACATATACACATTGACCTTTGAAAAATGAATCCGACATATTTGAATTATCTACTACTATAGAATTTCTGTAATGTGTCTCCACAGGTGTATCTTTTTTTTCCCTTTATATATGTTAATAAATTGCTAACCAACTACACTGGATAAAGAATACTTGGATCAAAATCTATTTACCTCAAAACTCTATATGTCTTTCTATGGCAGTTAGTGTTCCAATGACCAATCTAAGGGGCTCATTTTTTCATTATGTAAACAACACCTTTCATTCAGCCTTCATACTTTCTTAATATTTAATACAAAAATGTGTATTTCTGTGTCCCAATATTTAAAACTTCTCTCAGTACTTCTCTCAGGACTAACTAGCTATTGTTACTAATATTTTCTAGTACGTAGTGTGCATTTTAAGTCCATTTTCTTCTCATAAGTCTTTGAATAACACTTCTGTTTTATTTGTTTTGCTCTGTGCTAAAACAAAACAACTGTGTGTTTATTCTTCAGTGATTTTCTCCTTAATTCTTCAACTCTTCTAAATTCTTATATCTCTTGATTCTGTACATTACTGCTTATATTTTCAAAACACACGGCTGTCTGTTTTGTTTGTCATTTTGTTTTTGTTCGGGGTCAGAGGGTGTCCATTTTGGTTTAAACCCTACTTCACTCATCCCTATTAAATTTCTTTAGAAATTTCTATTCGCAAGTCTCTTCTGGTTTCCTCTTCATTTGCCCCTATTGTCTCACCAGGCCTTTCTTATTTTAAGATATGAATTAGTATTGTTTTTTACGGAGATTTCTAAGTAGCTGGGGTTTGAATCTTACTGTTTCCTGAATAAACCATTTTTCATAATGTTTTTGGTCTTCCAATTCATGGATACTATGTGTTACTTGTTATTGTGCAGAGAACTAGTTTAAGAACACTATTTACTATTTCTTTCTTTTTTTTTTTTACTTACCCACACTTATTTATCTACAAATAGTAAGTATGACTTTTATCCAGAAATAAAGAAAATCGTTTTCTCTTGGACCTCCTCCCTCTATATCCTTAAATCTTGTTAGAACCATTTTACAGCCCATATTTAAATGTTTGTTGCTAGTTCAGTGATCCAGCTAACCACAAGGACACAAAGATGGAACCAGAGCCATGGGTAACTCTGGGTGAAGAACCTCATGCTGCCTCCAAATGTGCACACTTGTGCATGTGTGTGTGAAATCACTGTGAGAGGGGCCTGGCTCCATATAGCCTGGATTCTTCCATGGCTAAGAAATAGCCTCGCTTCTTTGGCCCAGTCATCACTTCGATTAAACTGCTTAACTTAATTGACTGCTTCTCTAGTGTTCTGTCACGATGGGTCTTCGGTGGTGCAGTCTAGTAAAGTGATCCTTCTCTATTTCCAGTCTAACTTCAGCAAGCAGCTATTGGAGACATTAAAGATAGCCTTGCTGCCTAGGGCTAGAACTCCATACCTACCTAACAGCATTTGCTATGTCGACCTGCAGTTTCTTCTAGTTTCTGCTCAGAATCTGGGATTCACTGTCACCATGATTCTTATATAGCATTTTGTCTGTTTGGTTAATTATGTTTTTGGTTTGTTTTAAACAAGAGCAGACTAGTAGTGTCTTTGATAATAAAAAGGAATATAGAGAATTATTCCTAGATGTGAAAAAGATTATTTAATTTTTAAATAAATAAGAATATCTTATTAGAGATATTTTAGAGAGTAGTCTTCAAATACTTGACCTAAAACTGGTATTCAACTTATGAATTTGCAAATATGGGATGGACCTCTAAAAGGTATATTAAAAATATTTTTCATGGATTCTGATGTGTGGAACCTACTCTTCCAAGTTTCTGGAAATGTAACATTTGGAGAAAAGCAAGAAATTTGACTATATGTATGGAAATTCATTAAATAAAATAGGAGTGAGTTTAAAGCAAACTGATATTAAAATGCAAAATGTAAACATTTACATGAGTATTATTGTTTCTGTTGAATTACTTTCAATTGGTTCTTTAGATAGAAGAATTAAAAATCTTCATCTGAGAATAGATGTGATTTTTTATTTTATTTTACTTTTTGTGAAGCAGATTGAAGTCTTTTGGAATTATGTTCCAGCAACATGAATGAGTAGGTCTTTGGGAATCTCTTTCCATGTCTGGGACAGTTGAAGAAGGAAGGTGAAAGCCAACTTTTCCTGAAGTTATTACAGGTGGATTTCAAATATTAGTGTGAAGAGAATTACGCTTGAGTTGATCAAGATGCTTATGATCAGAAGCATATTTCAAAAGAAAAGAGTCTCTTATTCTTGACATTTATATTCACAGTCCTGACACAAACAAGAGATAAGCCTTTTTAGTACATGCAAAAAAACGTAAGTATTAAGTCAGATTGTATGTAATAAGTGAGATTGGTATTTAACTACATGACAACTCCAGGTGAATTTTTAAAAAACAAGTCCAAAGCCTACTCTTCCAATAATGGACTTCAGATAATTCAGCTGTATCCCAGCACCACTCATATGTTTTAGTAGCTTGCATATTAAATTTAAGGATAATGTTAAATCTAGAAGAATTTCAAACATAACAGACATCAAAAGAATCATAAAGTCTGCATTTATTTTAATTATGTGAGCTTTGGGAAGTTCTTAAGTAACTAAAATTAAAGTCATGACATATTTCTTTACAAACCACCTCTATTTTTAATTTTTATCTTTTTTTAAAAGATTTTTATTTATTAATTGAGAGACAGCACAAGCCAGGGGGAGGGGTAGTGGGAGAGGGTGAAGCGTACTCCCCATTGAGCAGGGAGCCATTATGGCTCAATCCCAGGACCTTGAGACAGAAGACAGATGCTTAACCAACTGAGCCACCCAGGTGCCCCCCACCTCAATTTTTTAAATGATTTTTGGACACCTGGGTGGCTGAGTTGGTTAAGTGTCTGTCTTCAGCTCAGGTCATGACCCCAGGGTCTTAGGATGGAGCCCCACTTCAGGCTCCTTACTCCTCAGGGAGCCTGCTTCCCCCTCGCTTTCTCCTTGCTGCTCCCCCTGCTTGTGCACTCATTCTCTCTTTATCCATGCCAAATACATTAAATAAATTAAATCTTTCAAAAAATAATTTTCATGTTTCTTTTCCCTATCACAAAGTTGAATTAATTGTATCCAAAGATTGGCCAGATGATAGGACAGACAGGATGCTTCCAAAAAGCTTTCTTACTTGCCTATAGTTCTCTTCAGCTTTTTAGAGGCAGGAAGATTACCCAACAGGTTCTCAAGTCTGCTTTTTCCTAGCTAGAGAACATCAGTTGATTTGCTTCTTCAAAGTTTAAATCCTGAACATAATTTTTAAATGAATTTATACTTTATTCTATCTGGTTGTGGAAATTTGGGTGTTATGGACAAAATAGGCAGAATTAGGGTAAAACAACATTACAAAGGATTCATTGGGACCTCTCACCAAGTTTGTTATCTGTTTTTATTCTTGGTGAGATTTAATGATAAGTTATGAAGCATGTTATTGGTATGACACATCATATCTCATTATCTAATACATTTATACTAACTGAGAGAAGGAAGGCCAAATTTCCTTGTTAATTTCCTAATTCCTTCCTCCCTAATGGCTGCAAGAACAATCCCATGAGGATGTGCAGGTAGAGCAACTTTTGGAAAATCTGCTCCATCCTAATTGGATATGTTTTTCACTTCTAACATTGAAATCATCTGTGAGATTTAGTCCCAATTTTAGAGGATGGCTAGTTTTACCTTCCAGCGATGCACTGTGTACAGGAGAAATACATTTACTATGTTTAAGAAATAAGTCAGTCCAGCCCTCTCATTTTGGAGACAGAATTAGAAAAGGAAGATGATGTTAGAATCTGAGAGATCATCCACAACTGGGTTCAAAAGTGTTCATGATGAAGCATGGCTAAGGAAAAAAGAATTACCCATTAGGTGACCAGATCTTAAGGCATAGATCAACAGTGTTATTGCTGCAAAGAGGACTCCTTTTAGAATTCCTTCAGTTTTACTCCAGAATCTGGACTTCTGCTGGATACAAGGGTGCAAGTTTCTCAGAACCATGCCTCCAGTTTTTGTTCCCTGAGCAAGCTGTACTTTATCTCTCACCTCCCAGTCCCATTCATGAGCCATACACTTTCTGTCTTCAGATAATAGAATATGTCTTGTAAACAGCAACAGTGTTTACAAAGTGTGGGAAGTGGCCATAAGACTAAAAAAATCATTATTTTATTTAGGTATTTACTTACTTATTTAAGGATTTATGTAACTTTTTCTAACTTCTTTATGCTCCAAGAACAAGAATACAAGATAATTTGTGGCTGACTCAGAGAAAAAAGGAATTGAGCCACCATATAAGTTATTAATGGCACCATCTATGCTGTAGTGGAGTTGTGATTGGATCCAGTAACCACAAACATAATATAGTTCATTGAATTTGTTTTAATATCAACTAGGTATATGAACTGATTCTTATAATGTACTTACATGTGAAGCAGACAGTCCTCCTTTT
This sequence comes from Procyon lotor, assembly GCA_028646535.1. Lineage (NCBI taxonomy): Eukaryota > Metazoa > Chordata > Mammalia > Carnivora > Procyonidae > Procyon > Procyon lotor. Next base: position 63,635,667 of record CM053605.1, read on the forward strand.
TATTGATATAAAAGACTAAAAGTCCCTTTAACGGACACAAAATAACAAGTTTTTGTCCAAACGTTAGAGTACTGAGATAATAGATTTCTATTATGTTTAAAGGATTTAAAAGTAAGAAGGCATTTATTCTATTATCTTTTGTATGTATAGATTATCCACTATTAATTAATCATACTGAGTTTTATTTTGAGTTTTGTTTCTTTATTTTAGGGAAAAATTTTCCTCACTTTATCCACATTCTTTCATCTGTTCTCCAATTTGTTCAACTTTTACAAGTGACTAAAGACACTCTTAAAAACGTAGTTGTCTAGGATTCTTAGGGGGTAGAGGGGGGCGGACAAAGACCAAATTAAACATGGTTGAATGGAACAGAGGTATGAAGCTATGTCACTGACATAATTGACTCCAAACACCAACAGCTTTACTAGGCCAAAACCTTACCTGCAACCACTCTTGATATTTTCCTGCAGCTTCTTTTCCCACAATTGTAGATCCTGATGTTGAGATGCATTTCTATCATTCTGGAATCTTAAGAACAAAGAAGCTACAACTTTTGTGAATGATTATAGCTGGATACTTTTTGAAAGTATTAACCAATACAGTTTTTGACCCTGAACGGTTGGTCAGCTAAATCATTCCATGCTGATTAGCTCAGAAAAGGATTAGAGGTGATGAAAAGTTTTGCCAGGCTATTTCATTCTAAAGTTTACATCTTTGGAAATATAGAAAGGACTCTGAAGAAGGTAGTGCTTTTGGAAGAATATGCTGATTTACAAGAAGCACTTTTTGACCCAAGACTAGAAAAGCTTTGGTAGGTTGGAAGGGAGGAGTGGAATGAGAGGGGGATGTGAAGCTTATTCTTCTAGACAAGATCAGATAGCTAAGAAATGCCAGAGGCAGAACTCATACTCAGGCTTTCCTGCTGTTTCCACTATAACTAGGGTAACCATGTAATTCCTTGTCTAACTCAGGGAAATTTCGAGAGTAAAATGAGAGCTTTTAATTGTGCCAGGACATTAATCCTAACCCTAACTAAAACCCAAAGCACCAAAGATTATATTTTGATCTGTTATACTATGTCTTCTGCTAAGCTCTTTTTGACCCTGAATCTTCGTCTTTATTGTTAAGTTCTGATTGCTGTAGCAGGCCTCCAGTATATTATGTTGAGGCTTCTTGTGGATGATATTCTTACACACCCTGTCCTTTGAGGAGACTCTACCACCAACCAGTTGCATGGGTTTGGCCAAGTTACATAACCCCTCTGAGCCTTGGGTTAAATTTGTATTATATGAAGTATCTCTTCTATGACTCAGTTCTATCCCCATTGTTCTGAACTTATTCTTTATCCTTGGCACTATTGCTGATGGTGCTTTGCTAAATCTCTGGACACTGACTCAGCAAAGACCGAGTCTTTTTGTCAGCTAAACTCTGCTATACTTTAAGGCCATAAGTAAGCCACACCTACTATGAAATATTAGCACTGATGCTTATTTATCAGATTATTAGCTTCTTGGCATATTGTTAGACTTGCTTAAAATACAGGCATTTCTATATAAATGGAAATGCTTTAACACTTTATCCTTTTTAATAATCAAGCCAAAGAAACTGCAGCCATCAAACTCGGGTGCAATCTCTTTTATTGAATGTGATAACATTACTGGGTAGCACTCAGTGTTCTTGTGGGGATTAATGCATGAAAATGCCATTTTGCATAACAATAATGTCAAAAGCATAACTCTGAAAAGGTCCATCTTAGTTATAAAACTCAAGCAGAGGATTGATACATTATCTTTAGAGAATTCCAAAATGCTTTGTGATTCTGCATTGTATAATATCTCTGACAAGATAGAAGAAGAAAGTATTCCATTTAAGTACACAGGCGCAGATCTGATCCCAGAGCTCTGTTTCTGAAGTCGTGTTTGTTTTAGGTAAAGGTCACCAAGAAATGCTTCTTTTGAAACTTCGATATTAGAAGAAAATATGGCAATATTGGGGTGAATGACCTTTGTGTTGATCACTCTGTCAAGAATCTATAAATATGGGCACATGAGAAGAGACTTGGCCTATATTCACAGATTTTGAGAACAAAACTCAATATTTGGAATTCTTGTCAACTGTGTTTTATTTGACTAATGCAGGCTTTGTGGCATCAATATTTAAAACTCTTAACAACATGGTCTTTTGATTGTAATTCTGTAAGGAAAAACACTACCCTCTCTTCTTTTTAGTACTGAGTAGAGTTGAAACACATAGTAGTAAATGGTTCCATATACTTATGGGGTTGCACTTGGACTCCCTTGCTCCTTGCAGTATTTTTTTGTGTTCTGCTGTTTATCAAGAAACACCATGTGAAAGTTAATAATAACATAATTTAGAGCAATAATTACATTTTTATTCAATAGCTGTGGGAAAACACTGGGTTGAATAATGAGATAAAAATGAGTGTCTCAGGCCTAACAGGACATTAATCAACGTATTAACTGTGTGGGCAAACTGATTTGAGACTGTTACGGCTTAATTTGTCTCAAAATCATTATTTTTAGTGTATTGCATAATGTACTTTAAAGTATGTGTTGAGCTGATCACAAGTAAGCATTAGATTTCAACAGAATAGATGCTACTTCTTATTATGTCATGAGTTATCCTCTTTTTATAGTGCACAGTGTAAAATCGATATTCCTGAAACTCTGACATTTCACAGCTATGATCAGATAAGGCTAAATTAGTTCTATAACTTCTCTACCTACATTCGGTTATAATGACCGAGTCTATATATTTTCATAATCCTAATTGCCAAAATATACTTATTATTCATTGTTGTTTTAAAAGACTTTCACAAAAATGTTTAAATATCATTGCAGTTTCAATAAGTAATACCAATTCTCCCAACTCAGGAATCTTTGACCAGTTTCACATGACAGGAATTCAATTCTAAACCCTGGGTCTTCACTTAGCCAGAATTTGAACCTTTGGAGGCCTCAACTACGTCCAAGGATTTAGCTGTCCCTGACAGTCTCCTCCTCAACTTTGGGGAGTCACTTTCAATATCCATCCCTAAGGGAAGCACAGCTTGGCTCCTCCTTCACCAGCCTGGGCAGAGAGACTTATTCCTTACCTGTGTTCCTACATAGTCTTTGACATTTCTTTAGCACTTATTACACAAAAGTGTGATTATTTGTTTATATGTCAGAATTCATTTATTTGACTCTTTGTTCCTTAAGGAGAAGGGCATGTCTATCTAACTTTAATGTGCCATAATATGTGGATTAATAAAGAGGAAAAAATATGCTTATATATATATGATATAAATATATACATATGTCATATATCATATATATGAGATTCACATAGAGATTAAATAGTTAATTTAAAAGTTGACTATAGCTAGAATAATTCACATAGAAGAGGAATAAGGTAGAATTCCACTTAGGGAGAGAATTGTTCACATTTTTTTAGGAAGAATACAATAATGGTCTTCTGTGCCAAAAAATATTGCAGAACATCATTCCTAGGCAAAGATAGCCCAAATGAAAAAAGTTTTAAGTAAGGGGAATTAAATTGTGCTTAAAAAGAAAGAGGGAAGGGGAGAAAAAAAGGAGTGGAGGGAGAATGAGAGGAAAACAGAGGAGGAAAGGGAGGAGAGAGCAGGAATTTTGAACTTTTCCTGTGAGGTAGATAAAAATTTGGGAACTCTGAGACTCAGAGAAGATTTGGAGAGAAGGTCAAGATGTCAGCAAACCAAAGCCTAGAGGGAAGGACAAAGTAGGGAGAAATTTCTTGGAAAATTAATACTAAATGATTAAGACATTGATGTCCCACATTTGACTGTAAGTTGTTTTCTGTTCTATATAGGCTGAGTTTTCTCTCATCAGAACAGTCACTGAACCAGCCTCAGAATTACTAACACAGCCCTTAATAGAGCATTCATCCATTAGTGGTGATACCTCACCCTCAGATGTTGAGCTCAGAGAGCTGCTGGAGGGTCAGATTCTTTGGCCCTTTATAGGACCTTGCAAGAATTTGGTTTCCACTCTGAGTGAAATGGGAACTATTGGTGGGATTTAGGCAGAGTAGCAACAGGATCTCACTGTCCAAGAAAATGTGTGGGGAAAAAAAGTGTTTCAAAATGAAGGTGCAATAGGGGATCCTGGGTGGCTCAGTCATTAAGCATCTGCCTTCAGCTCAGGTCATGATCCCAGGCTCCTGGGATCAAGCCTCGCATCGGGCTCCCTGATAAGCGAGAAGTCTGCTTCTCCCTCTCCCACTCCATCTGCTTGTGTTCCCTCTCCATTATGTCTCTCTCTGTCAAATAAATAAATAAAATCTTAAAAAAAATAAAAATAAATAAAGGTGCAATTAATTGTGTTAAATGCTGCTGAGGACAGAGAATTGACCATTAGATTAACCATTAATAATGGTATGAGAGAATGAATGTAGACAAGTCTTGATTAAAGTGGACTTACGCAATAACAGGAAGAGGAGAATTGGGGATAGTGTGTATACTGATTTGAAGAGTTTTGTCATGAGGGGGAGTGAAGAACTGGGATTATAGATGAAGACAGATCACTGAGGTCAAGAGATTTTTTTAAGACAGGAGAAATAAAATCATCTTTCTTATGGATAGAATCCAACAGAGAGGAGAAAATAAATGAAATAGAAAAGAAAAATAAGAGTCGTTGTGGGTGGTATCTTTAAGTAGTATACAAGATATTGGCCTAACATGGCCATAGAGATTGACCTAACACGGACCGTTCATCTACAGTGGGGGGCAGAGGGTGGAGTGCAGAGTATATGGATACAGATGCCATAGGTGAGCAGTTGTGATGGTATGAGTTTATACAAATTAGCTTATGAACGCTTAAATTAAAATAGGGTCATCAGAAGGAATGAGGATAGCTAAAAATGTATTCCAGATTCAAAGAAATAAGGTTTGAAATGAAACTGGGAAAGTCAAGAGACCAAGGAAAGCTAGTATGATTGCCAAAAAATATTAAAAAGGAGATCATTAGATTTGATAAGGACAAGAATTTTGCCAAGTTCACTCTGCTAAAGAGAGAGCTGATGTTTTATTTTATTGTCCCTATCTGTAGTTTTAGCAAAACCTGTCAGTCAGAGCTACGTCACCTGCAAGGGACTGGGGAGTGAGTGAAAAATAAACTTTCATTTTGTTGAGCTACTGAGATTTGGAGGGTTCTTTGTTAGCTAATGTTAAGTGAGCTAATACACACATTAAAGTCTCATCTGTTTCTTTATCCAAAATAAGCAGTGATATGAAAAATAAATTCTGTATAATAAAAAGATTCATAGTTCCATTTACTTGTCAAATTTCTGTGTATCTTAACTCTCAACCTATACTATTAATGTCTAGTTTTAAAATTCTTTGCATTTTTAGAGCATTTTTTTCCATAAATTGAGTAAATGGGTGGATAAGAATAAATGTCTGTGAAGATTTAATTAAACAATTATATTCTGTTACTTAATTCTTTTTTTTTTTTCTAGAAAGAAGTGGTACATGAAAGGCATGAGATTCTGTTTCATAATAAAATGTGTGTATGTACTGAAAGGATTCTGACAGGAATGTCTCATACACGATGAAATAAAACAATCCTCACACGGACTTGGATGCTGAATATTTCCTGGCAGTCCACACTGCCATATTTCTTCAATGGCTGTGTTTCTAAGCAGTGCATACTTTTGTTGGAGACCTTTGGGTTATGACATTTGCCTTTGCCCAAATATGCCATGGAGAACACAAGGTAATGTATTCAAAAAGAAATTCTGTTTTCCCATCTGCAGGAAACATACACATTCACTGGGAAGTGCATCAACAATGCAGATGCAATTAACTAGTGCAATAATTCATTTGAGTTTTCTCGTTATGAGCAAGTTACTATTTCAGCGGGTGATTAAAATGTAATTGCATTTCTTAGGGATATTCTTGTGTTACTAAAGACGAAAAAGTCAAGATCTCAAACTATATAGTGATTAGAACGTCTATACCTTCCTTCCACTTGCCATAATTTTCCTTAAGAATAGTGCAGATAGAATCACAAGCTATCATGTAAATGGAAGAAATATTGAAAGAGTATCTAGTTCATCCTCTTACCTCAAGGTCAAATTGTACCTAAACTTTATATGGCCCCAAGAGCCCTCCAAGGTTGAGGAAAATTACACATGGTGGAGCACATGTTCCAAGTCAAAGAGCTGACCACTTCCAAGGAATTTCTATTTCTTTCTTCCCTTCCTTCATTCTCTGATTTCCAAGCATGTTATTTGTGCTTGGAAGTAAGAATGGGTCCCTCCCTCCCTTCCTCCTACCCTCTCTCTTTCCCTTTCTTCTTTCTTCTTCTTCTCCGTCTTTCTTTTTTATTAAATACCAACAGTGACATCACAATCTCCCAGGTTTAGGTCTCATACTTTGTCTCTACAATTCAAAAAGGAAAACCTCCCATTTCAAATCTTTTCTTCCAATCTTTAAAATAAATTTTTTCCTTATTTGACTGTCATTATCCTCTAGAAACACAAGGGTGACTTGTGTGAGCCCTCCCTTAGGCCTTGACACTCACACTTACTTTATACAGACCACTCTGTTTCACTGAACTATGGGCTGTCACTTCTGGTCAATCATGCTTCACCAGTCTCCCCAGAACCTTCCCTGGTAAGCTCTACTGCTCTTATCCTTAAAGCTCACAGCCTTGAGAGTTGCTTGGTGTACACACAGGTCCGTGGACATAGATTCTGGACAAACAAATCTCACTGTGTAGTACATATTTTAAAATCCTTCCTTTTTACCTTCTATTCTATAGTGTTAGATTGTAGTCTTCTCTCTCCTTTGTGACTTCCCTATGTAGTATTTTCCTCACTATTATACTGTTATATGCCTTCATTTGAGAGCAGATCCAATCCTAGCCCTTTTCTTCAGACAGAAATTGAACAGACTCAGCCAAAGTATCAACAAGTTTTGATTTTAAAGATCTAATGAGAATTCCCATATCTCTAGTCAGCTACTTCAGTATTTAACAACTTTTATTTCCTGTGATTTATTTGCTATAATTTATTTGCATAGATGTATGTATCTGAAAGCAGTTCATTTATATGGCTAAACGATGTTTTGTTATACTTTATATTCTATAAAATATTTCTTACTGTTTTCTCTTTTACAAATGGCTGCCAATGTCCATGAATGATGTATCTGAATTGGTAGCACTTAGCAATTAGGTACTTAGCAATGCTAATGTCAGACGCCAGACAAACTGTATATCAAAGACTCACTTGATTTCACCTTCCGTATGCTCTGCAAAGCTGGCTATGGTTATACATTTCAGAAAATAAAAGGAAATAATGTTCAGAAGTTGGCAGAGCAACTTTGGGTGCGACACGCTGGAAAGAGGTCTTTAACTACCTGGCGTTTGAATCAGAAGTTTGGAAGAGGAAACACTTCTTAGAAAGCAAATAACCTTGTAAAATTTGTGTTCATTAGGTTTTACATTTTCTTTCTTGTTGAAGTATGCAAATGTGTATATTAAAATCCCAGTATAATAAAAAGTTCATTGGATTTATTTTGATTTTCATCAGTTCAGATGTTTGTAAATCACATTTAGCAATATACCACATACTTGGATTAAGGCTTACAGTATCTCTGATATTATGTTTCTCATTTCTGGCATTTTACTTGCCTTTTATTTTACAGTTTCTATCTCTCCCCAAACCCTTCATCTTTTCAGGCATATGTCCACCTTTTCTAGTAAGTTCCTTAACACATTTTTACAGATGAAAAATTCCTAATACCTGAGCTATCCCCAGGTGAGGTTTTATTTTATCTTTTGATGTGGGCTTATTTTCTTTTGCTTTTTTGGTGTGTGTTTTATAATTTTTGAAATGATGTCAGATATTGTGTATAAAAATAAACAACAGTTGAGACCAAGGTAAATAATACTGAAGCTTAAAAATGGGCATGGCTCTTCTTCTGTCCAGCCATTAGTTTGAAAGTTTGAATCCATAGTCTTAAAATTCTTCCAATGGTGTACAACTGGTAACATGCTTAGAATGAGTTCAATGCCTAAAATTTTTCTTAGAATTTCTGCTCCACTTTAGACTTTCAGCATTTGCCGAAAAGCAGCAGTTGGCCTGTCCCAGAGATGGGTCTCTCTTACGCTATTTATCATTCTCTAGCTGACTATTCTTTTTGGGTACTAATTCCAAGGCTCATGATGGAGATAAGGGGGAATCTCAGTTCTATTGTTCCAGCCTTAGGTAGGCCCTGGGCACCTGCTCCGTGGGGATGAAATCACTCAACATACATGCCCTCACCCCACAGCAAGCAGCCCCTGACTCCTACTCAGTGCTGGATTAGAATGCATATGGTTTTCCTTCCCCTCCCCACCAACTCCACCTTGTTTCAGCAAGGATTTTTAGTAATAAATGAGTTTTCCAAACTTCCCCCAGTAGAAATGGCTTTCACTTAGTGTTGGTGCAGCTTAAGCGTTAGGTTTCCTATGTTCTTCTTTTGAGGCACCCTGTCTTTTTCAGGCTGTTATCAGGACAATGATTGGGGAATGGTAGTTTGGTGTGAAAGGATCCCCTTGCTTTCTTCTATTGACAGGTATCTTCTGCTTTATATTAAAAAGGAGCCTAGAATATTGGGGATGTTCATGCCTGTTCCTGCCCAACAATGACAAAAAATACTATATTCTATTTCTTTAGGAACCAGACTCCAAATGGGCTTTTTAAAGATATCCTGCCCACCCTTAGACCTAAGCCAACACTACATGTCTGTGCTACTGAAGAGAATTCCATCCCGTCTCTTCCTGGGCAGTTTTCTTCATTAACATACAGTGTAGGCCCATGGAAAAAAGCTGGCTAGAACATATATTCCCCTTATGTCTAGCCTTCTGGCATCCTAAACTCTCATGTCACCCATATTCACCTTTAAGGGTTGATTACAATTTCGGGACACCTGGGTGGCTCAGTCAGTTAAGCAACTGCCTCTAGGTTTTCTCCTCGGGTTATGATCTGATTCCACTTATTGTGGAGAAGTTGTGGAATGGGTTACAAAATCATTGAGAAATGGACTATGGGTTTTCTATTCCTCTTTGACATTTGGGGCCTCTCAGTGCTTTGTATCTCTTTAGCTCATGTACTCATATTTGCTGTTATGATTAAAGTACACAACCCCTATAATAAAAGTTGCTGTGAAGAGAATGGGTGAGTAGCTGCTACAAATTTAATGCATCCACCAATTCTATTCATATTTGTTCCAAAGATCTCATATTTTCTATAACTCCCACATCCGATTAGTAAGCCTTGCAGGGTTTCTCCCAAATGTTTGAACAATTTTTTTTTTTTTTAAAGATTTTATTTATTTGACAGAGAGAAACACAGCGAGAGAGGGAACACAAGCAGAGGGAATGGTAGCGGGAGAAGCAGGCTTCCTGCAGAGTGGAGAGCCCGATGCGGGGCTCGAACCCAGAACGCTGGGATCTGACCTGGGCCGAAGGCAGACGCTTAACGCCTGAGCCACCCAGGCGCCCCTGTTTGAACAATTTTTAAACTATGCATATTTTAGACAATAAATTACTTTATGGATCCAACCCCATCTACGTTTCATCCTTAAAAGTTTGTCATAATTTTTAGTTCACTCTGGTCATCCTTTTATTCTTCGTCAGTGTATGGTTTTTTTTTTTCCTATCATTTCCAGGGATTTGTTGGTAGAAGGGAAGGTATGTATATTGAGAGGTTTTTGTTTGTTTTTTCCCCTCATACCAACAAATTCTCTGATTCTCTGATACCAACTGGGTGTACTACCTTAGAGTTAGTCTCAGAATCCATAAACTGAAGGGCTCACTTCTGAAAGTCTGCTCTCACTTCATTTTTAAAAATTTTCTAAAGATTCTTATTTTTTATTTATTTATTTATTTAAAAGATTTTATTTATTTGTTGGACAGAGAGAGATCACAAGTAGGCAGAGAGGCAGGCAGAGAGAGAGGAGGAAGCAGGATCCCTGCTGAGCAGAGAGCCCGATGCGGGGCTCAATCCCAGGACCCTGAGATCATGACCTGAGCCGAAGGCAGAGGCTTAACCCACTGAGCCACCCAGGCGCCCCTAAAGATTTTTATTTTTAAGTAATTTCTACACCCAACATGGGGCTTGAACTCACAACCTCAAAATCAAGAGTCACATGCTTTACCAACCAAGCCAGCTGGTGCCCCAGTTTGCTGTTACTTTAGAGATCCCTAGATTTTCTATAATCCCGTCTGACTTGGCTATGAAGTCATGGGTTCCAACAAACTAACCCTTCCATTATAGTTCTATAATTTGCCCAAATTACTCAAATAACTCAAGAAAATACTATACTAACTATTACAGTATATTATAAAGCATACAAATGGATGACCAGAGGTCCATAGGGTGAGGTCTAGAAGAGTCCCCAAATATACGAGCCTCTGTCTTTTTTGGTGGTGGTTGGGTGCATCATTCTGGGCTTGATTATCTTGCAAATCTTGCTTTCAAGGTAATTAAAATAATCTAAATTTCTTTCAATAATATGTTTTGCTCCAAAAAACACTGTTGAAAAATAGTTTTATATTCTGGAATATACGTATTTTTGTAATATATGTGTTTTTCTCATCCTAAACTGGGTTAAATTCATAGACTATAAGGATTCTAATTTTTAATATATGTCAATGAATATATAATAAATATCAGTGAAGCTTCAGCCTTGAGTAGAAGCTACATGGTGTGATTTGATTCACCTCAGCCTGCTGACCTTCTTTTGGAGATTCTAGAACACAAGCTGGGTATTTGTTCATATGAGTAAATGCAGGAAAATTGAAAAACAACAGTGAAATATGATACTCAAATTCACAAAATGATGAGTAAAAATCACCATACCTAACCCTCTTTAACATTTCCTAGGGTCTTCTGCTAGAATCTTACCGCAAAATCAGTGTTTAATTGCAAGGGAGGCTGACGATTGGTGAAAAGACAGAAAATAAAGAAAGAAATGCACACAAAGACACACACACACACACACACACACACACACACACACACACACAGTCTATCAGAGAAAAACAAAAGGCAAAAAGAATTTGGAATAAATATTAGAGTCAGTCAGTGGTATCTGTCAGAGGCTGTCAATAGTATCTTTGCCTAAATGGAGCACAGAAAAGATGGAGGTGTACAAAGGGTCTCAACAATCGGGAGCACTGGCAGAGAAGGCTAGAATTAATATTCTAGAACACTTTCCCATGTGTTTTACCTGGAATACTTCGTGTTACAAAATCCTTTGTGACAAAAGAGAAAGTTGAAACTTATTTGCAAAATGCAGAATTTCTATGGGACTTCCCTCTCGATATTAACATGTGAAAGAATCCAAGAAGTTTTTCATAAAATAAACACTTAAACTTTTTAAACATTTTATTTATTTATTTGAGAGAGAGCCTAAGTGAGCACACAGAAGAAGAAGAAGAAGAGGGAGAAGCAGACTCCTCACTGAGCAGGGAGTCCAACAAGCAGCTCGATCCTCGGACGCTAGGATCATGACCTAAACTGAAGGCAAATGTTTAACCAACTGAGCCACCCAGGTCTCCTTAAATGCTTTAATTTTCTTAACCTGTCTTTTCTAAATATTTAGACTATATAACTGTCTGTACATGTGCGTGTGGGTGTGCATGTGCATGTACACTCACATGTGTGTGTGCACACCTTTGGGGGTGAGAAAAAATTTTACTAAACCAGGGATGCATTTCTGGAAATGTTATGCTAGAAATTAAGGCTCTTATGTTGGTTTCCGAACTGAAGGTAACATAAAACATAAAGCATTGTCTTATCAACACTAATCTGGCAATAGCATGCAGAATTCATTTAGGTGGAGTGTGCGATGTTGCTAAGGCTAGAAGGGACTACTACGTTGGAAAGAACTGACTTAATGCAGGATTGGCGTGGAAGGTCCAGAACTAAGATTATAGCAGTAGCAATTAACTTGAGAGGAGCTAGTCAAAAAATATTTCATTACAAAAATTGTAAGATGTTACAACTCAAATGGCCCTTAGAGATCAGCTATTTCAAAATTTCACACCATGAAATATGATAGATTGCTATTAGTAGAATAGATGAGGATAGGGAACTGTAGAAGCAAAGAAGGAAAAAAAAGATGACTAGATTTTGAGTATATAAAACTGCAAGAATTATGACACCGTTATCATGAATGACAATGTGCTTCTTAGTGAAATCCATGCAGGACATGGTGAGTGTGATGGACAGTGCAGGATACAAATGGAGATGTCCCACAGTCACTTAAAAGTTTGAAACTGGAGTCTGGACAAATATCATGAGCCTTGAGAAATATATTTATGATAACTGAAGTCATTAGAGAACACTTTTTCTCACAGAAATAAAGATATGATAAGTAGAAAAAAATAGTCTAGCAAATCCCCATCATTTCTAATCTCCTTCCTTTTATTTATACATTGATCATATACCTAAATATTGCCATTTAGCAAACATAAAACAAAACAAAAAAACAATCTAGTAGCTACCAAAACAGTTCACTTTTACAAAGTGGTAAGTTCTTGAAATTGTGAATCCCTTTGTTCAATTAAAATCACAACTTTCAAAATGGTACCTGTACGAGTTTGAAAAACTCAAGATATGAGTGCATAACTAAAGGGCTGCAGGAACTCAGAATCTGCAATTGGAACTCTACCTCCTGTTACAACTCTTAAATTTATACTTTATTTAAATATTAAAGTTGTACCATTATATATTTAGCATTAGGGTCTAATTGCTGGCTTATTTTCTTCCTATGCCATACTCACTAGGACCATAACACTATGGGCTTCATTAGACATCAAAATACACAAATTTCACTATGCACACTGACAAAAAATTGATTCACCCAAAATAAAATATCAGAAAATAAGCTTAATTTGCAACTGTGCTGTGATTTTATGTCTTCTTTTTATAACTCACATAGACAAGACTCAGGAGAGTATCTAGAGTATCTAGAGATGCAATTTCTAGTAAAGATGATTCTCTGAATCACAAAGAGTCTGAACAAACTTTTTGTTTTGTTTTGTTTGGGTTTTTACTTTTAATTTTTGTTTTGTTTTGTTTTGTGGGCTTTTTTGGTTTTGGTTTGGTTTGGTTTGGTTTGGTTTGGTTGTAGAAACTGAGTCTAAATGTATATGGAAGTGCAAAAGACCTAGAGCAGCTGTGATGGTTTTTTGGTATATCAACTTGACTGGGTTACAGCCCCCAGTTATCTAATCAAACATTAATCTAGATGTTTCTGTGAAGGTATTTTGTGGATGTGATTGTAGCCCATAATCACTTGACCTTAAGTAAAGGAGATTATCTTAGATAATCTTTGCAGGCTTGATTCAATCAGTCAAAAGATCTTAAAGTAGAGCTGTAGTTTCTCTAAACAAATTTTTCTTTGCTGTGGACAGCAGCTTCCACTGGTGCCTGAGTTTAAGCTTGCTTTTCCTCGTAGAGTGACCTACAGATTTTAGAACTGCCTGGGCAGCCCCTGCAATCACATAAGCCAATTCTTTGTAATAAATCTCTTGATATTTATCTCCTACTGGTTTTGCTCACCTGGTTGAACCCTAACTATTATAAGATCCAAGATACTTTTTAAGAAAAGAAGAACAAAGTTGAAGGACTTATACCACTTGACTTAAAAATGTGATATAAAGCTACAGTAATCAAGTCTTGGTATTGAATCAGAATTGAGAGATCAATAGAACAGATCTGAGAATTCAGAAATGAAATGAGTTTTCAAAAACATGCCAAAGCAAATCATTTGGGGAAAGGACAGTGTTTCTAACGAGTAGTACTGGGACAATTGGATATCCATATATAAGAAAATGAGCTTAGGTCCCTCCCTCACACCATATACAAAAATTAACTCAAAATCGATCAAAGATCTAAATATAAGAGCTGAAAATATAAAATAAAAACAAACATAGGATAACATCTTCACGACCTTGGGTTAGACAGAGTTCTTAGACATGACACCAAAAAAACAAACTATAATAAAAGAAAATGATCAATTTAGTTTCATTAAAATTAAAATCTTTGGTACTTCAAAAGACCCTTTAAAAAAACGAAAAGACAAGCAAAGTACTGGAAGAAAATATTTGCAAATTACCTATTTCATAAAGGTCTTGTATCCAGAATATATAAAGAACTTTTACAACTCAGAATAGGAGCATAAACAACCCAATCAAAAAATGGGTAAAACTTGTATAGGTATTTCACCAAAAAAGATAGAAAAATAGCTGAGAAGCAATGAAAAGTTCCTTAACATTATTAGACATTAAGGATGTGTGTATAAAAATCATTACAAAGGGACACCTGGGTGACTTAGATCGTTAAGTGTCTGCCTTCAGCTCAGGTCATGATCTCTGAGTCCTGGGATGAAGTCCTAAGTGGGGCTCCCTGCTCAGTGGGGAGCCTGCTTCTCCCTCTTCCTCTGCCTCTCGCCCTGCTTGTGCTCTCTCTGTCTCTCTCTTTTTCTCAAATGAATAAATAAAATCTTTTAAAAAAATCATTACATATGGACTGCATACCCACTAGCTCGTGTATCATAAAATAAACAGACAATAACAAGTGTTGGTGAGGATGTCGAAAACAAAAACCCTCACATGTTGCTAAAGGGACTGCATAATGGTACAGCCACTTTGAAAAACAGTTTGGCAGTTTCCTAAAAAGTTAAACATAAATTGCCATATGTCCCAGCAATTCTAGGAATCCTAAGAGAAATGAAAACATAAATCTACACAAATAATTATACACAAATATTCATAGCAGCATTATTCATAAAACTGAAAAATTGGAAGCAATCCAAATGTCTATTACCTGGTAAATGGATAAACAAAATGGAAGGGACTTCAACATAGAATACTATTCAATACTAAAAGGGAATGAAATACTGAGTCATATTACAGCTTTGGTTATCTCAAAATACTAAGTGAAAGAAGTCAGACACAAAATATTTGATTTTGTATATATGAAATGTCCAGAAAAGCAAATTTATAGAGATAGAAAGCAGATCAGTGATTTTCTGGAACTGGGGGTGGGAGTGGGATTGACTGTAAATGGGCTCAAGGAATTTAAGGAATGAAGCAAGTATTCTAAAACTGGATTATGGGGATAATTGCATAATTCTACAACAATTCAGAAATCATGAATTATAGACTTATAATAGGTGAGTTTCATGATATGTAAATCCACACATAAATAAATAAAACTATAAAAGTTATACATGCATTATGATAATATTATATGAACGTTGAAAATATTTAAAGAACTTATACTATTTAAGAAGAAATACTTTAAAAATATAACTTATATGGGAAAGTAAACATTAAATTCAAGATCAGATTTCCTCAGGGTAAGGAAGGAGGCCAAAGGGGAAGTGGCTTAAATTCTACCTATATTTTTACTGAAAAAATATAAAACAAACAGAAAAAAGTTAAGGATTTTAAGCAATCCTATCATAACACTGTTAACATTCTATTAGGTATATGTATCTATTTGGTTTTAAGAAACTTATCATAAAGATAAATTTTACCATATAAATTTATTGGCCTAAGTAAGTTTTTCCAAATATTTGCTTGATTTGGATCATTTATAAAATAATACATTCTGCTTTATTCTATTCCCAATATTATATATAAGGAGTGTTTTTTCATATATTTAATTTCCTACCAAAACATCATTATCATTGGTAATATAATTTCCCACCGTATAGGTATACCATCATTTAACCATTCCTGTCAGTGATATGAGTTGCTTACAGAAAGCGAAAGTTTAGTTATTATAAATCAGCACCTTATGTGTTTGTTTATTTTTTTATTTATTTTTAAGATTTTATTTATTTATTTGACAGAGAGACACAGTGAGAGAGGGAACACAGGCAGTGGGAATGGGGAACAGGCAGGGGGAGTGGGGAATATAGGCAGGGGGAGTGGTAGAGGGAGAAGCAGGCTTCAGGCTGAGCAGAGAGCCTGATGCTGGGCTCCATCCCAGGACTCGTAGATCACGACCTGAACTGAAGGCAGATGCTTAACGACTGAGCCACCCAGGTGCCCCTATTTATTACTTAATTCTAACTCATCAAAATAAATCTAAGATAAGGCTATAACTTGAAGTTTTTTTAGCTAATTATTTTTAAGGCATTATTTATTGACTATTTTACTTTTCCCATTCATTTAAACATTACCTTATGCATAACAAATAATAGATTAAGCCGTATGAAATTTCTAATTTTGTAGACCCAGATAAAAAAAATTAAATGTCAGTAATTTAGAATAGTTCAATCTAGTTAATATAATAGGACTATTCTGCTTTTCTGATTTTTTAAGTTCTCCATTATTATGACGCTATGCTAATTACATAAGTGGGGCCATTCATTTCCTCCTTTTTCCCCTTAAATTAATGACTATTTTTCAAACATATTCTTTCATATATATGTTCTTTCTAATATATATATTAGATGTATTCTGTCAGATTCCCCCAAATATTCCTTTATTTTAACTTGAATTGTGACATGCCCTTAGGTCAATTTTGGGAAAAACTACATTTACACATGCTGAATATTTCTCTTTATTTGTCTGAATAGTCTTGTAAATATTTTTCTGTGGCCCATACATTTCATGTCAAGGTTATTTTCCAGTATTTTATAATTTTTTTTCTGTGAATGAGAGAGTATTCATTCTATTTTCTACTGATTTATAACTTGTATAACATAACAATGGTTAATATTTATTATGTATATTCTACTTGCTGGCTACCATTTCAACCAGTTTTCATGAGACCTCTGCTGTAATCTTCACAACATGTGAGGCAATTACTAGTGTTAGCTCCATCTTTAGGAAAGAGGAAACAGAGGCAATGAAAGGTTAAAAGACCGATCTATTCTACAACCGCTAGTAAGAAACTATTTAAATGTAAAGAGTTAAATTATAAGGTCCTAATTCCAACCTCAAATCAAAACAATTTTTACTTATGTTCATTTATTATATATCCTGTTACATAATCAAATTCTTTTTTTAAAGACATTATTTATTTGAGTAAGAGGGAGAGAGCATGCATGAAAGAGTGTGCACCCGCCGGTGGGGGGAAGGGCCAGGGGAGGTAGGAAACCTGATATTGGGCTTGATCCCAGGACCCTGGCATCATGATCTGAGCCAAAGGTAGCTAGATGCTTAACCAACTGAACCACCCAGGCACTCCCATAATTGAATTATTTTATTAGTTATAACAGTATTTTAGGTGTAGTTGCAGCTTCTCTAGATTCGTCAGTTATATCTTGAACTATAGAATGAAACTTTCATTTGTTTCTGTCATCCTTTCTCCACTGAACAGAGAAAGATTCTTTTGTTCTTCCTAGATCAGGGATGTTTTTATCTCTAACGAAGGGGTGCATGTGTGTGTGTGTAGGTGTGTGTGTGTGTGTGTGTGTGTGTGTGTGTGTGTGTATCTCCTATTTTAATCCAACTGTGAAGTTCTTGAGTTGTAGAGACACAGTCAGTCAATACTTTGAACTGCCTAATAAATGTATACTGTGCTGTTTCATGCCACGCAGTCTTTTAATCTGAAATACATAGGCAACATGCTGAGTATTAAATAAAAATTTATTTGATCATATGTATGTATTAACCAAAAACTTTTAAAATTGCATGGTTCTGAAAAGGTCCATAGAAGAAAGCAAACACATATTTAGCCTTTACTCACATAACACATAATATGTGTTAACTTACATATATTTAGAAGTCAAAAAGCAAGAGAACAGTCTACATACAAACATCTATGCATGAGAACCTAATTACTATAAAATTTTACTAACAGGCTTATAAAACCCCTTTTACAAAAATTCTAATTTGAAGTTACAACAAATAGTTCTGCATAGCAATTAGGCATGTTTTTGCAACTTACTCTTTAAGCAGTTCAGATGGTAATAGGGGAGAAATTCAGCTTATGTGATTTTGATGTGTGACAAATCCAAGAATTGACAGGACCATGTAAATCATGTGTATTATCATGCCTCATCTGAATGTCTCTACAACGTACACAAGTTGAAGGATTAAGTGTGAGAAGAGCTTTCAGAGCTGAATCGGTGCTGGGGGCTGTCTTGACACTGATTAAGACGCTGACAGAGCGCACAAAAAACCATTTGTTGGCATGACATGTCAGATGGATGAAGAATCAGTCTTTGTCTATTGAGCTCAGTTTTCTTTCAAACTGACTTACAGATCAGCTGCAGTATTTTCAAGGCAAAATAGTACATTGATTTTTAATACGGGCATTATGCAAAATACGTAGTAATGAAAACTTTTTAAAGAGGCTTTTCTATATAGCATTAGTAAGCACAATGAACAATTGTGCACTAATTGAACAGTATTTCCTTCCATCTTCTACTTCTAAGAGCCACTCTTTAAAACAGTAGCTCCCATTAAAAGGCTAATTCTCTTTCTACCCGTGAATAAACTGTGTGGTGAGGTTTACTTTTGTTTGGCACCGAAAAATCAATGATGGAAAATTGGAGCTAACAATATGTTCTGATTATTCCTATGGTATACAATATTCTCTGAATGTGACAAACCATGTTTATCTCAGTAGAGAGAGCAAGTGAGGGAGGGAGAGGTTCCTTGTGATTTATTGGCATGTGTAGTGCTGTTAAATAGCCATTTTATTTTTCTGCTTTGACAATGGCGTATTTTATTTCACTTCTAAGGCTTATGATTTTCATATGCAAAATCTTACCTAAATGTTTATTGACTATGAGAAATAAAAGTCATTTGGAGCAGTAGTTAAGATCATTGGGTCCACCAAATTTTATGTGTCCCTTGTTACTATTCTAAATCATATAGTTTTCCCATTGTTTCTGGGTGTTTCAATCTAAGATGTTGAAAGTGGCCTATTTCCCACATTTCTACATTTTAAAAATAATTGTAGCACAGACACATTATGGTTCTAGCAAGCCAAACTTTCCAGTTAAGAAAGATTGCAAGATTACCTCCATATGCATCCTTCTTCCTACAATAATTCTTGAGTTACCAAGAATTATATAATATGCTTGGTATCTTGGATTCTTGATTCTAATCTTGGATTACCTTCATATGCATCCTTGTTCCTACTATAACATCAGTTAATATATTAATACACAGCTGCACTACCTAATATATCTCACTATAAAAAAGGACATATTCCAAGGAATCATTGTATTAATATCTCCTTAGTGATAATTTGCATATGCCCATGGAAGATTTTTTTAACGGTATCATTGTTGTTTTAATTTTTTAAATTATTTATTTATTTGTTTGTTTGTTTGTTTATTTATTTATCTGTAAGCTCTAACCCAACATAGGGCTTGAACTCACAACCCGAAGTTGCATGCTCTAAAGACTAAGCCAGTCAGGTGAAAATATTTTTCTAAAAGATGTGAGAACCAAAAGACCACAAACACTCTCTTACCCAATCTTACATGAGGTCAAAACAACAACAACAACCAAGAGTTGAAGAAAAAGGGGAACCTGGGTGGCTCAGTTTTTAAGCATCTGCCTTTGGCTCAGGTCTTGATCCCAGCATCCTAAGATGAATCCCCACATTAGGCTTCCTGCTCAGCAGCAAGCCTGCTTCTCCTTCTCCCATTCCCTCTGCTTGTATTCCCTCTCTCACTGTCTCTCTCTGTCAAATAAATAAATAAAATCTTAAAATCTATAGAATCAATGCAATCCCTATCAAGATTCCAGTGACACTTTTTTTTTACAGAAGTAGGAAAAAATACTTCTAATATTTATATGGAACCACAAAAGACCCCCAAACGCCAAATAAATCTTAAGAAGAGAGAACAAAGCAGGAAGTATCACCTTCCCTGATATCAAACTAAGTTACTATGAAACCACAGTCATCTAAAGAGTATAACACTGGAGGTAAAACAGTCAAACTGACTAATGGAATAGAAAAGCCCACAAATAAACCAAAGTCTATATGATCAACTAATATTTGACAAGGGAGCCAAAAATACTCAGTGGAGAAAAGACAGTCTTTTCAGTAAATGGTGCTGGAAAAACTGGTAATTCATATATAAAAGACTGAAACTGGATCCGTATCTTTCACCACTCACAAAACTTAACTCAAAGTCGATTAAAGACTTAAATGTAAGACCGGAAACTATAAAACTGCTGACAGAAAATGTAGGAATAAGGCTCCTTACAAGTGTTTTGGTAATGACTTTTTTTGTATATGACACTTAAAGTACAAGCAATAAAATTAAAAATAAACAGTAGGACTATTTTGAACTAAAAAATTTTTGTGCAACAAAAGACACCACTAACAAAGTGAAAAGACAGCCAATGGAATGGGAAAAAAAACTTGCACACCATTTATCTGATAAGGAGTTGCTACACACACACACACACACACACACACACACACACACACACACAAACTCTTAACTCAATAGCAAAAACAAATAACCCAATTTTTAAAAATGGACAAAGGACTGAAAGACATTTCTCCAAAGAAAATGCATGAAAAACAAGTACATGAAAAAATGCTCCACATCAGTCGTCATTAGGGAGATACAAATTAAAATCACTGTGCAATATCATCTCATGACTGTTAGAATGACCATCACCAAAATGACAAGAGATAACACCTGCTGGTGCAGAAGTGAAGAAATGGTAACACTTGTGACCATTTGCAATTTATTGCAATACAATAAAAAGGTCAATACATAAGATAGATACACACACACATGTATGAGACTGGTAGGAAAATTTAAACACCAATGGGCTATAAGATGATATTAATACATTGCTAGTAATTATTAAATGAAATATAATATTATATGTGAGGACTGTTGATTGGTACAGCCACAATGGAAAACAGGATGGAGGGTCCTCAAAAAATTAAAAATAGAACTCTCATATGATCTAGCAATTCCACTTTTGGGACTATAACCAAAGGAAACAAAAATGCTAATTTCAAAAAAAAAATCTCCATATCTGTGTTCATAGCATTATTTACATAGCAAAGATATGACAATAACCTAAGTGTCCACTGATGAATGAATGGATAAAGAAGTTGTGGTATATAAATACAATGGAATATTATTCAGCCATAAAAAATGAGAAATTCCTACCATTTGTGACAAGATGGATGGACTTTGAAGGCATTATGCTAAGTGAAATGTCAGACAGAGAAAGATAAATACTGTGCGATCTCACTTATATGTAGAATCTAAAAACGAACAAACAAAACAAAGCAAAAACAAAGATAAACTCATAGAAAAAGATAAACTCATCAGACTTGTGGTTACCAGAAGCAAAAGGTAGAGGGAGGGGAAATTGGAGGAGGGTAGTCAAAAGGTACAAATTTCCAGTTATAAGATTAATTAGTACCAGGGATGTAAGGTACAACATAATGACTATAGCTAACACTGCTGTATGATATACAGGAAAGTTAAGAGAGTTGTCATCAAAAGGAGAATTTTTTTTCTTTTTTCTTTTTTTTCCTTTTCTTTTTATTGCGTCTATATGAGAAGATGGATATTACCTGAACTTATAGTGGTAATCATTTCACAACTGATGTAAATCAAGCCATCATGCTGTATGCCTTAAACTTATAAAGTTATGCATATCAATTATTTTTCAATAAAACTGGAAAAAATAAAAATTTTGTTTAAAAATGAACTAAATCTGGGGCGCCTGGGTGGCTCTGTGGGTTAATGCCTCTGCCTTCAGCTCAGGTCATGATCTCTGGGTCCTGGGATGGAGCCCCGCATTGGGCTCTCTGCTCAGTGGGGAGCCTGCTTCCCCCTTTCTCTCTGCCTGCCTCTGCCTACTTGCGATCTCTCTCTCTGTCAACTAAATAAAATCTTTAAAAAAACAGACATAAAAAAATTAAAATGAAATAAATCTGATCAAGGCTCTAGGTTAAATATCAGAAGACAAAGAAACATATCAAAAAAATGCAATAAAAAGGTCAATACATAAGATAGATACACACACACATGTATGAGATAGGTAGGAAAATTTAAACACCAACAGGCTATAAGATGATATTAATACATTGCTAGTAATTATTAAATGAAATATAATACTATGAGCCCATCTTCAAGAAATGTCCTTCTATATTGAATTTTATTTTATGTTTTTAAGTAAGCTCCATGCTGGGGTGCCTGGGTGGCTCAGTCAGTTAGACATCTGTCTCCAGCTCAGGGCCTGATCCCAGGGTCCTAAGATAGAGCCCCACATTGGGCTCCCTGATTAGCGAGGAGTCTGCTTCTCCTTCTCCCTTTGCTCTTGCCCCCTGCTTGTACTTTTTCATGTGCTCTCTTTCTCTCAAATAAATAAATTAAATATTAGAAAAAAAAGTAGGCTCCATGCTTGATGTGGGGCTTGAACTCATGACGCTGATATCAAGACCTGAGCTCAAGAGTCAGATGCTCAACTGAGTGAGCCACCCAGGTGCCCATATATTGAATTTTTACATGTGAAATTCTATGGTGCTTGGGATTTGCTTCAAAATAATCTGGGAGCGGTAAGTCACTGGGGTATAAAACAATATTGGATAGGAGTTGATAATTACTAAAGCTGTGTGATGAGTACACTAGGGTTTTTTACATTATTTTGTCTATATGTATGAAAATTTCCATAAAAAAAGCATTTTTAAAAGATAAGCAGAAGAACGTACCTTGCGGTTTTTAAATTTCAGTTCCCTATCTGGAAGACTTTTTAGTATTTTCTGTATTTGAGGTTTTCTGCCTTATTGGTATTCCTTTGTACTTGTCCATTGAAAATTAATATCTTTGCTTTCGACTATTCCCCTGATTGCCAAGGCCATATAGATTTTTTTCATCTGAAGAAAAAGCTGTCCTCTTAAACTTGGGGTTATTCTTCATAGTTCTTGACATAGCATATTTATCAATACTGCAAAATAACTCTTATTCTAAGGAAGAAATGTCTTGACTCCAATTCCGAATTCAAGTTTCTTTGTAGTTCATGATGGAAGACACAGCAACCTTACTTGGCTCAGTTCGACAATTTAGATGATATTATGTAGTTACTACTTTATCTTATATATACTACAATAGCACTGCAAGTAATTAGAAATTAATAAGCATCATCATATCAAGAATAGGATGCACTCATTTTTACTATGCTAATGACTTATAAGTCATTTTATAATCTTTAATCCATTAAAGTGGAAGTGTAGTTATAGGACATTTCTGAGCTTAATACACAGTGTAACATGGAGAAACTACCAGAAACAAAGAAGCAATAAAACTACATTTTAGGTTTTATAGAAATGTTAAAGTCATTCAAATTATGCTTCTATCTATTATATACCCAACAACTATGTATGTACAATTGGAAGCATTTGAATTTTAATTTTATGATATATGAAATTTCATTCTTAATTTCATCTAAATTATTCATAAGAAAGTATTACATATCTCTCTAAAAGATAATATTTTCCTTAGACTTCTAACTTCTTTGCTCAATCTCTAGAAAATACCACTGGTTTGGTAAATACTGTGCTAATTATTACTGTTGTTACAACTGTCCTTTACTAAGTCTTAACCATGTTGCAAGCACTTTATTTACATTCATAATTTTTTTAATATTCAAACTATCCCTATAGTGGTGGCCTTACTCCCATTGCATATTAGAAAACTGAGACTTAGAGAGGGCAATTAATATGCCTAAATTTTTCATCTTAAATGAAGAGCTAGGTTTCAAGCTGAGATCTGTGTCCCTAGAGCCCACATTTCTTTCCAGCAACAGCACTATGTAGAATAACTAAAGCCAAGTGTCAGAAACCTATTATAATTATAAAGACACCATCCCTCCAGCCTAATGTCAAATGCACTGTTCTTCACTCCAAGTGAATATCATGCACTTACATACTGCTGGCAAGCAAGGGACACAAGATAGAGAAATCGAAATGATACCAACTCTTTGGAATGTTCATTCCACTGAAAATGTTAAGATGATATTCTCAGTAAAAAAGGATCAGTTTGAGGTGACCTAGTATGTGATTTCAAAATACAAGAAGACTAAATTAATTTGATTCCAGAAAATATAACATATGAGAAAGATAAAGTCAAGAATAATGCATCATCTAAATATTGGAAAAAATATTTTATAGATAGATTTTGTTTACTCTGAGGGTAAGAACTTCTTAATTTATATAATATGTCTTTGAACACAAAAGTTTTCTTGTAGTGCATATCTTTAACATTTTGATACATAGATTCACCCACATAAAATATATTTGGAGGGTTCTATAGGCAGATTTTTCCCTTTATTTATATTGATAGTCCATGAAAAAATCCTAGGGCTTAAAATTCTGCCCAAGAGAGGTATCTGAATATCTCAGTAGGTTAAGCATCTGCCTTAGGCTCAGGTCATGATCCCAGGGTCCTGTGATGGAGCCTTGCATCGGGCTCCTTGCTCAGCAGGGAGTCTGCTTCTCTCTCCCTCTGTCTGTGCACACTCTTTCTCTCTCTCAAGTAAATAAATAAAATCTATAAAACAAAAATAAAAACATAAAATTCTGCTCAAGATTTTCTTCTCCAAGAAAATGATTATAGCGAGTTCTGCCGTAGCTCTTAAAAATCACAAATTTCCCATGATCACAACTCAGATGAGTTGCAACTTGTACATTTAGCAGGCATTAATTCTATAGGAGGTCATGCAGCCCTTCTCATTGTGTGACTACACTTTGTTCCCTCCCTTTCTCTAATCAGTGCATACTGAATTTGTGAAACCTCACTTCCTTATAGCTTCTGTGTTCACTCTAGGTTCTAGGTAACACAAGCTATTCTCCCTGCCTAAAACTCACTTCTAGCCCCTCTTCCTGGACTAACTCCTCCTGTCCTTCAGGGCTCCACTTAGACATCACTTTTTCCATTTGTTTATAGCACATATAGGGATTTCCATTCAAAAGCATGAACCTTCCAGTATGTCAAGGGTTGGGTCTTCATCTTGATATTTGATCAATTCTCTTTTCTCTGGGGCATGGGAGTTAATGTTTCTACCTTGTAAGTTTGCTAAAACAAAATCCCAGCTATTTGGCAACAAAACGCAAGGGGAAGTTGTTGGTTTCACATGGGGGTAAAGTGATTAAGTGGTTGTTAAAACAGGAACACTCTACATTAGGAAAACATAGCATTGCAGCTATAGGCTAAGTAGACAACTACACGTCACTGTGTACACTCTTTCTCCCATCACCATTGGACAATACAGTAGGACTGACATCTAATTTCCAGAGGGCATCCAAAGAAGAGGAAATTTAGAAGCTTGTCATCTGCTGCTGATGTGACATTTTATTGACAATTCCAATCCCAGCTTGTCCAACCTGCTTCTTTGAGGCAGTCAATTTTATTTTTTCTGCAGACCTTGAAGGTTTCCATTCAAAATGACTTTTGCCTGTCACTTATTGGGCATCTACATGTCATACAATTGCTGCACCAATTGTTAGTAACCAAGATGGTGAAATTGAAGTGTGAGAGCTAGGTTCTTGTCTCATGGAGTCGAAGAATGACTCTCACAGATGAAAGAGAGTGAGTAAAGTGAGTAAAGAGTTTTATTAAGGAAGGATACAGAAAAAACTCTCATGAGTGAGAGGGGCCCCAACAAGTTTACCAACATGGGCTTTTAGGGTGAGTCTTTTATTGAAGGCTAACCAGGGAACTTAAATCTTGTTGACTTCTCTACTGGCTACACCATTGTTCAAGGACTAGTGATAACATCCTTAATGGCTTACTTCTTTTTAGGGTCTAGTTATTCTTTGTTGATCACAGGTGACCGTCATAAAAAAGACACTCCCCTCGGACACCTAGGACAGAGTGGTCTGGTGTGTTCTTGTATCTCTGGTTTCCTTACACCTCAACATTTTGGGGATTTCTGTAAGCCAGATCACATAGCCCCCTTTACCTATCTCTTCCTACCTAGTCCCACCTGTCCCTTACTCAAAATTAGTTATATGCTTGACTTCAAATATCTGGAAATCTGGTACTAACTACTACAATAATGTCCCGGGTTAAAACTCTGCTAGGAATAAGGAGTTCTTAAGGAGGTGAAGAAATAGGGCATCCAAAATTTGGCAAAATTGGTGGAAATGATAAATATCTATTCAGTTTATCAAGGACATCTTCTGCTATCCCTTTAGAACATTTGCCACCTCTATTTCTCTAGTTTACAAAAGCCTGCTTAGTAGAAAAAAAAATGCTCCATGGGTATGCCATCTTAGATGTTTATAATGGAAAGATGGAAAATGCCTAACTTGTGTTTTTGTGAGCATGCATGTGTGCTTTCAAAAAGCATTAGAAACTTGCCCTGCATAACACTGCACATTCAAAATCAGATGACATGCTCCCTTTCTATGCTCCTGTTGCCTCTTGTACTTGTATCATCATAGCACCACACTGCACTGACTTGCTAAGTTAAACTCACTGAAGGCAGGAAGAAGATTGTCATTCATTTTTGTGTCTACAGTGCCTAAAACAGTCCCGACACAGAGTCAGTACTCAATGTTCTGAGTAATGTCATATCAATTAGAAAAGATAGAATAGAACATGGGTATACTTTATACCACTGTCAACATATTCATGTTGATTCTTTCTGTATATTTCTGTGTATCCCAAATATCATTAATGCAATTAAAAGCACAACAACTTAGAAATTGTATGGTTCCCACTCTCATGATAAAGCCAAGTCCAGTTGATCTTACTGGTCTGTTTATCCATCAACAAAATACACAAGAAGACAAGAGAAGTCCAAGAGCACTTTGCAGAATACTCAACAATACATTTGTGCATTTTCAGGTGGTTGAAAACAGCAGCAAAAAGATACTTTTTCAATTAATTTTAAATGAAAAGACAAGCTGAACAGAGAGTTCCACAGCAGAGGCCATAGTCAGAATGTCCTGGCATCAAGTGTCTCAAGATTCAATCAAGGGCAGAATAAATGCCCTGCTGAGTCATAACTCAGTGACACATCATATTACATTTTTCCTCCAAGAGCATTTTTCAATAGAATGTTACTGTACAGAGTCCAATTTTAGAAATAAAAGATTGAAAGGTCATTCAGTCCTTTCTGAAGTGACCTGAAAGTTTTCACTTTACAATACAGCATATAGTATTTTCTCCAGTTTAGTTTTTAAATATTAAATGTTTTGCTCAAATTTCCTCTGAAATTAATTTCCATGAGTCTGGCTCTCCATTTCTCTTAGAGTAAGGGTCAAAGAACTCAGTGCTTTGGACACAACATGACCTGCTCCTCACCCCCCCCCCCCATTACATATCTAAGCTTTTCCAGTGCCTTTCATCTTGATCACCCTTTTCTAGCGTCTCTGTTTTTCATTGTATATGCCCAAATATACATTGTATATGCCCGAATACACATTGTATATGCTCCCACCTCAAGGCCTTTGCCCCAACTATTCACTATGGCTGGAGCACCATTCCTTTTGGTGTCAACATAGATTCATCACTCTCTTGCTAATTCCAGGCTTTGGCTCTAGTGTCACCTCTCAGTGAGGCTTTTCTTCTCTGCTTGTTTTGGAACTTTGCCCCAGCACCCCTCATTTCTCTTATTCAGATATACATCTTCCAAAGTACATACCACTTTCTGACATAGCACATAAATTACTGTTTTCTTTAGTATGAGCTTCTCCCATTTAGAGTGTAAGCTCCATGCAGGAAGATTCTTTTTTTCCCTCTCTCTCTAGCACCTAGAATAAGAGTGATGCCTGGCATGTGATTAAGTAATATTCATTGAACAAATAAATGCAATAGTTTTGCATTAAAAATAAATTGTGTAGTTTTCCAAAGGGTTTAATGAAGATGAACAACTTACTGAAATGCTTAATTTAAAAGGGCAGAACTTTATACACAGTTGCATAACACTGCACATTTTATAAGTGTGTTTTACATACATTTTACAAGTATGTAAAAATAAATTTTAAAAGCAAGTAAATAAAATTGCATGCATGGTGATTTTAAAAAAAAGAAGGGAGAAGAGGAGTATACACACAGTAAAACTCACAAAAGCTGAAATTATATGATGAAACGGAGTCAATTTTCCCTTCCTTTTAATTTTTTAAAACATTTAAATTTCTAAAGAAGCATTATTTTAACATTAAAAAGTAAACATGAGAAAAAAGCCAACTAAAATATATAAAATAGCTTTAAATATTCTCTCCAAAGAACACAGGGATTTTCCAATAGTTTTTATGACCAATCCCTAAAGAGAATCTAAATTTAGGAAATTTGTTTCCTAAAAAAAAAGGCAATTTGTTGACTTTTTAGTAAGATGGAATTGAGTCATTTAACTTTGTCCTAAAACCCAGTTAGAGAATATCAGTATCTTCAGGTACTTCGTCCTAAAGCCAAGTGGTTTTATTTTGTTCTCCCCTTCCTTCTGCAAATTTCAACAGGAAGATTTAATTAGACTGAAGAGATTATTTTAACCACATTCAGTTGTAGGAAAACCTCACGGCTTTCAGGAGAGAGAGTTTCAAACTAAATAGAAACAAGTCAGTTGAGTACAAAATCAAACTACATTCTGTAAAAGCAAGTGCTACCCAATTTAATAGCACAATAGTTTTATAATAGACAAATGCTTTTGACAACAATGAAAGTTAAATGTTGCTATATTTTAGCAAATGCCCCACTATTTATCATAAACACTTCACATTAACTTGAATTCTTACTTCTATTTTTTATTTTTAAAAAGGCTAACAAATAAAATAATAGGGAAGAAATTAAATTAAGAAAACCTTCCATCTAACCCCTTTCAACTAAAATCTCACCTTCCATACAGGCCCCCCCTTGAATTCAATGAATCCATTATCCTTTTGGATTGTCTATTCAAATCACACACACTAATTCCCTCCTTTTTCTCTTTCCTTGGTATGTGTAAATTTTGAATCTTATATTGGTTAAATATCTAAAGTTAACTAAAATGTTTCAACCTATATTTCTTGTTCCATACACTTTCAGAAATGCCTGTGTATTTTTTTGAAAAATTCCAAGATATTAACTTTTTATTTTTTTGCTTCAATAAAAAATAAGTGCATTTGAATACCCCTACTTCCTTCCTAATACATATATATATATAATATATATATATTATATATATATATATATTTTTTTAAGTTATCTCTACACACAACGTGGGTCTCAAACTCACAACCTGGATACAAGAGTCACACTGTACTGACTGAGCCAATTAAGC
The DNA here is from genome assembly GCA_028646535.1 of Procyon lotor. Lineage (NCBI taxonomy): Eukaryota > Metazoa > Chordata > Mammalia > Carnivora > Procyonidae > Procyon > Procyon lotor. Next base: position 63,664,928 of record CM053605.1, read on the forward strand.
GCCCCACTTCCTAATGTATTCTTAACTTTTATTTTTTTAAAGATTTTATTTATTTATTTATTTGTTTGTTTGTTTGTTTGTTTGTGAGAGAGAGAGAGAGAGACCACGTGGTGGGGAAGGGCAGAAGGAGAGAGAGAGAGAGAGAAGCAGACTCCCAGCTGAGTGGGAAGCCAGATTCAGGGCTTCATCCCAGGACCCAGAGATCAAGGCAGATGCTTGACCTACTGAACCAACCAGGCACCCCTATATTCTTAAATTTTCATTTTACCTTCCTTTTTAAGAATATAATTCTTTTTAAAGCAATTAGTTAATTAGGTTTAGGTTTACTTAATAGTTCTCTCTCTCTGTCTCTCTCTCCCCTTGAAGCAGGAGAGTGAGTTTCTTAACTCATGGAGTCAAGGAATAAATCTCAGGGTCAAAGGAGAGTGAGTAAAGGTTAACACAGTTAAAAAGTTAACACAGTTGTGTTAAGCAAGAATACAGAAAAAGCTCTTGAGAGTGAGAGCATAGTTTTGAATGTAGGTGAAGTTTGATGGGGTGGGGTCTGCAGCAGACAGCCAAGAAAGAATTTTTGAGATGTCTTTGGTGCAAAATGGTGGTTTTATTAAAGCAGGGGGACAGGGCCTGTGGGCAGAAAGAGCTGCTGCACCAGGGTTGTGGGAGTGGCTGATTATATACTTGGAAGTTGTGGGAGGTAAGGAAAAGGGAGGGTTTTGTTGTTTGTTTTTTTGAGATTTATTTATTTATTTGTCAGGGAGAAAGAGAGAGAGAGAGAGAGCACAAGCAGGGTGAATGGCAGGCAGAGGGAGGAGTCTTCCTGCTAAGCAAGGAGCCCAGTGCATGATAGATTGCAGGACCCTGGGACCAGGACCTGAGCCAAAGACAGAAATGCCTAATTGACTCCGGCCACTCAGGTATCCCAAAAAGGGAGGTTTTCAAAAACACTTTCATATGCTAAAGAGGACCTACAAGATACTGGAGGCCTGTGGTGGAGTTAAGGTTGTTTTTTCCACTAGCAAGGCATTAACATTGAAAGTTTTGGGAGCTTCCTGGAGAAATGTCACACTTGCCCCATCCAGGAGGTGGGGGTGCGAGTTGCAGGGTGTCAGCCTGTGCTTTGTCCTCAGCTAGCTTTCTGTTTCCTCATCACCCCAGTTATTTTTTCTGAGGTTTTGCAGTTGACTACCCATTGCTTCTTATCTGGGCAGTATGATCTGTGTTGGAAGTATATTACTTCCATCCTGCAGAGTAATTATAAATATTTCAAATCCAGATACCTGAGTTAGTGGGAGAAGCTTGCCCCAGAAGCTTGCCTCAGATGCAGGGTTGAATCTCTGTCTCCCTTTTCTTAGAAATCCATTTCCATTTATACAGGCCTTAGTCTCGGTCAGTGATTTGTTATAGCTCTAGTCAGCTCACTGTCCAGTTTGGGGATGCCCTATTCCTGTTGCTGATTTCACCCAAGTAACCTTGAACAGAGAAATGGTAGAAATCCATTTTCATGAAGAGCTATTAATATTGTGACAAATGACCACAAACTGAGCCATAAAACAACAAAAGTTTATTATGTCATAATTCTTGCAGTCAAAAGTCTAAAATGGGTCTTCACTAAAGAAGTGAAGTGTTCACTTCACTAAAACTGAAGTGTTAGCTGGTCTGGGTTCTATTGGGAGGTTCTAGTGGAGAATTGAGTTCCTTGACCCTTCCAACCTCTGATGGCCACCTGAATTCCTTGGCCCTTATATCCTTCTTCAAAGGCCAACAATGTAGCATCTTTAAAATTTTCCTGTGAACTCTAACCACCCTGTTACCTCTTATAAGGGAATCCCTCTTGTGTTTACATAGGAACATGAGCTAATGCAGGATAATCATCCTATCTCAATATTCTTAACTTAATCACATTTGCCAGTAATGCTTTGTCATGTAAAATTCATAGATTCTAGGGATTAAATATGGACATCTTTGGGGAGATTCATTATTCTGCCTATTCAGGAAAGAAGTGATTGTGGCAATTTGGTGATTAGATCACTCTCACCACAGCTGAGATCCATGGGGAACTAGACTTTTCCAGAGGGGTTATGGACAGCAGATCATGGACTCATATTGTCAAAAATTACTATATGGTTTGAGTAGAACGAGTTATTTCTAAACTTGAACTTGTACTGCTTTGGTGTCAGGTCTGATGAGTCACTTCCAGAAATATAACTTCATTTGTCACTTTATCAGATAAAGACATTAGCTCTTCTTTCTCTACTTTTTCTTTTACTTTCCATATCCTACCTTCTTCCTATTTCTCTTCCCTTTTTACCTTGTTAATGTTGTTAACACGAACACTGCTCTACTAGGAAAGCTGTCCTCCAAACACCAGCCACAGACTGATTCTACAAATTGGAAAAACTATAAAGCATTACATTATTATGACTATGTAAAGATTTTTTACTGCTGAGCCATTTAGTGTTCTAGAAATAAAATTTTTCCTCTCTTACTCAACTGTTCTGACCTCTGGATGACTTATTCCTAACTTCAACAAGAACAGAGATGAATCTATTTTCTTATGCTACGTTTATGGATTTAAGGTAGTCATATCACCATGATTTTCTTGAAAATATTTTTTTCCTAAAGTTTATTTCCTTTTTAAAAAAAGATTACTTGCCTTTTTGTAGCCACAATGTTTTTCAGGTTTTTAATAAAACCATCTCATTTATTGAGTCTTGCCTTTTCCATGAAAGCTTTTCTCAGAAAACTTCTAGCCTCAGGCTCCAGTCTTGACTTGACAGTTGTTGATGGAACTGAGTGGATTTGTCATCCCACCTTCTCTGCTCAGTTGAATTAAACTACATATTCCTGGATTGATACCATCTCTTCCTCATTCTTAGAGGGTAGAAGATACATTTGCTTTTCTGCAAGATATCTTTAAGTAACATCCTTTGGAGAGTCTGTAGGAAAAACAAGATTTCTAAATTCTTGCATGTATAAAAGTGTCTTTATATTGTCCTCCTATAATAAAAGTTTAATTGGTTGTAGAACCTCATTTTGAATATGTAAGTGTATGTATGTATTTTTTATAGAAAAATGAGAACATTATAGTATTCTTGAATCCACATAGATACTTTGTATTCCTTCATTTTTCCCTCTGGAAGATGTTAGGATCTTCTATTTGTTCTTTTTTTTTTTTTTTTTAAAGATTTTTACTTATTTATTTGACAGAGAGAGATCACAAGTAGGCAGAGAGGCAGGCAGAGAGAGAGGAGGAAGCAGGCTCCCTGCTGAGCAGAGAGCCCTATGCGGGGCTTGATCCCAGGATCCTGAGATCATGACCTGAGCCGAAGGCAGAGGCTTTAACCCACTGAGCCACCCAGGCACCGCTTCTATTTGTTTCTTAAAATTTTCAAAATTATGTGTTCACTTGTGGATTGGATTTCTAAAATTCATTTCACTGTATAGTCAGGCATACTTTTAATCGGAAAACTTAATCTTTTCCCACTTTTAGTAAATTCTCTTCTATTTTATCTTTGATAATTTCCCTGTGCCTACTTTTACTATTCTCTCTGGGCTTTTTTGTTTTTGTTTTTGTTTTTTAATAAATACTTACCAGCGGATGTTGGACTTTCTGGGTTGCTGGTTTCTTTCTTATTTGTTTTCTGTAATTTTTATCTCGTTGCCTTTCTGTTTCTCTTTGGGAATATCTTTTGTTTCCTTTTCTTTGGCTCTTTTTAATTGAGATACAATTGACATGAAATGGGGTGCCTGGGTGGCTCAGTTGGTTAAGCAGCTGCCTTCAGCTCAGGTCACGATCCTGGAGTCCGGGGATCGAGTCCCACATCAGGCTCCCTACTCGACAGGGAGCCTGCTTCTCCCTCTGACATCTCCTCTCTCATGCTCTCTCTCTCTAAAATAAATAAATAAAATCTTTAAAAAGCAAAACAATTGACATGAAACATTATATTAATTTCAGGTATACAATATAATGATTTGATATTTGTATATGTTGCGAAACAATTACCACAATTAGTCAAGTTAGCATCCATTATTATACATCCAGAACATTTTTTTTGATGAGAGTTTTCAAGATCAATTCTCTTAACAACTTTCAATTGTGCAATACAGTATGTTATTAACTATAGTCACCATGCTGTACATTACGTCTCCATGAATTATTTATTTTATAACCTGAAGTTTGTCCTTTTGGCTCCCTTCCCCCATTTTGCCAACCCTCTACTCCCTTTGACAACCACACATCTGTTCCCTCTATCTATGAACTATCTTTGTCTATCTTTTTTAGGTTTCCATATATAAGCGAGATTAATTGTCTTTCTCTGTCTGACTTATTTCACTTAACACAATAGCCTCACGATATTATATCCATATAACTGCAAATGTCAAGATGTCATTCTTTTTTATGGCTAATACTCCAATGTGTGTGTGTCTGTGTGTGTGTGTCTGTGTGTGTGTGTGTGTGTGTGTGTACACCACATTTTTTAATACATTCATTTGTTGATGGTCATTTAGGTTGGCTCCACATTTGAGTAGCAATGCATCAGTGTATATTAAATTCCTTGCTGTTCTTCAGATAATTTCTTTCCTCCTGTATTCATTTTTCTGTTTGTTTACCTCAGTCTCTCTCTTGGTGTTACCAGTATCTATCTTCCTAGTGATAGCTTATAGGTAAGATTAAAAAAGTCGGTAACTACTATAGGTTACCTGTGTCATAGGTCCACAGGGTTATTTTTCTGTTGGTCTCACCTCTGAGGAAGATTTCCATCTGAGGGTCCAATGGGAAAGAGCAAAGAAGAGTATCTCAGGTCAGGACCTGACTCTTTTCAGAATGTCTAGGGTTCAGGAATGCGAAGAGATTCAGTGTCCCAAAGACTTAGTTTTCAACAGACATTTTAGGCCATATCTTTAGGGAAGTCCTATGCGTTTTCTACTGGGAGGTAAATGTTGGTTACCTGTAGAACCATACATGCATTAGGCCTTATAAGGATTTTTAATTTATTCTTTTTTCATCCCTGAATCTCAGATCAGGCCTCTCCATAAGGTGCTAACTCCGGACCCAGGTTTTCCCAGTAATACCATTGGCAGAAAACTGGCTTCAGACTTCTCAGCAGTTGTGTTGCCGTGTGTCTTAGCTGAAGCTTTCCCATTTCATCCGTTTACTCACGCTCATCTGTTTTCTGTCTTTCTGAAATCTGCTGAAATCACTGGTTTATCTCTGACTTACCTCACAAAATCTCTTCGCATTTGGAGATTATTTCTTTTTGTACTTCTCTGTGTTTATTCAGATAGGAAGAGGTCTTTGGGAAGGACCGAAGGAAACGCGTATGTCTAGTAAGTCATAGTAATCTGGAAGTCTATTAATACGACTTAAAGCAAATAATGAAAGAAACCAAACATGGAAAATACCCTTGGTGACAACCTAATACTATGTAACTCCATCAAGCAATCATGTCTCTATTCTAACAAAAATGTAGTCTCCAATCTGTAGAAAGGTATAACTGGCTATACATAAGAATAATTTGATGTTTTTTCGAAAGTGGTAATGGTTGTGAAAATCTAGCGGATTACATCTCTCATTTGTCCTCCTGATTAGATGCACTGATTTTCTGAGTCAACTGGAGGATATCTCATCACAAAAGGAGTAAAGTGATCTTCCAGGTCATGGGAGATGGAACTATTTACCTTGTTGTCACTGCTCTCAGAGCTCACTGCTAAACTCACGTAATAAGCTAAGATGTGTCTTTTTTTCCAAGCAAACTATTTTCTGCATTAGTCTGTTTCAAGCACATTAACATAACTGTAAGTACCAAGGAATTTTGAATAAAGAAATTTGTGTTTAAATCCCTTCACCAGGTGCCATAGGTATAATCTTGGACAAATTACATAACACCTATGAGTCTCAGTTTTCTCATCTGACACATGGAATTTATATAGAACCCATTTCACAGGATTCTTGGGAAGAGTTATCCATAGTACCTTCTACATAATGTGCCATAAATACTGTTTAATACTTTTAATAAGAAATTATTTTCGATATTTCAAAAGTGGTCAAATGACTAAAATGGAATGAAATAGGATTATTCCCTTTGTGTATCTATAGCTAAGTATTCTGTTCAAATGCATGTATCATTCCAAGGATCAGTTTTATTTTTACACACACACACACACACACACACACACACACACAGCCCAGTTTACAGAGTAATTTGGCTTTCAACATTTTACAGTGTATTATTTTTTCAAAATGTATGAAAAGTAAATTTGAGGGGTTGTGTACTATTTTTTTGAATTTTAAGTCCATCACAGTTAACATACAGTGTTATATTAGTTTCAGGTATACAATATAGTGATTCGGCACTTCCAAACATCACCCTTCGCACATCCAGATAAGTGCATTCCTTAATCCCCATCACCTATTTCATTTATCCCCCCATTCACCTCCCCTCTGGCAATCATCAGTTTGTTCTCTGTAGTTTGAGTCTGTTTCCTGGTTTGTCTTTCTCTGTTTTTCTTTCACTCATTTGTTTTGTTTCTTAAATCCTACATATATATGAAATCATATGGCATTTGTCTTTCTTTAACTGACGTATGCCACTTAGCATTATACTTTTTAGCTCCATCCATGTTGCAAATGGCAAAATGTCATTTCTTTTTATGACTGAATGGTATTTCATTGCGTGTGTGTGTGTGTGTGTGTGTGTGTGTGTGTGTGTGTACTCATCTTCTTTATCCATTCATCCATTGATGGACACTTGGGCTGCTTCCTTAATTTGGCTATTGTAAATAATGCTGCAATAAATATAGGGATGTATGCATCCCTTTAAACTAATGTCTTTATATTTTGGGGAAGGGGAGTAAATATCCAGTAATGCAATTACTAGATCATAGGGTAGTTCTATTTTTAACTTTTTTAGACATCTCTATACTATTTCCCAAAGTGGCTGTACCAGTTTGCTTGCATTCACGCAAACAGTGCACAAAGGTACCTTTTTCACCACATCTTTGCCAACACCTGCTTTTTCTTGTGCTTTTGATTTTAGCCATTCTGGCAGGTGTGAGGTGATAGTTCACTGTACTTTTGATTGCATGAAAAGTAAATTTTGAAAGAATGTGCAACTGAGGCCCTTTTTGTTTTGTTTTGTTTTTTTTAAAGATTTTATTTATTTATTTGACAGAGAGAGAGAGAGATCACAAGTAGGCAGAGAGGCAGGCAGAGAGAGAGGGGGAAGCAGTCTCCCTCCTGAGCAGAGAGCCCGATTTGGGGCTTGGTCCCAAGACCCTGAGATCATGACCTGAGCTGAAGGCAGAGGCTTTAACCCACTGAGCCACCCAGGCGCCCCCGAGGCCCTTTTTGAAAACCCATGGGGTAACGAATTTTTTGATTGGCACGGAGTAGTTATTAGGGAAAAGAGACACATTTTCTTATTTAATTTAGTTATTCTTAACATATTTCTACTTAGTTCAATAGTGAGCTCAGAAGACAGTGACAACAAAAAATACAGTTACACATATATACATATTTGTGAATTTGTAAATTCAGGTAATGTGTGAATTCAGTCATTTGTATATACATGTATATATACATACAAATTTCATATATACATATGTAAATGAGCTCATAAAATTTTAAACCACAGCATAGCAAATATAGGGAGCTCACTCTATCCATTATAATACCCTAAAAAAAGTAGAGAAAAAACAGACATTTCCAGACTTGTAGGTATCTGGCCAGGGAAGGATTCGTTACAAGGACTACACACACCCAGCTACCTTAACTTTTCCTTTCCCTAGTTTTTTCTAGAGAAAATCCACTCTACAAGGTGGGAATGTGTCTGGATCACACACCTCTTCTGTTCAGGGGACTGGACCTACTGCCTACTCAAATTTCCCCTTCAGCCACCATTTACAACTCATTTGTCTCCCCTCAGGAAACTTCAATGGCCATTGTGGTCCCTGACCTTGATGTTGCTTTTCCCTCTCAAACACAATCCTCCTTCTCTCCCTCTTCTATCTCCTGCACAGTTACCTCAGACTAATCCTTTGTCCTTTAGCAATTCCTTCCATTTGTGAATACAGAGAGAAACAATGGTCTCAATTATGGCTCATAAGCATTCACGATACACCTGTAATAAAGAGTGAGAGAGAGTCTCCAATTGTGATGTGAAATTAGACACAGTTGCAAGCCGGCACTGGGCACTGAGAGAGCCCTCCAGTGGGCCCAGCAACGGTCTCCACCTACATCCTCATCCTCCTCTAATTAAACCTGCCTTCTTTAAGCACCGGCATTTCCAAAATGGTCCTTTTCAATTTTGTTATTTTCCTGTGTTGTTTGATTACTGGTATGAAAACACCCATCATTTTTATAGATTTTCTCTGAAAATGTAAAACGGTGTTTCAACAACATTGTGTGTTGGGGGAAGGAGGGAGTTTGGCCTGAGCTCCTAATCACCATTATGATACTGTTACGGCAAGAAAATGCATTCTGAGTTCCACACAAGTGACTTACAAATGAACTTCCAGAATATAACCCATACTGAATGAAGGGACTGCCTATATACATTGTTTGAATACCACCGCAGCTCCATTCCATTAAGCATCAAAAAATCTGTAGCTCTGCATGTAAATAAATCAAATTATTCTCCAGTCTAAACAATTTTGCTGCAAGTATCTGCTCATTTTTGGAAGTTCATTTATTTTCCTTTACCTGGCATAAATAGTTATTCAAACTGGCCACTTAAACCACAAGACTTAATTAATACTAATAAAAATAGTGAAAAGACACACAGAGAATGTGGAATAGCCAATGCTAAGAAGGACTATAACCAAAAATAAAGTCTTACGTAAAACACTGGGCAACTTATGAGGTGTTCAAAGATATTTTAAAATTCAGGAAATGAAAGCAGTCTTAAGAAATAAGAAAAAAAATCACAGAATATTAATAAAACATCATGTCTTATTATAAAGTTTTCTTGAAAGAACTCTGGGACAGTAACCATTAACAACATCTCGTTACCTTTTGTTTTTCCAGCCAAGATTTAGATCTAAAAAGAAATTGTTTTTAAAGGTGAAAAAAAATTTTTTTAGCTATTTGCCACAAATATAAGTACTCCTATTGACCAACTGATTAAATTACAGTAATAATACCTATTTGCATAATTTTGGATTCATTTTGATCCGGGGGGGGAGGAGGCTGGGAATGATTATTATTTATACTTGAGCATCATATTGGAAAATGTCACTTGAATGTTGCTTAAATTATATTTCCTCTGTGAAAAAGAAACGGCCACACGAGTTATTCTAAATCTACAGTGTGTGTCTATGTCAGCACTCACAGAGACAGGAAAAATTTGTTTCTCTTTCCATATGTAAAAAGCAACAACCTTGCTGATTTTTTTTTCTCATTTTATCATGGAAGAAATGACATCCTCCTCCCACTCCCATACACACACATAAAATTATGTTGCTGGCCTCAAAGGTCAATGAACACATTCATGCAGAAAGACATAGATGGCTATTTCTTACCATAATAAGGGCTTGCATATTTTGGCCAGCAGAAATTTGCACAAGGACATATTCCTCTACAGGTAATAGTAAGCAAATTCCTTAGGTTCAAAGGGGAATTCAGTGAAAATATGGTCTAACAGAACAATGCTGTCTAGCAAGGCTTACCTGGGTAGGGCTGTTTGTGTTTGGTGGCAGACCTACACAATTGCTTTTGCTACCTATGTGCCCCTCAAATACTGCCACTGGAAGATTAGTTTCCTTTGCTTCAGGTATGAATCCTGCAGAGGCTGAGAGATACAACATGGTAAGGTGTCACTGGATGCGGGAGAGATAAATGTCAAATTGATTTTGACAGAAGGAGGGCGTTAATGGATAGCTTTATTTGTCACTTTGAAGCGTACTGATGTTATAGGAGTTGAAAAAGTAGAGAACTTTCTTTTTGTCTCATGGAATGGGGTTCCTTATGAAATGTGCTTCTATTAACGATACTGCTGCAGTTTGAAATCTGTCTAAATATGGACAGGAAGGCCCAAGTTTCATTTAATTTTTAAAATGTTTTTCTAGACAGTTTCAAGTTCTACATGCAATTTGGAGGCTCTGGGGGCCTCGCTTTCCATTCCCTTTGCTTTTGAGGCAGGTCGAGAAATAAATTATATTGACCTTACATATGATGAAAAGTAAAAGAACACAAAAATAAAAAAATTAGAACCCTGGATTTGTGTACCCTTACATGGCCACATTAGCTTTCTGATCTCCCTATTCCTCACCTGTCAAGTAGAGGTAATAATAGAGCCTTACTTACCTCATTGGGTTTTCGCAAAGATAAAATAAGATGATTTATACGAAAGCCATTTATAAACTTTTAACACTAATAGAATTAACTGACCTTTCCAAATTGATTGCAAAAAAGCTCAAAATAGTTTCTCTGAGTTTTTATGTAGAGCAATGTTGAGTGAGTGAGTCAAGTATTTTTGCAAATGAATCCTATGAGGAAAAGGTGATCTAAACATTATACTCTAATTCCCTTCAAATCCTACTTTGACAATAATGATAACATACACGTAACGATCCAGGCATTCCCGAACACCAGAAGGAAAAGAAGAAAAATCAGTTTACAAATGCAGGAGTGAGCTACTTCTCCAACTTCAGCACTGAAATTGTTTATTTTACAATTAGATTTTTCTCTTGTAGAAGCTCATTGCTCCTAACTGGTGTTTTATTTAGTGACAGTTGAATGAAAAAGAATGGAACAGGATGTTCACCCCCCCTTTCATAAAGTAAATTTTATCTCAACCCGCTGAAAGGAAGATGAGGAACGTGCTTTATCCTAGTCCCTAAGAGAACTGTGAGCACTCACCAAACTGGTACCTTTCTTCAAATATATTTAGCCCATAAGCTAGCAAATGTGATACATTTGGGACTGGCAAGAATGGTGATTCATTTCATAATCAGGGAGAGAAAAAGACAATGAATTAATTTCTAACCTGCTTCAATACACCTGCATGTGTACTGGATATTGGTAAACTCCAGAGGTATCCCTTTTTAAAATCCCATCCCCGGGAACCTGCCAGAGAAGGACTCTAACTTGAAAACCAGAGCAGAAATGAGAGATGGAGGACAAGCCTGAAATTAGTATTATTTAAAGAGCGGCGCTGGCACCCACGACAGGAATAAAACTAATTAGTTTAACATTGTGTCTCCTCCTGACAGTTTTCTTTTCCTTTTTGGAGGTAATCAAGCCCATTTCCTTCACTGTCCTAACTCATCACAGGCTTCATTAGAACCGCAAAGCACAGGCTGCTGGGACGTGCCTTCTGCGGCTGTGGCTGCAGCTCTCTCTTCCTGACTTCCGCCAGCCCGCAGGCTCCCCGCCCTTGGAAGCACCCGGAGCTCGCAAAGAGCGAGCTCCAGCTCTGTCTGTTCCCGTTCTGAGTCCTACACGATTCCAAGTACGTTGCAGATGGCCCGAAGCTGTCAGGCATAAGTACAAGGGCAAAAGAAACCGTTTGTCCCTGGGACTGGACATCAGAGAGACCGAGTCTAAAAGCTTCTTTGTTAGCCTCTCACTTAAGCTCCTTTCCTCTGGATTTCAAGTGCGTCTCGCTCCCGGGGACATAGGTGAACTCCTTCCCTCTCTATGTTTGTTGCAGTTTTAGTTTGTGGCGTTTGTCCGGATAGGGAAAATGTCTGTGTCCTGAAGAAACGCTTTCACCTGCGAGCGAGGTAAACACACTGTGCACTGTTTTGCCAAAAGAGGGCAATGTTGCTGTTCAGAATCTCCTCGTTCTGTTCCCGGGGACCAGGTCTCTGGAACGGTAAATAATCGCGCTGTCTCTTCCCTTTCACCACAGACAAGTTTCCACATGTCTCTGCGCTCTGTAGTTAATCAGGACTTTGTAACTATCTGTCCTACCTATTAACTGCATCCACTCCCAAATTGTTTAAAGGTTAACACATTTCACTCCATGCATGACTGGCACACACAAGCAGAGGGCTGTCTCTGAAATTCGAAATTCTTCCTTCCCATTTGCCAGTGATAGACAGGAGGGGGAAACAACCTGCTTTAGGATATTGTGAAAAGTATTTTTCCTGCTGTCCCTATTCTCAAATATTCAGTCGGTGCGTGATCGAATCATGGTCTTCATCCGTAACCAAAGTGAGCATAAAAGGGAGAAGAAAAAGAAAGTACATATTCATTTTCAGCGAATTTACTTCAGAATTAGCCATCATCTTCTTAGCTGAAACATAATTCAAAATTAACACCAGGTTGTTGACAATAATCCTGATAACTGGCACTCAGTTTCTTCTGTGGGGAGTGCCGGAGTGGATTTTGCATGCTATGATTTTAAATTATTTAACCCCACTGTGAATGCAGGCTTTTATGTAAGAGTTGTTTTCTTTAGGAGACTCTAAATTAGTCATCTTCCTTTTCAGTAATAAGATGTTGAATTTTTTTCCCTTGGCAGCTTATTATACTTTAATAGGTTATTTCCACCTATTTTTCATTCCTTTAAAAATTCAGTTGTTTTCTGGAATCACAATTTAGGTTTTCAATGGAAGGTTTGTTTGAGTAGCAGAATTCCTGGAATTTTTCTGTCAAAGAAACACTCTCAGTCTATACCAACACACTTGTTTGTGCTTTTGCTCTCTGAGGTAATTGGCAATGAAGCTGGAGTACCAGAGAATGCTACCAGAGCAAGCTGCTTGTGCATTTAATAAATCTACTTGTGCATTTTCTTACAAATATATCTGTGTCTATGTGTGCATATACTGTGTACACACACGCACCTGTGCACGCACACGCACGTGCCTCTGTTTCTGCCTTTGTTTTTTGTTTGTTTTGTTTTTTTTTTTTAGTTCAGAGTCGTATTTAAAGTTCATTAGAGGGAAATAATTGTCGACATTTTTCTTGAGCATTAAACATTACTGATCTCATTTCCTAGAAACCACAGCTAGGTGTTTTATCAGAGTCAACACTCTGAAAATACGAAAATTATAGTCACTAAAATTAAAAATACGTTAAGAGAAAGAAGAATTGGATGTGGAGTGGCAGGTTCTTGGAGCAAGGGACAGTCTTAGACGGGCCTCTTGGTTTGCCCAATCTCCAAAGTGCCCCATGTTCCCATATTTAACTGAGCTTGGAAGACTCAGAGAGAGTCTCCTACCTCGGGAACATCAATAAAAGCTGTGTCTGCCAGAGGCAGTTCCAGAAAACCCTTATTTAACATAGACTTAGTTTACCGTGGCTCGGCTTTTTCATTTCTTCTGCATTCAAGCCCGTCACCTCACGTGTGCTTCCTTCTCCCGCACCTGTCAGCATATGTACATGAGAGAGTCTACGTTATTAAAAGAATAATAACTGTATTTCAGGTTTCCAAGCCCAAGACTGTATTTTCTTCCTCAAATATTCATTAAAAAATATAGATTGTGTTTTATTGAAAGTGCTCTTTAATGAATGATCGTCCTGTTTGCGGACTAGAGGATCTTCCAGAGCAATTCCCTGACAGTAATTGTGGTCTGAATTGAGAACATACAGTAACGGAGTGCAGTTAATGGCCACCCTGTGGATTGAGTGCTCCACTTTTGTCATATCTGGTGACTTTTTAAAATGCAGAAATTAGTTAGGCCAGTAAAGAGTTAATTATGTTCTTGTGTCAGGAAACCCTCAATAAGCAGTCAGAGGGAGGAATTCTTTGTCTTTAATTCACAACAGAAATTTCAAAGACCATGGCAGATGATAATGTATAAATAGTAAATGAGCATCGTGTGTGTGCGCGCGCGCGCACGCGCGCACGCACTCTGTGTGCTACGTGAGAACAAGTGAAAAGCCACCAGTAAGTCAGCCCACAAACAATAAGGAGCACTAAATGAGTCAGTGGCACCTTATCATTTCCATACAGCTCAGATAAATAAACAAGACAGAACTCCTTTCCAGACAAATTTCATCTTTCTACTTCTTTACTTTGATTTCATTTCCTATCACCTGATGTTTACTTGCATATAAAATAGCGCACCAAACTTAAGAAACGGGTCCTTTGTGTAAATATGGTCTTCTCCATAATGTCCAGTCAAAACAGACATGTCCATAAGTGGGTTAAGATGAAAGAGATGAGGTTCGCAAAGACAAAATAGATGTTGGTGTTTTTTAAGATGTAGGAAATAGGAAGCTATAATACTAAAATAATTAAATCTTCTGATTTGTTAGAACCTGAGGAAAAGGGTAATTTAAAACTATATGTGTGTGTAACACACACACACACACACACACACACAACCTCACACGCATTTAGAGTGATCTGGATTATAACTTTGCCACAGGGAATTCGCTCTGAAAAGCAAAAAGCTAACACAGGCAGGAACGGATATTTCTTAAACCTAGCCAGGCTTTTGTGAAAGGAAAGCTAATATGTCCTTCTCAAAGTCTTTTCTGAAAGGAAGAAAATCCTTTAAAGGTGGAACATTTGACAAAATTCCTCAGTTAATATTTTGGGTCCCACACCAAGGGGGAGCAGTGCATCAGTCAACCAGCATTGTGCCCTGCTGCCTCGATCTCCCCAGAAGCACACCACTAGCCAGAGCTCTGCTTCCTGAGCCTGTCCACATCTTGTTTGGTGACCAAGGATTTACAGCTCCTTTGAGATGCTAGTTTTTATAAAACTATGATGCTTAATAGCATATTTTGAAAAATCAGAAACCGAGATTGTATCAAGAACCTTGTCACCATAATCATAAGAAAAATCCAGTCAAAAAAACAGTTATTTTTAAATATTTGTCCAAATAATTAGATTCATTTTTGCTTTCTACTGATTTGGTTTCATTTTTGAACTGACTACTTTGACTGCAGAGAGTCGGAGTTTCCATGCTCAATTCAGAAGCTGACTTCAGCAATAGCATACTCTTCCTCTGTCTGCAACACAGATAACCCTCAGATCCATGTTCAAACTGACACATGAGCAATTTCATGATGATTCAAAGCATTTTGTCTAATATTTCAAGTCTTTTTCAAGCATTTCTTTTCTTCCTGCCTTGCTGTGAAACTTTATGTTGGATAAATGAGTATAATAAGTTGGCCAGCTGATTTTCTTTAAAACACACTTAGCATAGTAAAGTGTAAAATGAACTATATTCTCAGGCATCACATGGATATTGTCTGGTTAAATTCTGATCCTCCCAATCCATAAGGTTGAGGATGAAGCAGATAAAATGCCACATCATAATGTTGATGTCAGTCGGGCTGAAAACATGGAAAATCTCATTTAGATCTTTCATTGAATCAAGTGTGAAACATAAATATTGACTGTATTGGAAAGGTATATGAAATGGCTCACAAGGGCTACAAATTTGCCATATGATGGCCAAGTTAGTGGCTCCCAAATTCAGAGTAGTGCATAGCACCAAAGTAGATTTCAATATTACCTACACTTTTTTTAGAGAGTATTAGTTGTAATGCTAGTGTTAAATGATATATAAACACTTTAAAAATGCAATTGTGATGAGTTTCAAATACTTTAGAGTAGGGCCTGTCAAATGCCAACATTGCCATCTTTGATCCATGGTGTAGACGTTTGCATGTCTTCAAATTCATTTGAGGCAATGGTATTTTTAAGATTGTGACATGGACATTTATACACTTTGGTATTTTAGCTAACTGAGATAAAATGATAATGAATAAAAGGGAATATTCCATTTTAAAAATAAGTATAACTTATGACTTTCCATAGTTAATAACAAGTCACAGCCTAAAGATGAACTGTTCTTCAGTAAGATTTAGAAGACAAAATTTCAAAAAGATGATGCAATACAGGGGAAAAATGTATGTATGTAATAAATGTATACATATATGGACAATTTTGTTTTAGTTCAGTTCAGTTTCATAGCACCAGTAGTACTTATGTTTGAAGTTGTTTTAAATTTATATATACTTTATAATAATTTGCTCTTCTTTGATGACAAATATAACACAGGGTGTTTCAAAGTAGTGCAACTGAAAGGGATTTGCTTCTAGAAAGCAGAGAAGGATGCTTGTGTTTACTTAGTGATCCCCAGACTCCTCTCTAAGTATTTCAAAGTAACAATCTAACATTATTCTCATCCTACCACGTGAGTTCATGCACTCCACCTCTATCCCTGGCCATAACTGTCAGCGATACCAGTCGATTGTTTGTCGTTGTTGTTATTGCATCATTTTCTTTATTTTGAAATGTATAATGATATAAAAGTAGAAATGGCCAAGTGAATGTAGAATGCTTATAATTTTTTATAATCATTTGTGAAGGTAGAGCAACCGTATCAACAGAACATATCTAGGCAGGGTAACAAAATATGCCAGTTGTCTATTATAAATGAATGAATGAATGAATGAATGAATGAATGAATAAATAAATAAAATAGCATCTCTTAGCCAGTTACGGATCAGTGCTCCTATAGGTCTCTGCTCCAGACTCGATGATGTTATGTGAGAGTCCTTCTGGCCAGAATATTTGCATCACAAGCAATAATGTTAGCAGCCAGAGCCAATGATACCATTTTCCTGAAGATACTTTCCTGAGACATCAATTCCAAGTATTGCCTTATTTCCATATTCATGGTTACCTAGAAATTCACTCTTTAGAATTCTGAACACATATCCCAAAGAAATATTTGGGCATTTGGACATTAAAAATCATCGCTAAAAATCAGAATGACACTTAAACATATGTGTTCCTAGAATATGAGTACACTAATATCTGGTATTACAGAATTAAGTGAGGAAATTATAACTTAAAGTATGCAAACTTGTGATTATCTTTATTACCAGCCATATATTAATGAGCACGAGAGCATGGTCCATTTGCCAAATCTGCTAGCTTGTGTGATATTTTTCTGGCTCAACCTGAAGTTATGCTGAAGAATTTATAAACTGAAAATTGAGTCCTGAGTTCCTCTGTTAGGCTATTATTTAAGTATAAATACAATATTTAAAAATGTTTAGTAGAAAGGGGAGTACTCAAGAGATTTGAATACATAACTGAGGGGTAGAGTTGTTATGTCCTAAACTTTTGCAGGTGCCTTGCTGTGTGACTTCAGGTGGCTTCCTGGACTTTTCTGTGCTTTTATGTTCATAAAGAAAGCTTAATGATGCTTTGGAGGTAAAACACTGCAACATCTCTGGAAAAAAGGTGCAAGAGACACCATATACGCCCTTCTCAGCGAAGTACAAATGTGCGCTGACAATTACATAAAAATAATAATAAAAACCAGAAGACTACTACTCTAGTTAGAATAGAAATCAATTCTTAAAATGATATCTTGGATAATATTTAACATGAAATGCAGACTTCTATAAAATAACTGAATTCTCAGTGTGCTGTGTAGCCCAGGGATTATTAACCATCCTGAATAGGAATATATTTATACAGTGCTTTATACTTTCCAAAATCTCTTCATTTACATCATCTCAACTCTATCCATATCTCAGCATCACATAAATTATCCCTTAAAACTTACCCATCTTGGCAGCCTAAACCACCTCCGTTGTTTCTTCAGCTTTTGAAACGGATTCCACAAGCCACAGTGAAAATCCATCTTATAATTTTACAGGCTCAGCTCATATATACGCTTATGGTGGGGATTTATTTCTGAGGAAATGTGTTTCCCTAACAGTTAGGCAGGAAGGAAATCAAGTCCTCAGGCAGCCGCCCACAGGGAGTGGGGACTCTGCTGTGTTCTGTGAGCCCTGGGTTGTTAACACTAGAAGAAGGGCAGGGGAGGCTCTGTCCCTGCCTCTGGACCTGATTATCCTTCAGGAAAATCGGCTGCACAGTTATAAAGCCTCACACATTCCTTATGTGAGGAATCGAACATTCGAGTTTGCATTTCATCTAAACACATGATCTGCCCTTTGTACTTCTTACCATGAAGGTAGCAATAGTTCCATCCAAACATGCGTCTTCTGTGGTACCTGGGAGAGAAATCCCTCTTTTCCCCTCAAGATGATCTCTGTCAGGGCCAGGTGGGACAGCCAGAGAGCCTCATGGAAACAGATGTCTACGTGACACAATTGTTAGGTCTAGGTATTACTCACTGTAGGGTTGCTGGTTTCTGTTTGTTTTAATTTTTACATTAAGGAAAACCTGCTGACCTCTTACATTCCAAAGCAGCCCCTGGGGAATACTCAAGTGTCTCTAAAAGAGAGATTAAACAGATGACAAGAAAGCCACTTTCTTCCCTTTTCCCATAATTTCTTTTACTTACCCTGTTTTGCTTCCCTTTTTTAAAAACAATAGTATATACATCATAAAGTTGTGACATGGATTAAATTGGTTAACACAAATCACTTAGAATAGTTTCTGACATATAGTAAATGCCCCAAAATACTAGCTGGCATTATTAAAAAATCTGCACTAGTTTCCTAAGCCTCCATTAGCAAACACAACAAACCAGGTGGCTTCAAACGGCAGACATTTATTGTCTCACTGTTCTAAAGGCTAGAAGTCTACAACCAAGGTGTTGGCAGGGCCATGCCTCCTCTGAGGGCTCTAGGAGAGAACCCATATTTGCCTCTGATGGCTTCTGGTGGTCCACAGCAATCCTCACAGTTCCGAGGAAGAAGGAGCAACGTAAATGCATTGCTCCTGTGCTCTGAGTTCATATGATATGGTCCTTGTGGCTCTGTGTTCACATGGTAGTCTTCTCAAAAGGACACCAGTAAAATTGGATTAGGGGCCCACCCTATTCTAAGATGATGTCAACTTAACTTTAGTTACATCTACAGTGATCCTATTTCCCAATAAGGTCACATTCTGAAGCACTAGGGGTTAGGACTTCAACATCTTTGGGGAGGTGGAGTGGAGGACATAATTCAACTTATAACAATATTCCACATGCAAACCAGCACTCCTGCCTCAAGGGACCAAAGCTGAACTTCCCTGCTCCCACAGTCAGTCCGATCCTTCTCAGTCACTCCAGTCTCAGAGGATGGCACTGCTCTCATTTCATTGTCCAGGTCAGAAACTAGTGTCATTCTTTTATTCCTTCCTGTTCTGGGTCTAGGTATTAGACATATGAGTCATCAAATCCTATTAAGGCTTCCTCATTTCTGTCTCTCTGTTAGTTCTCTCTCTGCATGTCCATGGAGAGCACCTTTCTTCTGAACTCCTCAGGTTTCCTAGCTGATGATCCAACTGTGCCCTTCTTAAGTAGTCTCCAAGATACAGCCAATGACCCCTCCAAAGAGTCAGATCATGTCAAGACCTTGCTTACAATACTTACTGGCTTTTAATTGCCCTCAAGATCAAGTTCCGAATGTCTATCCATTTTATCGTCTTGGATCTGCTCATTATTCTGACTCTTTCTCCCCATTGTGCCCCTCTAAGCCCCAGCCATGCTTGACTATTTGGAGTTCCTCTACCAAGTGCTGTTTCTCTTTCTTCCTGGTGTTTGTGTCCTACACTTTTTTCTCTTCCCCCCTTTTCTCTAGGCAATCACTTGCTCCTTCAAAAATCAGCTTAGATATCAAGTCTTCACCCAAATCTTTCCTAACTAATCTCCCTTAACTCCTGCCAACGCTGAAGTAGATGCTACTACTACATCTGAAGTAGATGCTACGGAGTCTACTCCATAGCACCCCATAGCCTTTACCTAAAACCGTATGTTTCACATTGCATTGTGTTTTTCCATTTACTTGTCTGTTTTCCACACTAGATTATAAATTTCTGGAGGACAGGGCCCAAGAATTATACATAATTATATTGATGCATTCCCAAGATTAGCACATTTATTCATCCATTCAACAACTACTTATTCAATGCCTACTCTATGCCAATAACTATACTATACTTTGAGAATGCAAATGATGAACAAAGCGGACATTTCCTTGGAACTACAAAACTTTATGTTCTGTGAGAAAAATATTAAATTCAGTAAGTACTTAAAATACAACCTAGTAAGTGCCTTGATAAGGGTATTACAGATATCTCTAGTCTCAGAGAGTCCGCATGGAGACCTGAAGCATGAATTGAGTTGTCAAGGTAAGGAATAGCAGGTGTAGACTGAGGGATCATCGAGAAGCACAACAGTGGGCAAGAGGCAGGTAGCACAAGGTGAAACAGATCTTGAAGGCATTTCAATTTAGGTTAAAATATTTTTAATGTAGTCTAAAGAAATTGAGAAAATATCAAAGGATATTCCATGTTGGAATGATTTGTGGATCTATATTTCAGAAATATCACCGAAGCAGTTACGTGGATAGATAACTGGTTAAACTGGCACACATTTACCAGTTACTCCTATTCAGGTGATGGGAAATGGAGGCCTGGCTTAGAGCAGTGACAATATGACAGGGGAGAAGTGAGGCAGCCTGGATCAATAATTAAGAGAATTTGGTGATTGTGGTAAGAAAGACTCAAGAGATTTTTGGACTGGGTGTATTTGGATGGCATTCACTGACATAAAGAATATTATACAAAGTACAATTTAGGAACATGTACACCATCTAGGATGCAATTTCAAATGTGAGATAGGTACCCTGCAATGTCCAGAAGAGTGTGGACAGGTAGACATATCAGGGAGGCCGCTGTGTATAAGCCCAGTGCTCGAGGAAACAATTGTGACTGAAGGTACTGATGTGTCTTATTCATTCATTCTAAAATATAGGTTCTCAACACTGGCTGTGTACTAAATCCACCAACGGATCATTTAAAAAAAAAAAAAAAAACAATAAAACAATGCCAGGTCCTCATTGCCAAAGATTCTGATTTACTTGGTGCCCGGCATTAGTATTTCTTAAAAGTTCTGCCGGGAATTCTAAAATGGAGTCTGGGTTTCAAACTAACGCTCTTGTTTGTAAAAACAAACAAACAAAATCCTTACTATGGACCAAAAAAACGTCTTGTGCAAATCAATGTAAGTCTTCTTTTACAGGCTCTTCCTTTGCCACTTCCCACATTCTTACACTCTGAGTCAGAAATCCCGGTCTCTTACTTCTCCAAATAAGCCAAGGATTGACACACTCCTTTGCCTTTACCTGTATTCCTTCCATGCTCAAATCCACTTCCTGGCCATGTCCCTGAATTCCTACTTACTCTTCGAGGTCCAATTCATGTCACCTCCTCTCTAAAGCCTTACCCAACCCCTGTCTGGATACAGAATTAATCTCCCTTATTTAACACATCATACCATAATTATTTGATTGCATTTTAACTGGATCATTAGAAAGACAGTATTGTGCATTCCTGGAAATGTCAATGAAAGAAAAGAAAAATAAAGAGCATAATTACGAGGTTATTTTCTTCACTGAAAAAAAAGGCAACTTACATTTGCATAGCATGTTCATAGACATTTCCTTTAATTCCACAGCAAACTTGTGGACTTCTCTCATCGATATTAGGGATTCTTCCCTCTACTTTTCTAAACTATTCTTCAAGACCTCTTTATATAGGTTTGCTACATTTATTTCCCCTCTTATTTTACTATTAATATAAAATCTAAGTACTGCTAGAAATCCTAATGTTCAAAACTGTTACAAAGAACTTTTTAAGTTGAAAACAAACTGTTTCGACTCTGTGCTGGATCTTTTTTGCTTGTGCCCACCAGTCAACTCTCAAGTAGGATCCCCTCTGTTGTCCAAAAAGAGAGTCACTCTATACTGACAAAATCACCAAGCACCCTCTCCCTTTGACTTGGCCATGTAGGAACACGAGTGGATGATCAGAGGCACAGTAGAGGGGTGTAGAGTTGCCAAGGGTGACTACTGTGTCCTTTGACTGAAGGCCATGGGTCCCCTTCAAGAGAACCCTCATCCCACAACCATCCCTGTACTTGCCCTTCCCCCTTCAATCCTCAGGCCTGCAGTGGTATTTAAAGTGTTCTTACCAGTAAAGTATACAAGTCACTACGCGGGGCACTATATTATCTCTTGTGATTTTTTTCTAAGCCCTAGGCACACTGTTCTAAACAGTTCCTTTATTAAACTCTTTTTAAATTATCCTACTTTGACTGTGTCATTTGGTACCTGCTGGAACACTGACTGATGTTAGCCCCAAATTTATAGTGGTTTAAATCAATGCTTTTTCAGAAAGAAAACATGATTTTCCATTTCAAAGGGATATGTGATTTTAATACAGTGTAAAGCTTTGCTGATCTTTCATATTTTAAATTGTGGTGGTTCTTAGTAAAATGTGGCATGGAACAGTCACTGGACAGTTTTATAGAATAAATTTTAGGTGGTTAATAAGACACTCTGATATAATCATTTTGTTTGTAGTTGTTAAACACCAGCCTTGGTTTCCGTGGGAATAAACCTTCAGATATATTATCTCCCACCATAACATAAGTTTTATGATATTTGAGAAGGC
The DNA here is from genome assembly GCA_028646535.1 of Procyon lotor. Classification (NCBI taxonomy): domain Eukaryota; kingdom Metazoa; phylum Chordata; class Mammalia; order Carnivora; family Procyonidae; genus Procyon; species Procyon lotor. The sequence goes on from CM053605.1 coordinate 63,687,262, forward strand.
TTTATCTTTTAATGGTTGGATCTTTCTTAACAAATTTCAAAAGATTAAATAAAGGATATCAATTGATACAAAAAAATGTCATTGCTGTTTCACAACAATTTTCTCTCACCTTAGATAGACAATCCCATTTCCAGGAAATATTTATATAATACTGGAAAAACCCACTCATTCTTTGACTGATTCATTTATTCTTCAATAAATCCTTATTGAGCCAAGTTCTCTGCTAGGCATAAGGAAATGCAGCTGTCAACTAAAATAGACACAATCCCTGACCTCATAGATCATTGAGTATAGTGTAAGAGTTGTACATTGTGCTGAATTTTCAAGGGTAATTGGAATAAGTTTTTGACATGCAAATGGCATATATTATTTTACTATAAAAGAAGGCTCAATAAAGGGATCATCAAAGCCTATCAAAAGTGAGTAAGTAACTGAGCTAACAAGGGATTTCTTCAACCCATAGAACCCTATTTTATATCTAGATAGTAGGAACATTTAAATAATAGGGTCAATATGTGAGTAGTCCAAACAAAGTTAACATCTATGACAAAAACGTATAGCTGAGTGGTTAAAGACTCAGGTTTGGAATTGGAGTATCTGATGTCAAATCTTGCCTCTATTTGTGGTGGTTCTATGACTACAGACAGTCAACATTGTAAACATCTTTTCCTCTCTGTACTATTCTATTCTAGTCCATTCTAACCTCATTTATTCTATTTCATTTTTTGAATGGTGGTGTCACCCAGGAAACTGATTTATTTCCCCATCAATGAATAGTGGCCTATGGTTTAGAAAATACTATTCACGAGGGCTATCTCTCTTGGATTCTGCTTCTCTATAGCTCCATATCCTCGGTACTATTTGTTTTGACCTATAGGATATTTCATCCAATATGAAAATTCTAGAATTTGACTTATTATTCCTACCTATGATAGATGATATTCTAGTTGTTTAACAAATATTCTTTCTTTTCTGCCCAACCTACCTCCAGAGACAGAATATATTTCTCTGTCCTACAGACATTGGACTTGGTCATATGACCTGCTTTGGCCAAGGGTGTGTTAGAAGACATGGTATGATCAGAGACTTGAGTTATCTTTCATAATTGATTTTGCCTTCTGGACCCCATACATTTTGCCATGAGAAGAACATGCCTCTGTTAGCTACTGACAGGCCCAAGGAGAATGAAAGACATGTGGAAGAAAGCTAAATATAATCCACAGCCTAAAGCTAAGCTTAATGTGGGTCCACCAACTGATCCTCTCTCTCTCTCTCTCTCTCTCTCTCTCTCTCACACACACACACACACACACACACGTGTGTGTGCACTGAAATGCCATTTTTAAGACTAGAGAAAGAGGCATGTTTCTAAAAGAATTATGGGTGTGGCTTTTTAATACTGGAATTTAACTGGAATCAAATATAGAGAAAACCAATGAGGATTTTGAGGTAAATCCTGGCAATAGTGCTACCAACATGGACTGGATAAAAAGAATTTTGGCCAACAAGATGTTGGCTGGCATGAAGCTAAAAGTGTGCTTGTACAGTCAAGCCTTCCCTCTTGTGCTCCACCTTTTGCCACGAGGAGAATAGCTGGTCCCCCAAAAGATGAGAGTTTTGTGAAATCAACTTGAACCCAGTCCAAAGCTTTCAATCAAGCTCAATTGAAACCAGCCAAGATCAGCTGAGCTCAAGGCAACAGGAAGACAAATGAATGAAAGACAGCTGGTTGTTGTTGTTGTTGTTGTTGTTTTAAGCCACTGGGTTCTGGTCTGGTCTGTTACATGGGATTATGGTAACCCACACCTGAAAAATATACTATCCTAACCCTTTACTTTCAGCACACCAACATCCATGTTTCTGACTTTTCAATACTCTGGAATGTTAGACTTTGGAGTCAAACACATAAGAATTTGGACCTCAACTTGGTCATTTTCTAGTGGTATGCTTTTCAGAAATGACCTATCCTTCTTGAATTTTAGTTTCCTTATCTAGAAAATAAACAAGTTTATACTTCATTCATATAATAGTTGTGAGGATTAAATGAAATACACAAAGTCAATGAATAAATAACTATTATGCCTCTACTACATGCTATACAGGCTTTCCTCATTTTATTGTGCTTTGCATTCCTTCACTTGACAGAGTTGCATTTTTTATACAGATTCAAGGTTTGTGGCGACCCTGTATTGAGCAAATCTATTGGTGCCATTTTTCTGACAGTTTTGCTCACTTTGTGTCTCTGTGTCACATTTTGGTAAGTCTGTCAATATTTCAAACTTTTTCATTATTATCATATTTGTTATTGTGACCTGTGATCAATGATTATGACTTATTGAAATGATGGGTACCATTTTGAGCTATAAAATAGTTTTAAATTAAAATACGTACTTTTTTAAACATAATGCTATTGCACACTTAATAGACTATAGCATAGTGTAAATGTAACATTTATATGCAGTGAGAGACCAAAAAATTCAGTTGATTCACTTTATTGTGATATTTGTTTTATTGCAGTGGTCTGGAGCTGAACCCACTATATTACTGAAGTATGTCTCCATATCACATGAAGCTTCAGGTATAAAGAATTCTGCTCTCACACAGACTGAAGACTAGCAAAGAATTCAGACATAAACCCATTTACAAAAACAAATTCAGAGACATACATTGGTCCCTACCAAGTTTAGAGTCTAGCAAAGAAGTCAGGTTTGAACTCTTCAACCAAAAAGAGAACAAGAGTCCAAGCAATTCACATCACACCGTACCGGCTGGAACCAAACCTCATTGAGCACCATTCATTACAGAACAGTTGGAGACCAGGTCAGTCACAGGGATGTGGGCCCCATTTCCCACTCATTCTATAGCAACACAGATACATGGAATCTGGGCAATCATCAGACTCTCAGGAAAGGCAAATTCTTGTGGGGTTTTTAAGCTGCATGGTTAAGATGGAACCATTTCCACTAATGGTTGGACCAGAAAGGTATGATCAAGGATACAACATAGTAGAACTCTGACATAGGCCTTATCTTGTACAGCTTGTGTTTTTATTTGGAATAACACAAGCTCCTCTTTTGCTATGATCAGGTTTACATTTCAAGGTTTACAGTTCCTGCTGGATGAAGCAAGCCAGAGGAGGGATTTTTCACACTAATATTCATGACTGGGACTGAGATCTAAGCCATGGAGTTGACCAAGACTGACAGTCTTAAACTGGCCTTGCCAGTTTCCATGAAGCTTTGAAGGAAGCCACCTTCCATGACAACCTAGAGAGATCAGTCCTGTGCAAGTTTCTCTTACCTCCCAATCCATGCCCTGATTGAAGGGGTGCCCTCTCATGATCAAGCCACCCTGTCAACAGCGAACCCCATTTCAACCTGTAATATCTGAGGTGCTGGCCCCTGATAAAATTCCCATAAGAAACTCTCAAGGACAGTAGGAATTTCAGATGACCATATCCAGTGTGTATGAGTCACAGACATCAGAAGCAGGCAAGAGAGAGGCATTTGTATCATTAGCCTGGGAAACACGTATTGTTCATGCCATGAAGTTTAACAACACTGGTGTCTGGGTTGCAGTCCTGAGGTCTAGGAAATGCTACTAGGACGTATAACATTGCTCCCAAGTCCATTTCAGTGACTGAGGAATTTATTTGTTTATTTTTCCTGAAGCAAAGAAAACTACACTCCATGGCTTGCTTAGCCTTAGGTGCTATGATCCATGATTGATAGTCTCCAATTCAGAACTAAATCTTATATCAAAATTCTAGTCCTAGGAAATGTCCTAACTGGCAGAATCAGTCACAGGCCTGAGCAGCTGCTGTCTCTTTTCTTAGCCACCAAGAAGTGACACTGGCTCTAATCTCCTGCTTCATAAGGGATAATCCCCATTAGATCATGGGAGTCTAATTCCCAGGAATTCTGACTTTGGTTTACAAGCAAAGTCCTCACTTACTCATTATATTTATGTATGTTTCTGGTTCACAGAGATGTTCATCTTGTTCTTGCAATTGGCTGTTTCTTTTTGGGAATATCTATCATTGCTCTATGTTTGGAGGGGTGCATGTTTGGGATATGTTTGTTTAGTATTTTTTACACGTGAACTCCCAAGACAGCTGCATTGAAATCTCTTTTTATTACTTTTTATACTCAAGCCAAACCATGGACTTCTTTGTTTCTTATGTGTCCTTGATTTCCTGTCTCAGGGCCCATGCTCTTCACTTTCCCAAATGGTTCTCCCCGTTCTGTCATTTTGTTCAAATTCTGTTCATTTTTGCCTATTCAGTTCTTGTCATTTTCAGAAAGCTTTCCTTATTCCTATCAGCCAGAAGCAGTAATCCCAGCTCTAACTTTATAGGACACAGTAGCTGTTTGTCTCTTTGAGAATCCTTTAAATATCCATTCCATAGAAGTTTAAGGGCTTATACTGTGTCAATATATGTACTTGGTTCTGCTGCTAATGGAGGTGTAGCTCATCCTTTGATGTCTTGTAGATTGTGCTTATTTAAGCACATGATTTCTTTCCCCTATTGAAATACAAGTTCCTTGAAGACCAAAAAGCCTATTTTAGTCTATTCTGTCTTGGCCTCTTGTGCAAAAGTGATACTCACTGAATTAATGCAAACTGGATAAAGGAATAAATTCATGAATAAGTCAGATCATATATTCTCAGCCCCAGGCAATTGTACATACTGAGAGTGACCATGTTTTACACATTTTGGGCTCTCAAGGTCTAGAAAAGTAGTCTGTTATATAGTTATATTCAACAAGTAACTGTGGAGAATGATAATGGTGATATTCTGATTCATATTTTAGTCAACCGAGATGTGCAAAAACTAATCACAATGTAAAGCATATTTTTATATCATCTTATTATAAATATTCTATTTGAAGTTATGGGTTAAAAAGTACTTTTTTCCATTTGTGTCTCAATACTAAACTACAACAACTTTGCTCCTTTCCTTCATTTTATAATGTAGGTTTTATTGTGTAAAATGTCCTCCTTCAGGATTTAATCAATCTCTCTTCCCCCACTGTGTTAAATTATTTATCTTATCTTTTTCTTTATGCAAAGTCCTCCAGAAAGTTATTCAAAGACTCTGTTACGATTTCTCATCTTCCAATCAGATTTTCCAGTTCTGATGAAGCAAATGCAGGTGTCTTTCTTCTAAATTTTCATATTTCTTCCTTTAATGTTCTCCGTGTAGTTTCTTCTCATTCTTCTGCCATGGGATTGCTGGAAAGGCAATTGTTAGTTCTAAACAATACCTGTTTAAACCCCAGAAAAATAAGATTTGGGATGAGAATCATATTATTCTTAAAATATTTAAAGACACTTTATTTCTCTTGCTAGTCATAATTTTCTAGAAAAAAACTACTTTATATTTTAATGCCCTTGACTCCTTCATACTATCTGCAGATTTCAAAAGTTATACCCATAAGGGCAACATTAAGAATTCTTACAAATTTTCAGATTCAAGACTACTGATTAAATACTTTTCAGAAGACAGGAGTTTTACAGGGTGAGGGGAATGTGTGGGTAAGATAATTGAATGTAGTTACCTTAATCTTTATAACACACTGCTTCCAACTTCATTGCCTTTTATTCCTGCAGCTTCTCTGACACTAAAGCACCTTCCATTTGTTCAGTGAAAATTTAATAAAAGGAGAAAACTGCTATATTATTTTCCCAAATGTTTACTGTGTGCATTTCTCATTTGCCAGTGTTTTGATTGGCAGCTTTATATGACCCCGGATTTTAATTTTATATGAAATTTGATGGGAAGTATATTTTAGAAGTCATAATCAAAACTGACTGCTCCTCTCCCTGTATGTGTCTTTCTAAGGAAGCTTTTGTTTCCTTATGCGGAGATTGATAGTCCTGAGACACCATGAGAACGATACATAGTAACAGACCAAGATCTCTCACTGTTTGGGGGAATAAACAATTGCCAATCCTTTGAAACATTTCCATCCTTTGGTGGAAATAATTTAGTATGTATTTATTACATGTTTATATGTTTCCTGAAATCTCCTGGATGGCTTTCATTTTTGGTGTTTTGTTTTTTTGGGAGGTGGGGGTGGAGGAGGGTCTTGGAATGCCTTCCGACTAGATAGAGCATAGAGCAATGGGGGCAACAGCTGGACAATGAAGGAGCTACTTCCACGTTGCTTTTGATTATCATCCTCAAGACTATCGTTCTATGTTCTCGAGGCTCGAGCTACAGGAAGTGCAATTGTGGCCTATGGACCAGAGCATTAGCAGACTTTGGCAACTTGTTACAAATTCAGAGTTTCAGGTCTCACCGCAGACCTACCCAGGAAGAATCTGTACATTAAAAGAAACCTCAGGTGGGGGTGCCTGGGTGACTCGGTGGGTTAAGCAACTGCCTTTGGCTCAGGTCATGACCTCAGGTCATGATCTCAGGGTCCTGGGATGGAGCTCTGCCTCACCCTCCCTGCTCAGTGGTGAGTCTGCTTCTCCCTCTGCCTCTCCCCACGATTCTGCGTTCTCTCTCTCTCTCTCAAATAAATAAATAATTTTTTTAAAAGTAAAAAATATGAAATAAAAGAAACCTCAGATAATTCCCATGCCTTTCAAATTTTGAGAAGCACTGCTCTAGATAAAACCTGTTGTATATCTTCAGATGATTCCCACACTTTTCTTCAATCAGCAGATTTTAAATGTTTCTCCTGTCCCAACTTGGTTTCCCTTACCGTAAAGTTCATTTGGTCCAGTCATCCAGGGTCAGAGAAGGCAGTGAAGTATAGTGGCGGGGAAGAGCATCCCAAATTTCCAGCTAATGTGAAGCTATCCCTTTTTGCAGCATTGCTTCTTGAACTATTTGGATGGAAAAACTGTCCAAAGTCTATCGTGTACATCCTAATCTCGAAAATAGGGGGAACTCAACATAATTTAATCTCTTCTTAATAAATACTGGTTATTATTATGAACTTCAACAGTAACATTGCTAGAAACAAAAATAAGCTTAAAAGTTTGTGAGTTATTCTGGCATTGAATAAATCTTATAGGACTTTCCACAGACTACCATGCAGTTTGAATTCATTTCTTTCTTAATTTAATTAATTTCTTTCTCCTCCTCCCCCTTCACAGTAACGTCACTTTTTCATTAAGTTTCACCGCTCTGAGCGGGATTCCTTCTTCCCATTCACGTTATCACTTCTGCTTACTCACACGGCTCTCCGTCTTATTGTGGCAGGCTGCTCTTGCTTGTTTTACTGTGTTTATTTTTGCTGTTGTCTAGAATTTTTCTTTTCCTAGTTTCTGCTTTTTCTTTCTGCTACATATTATCCCATCTGACAATTTTACAATTTTATATTACAATATTTAGCCCATTTACATTCAAAGTACATAATGATACATTTAAGTTTATATTTACTATCTATATAACTATCCTAGCTCTATATCCATATACTTCCATTGAACCGCCTGTTTTATGCTCCTTTGTTCTTGCCTAATTTTGTATTAATAAAATTGCTTTATTATTTGACCTCTACAACTTAATAATTTAAAAATGTTAATATTATCGTAGTGGTTACCTAGATTATGACATACATCTTTGATTTATTGAAGTCTTATAAAAATTAATAATTTTACCACTTTCCAAACAATGTTAAAATTTTAAAATATTTTAATCCCATTTACCTTTTAAAATTATATTTTATTATTGTCATGCATTTTAATCCTGTTTATATATTTTTAAAATTCTATGTACATATATATTTTAAATTCTCAAACATATTATTATTGTTTTCACATTGTTATGTATATACATTGTTATTATATTATGTCCGGTCAGTATCCATTTGTATTTACTCACCTATTTACCCTTTTTTGTTGCTCTCTGTTTCTTTGTGCAATTTATGTATGTTTATACTTCTCAGATTGTAATTTTCTTTTAGCACTTTACAATGTCATTTTATTGTCTTTTGCCTTCATCATTGCTGTTGATCAGCCAGCTGTCTCTTTCATTGTTGCTCTATTGAAGGTAATATTCTTTTCTGGTTACTTTTAATTTTTTTCCCCTCTGGTTTCCATAGATCTATGGGTCTAGGTGTGTTTCTAGGTGTGTCTAGGTGTGTTTCTCCTTGTATTTGACCTGCTCAGACTTACAGAATGTCTTGATTCTGTGGGTTGGAATACATTGTTTTGGAAAATTCTTCGTATCATCTCTACAAATATTGTTTCTACCTCATTTTTTGTTTCCATTATTTCTGAGATTCCAGTAACACATACAAGAGACATTTTCCTTTTGTCACAGACATACAAAAGTTGCAGAAGGAACATCTGCTTCCAAATGGGTTCAAATAGTCCACAGAGGAAGTGTGTTGCTGAGGCAATGAAATCAGAGGAGCTAGTAAACGAAAACAGAACCTCCGGAAAATGAGAAAATGTGTGCAATTCCTTCTACTCTGTATTTCAGGTTCTTGATGTAGGGAAAAGACTGAAAATCCAGAGTTTAAATGGTCCACTTCCCATACATTTTCACAGGTTGCTAAATCAAAGAAGAGGCTTTATTATCTATCTATCTATCTATCTATCTATCTATCTATCTATCTATCTATCTATCTATCATAGGAGCATGGTCAGATTTCAAATCCTGTTCTCTCATGCCCTCTGGTACAATAATGTAATGCTCATAGCATTGGCTCTAAATTTAAATAAATCTGCATTTAAATCCAGGCTCCACTATTGGGTGTATGACCTAGGATACATTAGATAATCCCTCAGAAAATGTTTAGGAATATTTAAAATGGGAATAAAAATAACAAAAATATTTTGGATAACTGAAATAAATGTGCTTGGCACAAAATAGGCATTCAGAATGGCAACTCCTAGCGAAGAATGCCTAAATGATCATTGGTGACCTTTACATGATTGATGAATTAGTATCAGGTGCTTTAAAAACAGTTTGTCCTATTCTTTGTGCCGAATCAGAAGACTCCAACTGAAATCTTGCAGTAATGACTCATGTGAACTAAAAGACAGGAGTGATACAATCTGTTTTCTACATGACCAAATTTGTCACCTATCAAGGCTCTTATCTGTGGATCTGGGCGTGATTCTGTAAGAATGTGAATTCTTAGACCTGTCATAGTCTTCATTTTACCTTATCAGCATTTCTTGATCCTATGTTCACTCATGTTAGAGACTCTCAAACAAAGAACTGGAAACAGGGAAAAATCATTTCCATAGGTTCATGTATCATACATTGGTCATATTTGTGATGTTTGGGATATGTACATACTTTAAATTTATTAAGCACTTCCTCAGAGTCAGACACTAGTCCAATTATTTTACGTTTATTAATATGTTTTACTCCTCATAGCAATGTTGTGAGGTAGGTACCATTGCAATCCTTATTTTGTAGAGAAGAAAACTAAATTGACATTTTAAATAATTTTTCCAACACTTCACAGCAGGGATGTCATAGAGCTACAATAACAACCCCGGTGGTCTAGTTCTTAATCACTATGAATAGTGGCTTTCACAATTACTACTATTTTCATTATGAACATTACCTGAGGGTTCGGAATACTGGCTGGATAAAATCATACTCATTAAGGGCAGGAAAAAGAATGTTTGTGGGTTTTGTTACTATTAAACTTGGGAAATTCATTTTCTTGTTACGCATACTGACTTTAATAAAAATTCCCTTGGAAAGCCATGCTATTCTTTTAAAACTACATTGCGACTGATCTCAATGTCAGGTAAGTACATCTATCTCCCAATAGTGCATAAAAAATACACTGGGGAATTTTTATCATAATTTAACATGTTTAAAATGTTCATAGAATAATAGCTCCCCATTTGGTAGTCTTCTATTTCTAGTATGAAAGGTTTTCCTGGATCTATTTCTTCAATAGTAAAATTTAAAAAGGGGTTATTATTGTAAGACAGAACGCCTTGAAATTATGTAATTTTAATTCACTCTCTTACTCACACCAAATCATAACATGAGTTGGGAATCTTCTTGTATTTAAGCTATGGTCATCATTTATTTCATTGAAAAATCTCATAAACATATTATGAAAAGGTTTAACAGTGTACTTACACCTTAAAGAGTACAGCGAAGTTAAAATGCTATGAAATAAGACCCTAACCGTACATAACAGCAAATTTGAAATTGTTAGCAAGCGTTCTGGACATGTGAGTAGGCCAGCCAGTCCATTATTT
>CM053605.1:63697958-63716762 GCA_028646535.1 Procyon lotor
CCAGCCAGTCCATTATTTAGCCTGCATATCCAACCCCATCATTTTTTAACCTTAGTCGCCAATGGAAGAGTCATCGGAGTCTAGGCAAAACCAACTTGAAACCAGAACTAACTCACAGTTTGGAAGGTCTCCTAGACTAGAAAAATTCTGAACATAAATGCCACTGGTCTGAAGGCCTCTCCAAAATCCTAGCTATTAGATGTGCTATATACAAACAGATCTTTAGAGGAAAGGGGTAGAAATGGAATCCATGAACCATTTTTCTGTCTTTCCACATTATATTCGTGGCATTCTATGTTAACTAAACGTGCTCTTTTCACAAACTCTCTCTTCTGTTACTTGCACATTTGGGTAGCAGCCATTACCATGAGCTGGCTTCAGGAAACTCAAATATGTGAAATGTAAAGAATGAAAAATCTGGCCACTTTTTCCAGGCTCAGGTTTTAAGCACAGGAACTTAATCTTGGTGTTCTCTGGGTTCTCCTCCTTCTGCCAGTCACAATTTCTAATTAGCTCTCCCAATGGAGGAAGAAGATGGATTATATTTTAATATCTAGAGACTAAAATTAGTTTATATTTTAGCAAGTTAGCACTTCTTAGCAGTTGATTTACTCTTGAAGCTACAAAATCTGTGAGCTTGCAATTAATCATACATTGGTCATTTTCTTTCAAAAATGTTCCGTTTGGCTGTCTGTATCATAATAGGGGAAAACATGTAATTTATGCAGTTTAGAAATTATAGCCCTGTGTTTAACTATGTCATAATATATTTTCTCACCCGCTCATTGTTCTTAACACTATAAAAGAATGTCATTTCACTGGGATTTATTTAAGCCAAACCTTTACAGTGAGATCCCTAGCAAAACAATAGCCTCCTGGAGTTGTGCTTTATTTTTCTTTAAATGGGTGTTTTAGGATTTGTTTTGACCACTCTTGATTTTGCGGCAATTTTTAAAAATACATTTTTTAAACAGAGGAGCACAATCTTGGCTTTCTTCTTGCAAACACAATGCTTTATCTTCTGGAAATTGTCTCTAATATCCTCATGTGCATAACACATGTAAAAGTATTCTGTTAATATGCAGAATACACAAAACAACTCCCTGGTGGCAATGTGATAATTTAAGGACACCATAAATTCAAAGCAATAGATATCTTTTAATTCATTGAATTTTTTTTAAAAAAACAGGCACTTGTTTGAAAATCAAAAACAGTCCATATTTTAAGCAGGTTCCCCAACTAACCTCTGCCAGAAAATTAACCCAAAAACTGTTTGACGTCCTTGAATGGTATATCACAATGCTGCCAGCATACTGATCACTCACTGTGCTGAGACAAATCAATTAGCCTGCCAATTGTGTTCATTAGAATTCATTCATATCTTTATAAAAAGTTAATTAAAAGTATGAGTGAGGAGAAAATCATGTCTAACACTCTTATTAGATCCAAATTACCAAAGTAATTTCAAATCTAAATCAACAATCATTACTAAAACCCTCCCTCCGAAAGCTGCAGTATACCTAAAAAATCAGATAAAGCAGATGTGAACCTATCACTCTTTGATAAAGATTTCCAAATAATTTCCTCTATCATTATGACAATGATTATATTTTCCTGCCGATTGCCCACTATTCTGTTAAAGGTATCTCTTTTTGGCTCAACCTTTCATTTTATCTGCATAGGTGAATGCCGAACCTAGCAAGGTACCTCATGTTTCAAAAAATTCAGTTTCATATAACATTTTAAAATGAATGGCAGCACAAAACAACCAGTGGAACACGGCATTCTAAGCCAAATGAAATTATCTTGATATAAGGACCATAGCATGTAGAAGAAACCAGCTGCCAAAACAGAAACAAGTCGACAAGCCGTAGCTTTCTGATTCCTGAGACTCTATTCTTAACATAATATCGAAATGCCTCCGGTAGAGCTGTTAAAAGCAAAAAGTGTTTGAATGTGAAATGTTCTGATTATAACATGAAGCTCTCTCCCAGCCTATTTCTTCCATATTGGGGAAGGCATCAGTTCCTTTTGTTTCCAGAGGTCCAAAACGAGAGCACCATGTAAGGGTGGAATCTTCCTGACAAGCCACGGAGAGCTTTAGACTAATTTCATATTCAGTTCTTGGCACTGAGGTCTGGGTGGAGGTGGGCAGGTCCACCCTGCCTTTCAGTCTCATTAATCATTTGGCTTTCCCTGGCTGCTCGCAGCATCTTCTGGAGGAACCCTTCTCTTTATTCATTCAGACAACCCTTTGGATTAAACAGAGCCAGCTAAATGTCAAAGCAAATCTGAGTCTTGATGCAGATAATCATTTCAATAATATTTCTCCATTTGTGCCCAAACACCAGGGGAATAAAGCTTTTCTGCTGTCAGGTACTGTAAGACTGCAGTTGGTGTAAATGCTTGACACTGAGCCAGATGGCTTAGCCGTGCCTCCAACATATGTTCAACAAGCAGGCTTGCACACATTGGAATTTTATTATTTTGAACTGGTGAGGCTTGCATATTTATTTACTTGACCCCCTTTGGTGTCACTTTGGTATTAAAACAATCAGTTATAAAGCTTCTCCAAGCAAGAGGGTAGGGCTAGTTTATAAACTACTTGTCAGTTTCATATCACCACCTGCGGTGAATTATTCCTCATCTTGTGGCCTCCTCTTGATAATTTAAAGAAAGAAGGTGGCAAGGTGCATGTGGCTGAGGGAGGGAAGAAATGGAAATCAAAGGAGAGAATGCTGGCCTGCCCCCAAAATAAAGGTAAACGTATCTTTCCCCCGCCCAACTCTTTATATGACCTGGGGACAACCAATTTTCTCATGCATTACCATGTATACATTTCACTCAGAAAGGCTTGTCGGGGCTTTAGGGAAATCAATGATTAATATACACAGTTGCATGAACCCTTCACAATATCAGAGATAAATCTATGTATGTGCCTACATACCCATCTTTGCACCTCCTATCATATAGATGTGTAACTGTATGTTTACATGTGTAAGAAAAGTGAAAACCCACGGTATTGGTTTTGCCAAGGAATAATTTGCAATCATTATAAATATTTATCATGTTGCTAATACATTCCTCAAAATAAAATGTAAGTGGTTTACTACTTAGTGAAAAATTTATGTATATAAAAGTTAATTTCATATTATTCTACAGATTCAAATGCAACATTAAAAAAATAGAACAGATATGAAAAACTATGAATATTGCAAATGAAATACGCAGGTTTCTGTATGTAGATTTTACACCATGAAAATAAATGTCTACCCATAATAAATGTTGTCTTAGGGATTTTAGAGTTCATCAATTCCAACACTTTAATAGAAAGAAAATTCAGGCCCAGAGAAATTTATTGATTCACTCCAAATCACACAACAAGGGAATGTGCATCAACTCCAGGCATGTGTCGCCTGCCCCCCACCTCACCTTTGTTCCATGTTAGGTACATCAGCCCTCCTACCAGAGTAAACTTTTGCTGAACAATTGTCCTGTTCAGAGACATAAATCTCCATGAGAACTGTCCTAGATCCTAGGACAGTTGTGCTCAACATTATCACACCAAATAGACCCCACTTTCTAATAAACATATCTTAATGCCCCTATGACTATCCTGAACTAAAATTCACAGGTAATAGAACTTACCTACATGGAGAACTTTGGAACATCAACTCAATGCTTTAACTATAATATAAAGATAAATGAAAGGAAATCAGTAATTGATGGAGTATGTACATATGTGGTGGGGAGTTTGACATGTTAAACACTTGGAATCAAATATACTAGATAGTGTAGCCAAGTATTTAGACACTTGCCCCTTTAAAAATTGTCACGAACACAAAACTGCAAAATGCAGGGTATTTAGTCAGTGATTCAAATACCATGAGAGATTGTTGCTGACAATTGACAAGATTTTCCAAGATGGTGAGCTAAATCTTGGTAAAATTCCAAACCAAATTGCAAGCATTGAAATTTTATTGTTTTGATTACTCTTGTTGTATATTTGTTTTGTATTCTTAGAAAAATTTGCACATATTAAAACTATGCAGATGTTCTTCGTTTTTAGATGTAAGTTGAAATAAATTCTAGGCTCCAGTCATTATCAACAGGGTTTTCAACTCCCTAAATGTCTATCTGGAGGAATATTTAAAGACCGTGAAGCATTCACGACAATTCTTCATTGTAAGCACTGTAAAAGTATAGGATGTGTACTGTCCTACTTCCTGCCCAATAAGTAACATAAGTTCCCATCCATAATTGCAACAACCAGTAATGTCTCTGTAGCTTTCCTGAGACCCAAGAGTAAAACTATCATCATGGAATGTTGTGTTTAAGGTTTCTTCAGCATAGGAATCAAGATAACCAATATCAAAACCATGAAAAATCTCACCATATATGGAGAATATATCACTTTAAATCAATTCTTAATTTTAAATATTATACATGCCTGAATTTACATTTTTATACATCTGTAGAAAGAAATTTCATTTTAAAATGGTAAGATTTAGTGTGTTTGCAAATAGGTAACAGAACATAATTTCAAAATCAGAAATCCTAAACTAACATTAATATGAAATATAGTTTAATTTAAAATGTAATTCATGTTAAATTTAATATTGGTTTAATTACATTTTATAAAAACCCGGTATTTAAAAACATTAATTTTTTTGTAATAGCAACATATTTTTCTTATGTAGATGTGAATATTGAGTAAATTCTATTAACTCATAATATAGAGTTTACAAGAGATCTTTATGTCAGTCTGGGGAAACTGTACAACTACCTTTCGAAATGAAAGATAAAACACATCATCAAACATAACTTGTGTTAGTTATCCCACATATTTGCATCTTTATATTAGCCTATGATTCACAGCAATCAGATTCAATAATTAGGCACATTCTGAATTCTTAATTAACAGGAATGCTGATAATTCCTCTTTTTTGTTTAAAGACTTTATTTATTTGTTGCGAGAGAGAGAGTGCACAAGCAGGGGGAGCAGCAGAGGCAGTGGGAGAGAGAATCTCAAGCAGACTCCTTGCTGAGCACAAAGCCCCATGCAGGGCGCAATCCCAGGACCCTGAGATCATGACCGGAGCTAAAATCAAGAATCTAATGCTTAACCAATTAAGCTACCCAGGAACCCCAAGGATTCCTCCTATAAGTGTCCCATTAGAAACTTTCAACAGTCTCAACCTACCTGTATGTCAGCAACCTGCCACACAATATATACATAGTTCTGATATATCATGAATCATAATATGTGTTGTTTGTTCACTTTCTTTTGTGAGTTAACTTTAATTTGCAGCATCCTTCCAGGAAAAAAAAAAGTAAAGATGCCTTCTGCCTCTTACTCTCTTCTTGGTTGTATATTTACTGTGTATCCAAGCTTTCTGCTGTGTCCAAGAAAGAAACAGGTACAACTGAGAAACAAGAGCCTGTACTGTGCTGAAATGTGCAGTACATTTTTCTCTTTTTAAAATCACTTCATGTCATTTGGTAAGTCCCAGGATTCTAAAACCTATGGAAAACCATCAAATACAAGAGCATTTACAGCACAACGTCATGCTTAAGCTTCAGCAAGCCACAGTCTAACCAAATTAACAATCAAGCCCCTGTGACTTGGACTAGGAAAGGATTGTGGGGACACCTTCATTCCCCAAGGTAGCACAGAATAGATTACTCCTTTTCTTTTTTTTTTTTTTTTTTGTTAAGGATTTTATTTATTTGACAGAGAGAAACACAGCGAGAAAGGGAGCACAAGCAGAGGGAATGGTAGCGGGAGAAGCAGGCTTCCTGCGGAACAGGGAGCCTGATGCGGGGCTCGATCCCAGGATCCTGGGATCATGACCTGAGCTGAAGCCAGACGCTTAACGACTGAGCCACCCAGGCGCCCCAGATTACTCCTTTTCTGAGGTTATTGTGCCAATAACACATCCAGTCCTACCAATGGAACTTGTTTTTCTCAATCAAAATAGTTGGCTTAACACCAAAAATAACCCACTTGTGGTGGGAGACAGAAATGTGGAAGCTTTGTGTCATTATTAAGCTTGAGTGATTTGTCCTTCACCTCATACATGGGTCACAGGGGAAGGTGTTCAAAGGTGAGAACAGAAAATGACATAGTAAGCACCTAGTCTCTTGTTTCCCAGCCACAATTCTCTTTTCCCCCACCCACAACCAAGTTGGCAGGATGAATGCCCAAACCCAAAGTGCTGAGAGGCGAGATCGGAAAGATCATTGAATCTGAGCATCCATGTAGACACAAACAGCTGTTGTCAGGTTGATGCAGTCCTGGTTTTGACGTTAGAGTAATCAGTGGGGAGAGCATTTCATGTAACGGAACAGGCAGAGAGAACACAGAGATGAGATCTCCGAGGGCATGGAGTTGGGACGGATCCTTTAGAGCAGCATTTCTCATTTATTAATGTGTTATTCTTTTGGAGATCTGGTTAAAACACAGATCCTGGTTCAGCAAATGTGCAGCATAGCTTACGTTGTGTTTTTCTAACAAGTTCCCAGATGATGCCAATGCTGCTGATCTGTGACCCACACTATGTGTAGTAATGCTTCAGAGAGCCCTGAAAATAGGAGACCTTTCTTCAGAATTGGGAGTCTGGTGGGGAAATGCAATATGGCTACGCCTATGCAAAGGGAAATTCAAGAAGAAAATGCTGATGAGCACAAGGAAATGGAAACCTTGTAAAGTTAATGTCAGACATCAAGAACAAAGTACAACCGGTAAAGAAAAGCCCAGAGACAGGACTAAAATCCACCCAGCATTTAGATGGCATGCATCGATGTGCAAATGGAGCAACATAAAGCAAGAAGAGAAATGGAGGCCTGCAGAAGAAATGTCAAGGTGGAATGCCTTTGTCTTGTGTTTTAGAAACTTGGCCTAAAATATTCAGAGAAATATAGATGATACCTCTAGAAAAGAAAGTAACTTATGGATAAAAGCATAAAAGTCAACAAAAAAGGTCAATAAAAAACTGCATTAATACTCCAATCCCTAATGGCTAAAAGTTTCATAACTCTCTAGAGAGGAATCGTTGCCAGTTAAAAGATTTCTTCCGGTGTCATCTATAACGGATTCGTTTTATAGATACCTAAGATAATGCCTTGAATAGTATTTTTGCATTTAATTCAATATTTGTTTAATTTCAAATGATAGCTTATAAAGTTCTGAGTTTAAGAGACACTCCAACCAAGGTGAGAAGAGAATATCCAAACAGGAGGTCACCCCACTGACCAATTTTAGAAATTGTGTTTGCCTACTCACCAATTATACCAAGGTTTTTGAGGAAGCACTTTTCAAACAAAACTCTGGTTTAACTCAGGTTACAGAAAATGCATCAGTTCTGATCAAGATTTTCCTTATAAAAGCTTAAAATATCAGATAATATATAATATATGGTTTAACAGGATGGAGACGTTGGGCACAAATGGGCACTGAAAAATTTTAATCAGTTTTCATTCTAAAGAAAGATAATGAATTCTGAGAGCCCCTGAAATTTAAGTTCATCCGATAAAGAATTAGGATTTGGGAAAGAAGTGTCCACTACTGAATAGCTTTAATCCTCGATCCATATCTTGTTTAAACACTGCTGCATAGAAAATATTTCTGAATGAAACAGTAACATGGACAAAAATGTATAAATGCCAACATTAACTTTGTATTAATTTGGTTCTTTGATTCTTTTTTTAAGTTTTTAATTTTGATTCAATATAGTCAACACAGTTGACTATTAGTCAACTATTAGTTTCAGGTGTACAATATAGTGATTCAACAATTCTGTGCATTACTCAGTGCTCATCATGACAAGTGTACTCTGTAATGTTTTAGTTCTTATTATCGTTTTGATACAGAAGACCACCTCTTATGTCCTGGAGAATACAAGCCTTTAGTATAAAAAATATTTGATAGTGATCTGAAATCTATAAAAATTTTAGTAATTGAATGGGATTCTAATTTGTGATTCATAAAATTATATCCTTCAATATTTACATACAAAATCCTTGTAATATATACTTTCCCCATAGGTGACTTTAAATTGTATTCAGTAAATCAACTTCAACTTTAGCAATTCCAGCACATACACACAGCGCATACACACTGACCATCTATATAATGCTCAAGAAAAACTGAAACAAGTGAGAAAAAATTTTTTAAAAAGAATGCAAGGCAGGGAGCACTTTCTGAAATTGGGATACACTGTCATCCCAAAATGTGATATGCCATTCTTTCTCTTGTGTACTCAAGGGCTCTAGGGAAAATTTTTTTTTTTTATTTTTTTTTCCTTCCTTTTTTTTTTTTTTTTTTAATTAATTTTTATTAACATATAATGTATTATTTGCCCCAGGGTACATGTCTGTGAATCTTCGGGCTTACACATTTCACAGCACTTAATAGCACATACCCTCCCCATTGTCCACAACCCAGCCACCCTATCCCTACCCCACCACCCCCCCGGCCACCCGTAGTTCATTTCTTGAGTCTAGGGAAAATTTTAAAATGACTTATCCCCACTGTTAGATCATCTTCCCAGTCTACTTTCTTACTTTATGTATTAAATATTAAGAACCTGTTTTTTAGGGGTTCCTGGGTGGCTCAGTCGTTGTTAAGTGCCTTCGGCTCAGGTCATGATCCCAGAGTCCTGGAATCGAGCCCCGCGTCGGGCTCTCTGCTCGTCAGGAAGCTTGCTTCACCTTCTCCCAGTCCCCCTACTTGTGTTCCCTCTCGCTGTGTCTCTGTCTGTCGAATAAATAAAAAAAGTTTAAAAATTGAAAAATTACAAAAATTTAAACAAAAAGAACCTATTTTTTAATGCTAAGTAAGTACTCTCTCCCCATCCTTTTCCTTCCTTATTTTTCTCAATTACTATTTCTCTCCCATATTCCTCCCTCATTTTAACATCTTTAATCTCCCTACACATACACACTTCTATCTACACCTATAATTCCTGAAGCATATGCAAAGCAAGAACAATGTGTCTAGTCTGATTTTTACTAGTGGCCCCCATGAACTTTGCTCAATGTCAGTTGCAGTGAAAAGGATTAAAAGTAGCTAGCTATAGCCTTTCAAGGTTTCTCTTTGTTTATGTGTTTGTTTTTAGTAGACAAGCTGGCATTACTGACACTCACATAATAATCCTATAAAACAAAGCAGTCATGGCTTCAGGAACCAGAAATCAGTCCATGAAAATATCGCTACCCTGTGCAAAGGGCTCCCAGGGTAACAAAAGCATATGGATGCACTCCTATAACTCCAGATGGATCCTGATTTCAATGGCATTCTATGAACAATCTGTTCACACAGTCCAAAACCTTCAGGGTATTATGGATTTCTGGGATGTTAGAGACTATACAGTACCATCACTCAAAGTAGAATGTGAGTCAACTGTAGCAAATGCATCCCCAAACATTACATCACAATTGTTTCTAATATTCAGTCCCTTATTTAGACATTACCAAAGCTTTTAAGGTGTGGACCTGAAACACATTGAGTCATTATCAGGAGATGGGGAGCGCAGGATTGGGAAATGATGGGTGTGGCCTTTAGGGAGGGAGCTAAGGAAAGACTAATGGCCATCCTCAAAGATGCTGTCCTTTGATTCTGGTTCTTCTTTGGAGGTATTTACATTTTCAGTGAATGTAAATGCAATTTTTTTCTGTTACAGGAAGTAACCATGATTTGCAGTTAAAATAAGAAGTAATGTTTTAAAGAAATTCATAGGCCTGATCCACTTGATGAAAATAAATTTTTATTATCTAACCTTAGTGAGGGTCCATAGTTTGTGCAATACATAACTTTCTAAAATAATTAGTTTCCAGTTTACTTAACAGATTATATTAATAAGGAAACTTTCCTCAGATAACTTAAAAAAATTGATCCCATTGACAAATAACTGGTGTGTAAAATTACAAATGAATGCTAAACTCTTATCATTGAATTATTAACATCAATAAAGCAGTTGGTCATTTTTAAATATATGTAAATGAAAGTAATAAAGTAGATTATCTGTTTTAAGAGAAAGCTAACTTCTAATTAGGATTAGAAAGGAGTATGCTGTGGGGCATCTGGATGGTTCAGTTGGTTAAGCATCCAACTCTTGATTTTGGCTCAGGTCATGATCCTGGGATTGTGAGATGGAGCCCCCGGTCAGGATCCTGTGGAGCCTGCTTAAGATTCTCTCTCCCTCTTCTTCTGCCACTACATGGTAATGTAAAAAAAAAAATAAAATAAAATAAATGTAAAAAATAAAAGAAATGAGTATACTGTGATATCCCCATATCTCCCAGTATATCTTTGCATGAACTTCGATTTTATTTTCCTCCTCCTTGTGCCCCTTATGAATACATTCACCTTATTCCATCAGTGCTTCTTTTCAGTGTACCTAAAATCCACCCACTCAATTCTCACTTCATATCCTACTTGAGGCTCTTTTGACCTCCTCAATCTGCACCCCTGCAATAGGCTTCTAAGGATTTTCCAATGGCTACTCCCTTCCAAAGCTCTTTAGAGTCAATTTCATCTTATTTCTATTCACTAATCCTATCCTTAGGATAAATTGGATATCTTTTATCCTAGCATCGAAGGACTGACACAGTTTAGTTACAAAATAGCCCTCCAACTTACATTTCTGATTATTTGTTCTCTCTGCTCCTTCCATATTCTCTATCCCTTAACCACAAAGTGTGGCCATTCATATCATCATAATTTTGTTCATGGTGCATGTGTGTCTACGTTCAAAATTCTCTCTTCCAATCATCTCTGATCCTCTGCAATCATGAAAGACAAACTCATTCTCCAGTTCATTCATAGTCTTAATAATCTCCTCTATCTACTCAGCTCTCTCTGTTCTGTAAAGACTCATTACATTTACTTCTGCATGGTTATTTGTTAATTTTCTACTGTCTGGAATTACCATTTACTGTTTCCAATGGAAATTTTTCTTTAGCTAACAAATGCAAAAACTTGAAGATGAAAGCAGTGTACCTTATTTATCTGCATAGTACCTGGTCATATTATACGCACATAATAGCTACTATATATATGATATATATAATCAAATACATATATTTGATTGAGTGATCAGGTAATAATAACAGCAAAACTTTGGTACAACTATAGCAAATCAACTTATCAAGGGATACTTTCTGTAAAATGTACTATACTGAGCATGTATTTTCATATCAAATTATATTTTAAAATGTGCTATTGAAACATGTGTTAAAGTGAAGGGTACTTTTGTAATGTGCATAAATGTCTATTGAACTATGCATTTT
Organism: Procyon lotor; assembly: GCA_028646535.1. Classification (NCBI taxonomy): domain Eukaryota; kingdom Metazoa; phylum Chordata; class Mammalia; order Carnivora; family Procyonidae; genus Procyon; species Procyon lotor. The sequence goes on from CM053605.1 coordinate 63,709,251, forward strand.
TAAAATTCATATATTCCTACATTATCATTTTGAATATACCCATAATTTGTTTCTAAAGAAATTCTTTTTCCCCAAATACGTTTATTTTCACTGTGTTACAAGATTAATTGTTCATGCACCACACCAAGTGTTCCCTGCAATACCCTCAATATCCACCACCAAGCTCACTCGACCCCCCACCCCCACCCCTCCAAAACCCTCAGTTTGTTGCTCAGAGTCCACAGTTTCTCATGGTTCATCACCCCCTTTGATTTCCCCCCATTGTTTCTAAGGTAATTAATTAGAGAAAAAGTTTTCTACACATCAAGTTAAATTATATACCAAATCCATAGCATAAATATTCCAAACATCAAACTGTAGTAAATAAAAGTCAAAGAGAATATTTAAACCAGAACATATCAGTAGAAATTAATTAATAATAAGTGTTTATGAATTCAACATAATATTTCACTTATAGTATTTTTCAAAGATATCTCAAGATAGTGTTCTGTGCTTCAACAGGGACTTATACATTTTTCCTAGAAAATAACTATTCACATAAAATGACTCATGTAAATATCGCTTTATTTAAAGCCATTTACCTTGTCCTGGCTATTTTCAATCTTTATTATTTTATAGAGGGGTTTTTGTAGCTCATTAAAAAAAGTTCATCGTATGAAATTAGTTATTAATTAACTCAATTATTTAATTAATATATGTGTCAGCCATTCAAAAAGTAAAGAATTTTGACTCTGCTTTATTTCTGGCCTCTTATTTCTAAAACTGTTATATCTAAAGATCAAATAACAGTCGATTTCTGGACAGAAGTTACTGCCATAGTAACTAGTTGGAGTTCAGGATAATTTTACCAGTAAGCCTAGTCAATTTTTAGCTTAACTCGAACTGTTCTTGAATGTAAGTATGAATGTGGAAATGCTGTTGCTTCTAATTCTTGCTGTGATGTGCAAGACATAAGAAATTAAATCCATGTAGTAATAGCCAATGATGATTTAAATGATGAGGTGGAAGCATGGACTAGTGGAGATACCCTGACTAGGAATCAACAGACCTATGGACCTATGTGCAGGTCTTCCCTAACATTCTAGTTGACCTTGGGCAGTCTCTGAGGCAGGTCTTTATGCCTGAAATTGCAACTGAGATGCCAGGACATGGTAAGTATGAAATTTCAAAAGAAGGGCTTGACCTCATGAAAACTTATCAAGAGCGATTTCAGGTCTCTTGAAATTCCTCCCTCAGTCTAAAAGTATGAAAATGTGAGAAGTGGATTTCCAGAGGGAGTTTCTTTGGTGAGAGTTGCTGCCAAACTGTCATCCCATTGTGAATGGGCTGAAGCCCGTGCCTCTCACTTTATATATAGAAAAAAGGGACAGTTCAGAGACCTTAATGAGATCCTCAGCAGCTAGCAACAGAGTATACCAGTGTCTGGCATATGAGAGGGAATTTCAAGGCAAGCAGCTATGGTAAAGGTCGGAGGTGAAAGGAAATGGAGGTCCATCGTGTAGAAATGTTCTCTTATCCTTGATGGGCACAGAATGTGTGAACATTTCTCACTTTTTGGGCCAAAAAGGGTTAAAAATGACCTGAGCCACTTCAAATTCTGCTCAGAAGTGCCACTTGGAACTTTGTGAGCAGAGGCTCACAAGACCAGGGCCTGGGGGAAATGGCTGGTGTAGCTATAATCTGAAGGCCTAGCAAAGGGATTGTCAGAGAGCAAGAACTTCCTGTCCCCTCAAGGTCCTTGAAATTCAAGTCAATGAGAAGACAGATTAACAAGGGAAAATCGAATTTAATAGCACATGTATGGGACACCACAGAGACACGATAATTCCAAAGACAGGAGAAATGAAGGATATACATCATCCTGAACCAAGAAGAAGGGGGGTAGGGATCTGGGACTTCAGAGGAAAGCAATGTAATTTATAAAAAGATGAAAAAAAAGTAAATGTTTGGCCAAAAAAAGTTTGCTGGGTCACTCAAAATCAATGGGACATAGAAGACTTTGAACAAACAAGTTTGCTCTGTTCCCTCCCATCTCCTTCAAAATGTAGTTACCTATGGTGATAGCTCTCCTCCTGGCCCATGTCCTCCATCTAAACTCTTTTAGGCATTTGTGAGGAAGTAAAGAGCTTTGTCTGAATCTGCTGTTTTGATTGCTTTTTAACTCAAAATAATGCCCGTCTTGGGGCAGCCTGCCCTTGGCCCCTACAGAGGTCCCTCTGAAGAATCCACGGAAGTTACCAGGCAAGAAAGTCATCTCTAAATAGTACCAAGACTCAGAACGTGAAGCAATCTCACCCAAGTGTACTTTCTGTACTTTCTTTCCTTTTTTCCCTGTTGCGCGCTGTCTTGGAAGAGCCAGAAACCACTTTGCAAGCTGAGGAAGGAGAAGCAGAAAATGACAGAAAATACTGACCGTACCCACTTCCCAGGTGTCCACCCTATCTGAAATCCTCCTCGACTGAGAGAATGGAAAAGATTTAATTCTCAATCAAATTTGGGATGAGGTGTTCTAATCCCTAATTGAGACTGTTTTGTGCGTTAGAGCGAGTATACAAGTTATCATTACCTAAAAGTGACTACAAAGTCACGGGATCCCCAGATTTTTCATCCTGCTAGCAGCCAGAGAAAAATTTGCCCCATGGTACATATTTTGAGTGGGGAGTGGAAAAGAAAAAGGAAGTTAATTTTGGTGCTATCCCTCCACCGGTTGTGCTAGTCCGACCTACAAGTCATGCTACTGAATTTGTCTCTCAGTTTCCTCCTGCATATGATTAGTGTGGAGAAGCTGTTTTCAGAATTAAGAATTTTATAATACAAAAGTCTTTTCTGGGAGATGGGAAGTAAGGAAGATTGTAAAATGATGTAGGAAAATAGTCCATGTCTAAGAGCAAATCTGATTAAGATAGCCTGTGTGCACCCACAGACACAACTAAACACTATAAATCAAACTCTTTTAGTGACATAGAGGTAAAAATTCCAAGTAAAATAGCAGTAAATTGAATTCAGAAGTATATTAAAGAATAATAAACCACGATGAAGTTTTTATTCTACAAATGCAAAGATAGATCAATAAAAATAGATCTTCTAATATAATTTATCATATAGTTATCTTAAATACTATTAAAAAACATTTTACAGAAGTCAGCAAAGATGTCTGATTTTAAAACAAGCCAATATTCTGAAATCTAAATGAAAAAGTTTCTCTTTAGAATAATATGACTGCAGAGAACATCATGCTTACCATAAAGACTCAAATAACTACTGTGCATCAGGGAGATAAGATTTCCCACCACTAATTTAGTGTTTCACATTGCTCTTAGGTAACACAATAAGAAAATAAATGTAGTTAGATATAAGCAGAGAAAATATTATTTTCAGCTATCTTTCCTTTGCTATCACAATTAAACTGTTCTCCTTATCCTAGAATTATTAAAAGTCAATTATACATCTCCTAATTCTTTAATGTATTTGAAATTTAGAGGTAGGTAGTGATCTAAATTTTCTCCAAATATTCAGGCAATTAGAGCAAAAATATTCCCTGAACAATCGTTTCCCCCCCACCACTATTTCAAAATACCATACCACATACGAAATGTTGCATACATATTCTTGAATCAGTTTTTGGACTCTCTATTATCTTCCAAATAATCTATGTATTTTGGGGCCAGCATAACATTGTGTTAGCTATTATAGCTTTGTAATATATTTTGAAATTTGATGAGAAAATCTGCCCACCTCTGCAGGAACACTTTCTTCTTGACGGAGAAGTATTTGAAGTTTTGCATTTCAACTGCCATGAGGGATTATTTTTTTTATCTATCGTTCAATATTCCTGAAATAATATACATAGCCCTGTTTATTTTGTGGGAGACGTATCGAAGATATGTAAGTATTCCATGAGCACTGGGGCGCCTGGGTGGCTCAGTCGTTAAGTGTCTGCCTTCGGCTCAGGTCATGATCATAAGGTCCTGGAATCGAGCCCCACATTGGGCTCTCTGCTCGGCAGGAAGCCTGCTTCTCTGGCTACCATTCCCTCTGCTTGTGTTCCCTCTCTCGCTGTGTTTTTCTCTGTCAAATAAATGAAATTTAAAAAAAAAAAAAAAAGTATTCCATGAACACTGAAAAGAATTTTCTGTAGGATACTAATTTATTTTTATTTATTTATTTATTTATTTATTTATTTATTTATTTATTTATTTATCAGAGAGAGAGAGCACAAGCAGGCAGAGTGGCAGGCAGAGGCAGAGGGAGAGGGAGAAGCAGGCTCCCTGTCGAGCAAGGAGCCCCATGCGGGACTCAATCCCAGGACCCTGGGATCATGACCTGGGCTGAAGGCAGCTACTTAACCAACTGAGCCACCTAGGCATCCCTGTAGGATACTAATTTAATTGCCATTGTGATCAATCCAATTTCCCATATCATTCCTTATTTTGAAATTGCCCAGCTTTTCATCTGACTTTTAATGTATCTGTTTTATATACATAGTGATTTTTCACATCTACAATTCAGGAACATTAGAAATTGGGGCGCCTGGGTGGCTCAGTCGTTAAGTGTCTGCTTTCGGCTCAGGTCATGATCCAAGTCCTGAGATGGAGCCCTGCATCCAGCTCTCTGCTTGGCAGGAACCCTGCTTCTCCCTCTCTCCTTCCCCCTGCCGTGTTCCCTCTCTCGCTGTATCTCTGTCAAATAAATAAATATCTTTAAAAAAAAAAAAAGAGGAATATGAGAAATTATTCTTCCCTAGTTGAAATTCATTTCTCTCTTGAGTCCCCATCTCCCCTGACTGAAAACTTGCCAACTGAGGAAAAAAGTGTGCTCCTCCAGGTCAAACTTAGGCTCTCTTCAATATGTACTCAGGAAAATGACTTCTTTCTCCTCTACCCATATGTTTTCTTCTCTTCTTCCTGGAAGATCCTAGGTTAGGGAGCTTTCCTATTTTTTCAGTTCTAGTGGCAGGCATCTGGGCTTTCCCATGCAGTTGTCGGTGTCCACCTGAGTCTGGATACGGGCTGTCAATACGGGCTCTTCCTTTAATGTCAATCTCTGGCTCGTATTATATGCCTCTTGACATGTAACTTGCAAAACCTTTTCGAGTCTGCTGCTCTAAACAATTTCTCTCAAGGTTTTTTGGGAAGCAGAAAATTTTAGAGATTCTGTGGAATCTCTACGGGATTTAACATTCTAGTATATGTGCTGCCGAAGCGAGCACGTGATTTAACATTCTACATGGTCAGACTTCAACTGTGATTTAAATTGTTATGATTAAAAACAAAGCACAACAAGAGCTAAGTTCTGCTGAATTCTCCATTCTGTCACCTCAAAAGATTCCTCCAACATATACATGCTTCCCTAAATTTACTAACAAATCTTTTCATTTCTACTAATTTGATACTTCTAATATTATTTGCTCTATGTGATATATTCTGACTTCTAACACAATTTTCTCTTATAAATACAACCAAATCAAAGGCCATAGAAGAGTAATGGATCTTAGAAAGCAAAGAAAGAAAAAACTTTTTTCACTGTCTCCCAATTTAATCTTTCTACCTCTGTTTCATTGCTGTGTGATCACCTGCCCACACACAATTTTGGTCATTATATATATAGGTTTTTTTCATAGACTGCCTTTTTTTTTTGACATTTTTTATTATTATTATTATTATGTTCAGTTAGCCAACATGTAATACATCATTTGTTTTTGATGTAGTGTTCAACGATTCATTAGTGGTCATAGACTGAGAAAATGAAATTAACTTTGTCCCATTTATAGTATTTAATTTGAAAATGTGTATTTGTTATATATATGTACATAATGTATACTACCTATATACTATTTTTGTTATTTTTCAAATTTTATTTACCTTAGATATCTTTGTCCTCTTTATTTTTAATTGACATGTGTCGTTTTGTTTTGGGTGTTTCCTTAAGCATCAGTCTTTGTTTCTAAATAGGATGTTTGACTCATTTATAGTGTCATATCTTATATTTTTAACTTTTCATTTTTCTACTTGTTTTTTTGGAAAACATTTCCTTGCTGTTTGCCTTGCTTTCTGCTGATTGGTAAGTGGATTGTGCTTTATTTGCCTCTATTCTTTGAAGATTTAGAAGATATCATATTGATTAATTTGGAGATTATGTTTATAGTTTTTCATATGCTTGTGTTATATGTACATGTGTATATGTATAATATATATACATACATATTTATTTATTTACTACCAAAAATAGAACTGTCATTCATTGTTTCTTCCCTTTGTTCAATAAGGAAGAAACATAATCTTAATTTTCTTTATAATTTCTCTAAAAATGTTTTTATTTTGTTGCTATTATTAAGATTTTGGACACAGAATATGATTAGGAAATATTTATTTTATACCACACTTCTTTTTGCTCAAGAACTGTTTTATAAGTGCATTCATTTTTAAGAATATTGTCCATGATTGTTCAAATGTAATTCTGTTATTTACAGTCAAATTATACCATAATCGCCAAAAAAAAAAAATATACCATTACTTCCCATTCTTGAAATCTTCCAGTTGATGTAACTATTGGCCAGTTGATTTATACCTAAGTTTTTTAGGAAAGGAAATTAGAAGGTAAACTCTAATTTTTTCTAGGCAAAGTACATTGTAGCTATAATTTTGGAATGGCACATGAAAGATAGGAATTCTGGATGCTAATGGAACTGAGGCTCTTTTGCCACGGTCTGCATGTGTGAGTTTTGGTGATACTATTCTCCCCTCTCAAGAACTGACTGAATCACTATGTTGTACACCTGGAACTAATAGAATATTATATGTCAATTATCCTTTAATAAAAAACAATCAATTGATATTTCCTCTCTACTTCTGATAATTAGTATTCTAGAGAAATCTTAGATTAAGATTATTTTTGTACCTTTTAATATAACCTTTTTTATCTAAATTCTTACAGAACATTCCCTTCATGTTTTATTATAAAACAAACTCATGAGGAATTATCTTAACATTACCCTCTCTTAAAGACATTTTCCCTGAAAAGTTGTTACTCTCCAGACTAAATTCCTTTACCTGAGGAAAATTTTGTTTGATATCTTTGTGCATTGATTGTTTCATTTCTTTTCATCTCTTCGTCAGGGACACCAAATGTCTTTATTTGACCATTTTTCTCTATTTCTGATAGCTATCATCTTCTCTCATCATCTCTTGTTATTAATTTTTAATAACAAGATCCCGTGCTTTTTAAAAAAATTTTTTCACATTTGTCCACAAAGTAAACTTTCTACTTCTGTAATACAGATTTTGCTCTTTATTGCTTCTTTTTTTTTTTTTTTAAAGATTTATTTATTTATTTGAGATAGAGAAAGCATGAGTGCGGGGTGGGGGCAGATGGCAGAAGGGGAGGGAGAGAGAGAATCTCAAGCAGACTCCCCTCTGAGTGTGGAGCCTGATGCAGGGTTCAATCTCATAACTCTGAGATCATGACCTGAGCTGAAATCAAGAGTGGATGTCCATCTGACTGAGCCACCCAGGT
>CM053605.1:63716862-63743250 GCA_028646535.1 Procyon lotor
TGTGTTATAAATAAAAATGTTATAAAAATATTATGTTCGTTTTCATAACATAAATTTTTTTTCCTATATCTTAAGAACAAAGTGCATTTTTTTCATATTAAAAATACTTTTACAGTCATGTTGATTATATTTCATTGAAAATATCCTTTCTGGTACAAAATTTTACTACTTTTCTCACATTTACTTCTTTCTTGTACAGATATCATCAGGATACGATCTATGACACATCTCTAATGGGGAAGATTGCGCTACTGAGACATCTTATACTTGTATAACTACAGAAGAGTAGCCATGATAGGGATGATAGGAAAGGAAATGTCCTTCATCATTTTAGAAAACAGCTGTAGCATAGTGTCTTCAGTCCCCTGGTCAGCAAAGATCTGATATCACCGACAAATGAGTAAGTGTTAACAGTTGGTAAAAATCAGCACACTGCCTAATTTTATTAAGCAGAAATTTTTTATAAAATTATGCAGATAATTGATGGAAATCCCCTACTTTTTTTAAAAAAAGATTTTATTTATTTATTTGACAGCGAGAGAGAGATTTGAGAGAGAGAGAGAGAGAGAGATCACAAGTAGGCAGAAAGAGAGGGGGAAGCAGGATCCCTACCGGCAGAGACCCCGATGCAGGGCTCGATCCCGAGACTCCGATGCAGGGCTCAATCCCAAGATCCCAAGATCATGACTTGAGCCAAAGGCAGAAGCTTAAGCCACTGAGCCACCCAGGTGTCCCAGGAGTCCACCTTCAACAGCAGAGGTGTCTATGAGCATTTCATAGAAGATTGGGAGAAGAAAAACGATTGCTGCTAGTTTACTTCTGTTATGTCAGAACCAACTTTATCACATATATTTACACAGAAATAAGAGATGATCATTTCCCTTTAGGAATGCTTCTACTTTTCACTATTTTCAAGCAGATAATTTACTTTTATAATTAGATATATTTGTGCACTGATTACTTAATTATTGATTTATTAATGTATGTATTTATTATTAATTTATTATATGCCAAAATGGAAATTTTAAAAAACTAAATAGATAATAAGTATGCTTTTCTCAACCCTGACTCTCAAGTGGATCCTTAAAAGGCAAATGAAATCCATTTCTAATAACTGATCTGCTAACAGTGACTCCTATAAAAACCTGTTAAAGAAGGGAGTTACCAATTTTTGCATTTATATGCCAATCTGGGATTACAAGCTAGTGTAACATTTAAAATTTTATACTATGAGCACCTGCTCCATAGAAGACACTATACTCAATAAGTTGTCAGATGTGGTCTTTACTTAAACTGTAGCTCCAGGAGCCCGTCAATACACATTCAAGAAAAGGAAACTCACTGGGGCACCTGGGTGGCTCAGTGGGTTAAAGCCTCTGCCTTCGGCTCAGGTCATGATCTCAGGGTCCTGGGATTGAGCCCCACTTGGGTTCTCTGCTCGGCAGGGAGCCTGCTTCTGCCTCTCTCTCTGCCTGCCTCTCTGCCTACTTGTGATCTCTCCCTCTGTCAAATAAATAAATAAATAAAATCTTTAAAAAAAAAAAAAAGGAAAGGAAACTCACCATATTGCTTCTATTAATTGCAATGTCACTCTTACCTAAAGTAAGTTTTTCTGTACTAGAGAGGCTCAAAAGTCCACAACCCCAAGGATCATAGTCATATTCTTACGATTCCCCTCTTTGACAATCTAAAACTGAATTAGATTTTTGGAATCCTTATTTCCACGTATAAGATGCATTCTAAATTTCTCAAAATAAAAATGAAGCGTCTAAATTAGAATTTTTCACTAATAAATTTATGCTGTATATGGACCTATTATTATGACCACTTATCAAAGGGTCATGTTCTTTTGTGCATTTTCCTAAAATTCCTTTCCATGTACCTATGCTGCTAGAACTGAAACTGCTGAGGAAGATAACCCACTCCAATGTCAACAGAGTTTTTCTTTGAAAAGACCTGTCAGTTTGTGTCAATTGCAGGAATTTGTGTCAATTTCTGAAGTCATTTCATATTTGCTTTGCATTACATCATTTTGCTCATGTCTCAAGCAACTGAAGATATACCTGAAAATTTATTGGACAAGACAGCTACCTTCCCAAGTGCAGATAAGCCTGAAAGGCAAACGTGAAAAGCAGTCAATGTTCTAACAGCACCTAAAATAGCTAACTGAAATGAAACAAAACTTTAATGTTTAAATTTAATTTGGTGTCATTACCATTGACTTTAAAAGTCATAAATTGAGCTGGAATTGACTTACACTTCACTTTCTGTTTTCCTAGCTATTTTTGTGAATCTTTGACTTAAATTTTATATATATTTTAATACCTATCCTTTAAGTAGTTGAATTTTATATTCAACAGTAAAATAAAACCACCTGCTGTCTTGCACACAATAGTCTCTATGAATTGAGTTGCTTTTCTAACAATAGACAAATTTGGAATATATCACTAACACTCATCACTTTTCTGTGAGAGAAGTGTGGTTGGGAAGAAGAATCAGTCCATATAAATGTTATCCCATATCAGAACAGGCATCAGAATTTAACCAGATGCAGTGGTGTTTAGCTTATTTTCCAAGGCTAGTTATTTGAAAACAAGTAAGTGCTGAATGATGAGGGACTCCAAAACATTTTGCCATCTTGAAATTCTTCTGTCCCCCAAATTTAAGATTTTCTTGTCATCTATATTTATTGCTCTAAAGCAGGACCATTGAAAATTTAACATACCATACTGAGTTAAGAATATAAGGATTAATATTCAGTATATGGACAGTATATGAAAGAATAGGTCTTTTATGACATTTCTTTTCATGAGTGAGAAGGGACCTAATAAATTACTTTATTAAATCTCTTACAAGTGAAGATAAATGTCATCTAGGGTTTAAGTTCTCATGTATTACATATAATGTACAGTTCTTCTATCTTCCTATATTTCTATATTTTGTCAATCTCATCCAATGGGCTTTACTTCATCATCAAATACTTTTTCCTTTAAGACAAAAAAAGAAATGATGTAGTGAAAAGAAAATGCCTGCTTTCACTTAGGTTGTTACTCTATTCAGTGTATCTGTTTTTAGCTTACTTTGCTATCATACATTTTTGTTCCTGTAATTTTTCATCTCCAAGGGCTGAACGGCTGCAGATAGTGACAGCCTTGACTTTTTATGTGGAATAAAAATTTGGACATGTTTTGGATTCTTTCTTATGCATTCTTTGTGTCTTTTTAGTGGTTTGTGTGTGTGTGTGTCTGAAGTGATATTGTTTCTCCCAAAACTTGCACCTGCTGTTGGAGTAATTATCACTAAACACCCAGGTACAGAAATAAGACACAAAGATGGCATCCTGGACTCTTTTGTGACTATCAGGCCACATAATTGCCTACATGCTAATTCTATTGGTTCTACATTTTTGTCATCATGCCTATATATTTCCATTTGCTCCTGCCTTGGCTAACTCTTCATACTATTTTACCTATCCCATTTTTTATAGTCTACTAAAGCAGTGGCTTTCAAACTTTTTCCTATCATCATGAAGAAATACATTTACATTATGGTTCATTATACATGTACATAATTAAAATGGGATACATACAGCTAAAATAAAAATTTAAAAAGTATTCTTAATATAAGGTGCACACTGCTTTCTATTCTATTCCGCTTTTAAAGGCAAAAATCAATTTTGCAATCTCACTGATGTGCAGTTGCCACCAGCAATTTGAAAAACACGGCAAAAGAATTGCCTTGTCTCTAGCTAAGACTCTGGCCAATGAAAGTCTCAAACTGTTAGCAAAAAGTTCTGTGTTTTGTCTGTACTTCTCCTGTGCACATAACTTTTCCTACGAACACACTTCTTTCAGCCGCTGGATGAGGTCTAAACTTATCACAGTATCATGCAACCAGGGCTGTTCTTGCTTACATCTTCAACCTCTATTTCATACTCCCAAAATTCACATGCTCAAACCATTCCATTAGACATCTCTATGTCTTTCTTCACAGTAGTTGTGCTTGGAAAACTGCCTTCCTTAATTCTTCATATTTTTTATCCTTCATCTCTGCTCAAATATCTTTCTCCTCCTCTGTAAAGCTTTCTCTAATCCTCCCCAAATAGAAATAGTTACTTCTTCTTGGCACCACTGCTGTATTTGTAAATAAAACATTCAATGGGAGATACTCACAGAACTCACTCCCCAGAGATACTTCCATCTTGCCAGCATAGCCAGCAAGCATGGATTTGTCATAATGGAATAGTTATTTTCTTCTGATCCAATGTCTTCAAATACGTTATTTCTGAGCAAGAAATTTTTTACTTCTGTCCATGAGACACATTTATTTATTTATTTTTTAAATTTTATTTATTTATTTGACAGAGAGAGATCACAAGTAGGCAGAGAGGCAGGCAGAGGGGGGGGAGGGAACGCAGGCTCCCTGCTGAGCAGAGAGCCAGATGCGGGACTCGATCCCAGGACCCTGAGATCATGACCTGAGCCGAAGGCAGAGACTTTAACCCACTGAGCCACCCAGGCACCTGAGACACATTTATTTATAAATAAGATTCTTCAATAGCCAGGGACAGGAGTTACACTCCCATCTATGAAATAGTAAATGGTACGGGACTTGCTCTCCACCAAAAACAACTAAATAATTAGAAAACAAGGCTAAATATATGAAACAACTGTTTTCAACCACTGGATGGCGGGAAGCACAAGAATGAGGTCCCCAATAGAGAAACAAATGAGGCAAAGCCTATAATCAACTTGGCTTTCTGCCAACATGGAACTGACTCAGGTTCATAGAGTTGAGGCGACAGACACAGGAGTTCCAGGAGAACGAGGCAGTTGGAATTTAGAATTTGGAGAAGAGGAAACTATTCAGGAAAAGCTCTCCAGAAATCTACATAAGGATTCTTAGGCTAACTTCTAGGTTGACTACTAATCTGCATATGCACCAGGTGAAACTTTGTAAGGCCTGGTAAAGCTCAACTGTCAGAGAGCCATAAGCTTAATAATTCCTAAGTCTCACACAGGACTGGCAGACATGCAAGTTTTTACCAGCCATAGTACAGATATCTTGTTGAATACCTGAGGCATTTAACAGAGCTCTCAGGTGGGTCACACCTTAGAAGCAACATAAGGCTAACCCTAGAATAAAAGCTATTTTTAAAAATTTTATTTATGTATTTGAAAGAGAGAAAGAGAGACAGAGAGAATGAGAAGGTGGAAGGTCAGAGGGAGAAACAGACTCCCTGCTCAGCAAGGAGCCCAATGTGGGACTCAGTCCTGGGACTCCAGGATCATGACCTGAGCCGAAGGCAGCTGCTTAACCAACTGAGCCACCCAGGTGCCTGTAAAAGCTATTTTAGAGCAAAGCTTACAACAACAACAAAAAAAGGGCTTGAAAGAATCATGGTGATCTACAAGTAAATTAACTCCATGCCAAAAAATATTTAACACTCCTTAAAGAAAAATAAAAATTCAAAATAATCAAACCCCCCAATGAGCACCCACTACCCCTCACCATACAACCCCACCAACACCCTGCCCCCAGAGGCCCTATGGAGCCCAGCATCAAGTATATATATATGTACTTGGAGTGGATGATAGGGAGGAGAACAAGAAAGGGGCAAAAAAATTTATAGGAAAAAATAATAACAAAAATACTTAAAATTTAATGAGTTATTAGCACAGAAATTCAAAGAAAGCCACTCCACAGGACATCATAATCAAATTGTTTAAAATCAATGAGAAAAAGAAAATTTTAAAGCAACAAGAAAAAAATTGACATTCTAAATGTAGGGAAGACAAACAAGAATTATTACAAACTTCTCAGACTCAAAAGTTGGAAGCAAGAAAATAATGAACAGAAATCAATAAAAGATAAAATGGGTGAACAATAAGAAAAGTCAATAAAACTAAAAGCTGGTTCTTTAAAAAGTCAATTAGATTGATAATCATCTATACAGAATGATCAAGGAAAAGAAACACCTTTATCAAGAATGAAAGAGATTATTACATGTATGAAATACTTGAAGTACTTTTATACTTTAAAAAAGTACAAAAATTGCTGAGAAAAATTAAAGATGATCTAAATAAATGCAGAAATGTAAAAGTTCATGAATTAGAATATTCAATATTGTTAAAATGGAAATTCTTCCCCAGATTAATGAAAAGATTAATGAAATTCAAATAAAAATCTCAAAAGTCTTATTTCTAGAAATTACCAAGTTTTTTCTAATAATTATATGGATGTGCAAAAATCTTAGACTAGTCAAAATATTTCTGAAAAACAAAATCAGGAGACACATTATAAGATTTCAAAGCATAAAGCTATAGTAATCAAGACAATGTGTTATCGGCGGAATTATAAGCATATAATTATAATGTAGGTCAATGGAAAATAGAAAGTTCAGAAATATGTTCACACAAATATGATCAATTGACTTATAATAATAGTGTCAAGATTATCAATGGAGAAAGTATTTTTTCAACAAATTTACTAGAACATTTAGATATCTACTTGAAGAAAAAAAGAAATATCTCCTTGCCTCACACCATACACAAAAATTAATTTGGAATTGACCTAAACATAAATGTTAAATTTATAGAACATATAGGAGAAAACAGAAGAGTAAAACTTCCTGATTTGGGGGTAGACAAAGATTTTCTAGACTAGACTCTAAAATCATGTACCATAAAAAAAATAATAATTATTAACTCATAAAATTAAAAACTTCTGATTGTTGAAAGACATCATTAATAAAGTGAAAAAGCAAACTACACACTTGAAATTTTTTGAGACCAAGGGTATATAGAAACTCCTACAACTCAGTATCAAGTAAGCAAACAACCCTATGAAAAATTGGCAAAATATCTAAAATTATTTTTCGGAGAAGTTATACAAATGACTAATAAAGAAATGAAAAGATGTTCACCATTACTAGTCATTAGGGAAAGGCAAATTAAAATCATAATTAGGTGCCACTATTTAGTGATTAAAATGCTCAAAATGAAAACAATCGACTATATCAAGTGTTGGCAAAAATATGCATCTAAAATAATTGTCCTATATTTCTGGAGGATATATAGAATGGTACATTTTGGAAGTCATTTTGGCAGTTTCTTTTCATTTTTTTATTTGAGTATAGTTGACATACAATGTTATATTAATTTCAGGGGTCCCACATAGTAATTCAATCTCTATACTTTATGCTGTGTTCCCCACAAGTGAACACAGGATACCATCTGTCACCATACAACGCTATTACCATATCATTGACTCTATTCTCGCTGCTGGGCCTTTAATTCCCATGACTAATTCATCCCGTAACTGGAAGCCTGTATCTTTCCTTCTTTACTCCTTTTAGCCACCGTCCTCCCCCTTCCCTCTGGCAACCACCAGTTTTCTGTAGTTACAGGTCTCATTCTCCTTTTTGTTTGTTTATTCATTTGTCTGGGTTTCTTTTAGAGTCCATATATGAGTGGAATCATACAGTATTTTTCTTTCTCAGTTTGACTTATTTCATTTAGCATAATACCCTCCAGGTCCACCTATGTTGTTGTGAATACCGCATGATTCAATAATTCTACTACTGAATATTTACCCAAGTAAAATGAAAACACTAATTCAAAAAGATATATGCATCCTAATGTTTATTGCAGCCTTATTTAACAGTAACTAAGAGTAGGAAGCAACCTAGGTGTCCGTTCATAGATGAATGGATAAAGAAGGCATGGTATATATATATACCATGTATATATGTCTATATATATAGACATATATACAATGGAACATTGGCAATTTCTTTGAAGTTAAATATACATTTCCCATGATGCTGCAGTTTTACACCTAAGAGAAATTCAAACATATCTACATAAAGTCTGGTAAATAAATATTCACAGCAGCTTTATTCATTGTAGTCGAAAACTGGAAAGAGTTCAAGTGTCCATCAAGAGGTAAGTAGATCAAAAAACTGTCATATCTTACAGTGAAATATTACTCAGTAATAAAATGGAACAAACTACCGAGACACACAACATAGATGAATCTCAAAAACATTATGCTGAGCAAAAGAAGTTGGACACCAAAAAATACCTACTGTATGATTCATTTCTGTGAAATATCAGAACAGCAAAATCCATCTATAGAGACGGAAAGCAAATCAGTAGTTGCTGGGAGTGCAGGCTCAGCATTGGGTGGGAGTAACTACAGTACTTTTTGAGGCAATGGAAACCTGTATCTTGTCTGTAGTGGTGGTTACATGGACATATAAAGTTGTCAAAATTCCTAAACTATTATATGTTTAAAATGGTTGCATTTTAGGGATGTCTTTGTGGCTCAGTCAGTTGAGCCTCTGCCTTTGGCTCAGGTCATGATCCCAGAATCCTGGGATGGAGTCCCACATCCAGCCCCTGCTCAGCCAGGGGCTCTGCCGTTCCCCTTGCTCATGCTCTCTTGCTTGGTCTCTCACTGGCAAATAAATAAATTAATTAAATATAAAAAAATAAAATGGGTGCATTTTATTGTACATAAATTATACCTCAACAAAGGTGACTTTTAAAAAAAAAAGCACTTTATGACAATATCTTTATATTTCAGTCTCTTATTTCTAACCAGAACTTACTTGAAAATAGTAACTATGTATTACATTTCCAGCTACCAGGACAGTGCCCAGTGGAGAATATGCAAAACAAATATTTGATGAATAAAAGGATAAATATTTGAATAAATGAATGAATGACTAATATATTCAGACAAAAGAGTAAGGCAAAACTTTAAAAATAATATTTTGGCAAGCATCATGGAAAGACTTTCTGTCTAACTGTTCCTCTGTGAACATACCACGAAATGATTCCTGAAAACCTACCATTAGAGATGATTAACTTTGGAAAAGGGGCATTCCTTCATAAGATTCCAGGGGTTTTTTAAAAAGAATTTATTTATTTATTTGTTTGTTTGTTTGTTTATTTATTTATTTATTATTTTATTTATTTTTTTAAAATTTTTTAATCATTTGAGAGACCGAATGAGCAAGGGGAGAAGCAGGGGAGAGGGACAAGCAAACTCTGTGCTGAACATGGAGCCCAAAGTGGGGCTCAATCTCTAACCCTGAAATCATGACCCGAGTGGAAATCAAGAGATGGACGCTTAACCGAGTCACCCAGGCTGCCCATAAGATTCCAGTTTTTAAATATACATACTTTTGAAAAAGGATAAAATATTGAGCCACTAATACCAACTAAAATTAACACATCAATTTGCTAGTATTTCCAGGAAGCAGCCTTTAGAAGAGGTAAAAAAGTTCTTATGTTTGCTTTGGGCAACATAGAAAATGGAAGTCTCATGGTCTTATTGCTAGAGATAATTGGCCTGGGTGGCATGTCGTGGGAACATTCCGGAAGATGATTCTTTGGGACAGTGGCCAATACTAGTCTTCTCTGTATGAGGAGCCCAGAATGTGATGCTTCTCAAACTATTAACTTTCCTTTCCTCAAAAATCCTATTTCTGGGTTAAAATATACTATTGTGATCCCTCCACATGGTTTAACAAAACAGACAATAAAATTTACTTGAACTTAACTGGTACTAGGCAAGTAAAACCATCCTTGAGTTCTGGAAGATGTTTCTTTTCTCCCAGAATGCCCATGTTAAATACAAATCATGTAGATGGCATACATGAATCACTCAAAATTTTGTATATGGTGGCAGAGAAAATGTGCATCAAACTGCATTTCATGTTCTTCCTCCTCGGACATAAGAAACACTAGTTCCCAGCAGCTTTCCAGTTAGGCAGAGCCCTGAACTAACTCTGGAAATTAACTGGGTCACTTGTGGAGACAGTGAAAAGTCCTTTCAAAATTCTTTTGTCCCCTTCTTCTTCCCCTGCCTCGGTAATTGGTCACCCTTGACCAAGATGTTGGAGGCTGCGTGGCTCAAGGGCCTGGGTGGGCTGCGGAGCAGGGGCCCAGCTGCCCTTGCCAGCCGCCTTTGGACGTGTAACAAGAGTTAGAAACAACTTTTCTTATGCATCATCCTTGAGATTTGGCTTAATTTAGCCTATTCCAACTAATACAGTTAGTCAATGCTTTATATAAAAAACCATTATGATTTTCCTTTAAAAAAAAATCTATATTAGAATCACAAACATAAAAAGGAAAAAAAAAACTCTTGAATTAGGGAGGATAATGGGAGTTTCTTCAATGGTCCCCCATTGGCCCATTTAAAATAGCATTGTTTCCTAGTTTTTAAACTTGTCAATGTATTTCTACTTACTTTTACTATTACAGAAAGTCTTCAAATGCCTGACAAGTCTAATTGCATTTGAAGCATAAAATCAGCATCTTTGACAAATAAGTATATTGATTGAAATACAATAAGACGTGTTGTACATATATAAATATAAGACTTAACATGAAAGAATATGGAAAGTGGTAGGTATTTTTAACTTTTTACCTTACTTGTTATCTTTCCAAATCCTTATTTATTTTACTAAACTATTTTACATCATAGTTCTATATAAAAGGTCTGTAAAATGCATCAAATAAAAAGATGAGACTTCTCAAGAAGTAGCTAACAAAAAAAGATAATATATTTTTTCCAAAATAGAGTGTAATATTTGTACCCTATAAAGCAGAAGTCAGCAAACTTGGCCTGAAAAGGGCAAGAAAGTAACTATTTTAGGTTTTGTGGGCCACATATAGTTTCTGTCACATAATCTTGGAGTGTGTGTGTGTGTGTGTGTGTGTGTGTGTCTGAAAAATGTAGAAACCATTCTTAGCACCCAGCACACAAAAAGAGGCCAAGGGTCCCATTTGGCCCAAGGCTATAGTTTGCCTTCTCTCCTCTAAAGAGTTCGCTTATTAATAGCTATAATAATGCTACCTTAGCACTTATCTTTTGAAGTTATCATTTAAAGGAAAAGACAAATGCCTCAACTGATTTGAAAATTGCTGAATTTCTCTGAGTATTTACATTTGCAAATCTCTCTATTCCCATGCAAAACTCCTTTTGCCTGAAGATTGAGCTCCTTATCTTTCCTTTGGTTATTGTTAGGATCTGGATGTTATTGAAAAGTTATTACTAGATAATCTCACTGAAGGATGTGCACACATTCATTGAACACGTAGCAATGCCCAGTCTCTCCCTAAAGTCCCAGAAGCATCCAAGTTTCCAATTCTTGTATTCAAGCCACTTCCTCATCCTTATGTTCCTTTATACCTTATTATTTCAGACTTTGAGCTTCTAAAGGGGGACTTGTAGTGCCTTAAACACTCCCCTTGGAGATAAGGTTCTTCTTTTCAGTTAACTGAAATGTAGATGTCAGTAGATGTTTAGCTAATTCTTTGAACTACTTTTTATTTTGTTGCCTAGTATCATGTTAAAGCATCCATATCTGTGAGAAATCAAGTATATTTGAGAAAATCTAAATGCCCCACAACAATGGAGGGAAGTATAAGGATATCTTTCAATCCGCAATTGTGAAAGGGACCCTGCCTAACTCCTGACGTCAGCACCATTAAGTGCTCTGTGGGGACTTCAGAAAGGCATCTGATTAAACATCAAGATCTAGGTCTCCTTCCACGCAGCAAAAAACTCTTGCAGACTGAGGAGCTGTTACATTATAGGAATCCACGTCCAGTACTTGGTAATGCCAGAATCCCCCAGAAATGAACTTTTCACATCAATTCTTAAGGAAGCAGGTCATGCCAAAAAGAACACTAGCCTGGATTCAGACCGACAAAAAATTAAATCCGCCCCCCCACCCTCATTTATCAGCTGAATGACCTGGAACAAAGGAATTTATCTTTCTGAGCCAGGATTTTTCCCCCCATATGTATGGTAATAATTCCCATCTTAAATGAGGTTAAGAAGATTAAATTAAATAACGCATACAGGAAAACTCACACATAGTGGCTATGATTTTACCCATGGGTCCTGAAGACTTTGGGATAGTCTAGCACCTTCCTGGAGTCCATATGAGATGAGGACTGATTAAGCATCAAGCCTTCTTACACTGTGACATGCTATCTAAATCAAGATCACATTGCAAGATGAAGAAATATTATCTTATAAGACTTTCTTGTTTTAATTGAGATCTGTTACTAAGAGTTTCCCTCTACCTTTAATTTCCCTTCTATCTTTAATCTTTCTAATTTGGAACTTCAAGATTATGTTAACTGCCTAGTCTCTACTGTTAACTTTGAACCACTATTTGAAGCTCTTGGATCCTAAACCATAACAGGTTTTATTGGGAGAAGATATTCCAGTGGCTTAATAAATGTCATTTTTCAGAAATGTGTAGGAGATTATGGAGATGCTGGTCCTTTACCCTTTGGGTTGACTCATGCTGTGGAGAGAAGGATAGATTTCTCCAAGCATTGTAATTTTATACCCAAACTGCCCAGTTATTCCATCCAGGGCTGTTCCTGTCTACCCTTTGGTACCTCTAATACTTTTCAGGACTTTTCAAGAAACTCTAAAAATAAACCACTTGGTGTATTCAAAACAAACCTACCAGATAGTCTAGTGGATGCCATGGTAAAAAGTGCCAGTGATGATGATGATGATGATGATGATGATGATGATGATGATGATAGAAAAAATTAAATCAGTGCTTATTATAGCATGCACTTAACAAAAATTATCTCATCTGACATTTACAATAACTTTATTCTCAGTTGTACTCAGTTTAGCACCATGCTTGATCTTTCATTTGCACAGTGTCCTGGTAGAACACTCAAGTAAGGCCCTGATAAAATTTGCTAAGGCCTTGGCAGCTCCTTCTCTGAAATTGTTGGCCTCTGATTGTACCTTCAGCTGCCTCCAGAATCACTAGTCTTCCACCTACCTGAACACAAATGTCATCCCTGTCATCAGGGATGAGTCTTTCCAATCTCAGATGTAACAATAGTAGCTCAACTCAAGACACATATCACAGTGCCATTTTGAAAGGAGTAACATAAACATCTGACTATCTCTTCAAATGCTTTCTCTTTACCACTAGAAAGATTTGATTTATACCATCTAAGCTGTTGTTCAAGCCCTTCTCCCAGATGGGAAAAAAAAAAGCAAAACAGGGTGTGACTGGGGATTTCTAACCTTGGTTGAGGTCTACAGGACTTGGGGCTGAGTAGTGGAGAAGCTAGAGCTGGCTCCTGATTACAAGTTTTGCAAAGAGAAATAGAAGTTTGGGTCACTTTAAGGAAAAAAGTAAGAATGAAGTTTTACTATACACGGATATTCAAAGATGTGCAACAATAATTAGGCAAGTCAGAAAGAGTGGATTTAGGAGCTGGAGCCTGACACTACTTCTTAACATCACAAAAAAATAAAGTAGAAAATTGTATACTGTACTTATAAAAAAATTTGTGGGTGCTGTTAAGTTTCTTCTAGGGCAAAGCCACTTACATACTTAAAAGTACGTTACACTCTTACTATGCTCTTATTGTACGTGTTCGAAGACCTTCCCGCTGCCAGATTTACTAGAAGGATTCCTTCCTATTCTTACAAGTCCACACCTGCTAACAAATCAATGATCAAATGCCAGTCTTGCAAAAGAGCAAAGGCACAAGACCAACAGTACATCCTTGACTATAGTGTTCTCTCAGTTTCCCTAAGAAATTTCCTCTAAACAATGTCTCAATCAAGTTTGTAGGGGATTTTCAACACCTTCAAGTTCTTATATCCCAACATGGGACATTGGGGCATATATCAAGATAAGATACCAGAAACCATCCAGAGTATCTCTTTGGTGTCCAAGATGGATGTGCAAATATCCACTAATATCCACAAATGTCCACTAATAATCTTCCAAGAGTACTCTGTATAAAGCTGTGATTAAGATTCTTTTTTCTAGTCCATAGAAAAGAACAATAAATGTTGTGTTTCTAACATGGAAAATGCCAGAATCCCAAATACTATCTGCTTAGAATAAGATGTTTCCTTGTTGGATTTTTTTAACATACCTTAAATTAGGAAAAAAGGATGCTTTTATAAGACCTCTATTTTGTGCTTTTCCAAGAAAAATTCTGTATCAGTTCCAAACAAAAGGAGCATTTTATCATTTTTTTAATTAAAGTCACAATTGTGCTTAATTTCAGGTACCATTTAAAAATCTCATGAACACAGATATATTTTGCTAATTGAGAAAAACTCTGTATAAAACTCTCTTCCTTTCAGTTGCGCTATGGGCTAAGAATGTTACTTAGTCTCCAATTACCACCTGTAACTATTAATAATCAAAACTTAAATAAAAGGTTTATTTATTTTAGAGAGACAGAGAGAGCATGCTTGCACACATGTGTGAACAGGGGTAGGGGCAGAGGGAGAGAAAGAATCCCAAGTAGGCTCCATGCAAGACGGATGCAAGGCTCTATCTCAGGACATGGAGATCACGACCAGAGCTGAAATCAAAAGTCTCACACTTAACCGACTGAGCCAACCGCCCTTAGGAATGAAAAATTTTAATTAAGCATGGAAATAGAGAATAAAAACAGCAAAGTGGTGGAGGCACCTCCAGAATTCATCATATCCCCAGAACTATACCATCCTGTTCTGAAAGCCTTCCAGTGAAGGCAGTTTTAAGTTATTTTAATAACTGGAGATAAAATTTAACTCTCTGACATGCTGCAAAGTTCTTCCTTCTAACCAGCATAAATCCTTCTTGCTGCAGTTTTAGCTCACCTCCTGCAGTTTGATCCTTTGTGATCAGGAAGAACAGCTGGTCTCCATCATCCTTATAATAACCATTCATATTCCCAAAGTTATATCACCCCTGGGCTTCCTCTTCTCTAGACTAAAAAGCCCAGTTCCTTTAACCTTTCCTCAGAGGTCCTATTTTTCAGCCATTTCATCATTTTTGTTGATTGCTTCTGGACTCTCTCCAAACTCTGTATCTCCTGTCAGTTGTGCTTTTCTCAGACTAGAACGAGATTTGACTGAGGACCTTGTCACTGCCAAAGGATCCCTTCCTGCTCTTACAGATGGGCTTCTGCTAACAGAACGATGAAGATCAAAAGCCAGACTCTCACAAAACCTTAAATTGCCCTCCTATTCCTATTGCTACCCTCACTCTCTGCCCTCCCACAGTATCAGCAGAGATGGAATGCATTTGCTGTGAGAGAATTAGGAAATGGGGCAAGTCAAGCTTCAGAGACGTACCATCTTTGCCTACAGCATCTTTCCTTTCTCACGCCTCCCATAGCTGTCTCTGACTTTGTTGGATTATCTCTCTCGCCAGCCTTTGAACATTTGCAAATCTACATCTACAGCCTTTGTAGCAGCTCCCTGCCTCATGGCACCCTACCCAGAATCCTGAAAGCCCTCCAGATATCTGTTTTCATCCTCCACTCTTCCCTCACACTTTCTCCATGCTATGAGGGCTCCTTTCAGTGCAAGTAAAAGAAATTCAGCTCAAAGTATTTATAAGAGAGAAGTGCCCACACTGTTAGTTCTGAAATTTTGTGAACTTTACATAAATGTTATATGTATTTTTCTTTAATTTTCTTGTGCTTCCAATCATAGTACACTCATGAGTATTATCTATGTAGATGCATATACTTAAGGTTCATTTATTTTTACTTCTGTTTAGCATTACAGCATGTAAGTTATTGCTGGTGTTGAATTTACTTGTCAATGAACAATGAGATTATTTCCAGATTTTCTGTTATTTTAAACCAAGCTGTTATGAAAATTTTTGTATGTATTTCTGTGTACATATGTGCAAGATTTTCTCTAGGGCTTATCCCTAGGAATGAAATTACTCACTCAGTCATTAAGTATGTGAGGTTTTTTGTTTCTTGTTTGTTTGTTTTTTTTTAAAGATTTGTTTGTTTATTTGAGAAAGTGAGAGAAAATATGCAAGCATGAGGGGGTGGGGAGTCTGAAGCAGACTCCACACTGTGCACAGAGCCCATGGCAAGGCTCCATCTCAAGACTCTGAGATCATCACCTGAGCTGAAATCAAGAGTCTGATACTCAACCAACTGAGCCACCCAGATGCCCAAGTATGTGGATTTTCAACTTAAACAGAGTTCAATAATTTTCCTAAGTGGTTGGAACCATTCATATTGCCACCAGCAGTATATGAGTTCTTATTGCTCTACTTCCTCTCCAACATTTTTTATTGTCTGACTTTTTAATTTTGCAAAGCTGACATGGACGAAATGATATTCCACTGTGTTTTCTTTTTTACAGACCGCAGTGTGGGGCTTGAACTCACAATCCTAAAATCAAGACCTGAGCTGAGATCAGGAGTTGGAGGCTTAACCAACTGAGCCACCCAGGTGCCCTTCACTGTAGTTTTAATTTGTATATTTCTGGTGACTAATATCAGAATCTTAACATGTATTCATTAGAAATTGTGTTTTTCTTTTGTTTATTCACCTATTTTTTCTTAGCTTGTTCATCTTTTTCTGTTGGTTGCAGAAAAATCAAATATATATATTATGTATATAAGTATGCACATTCTAGACATTATCCAATATATGTGTTGCAAAGTAGCAAATGGTTTATCTTTTAATTTTATCTGTTTTCTTTGATTAACAAAAGGTCCAAATGTGGCAGATGATTTTTTTTTTCATTTGTGCATTATGCTTTTGGAGTCTTATTTAAGAAATCTTTCCCTAACTCAATATTATAAGGATATCCAAATACAAGAATATATTTTTAAGTTTTAAAGTTTTTATTTCATGTTTAAACTTTTAGTTTATCTGGCATTGATTTGTGTATGGTATGAAATAGGAATTCAGTTTATTTTTATACATGAATAAAAAATTTTCACTCTATCATTTATTAACCCATTTATCTTCAATGCCAGCTCTGTCATACAGTAAGATCCCATATATATGTGGATCTTATTTTGGACCTCTATTCTGTTCCATTGATAATTTGTCTATTCAGATATAATTCCTCATTATTCTAACTGCCTTAGCAAGATTTCTACACTATATTATTCTTCTTTCAAAATATCCTGACTCTTCTTGGCCCTTTGCTTTCTCACTAAACTTTAAATTCAACTTGTCAATCTAGACACACACACACATGCAGAACACTATATTTTGCCTGGAAATGCATTGTGGACAAATGACACATCTTTAAGATGCTAAATCACTCAATCCATGAATATGGTATATCTTTTCATTTATTGGTTTACTTTCATGTCATTCACTAAATTTTTATACTGGTCTTCCTAATGGTTTGTATATCTTTTATTCTATTTGTTCCTAGATGCTTTACTCTTTTGTGTACAAAATAGATGTTTTTAAATAATGTTGCATTTATTAATGGTTGTTGCCAGTATATGAAAATACAATTGAGTTTTCATCTTGAATTCATTAAATTTGCTATGCTCTTAATAATCTTAGTTATTTCTACATTCTTTTTGATTTTCTATTTCAACAACTATACCATCTATATATGAGTTTTAATTTACAATTCCTTGGAATCTTATTTATTTATTTTTTTTATTGGGCAGAGAGAGACCACAAGTAGGCAGAGAGGCAGGCAGAGAGAGAGGGGGAAGCAGGCTCTCCACTGAGCAGAGAGCCCGATGCGGAGCTCGATCCCAGGACCCTGGGATCATGACCTGAGTTGAAGGCAGGGGCTTTAACCCTGAGCCACCCAGGCACCCCATGGAATCTTATTTCTTATTATTGTATTAATGCACTGGCTAGAACATCCAGGAAAAGACTGAAAATAAATGGTGGTAAGAGGAATTATTTTCCTCCCATTGGTACTAAATTTTTATTATCTATTATATTTGCTGAAAGGCTTTCTATAGATACTGTAATATTCCCACATATTCATAGTGTTCTAAAAAATTTTAATATCATGAATCAGTATTGAATTTTATTACATACTACTTCTGCATCTAATATAATAATGCTTCTTGATTTATATAATTTGATTAGTTACATTTGTAGTTTTTCTAACATTAAAGGAGTCAGGCATTCCCGAGGAAACCCATTTGGCCCTGATATATTATGTTTTTAATGGATTACTGATTTTATGTTGCTAATATTTTGTTAATATAATCTATGTTCATAAATTATATTGGCTAATAATTTTTCTTTTATTTTTCTTGTCTGTTTTTTGTGTCAAAATTATACTATACTCATAAAATGAATTTTGAAGTGGTTCTACTTTTTTTATTCTCTGGAGGATATTTTGTTAGATTTTAATGATCTGTTTCTTGAATATGTGTAGAACCTCAGTTATAAATTGTCAGGGATTTTTTTATACTTTGAGGAAAAACTTTTGTCTATTTTATTGTTCTACTGTATCCTATTATGACTATGATTTCTTTCTTTTACTTCATTTGTTCTTTTTTAAGGTTTTCTTTTACTATTTCTTTTTTTTTAAGATTTTATTTATTTATTTGACAGAGAGAGATCACAAGTAGGCAGAGAGGCAGGCAGAGAGAGAGGGGGAAGCAGGCTCCCCGCTGAGCAGAGAGCCCAATGAGGGGCTCCATCTCAGGACCCTGAGACCATGACCTGAGCTGAAGGCAGAGGCTTTAACCCACTGAGCCACCCAGGCACCCCTTCTTTTACTATTTCTAAAGTTAGTTACTTACCTGCTTGATTTTCAACCTTTCTTTTGTCGTTATATAAGTATTTAAATCAATATATGGCCCATTAATCTTCCTTACTGGCACAAAAGAAATGATAATATCAAGGTTATCTTATCATTCAATTCTAATTATTTTTTAATTTCCACTACAGTTTCTTTTTGATCCATAAATTATTTGGAGAAAATAAAATTTAAAATCTTTAATTATTTGATTTTTACATATTTATTTTTTGTTATAACTTATTTGCCCTGTGGTCATGAAGTTTGAATGATAATAGTGTTTTAAAATTTAAGAGATTTTGTTTTTAAAATTTTGAGATTTGTTTTATGATGGTCAGTTGCTATCGATATTCAGTACGAGCTTTAAAAGCGAGCGTGTCCTCCAATTATTGAAAGTAAGTGTTCTACACAGATTGTGCTTATTTACTATGCTATTCAAATTTTCTTATCCTTACTAATTTTTATCTACTGACTCTATACTTAACTGAGAGACAAATAAAACTTTTCATTGTGTCACTTTTTTCTTGTAGTTTAACATTTATTTGCTAGATATAGTTTGTGACTGTTACTAAATTCATGTAAGGTACCCCTCCCAGTGAGTTAAAGTGCTTATCATTAGGAAGCAATGCTATTTATGTCTGGTAATGTTTTCTGCCTTAAATTTTAATTTGGCTACTAAAAGTACAGCATTACCAGGTTACATTATGTTAATATCTTCATGTTGTATCTTTTTCTAAGTATTTAAACTATATTCTTATTTTCAGTGTGTAACTTATGAGATCATATATATGCTTATTTTACTACCTATAGTATTTCAATATTAATTTTAATTATATATACAATTAAATACATCCCGATAATAATCTTTTCTCTTAGCTTAAAAGTATAATTTAAAAAATATTTTACAAGTTAATGTGTTTGCCTTTATTTCTGATATCTTCTTTTGCTTTCTACTTTTTCCTGTTTCTTTCTTTGTAATTTTTTCTCCTTCGTTTCTTTCATGGAATTTTTGCTTAGATCTCATTTCGCTTTGGGGTGGGGGCAGTTCTGTACATTTATTTGGGCATTCATGTATTAAGATTTTCTTAAGTGGATCAGAAACATTGGATAAAACTCCACCAGGGCTGTGGTAGTCATGACGGTTGTTCACCAAATATTTACAGCTCCCTTTCTTTCACTCTGGCAAAATTGTACTTTTTAAAAAACATTTCTTTGAACTTTAGGCTTCTCCCAGTGACCTCTTTGGATAAATGAATTGAACAAGGGCGGGATGGATATTTTTTCAAGT
The DNA here is from genome assembly GCA_028646535.1 of Procyon lotor. Classification (NCBI taxonomy): domain Eukaryota; kingdom Metazoa; phylum Chordata; class Mammalia; order Carnivora; family Procyonidae; genus Procyon; species Procyon lotor. Next base: position 63,736,712 of record CM053605.1, read on the forward strand.
AGAACTTTTAAGAGCCAGTGCACCGCTCAGATATTCTTTTCCTTCCCAGGGTATTTGTCAAAGTGTGTATTAGGATGAAGTATGTCTGTCTCAGTCTTGAGTAGTCTCTCCCTTCTACTATGAGGTGTAGACAAAAAGTTGCTTAGGTATATAGTGTGATTGAAAAATAAATCGCTATTATGTGAAGACATTAAAAATTCGGTTTTGTTTGCTAAAGAAGCGTTATCTGACCTTTTTTTGCTTATTATGCCGACTCTCATCTTTCTTCTCAAAAAATTACTTTGGCCGATTCTTATAAGTGAGCAGATTTCAAAAGTTTGTATTTCTGGTATCATTGCTGGAAGCCAATGTGTGTGTATGTAAGTATAATATATATATTCAAATGACATTCAACCAATCCCAACAATAAACCTGGAGAGAGGAGGAATGTAGTATTTTATAAAAGAAGAGAAATTTCCATGTGAGTCATTAATTTTGAGAAGTGATGATTATCTACTTGGACATCCCTGATGACCAGATTTACATTTTAAAGTATTAAACCTTCTATCAGGACGACCTTAGGCATCCCAAAGGTTAATCATCAGAAGGCCATATTCAGAGTGCCTGAGGGCTGTCATTTGGATAAGATACTGTAGGCCATCTAAGGGGAAAAAAAGTTAACTTACAAACTGAAATAATATAAATTTGACCCAAACGGAGAACAAAACTTCATACCCAGAAAAAAGACCCTTGAGCAAAAGTAATTTAGCATTGAGTGCTAGCTCCTACACACTTTAATGGGACTAGTACTTTTTATTTCCTTAAGAATAGTACATCAAATAGGTATTTTATCACAAAACTGAAAGTAGTTCTTAAATAGTTATAATTCAATAGCATAAGAAGACTTGAGAGAAAAATCAATAAGCATTATTTGGCAATCAGAAGGAAAAGAAGCCAAACAGAATAAGAATAAGTCAGAATATTATGTCTGTTAATAGCATGGGCCCTGGTGGCAGACTGCCTGCTTTCAAATTAGGCACTTCCACTAGCTAGCTTGTGACTCTCAATAAATTACTTAACTTCTCTGAGCCTCAGTGTCTTCATCTCTAAAATGCGGATGCGACCAGTATCCACCTGATGGTGACGTTGTATAGTTTCTACAAATATTACATCTAAAGTATTAGATGTACTTTGTATTGACTAGTACACGGTTATATCATTTCAATAAAAATTAACTACCATATAATCTTGAATCTAAGCCTTCTAACCTTTTATGAATATATATATTTTTTAATTTTATGAAATTCTTTAATGATTTTTCCAAATCTGCAACTTGTCCAACCTATTATATAGTGCCTCATGCCTATGTAACCCAATCAAAGTTTCCTAAGATAAAATTAAGTCATATATATCAATTCCAATCATCTCCTTATATCAACAATAAAGTGAGGTACCCTCAAAACAAATTTATCCATCTACATTTATTTTAGAGATTATTAATATATTTGAATATCTCTATCACATACACAATTGCCCAGTTGATAAATATTTGTTTGACAAACATTGGATCAAAAAAAACCCACCCACAAATACTTGGATCAATCAAATATACCAATATTTTATGAATACAAAGAAAATGACTTTAACCGAAGAGGCCCAGCAGTCTTTATTTGGTTAATTTTTCATTTTGACAACACTTTTTGCCTGAGTATGTATATTTGGCATATCCTTGGGTGGGTTTTACCATGAGTTCACTTGCTTTTTCACATTGTTTCTAGATTTCCATATCTAGACCAAAAGTATGATATAGTAGTTTTTTAGCCAGCAATTTGTAGCTCAGAAATTCTTTTCTAAAACAAATTACTATGAAGAGACACCACCCACACATTTTCAAAGGGAAGGTTAATGAGACAGAGTGAACCAGGATTCTTGCTCTATGCCTCCCCAAGACTAGACTTCAGTCCAGAGACTGCTGCAGAAAAAGAACAAAATTAGGTAAGATTCACCTATTGTGCTCCAATTAGTGAGAAAACCAAGCCCTTTCCTCTTACCTAAGCCACACAAGTTCTTTTGGGTCTGTTACTGTTTTCAGCATTTCCAAATACTATATATGCTACAGATTCCAGAGGAGGTAGTAAGATCTAAATAATAGTTTAATTAAACAACCATTTATAAAAGTCTACTGCCTGTCAGGCACTGCTAAGGATTTGAAGGTGAGAACGCACGTGTCTGCTTCTGAGGAACTTCTCATCCAGGGTTTGAAGTTTGACCGCTGTATAAAAAATAATTTGATGTAATAACATGTTAGGTGCCAACAACTTTAGGGGCAGGAAGGATGGTGGGGGGCTCACCCTTAGGATCAGAGATGGCTTCTGGAGAAGAGGAGGCCCGCATTTCAGCCTGAGGATCAGTGGATGTTAGGTAGGAACAGAAGAGGGAAGATCATGTCAGGCAAATTCACGTCTGCATAAGCCACCCCATCACTGGGTGGAGAGAGCCGTGCAAAAGAGCATTAGGGAGAGACGTGTGGGTAATCAGTTGCATCCTGTAGATAATGGGGGACACTGAGGTACTGTAAGCAAAGAGAAAAATATTAAGACATGAAGGTGGGAGTAAGCACGCTCACCTGCCCTTTGAGGAATATGCCAAACTGCAGAATTAAGGTCTCCTGCTGTGGGGTGGTGCCATATGATTAGTTCTGGCCAACAGGCTGTAGACAGGAAGAATGTATGTCACTTCCGGGCCAAACTATGGGAGATCCTCTGTGTGACCCTTCATTGTTCAGTCCTCTGCCATGGTGTTTGTGGAGGTACACATATACACGAAGATCTTACAAGAGCAAAGATGGGTGATGCTGAATCTTCACAAAGAGGCTAAAGCAGAAGACTTTTGGTGTCATCCATAACTACAGTGTAACCCAGGCTGTACTGACTAAAATGGAGCAGTCAAGATTTAGTCTTGTGTATAAATGGTAAAGAGGGGAGAGGAGATGAGTACGGCTTCCGTGTTTCTGGTTTGGTAACTGGATGATTTAATGATGATTGAATGAGAGGAAAAACTCAAATGTAACAACTAGCTAAATAGGTTTGAAACGACATAGAAGTGGCAATCTGATGGCGTGTAGACTTTAAAGTACCTCTGTGTCATCCTGGTGGATGTGTTCAGCCAACACGTAGGTCCATGAGCCGGAAACTCAGTGGGTTCTCAGGGCTAAAAATACAGATTTCAATGTTGTCTGTACGGTAGCTACAATTATGAGAATAAATAAGATCATCCAAAGAAGCTGTGAAGCAATTATCTAATGAATTTAGGCTAAGCAAATATTCTAAACTTCCAAAGTCAGTTTCATCATGTCAATTGCCAAGTTTGGCAAAACACACTTTTAATTTAGAAAACAAGAAACTTTTATTGAGAGTTGTCATCTTTATAATTAGCAGTAAATTATTTTTCCTTAGCTTCAAATGAAGATGAAAACAAAAACTTAATGGACTTTTCTTATTACTGCCATGCAAGCAGGGTTTTTTCCTACCTCTTCTTAGATTTGGGTACTTTCTTTGCCTATCCAGTAGATATTTCACATTCATTTTTGATTCTTTGTTATTTTTCTATCTCTCTGTGGGTCTGGAATCCTGATTTTATCAAGGTTCAATGCCACATATTCAGTAAAAAAATGTTAATTTAGGTGTGAACCAAAGTCTTGGAAGCAATATTCTTTTTAGAGGTCATTACCAAAAAACGTAAACATAAAGATTATTGACGACTGTGTTTTTCTTAAGCATATCAATCTTGCTAGTAATATCACAGAAGATACTACAGTCTTATTTATTTTTTAATTACTTTTTATTTTCTTCTCTTCCTTTTCCTCCTCCACCTCCTCTTCCACTTCCACTAGATCGTGAGCTCAGAGATAAGAGAGCTCGTCAGCCTTTTTCACCATTATATCCCAGCAATAAACCTGGCACAGGGTAAGTTTTCAGTCAGCATCTGTTGAGTCTATTGAATGAAAGGATAACATAACATAATAAGATAATCACTTTGTCTCCTGTATTAGTATGAGAATATGATCACTCTTTGTTATAAAATAGAAATGTTAAATGGTATTTAACGCTTCCATCTCTCATTCTCACCTTTCGCTCACATGAAGATCCAATTCTTTGGCAAATCCTATTTATTGTGCCTTCGAAATACATCCCAGATTTGACCATTTCCCCAAGCTGTGCCACCTTGTCCGAGTCCCTCTCTGCCCCTTCCCTCTCTCCCCCCCCAACCCCCCAAATTACTACAGTAGCTTCCTTACTGGTCTTGTTGCTTCTACTCTGCCTGTCCCCCCCCCCCCAACCTTTCCATCCACTCCAGGCTAATTTCGATACAGAGGTCAGAGAGATAGTCCAAAAATGTAAATCAGATCCTGTCACTCCTCTTTTCAAAGGCTTTCCATCTCACTCAAAATAAAGGTCAACACTGTTACAAAGGCTTACTGGGCCCTACATCAGCTGGCCAGTTGCCACCTTTTTGACCTTCTTTTCTGTTGCTGTCTTCGTTGCACCCTTCCCTCCAGCTGTATCAAACTTCTGGCTTTCTTTAAAGACATCATACATGGCTCCACCTCAGGACATTTGCACTTGCTGTTCCCTCTATTTGAAAGGCTTTGCTTCCAAATACCCATAGGGCTGACTCCCTCATGTTTTGCAGGTCTTCACTCCAATTTCTTTTCTCAATGAGGCATTGCTTAACTGCCGCACATAGAATCTCAGTGCCCTCCTCTGTACCCCCCATTTCCTATCCCTATTTATCCTCAGAACATTATCACCATCCAACATATAAAGTTACCTAAATATTTATTTATTATTTTTCTCCTGTGATAGAACATAACCTTCATGAAGACAGAGTTTTTGCCTTTTTTGTACATGATGTATCACCCAAAATAGTGTTTGACACAGAAGAGACATAAAATACATTTTTTGAGTGAATAAACTGTAACCCTAAACACCTAAACTTTAGGATCAACTCTGAGTCAATGAGAACTAAGCTAATCAGTATCTCAGAAGCCCCATGAATACAGGGGGTATGGGAAGCTGGGAGGTAATTTTCAATTCTAAGATAATTTTCAATTCAAAATTCTGTGCTATAACAGGATCTCTCAGTTCACAAGATCTTCAGCCTCCTTTATTCTGTCTAAATCTTCTAAGAGAACATTTTGGACCATACAACTGATCATAAACCATAAACATCCTGACTGGGGCCCAAGAAACATACATGAAGTTGAAAATTATTAGTGTTAAGTAATGTTTTCTCTCACCATTTAAACTAAGAGTGTAGTGGAATAACAAGTCCGATGATACGATAACTTTTTTTGCTACTTTTGTTACTACTTTTTCTTTTTTTTTAGTGGTGGCTTCAGTGTAGAATTCAGTGTATACACTGCTTTTATCAAAATTATTTTAGTATTGTTGATGTGAGAAGAAACAAGAAGGTAAGTACATTGGTAAAATTATGATAAATAGTCTTATAAGGAAAACTATAAGTTAGGTTCTAACGTAATCTAACTTGTACTTCTTAAATATTTTAAATACAATTTATATGTTATAACTTCACAAAAAACTACCGAGTTTGAATGCTATCCAGGCTTTGAAGTATATTTTACCTTCATTACATTGATGTCCTTATATTTACAGGTAACCATCGCATTTTTAATAAAAATATAAACCAAAAAAAACCCCCCAAAAATAAAAAAATTTATAAACCATCATGAGGACTCTTTCACAATTTTCAATATTAGCTGATACAAGCTGCATTTTGGTAGCTAAGACAAGCAAATGAAATGAGTTCACCAGAGTTTCTACAAGCCCAATTGCCAAAAACAAACCATTAAAATAATAAAATACAAACTTAGCCTCCCTGGAAGGCGAGAATGCAAAGAAGTTTACACAAAAATTTAAAATAAATAGATGTACACACAAAACCGTGTTATTTCTTTTCCAAGATACCATCAGTTCAACCTTAAACTCAGACTGAAAGTATGTGCAGTTAAAACCATTTATCAGATGTCTATCAGAGAATGTTTGATCTACTGCACTGAGTAGAAGATACTCAAGAACAGAAATGTATTTATTCCCTAGTGGCTAACTCAATAGATGGTATAGACAATTTGGTATCCCATGATAGGTATCTGTATGTTATTCACTTTTTATGCACAAACGTATGTGGTCTTGGTTGCAGACCCACACTCTAGAAAGAAAATGTTTGAGGACACTTAGAGCTCCAAACTGTTAAGAAATTGCAGGCTAACCTGCCCAGGGATAGTACAGTGGTGAGGCCCCGCCCTGAACTCATTATTCAGTAACCAAAACCACTTGAACAAACACAAAAGACAGATAACACTTGTGAGTAATTAACTAAGAATTGGACTAGAATTTTAATCCAGGACTTACATTTTATAAGGTCATATGAAAACTCGCCTCACCGCCCCCCCCCCCCCATTATTTGGCTTTTCCTGCTATATAAAACAAAGATTCAGAGAAGAGAATACTGGGTTGCACATCCCCTTTTCATGGTATTTT
>CM053605.1:63743750-63751250 GCA_028646535.1 Procyon lotor
AAAATGCAAACTGTGATTCACCTGGGGCTGAGGCCTGAAGAGTCTGTATTTCTAACAAGTTCCCACATGATGCAGATTCTATGGATCCCATTCAACACATCCGGAGAAGCAAATATATGCCAATCCTTACAAATTCAGGAAAACCTCTTTAATCGTTTTATCATTTTCAAAATCCTGTTTTTATGAACACAGCCACGGAGTCATGAAATTTTAGGCTGGGGGGAATCTGAAAATTTTCCAGTAAGAAAACTAAGGTCTTTGAAGAGGGGAGCTCTGGCCAGTTTCCTCATCTCCTTACCAGCTGGCTCTTCAGAGAGGAAGAATGGTTAATCTGGTTGTTCAGAGCTTAGGACATTAACGGGGCTACTCAGACTGGGCACGAATGTGCCTGAAAAGCCAGCATCCTTGCCACGACCTCTCTTCTTCCGGTCAGGCGCACTCACACTCCCATTTCCCCCACTCGAGCCTCTGAATGGTAGGTGAGCCCTGTTCCGAAGCCCTGCACTCTCCCTCCTCTAGCAGGGCGGTCCTGGGCTGGGGTGTGGGACCCAAGAGAAGAGGTGAAAACCCTTTTCCAGTTCCAGGCTTTAGGAATCAGCCTTCTATTCCAATCTGTCCAGAGACAAGACAGCATTGTGAACATGGTGCTGCAGTCTGGTTTAGATAGATAATATTCTTTGACTAATGAAATGAGACTAAATTCAGTAGGAACTCTGCTTATAAACGCTCTGACAGCATGTATTCTCTGTCCTAGCAAAGTGCTTAGAACACAGTAGATCCCCAATAAGAGTACTTATCAAGTAAATGATTGTTCAGCTTCTATGAAATTTGATTAGCATTATATGCAATGCATTTCATACATAAAAACACTAATTTTGCACAATTTTTAGAACAACTGCAAAATGATACTACTTTCTCTGAGAAAAACTTAAAATTCTTACCAAATAATTATTTTTTCCTTCAGTCACCAAACTTTGTTTACATTCATCATGAAAACTATTTTGTGCTTAAGTAGGATAATATGAACATACGATATAAAGCCTCGCAAACTTCACTACCCTGGAATTTGTTTTCCTGTGAAGGTACCCTTGAGACCCAGCAGAGTGGACTTTGTACCCAGAGACCCTTGGGGTGTGTTTCCCATCACACAGCTTCCTTACAACACGGCTCAAGAGGTAGATCTGAGGGTCCATGTCAGGCTGCCTTTTGACTGAAGAACTCTAAAACTCAGTGTGCATCTGTGGTCCCTCTCAAGTATATGGGCAGTTTCTCTTTATTTGGGTTTTCTCATTTCCTCACATGGTGTTATAGGTAAAAGCAGGAGTACTGCAGAAAATCAAATTATGCAGAGCGACAACCACTGGAAAAGTGATATTTCTTTTCAAATTGCTTATAGAAAACTGTAAATCTTCAGTTTGTCTTTATATGGTGGTCCCATGTGGAGGACTCTCTTTGTCTTTATTCTGAAGGTGAAAACATTCCCCAGGTTCTTAGCAATCAATCATTCTGATCCTTATGTCCTGGATAGAAAGGAAAGTTTGCTGAGCAAGCTTGGAATTGCCTTTGTTTTTGTTTTGTTTTTAAGATTTTATTTATTTGAGAGAGAGAAAGAGGGCACAAAGAGAGCAAGAATGGCAGGGAGAGGGAGAACCAGGGAGCCTCACGTGGGCTTCGATCCCAGGACTTGAGCCGAAGGCAGATGCCTAACGGACTGAGCCACCCAGGTGCCCCAGTATCGCTTTTGTTCTTCTATGACATCGGATAAAACTGATCCTTCTATTGCAGCCCATGATTGCAAGGGCATGTGTCAGTGCTAAGTCCAATGGCTAATTTTCAGTCCGTACTTGACATATCTATAGCATTTGATAAGAACATTTATAACTTCAACCTGAAAACACTTGCCTTGCTTAATTTTCAGGACACCCTGTTCTCTTGATTTTACTCACATTTCACTAGTCAATACTTCCAATTTCTTCGGCTGATTTTTCCTCATTTTCCACCCAGTTCTTATGCATTGGAAGCCCTAGATGTCAGCCTTAGACCTACCGCTTTTTTATTTACACTTGCTTCAAGGGTGAATCTCACTCAATCTCTTGGTTTTAATTGCATTTGTGGGCTCACTACTTCCCAGTGTATGCCCCAGTCCTAGTCCTGGACCTCTCCCTCCTGACTTCCAGTTTCAGAGATCTTACTACTTAACATCTCAAGACACCTGAAACTTAAATATACTCAAATCCTATTTAGCTTTCTCCCCAATTACACTTCTTGTGCTATCTTTCTCCGTGTAAGAAGATGGTGTCTATTCTGACGCTCAAAATCCCAACATTGCAGTCAGCTTGGGCTCCTTTCTTTCTCTTGCTTCCCACAGACAAGTGGTCAGTACATGCTGCCCTCTCTATCTTCAAAGTAGATCATTATTCAACCACTGTTTTCTCCTTTTACTACTACCATCAAACCACCATAGCCTTCTGGCTAAGATTTGTAAGGAGTCTCTTAATAGATGACCCTCTTAATAGATGACCCTACCCTTGTCTCCTTGTCACTTTTCTGCTCATAACCTCTAATCACATCCCAATGTAAACTCAAAAATCCAACACAATCCAACCAAACAAAACAGCAACAATATGCACCTTACAGTGGTCTACATTGCCGCATACAATCTCCTCGGATCACTCAACCCAAATTTCTATTGCTTTCCCCCTTCCTCACTTTTGCAGCAGGCATACTGGCTTCCTCTTTCACCTTGAACTTGCCCCTCAGCTGGAATTCTCTTGCCTCCCCATAAGGACTCTCTCCATCTCCCTCAAGTATTTACATGTGTGTCACCTTCTTAATGAGGCTTTCCCTGATATTCCTATTTACAACTGCTTTGCCTTTCTAAAGCATTCCCTAACCTACTTTCCTGCCTTATATTTCTCCACGGCATAAATTACCATCATACTTACTACATATTTATTATATTTGTTTATTTGTCTGTCTCCTCCCACGAAGATGTAAGCTCTAAGACAAGAGGAATGTGTCTGTTTTATTCACTGCTATGTGTAGTCTATTCTTAATGAAGGAATATGTGAATAAAACCATACGTAAGTAATAAATAAAATTAATCATAATGAAATGCATATATAGATATTTAATTAAAATGATCCTAACTCTACTTGCTCCTTCCACTTACAAAGCTGACACTCAGCACCGCAGAGTCAGCAAACAGGGTCTTACCTATATGTGTGTCATCTCCTAAGGGGCAGAGTTTAGGTACATGGCATAAGGATGCTGGTGAGTTGACTTTTCTTCATCTTAAACTTCATGTCACTTAAATTTCTGAATAATGAATTGACACTGTTAACAACAAATATGTTATCTGTGTTTCTACATCTTATTTTTAAATATCTTAGACTAAGGGAACTAAGCACAATAGAAGGTTGTATTTTCACTTGTGTTGGGCCCAGGAGTTTACTGTTTCACTTTGATTTTTCTCATTATGGTAAAATAAAAATATAAAAAATACATATATAGAAATATAAGAAATATACACACATATGCATTTATATAAAAATATAGAAAATACAAATATTTCCTACTAAAAATCTCATCAAATGCATCAGATGTCTTATTAAGTCTATTCCTGTTCTGGATAGGACTTAAATTACTGATTACCAGAAGTAGTGAGGGGTAAGTATATGTTGCTTGCTACTGACCTGGCAGTTTTTTGTTTTTTTTTTTTAAAGATTTTATTTATTTGACAGAGAGAAACACAGCGAGAGAAGGAACACAAGCAGAGGGAATGGTAGCGGGAGAAGCAGACTTCCTGCCTAGCAAGGAGCCCGATGCGGGGTTCGATGCGGGGCTCGATCCCAATACCCTGGGATCATGATCTGAGCCGAAGGCAGAGGCTTAACGACTGAGCCACCCAGGCACCCCCTGACCTGGCAGTTTTGAAAAGGACCACATTGTCCTTACTAGAAGATGTTGTGGATCACCATAGAACAGACAAGGGTTGATTTGACCTTCAATTAAATAATCACACATAAATTTATGCAAAAAGTGGCGATGGTCCCACCCCACTCTGCATTGCTTAAAGTGTACAATTAATAGGCACGTACAATTAAAAGAATGAAAACAGTGATAATGAGCTGAGTACACCCTGTCATACCTAGCAGTATTCTGACCTACTGCTTATTGGGGCATAGATCCAATATTTACGTTTTCATTATTTACTTATGGGTTTATGTAATTCACTGGTTAATAACTTAGAAATATGTTTTTGAAATCATTCTCTATGAAAAGTAGATCATGAAAGGAAAAGATTGCATTTGCAGCACCAATTAATTGTCAGATCAAATTTAAAATGTTTATTAAAATTACATAATATAAAGTTAATAGCAAATAATTAATATATAATTTTTTTCTTGGGATAAAGGGAAAATACACAGTTTCCTAACTCTCTTCTAAGGTCATTACTGAGACACGGGATCAGTATTTGTAATTACAATATCATGAATACTTAAATTTCTCTCATGCTGGGAAAGCCATGATAAGATTACAGCTAGCACACTGATTTTGCTACATGACCTTTCAACTGGCATACTCAAACCATCTTGCTTTTACTTGCTGTTACTTTCCACTTTTCCTGACAGAAAGAAAAATCTGAGAAATGCCTGAGATCCAAGAATTTGCAATTCGCACAAACGTCACAAGGATATTTGAAGCTTATAAGTAATACATTCATGATCCAGTAGTCAAAACTACTGTTTCTGGTATGAACTCAATGTACTCTCTCTGTTTTGCATTTTTCTAGATCATGGCTCTCTAAGTTTTCTCGAAGGAAGGTGCGACGGATTAAAAGAAAATGTAGACAAACGTGTACAACAATGGATATTGTAATTCCAGTGAAATTCAGTTTCCTTTGGTTCAGAGAACTGCATAAACTCAGTTCTTCAGGATTATTGAGAATAAAACTTTGTACCTTCCAGGATAATACCATTTTGATTCACAACCCGTTTGTCTGACATAAATGCATATTGTCAAGTTATGTGTCCTTTAAAATATGAGAAAATGGAATCAGAAATTTATAGGGAGCATCTTTGTGTAGACCACCTCATTATTTAATTGTCCGTACTGCCACATGCTTAAGAACTGATGATTCCCCGTCTTTTCAATTTGTCTCATCACACGCTCCGCCACAGCAACTAGCTGAAAGCATATGAGAAACACAAGGAGAGGAGCCTTAATGTTCCTTGTAAGCACTTTCTCCTACCTGTCATATCATCCAGCACACTCCTTAGCTTGTTTCTTTTCGTGCTCTGCAGTCCTTCAGTGGGTAAGGGTGACAATTAAATTACTTAACAATGGAAAGTAATGGCGAGGGCACCGACCAATCAGAACAGGTAGAGCCACAGTTAGCTGGGCCCTGGACCCTTATGCTGGATAGAAGTTAACATTTTAATTACTATTATGCAGCAGTGGTCCCAAGGGCTGCTACGAGGGGTAGGACAGCTACAGTGCATTGAGGAGGTTAGGGCACCTGTATTTACCATCCAATGCAGAAGCAATTCAATATTTAATAATCATCATGATAATGCTGGTGTGTCTGTCGGTTAACTAGTTACAATCTTACCCATTTTTAGGACTTCGACTAACATACTCCTCAGGCAACCAGCCAGTCCACAGATCTAGCTAGTCTATGACTTAGTTTCAGTGTAGACTTGTATTTCCAACAATCTTCTGGATAGAGTAAAACGATACCTTGTCTAACCTCCCCACTCGATCCAAAATTCAGTGGATTCTCTTCCTCTATAAAATAATTTTCCAGTTGTCTTCTCTTTCCCTGTAAGAGCATCACCACTCACTCTAGCTTCTAGTCTAGAAACTTGACATCATCCTTGACTGTACCCTCTCCCTCACCTTCAATGTCCTGATTGCCATCCAATTTTATCAGTCTTACATCAGAAATAGCTCTGTCATTCATTTATCACCTTCTTCATTCCTACCCCGTGGTAGTTCAGGCCCCATACCTCTGGTTTATGTCATTGCAGGCACCCCAACTTCCCTCCTCACTGCCAGACTTCCTCTTCTTATCCATTGTTGAGTGCAGATACAATGACAATTTCTTCCCTGCCCGACAAATTTAAAGATTCGGAATTGATCATAGACTCGCTTCAAATTTCTACACCTCAGATTTACCAACTGAACTTTGCAGCCTCATTTTGTGGCCATACCCACACACCCGAACCTCCTTATCATCCTTTCCATCAATTTCTACTTCCTGAGCTAAATGAATATTTTTCCACATTTATGCCTTTTTTCCAGCAATTTTTTTCTTCCCAGAACTCCCCCCTTTTCTCTCCCTTCCCTGTCAAAATCCTTATTCCTTAAGCCTCAACTCCCCCAAGAATTCTTTCCCAATCTGGCCAGACAAAATCAGTCACTTTTTTTTTTTTAAGATTTTATTTATTTATTAGAGAGATAGAGAGAGAGCACAAGGAGGCAGAGCAGCAGGCAGAGAGAGATGGAGAAGCAGGCTCTCCACTGAGCAGGGACCCCGATTCAGGGCTCGATCCCAGAACCCTGGGATCATGACCTGAGCCAAAGGTAGCTGCTTAACCGACTGAGCCACCCAGGCACCCCAAAATCAATCACTTTCTAGTAAGTGTTCTTCAAGGATCCTTTTCATTTGTATTTGGCAGTGATCCTATTATGTCTGCTTTACTATTATTTATTTTGGTTCACAAGCTAAAAGCTTCTTGATATTTGGAGCTATATCTAAAGGCCAGTAGTATCTAACACAGTACCTTAAATCTAGTATGTACTTAATAAATATGCATGGACTTATTTACAGTCCTCCCATCAAGACACAATGATTCACTGTTTAATATTTCCCAAGCTGGGGCACTACACAGTCTCTCATCTGAGTTTTGTCTGTACAGTGAGTCAGGGCATCAGACACTGGCTAGACACAAACTCCTTAATCAGCTGAGAAGGGTACAATTCAATTATTGCCAAATACCTCAGAGCTATACATATATTACATAAAGGTGGTTTGTTTTATGGATAAAATATTTACCCCAAAGAAAATTTGTAGTCTACGTGATTAGATAAAAAATTTAATGTAAAACCAAGAAATAGTACTTCTGCAATTTTGTTTAGTCTGTAGCTCTCCCATTTACAATTCTTTTGGCCCACACTCACCTTATAAGTTGAACTGAAATGCTGCCTCGTCGAGGTCTGGCTTCATAACATGGAAGGTTTATCAGTGGAATTGAGTCGTTTCTATAAAGTACAGCAGCAATTCAAGAAGCCCCTTGAATTCAATTTAGCATCCATTTATTGAGCAGGTACACTGGTGCTAGCATGGTGGGGGAAGAAAAAAGGTGAAGGATGTCCTATGGTCTCCTCGACAAGGACAGTTTAAGGCCAGAACACACGAGAAACCTCTTTCTGAAAAATATTCTGAGACCTTTCATTTCAACGGAGCTTCACATGGAAATCTTTGCAGGGGGCAAA
>CM053605.1:63753750-63774042 GCA_028646535.1 Procyon lotor
ATGGCAGACACGCCTCCTCTGGCCTTTCCTGTCTATTGTCCAAGCTGAATGAGCAGTAGACCAAATGACGAGGGTCTCTACTCAGAGCAGCCCGTGAGGCACCAATTTGCAGCCTGCCAAGAGACCTAGGATATCACCCCGTGCAGAGATCCTGACCAAAACATAGATAAGCTGGTCCAGTCAACTTCTTTTCCTGGGGATTTTGAAATTAGACTCTGAAAGACTCAATTAGTTAGCGACGGGCTTGTAACATAAAGCCTGTGGTAACACAGGACAAAAGACAAAGGGGGGCGATGCAGTGTTTTGAGGTTCTGTGCAAAGAGAGGAAGCCCATGTGTTAAAGAGAAGAATGGACCACCCAGCTGGCCAGGAGAAGCAACCTCTCTGCCTCAGTTCCATATTTTCTGAAGCCTACCTCCACTTCTCCTCCTAGCCACTGATTTTATGTGATCTGAGTGAGTTTACCTGGCATTCTGATCACTGCAACCAAAAGAACCTTGAACAAAACAACCATAAATAGTAATAGCACCATCATAAGCCAATGGTCTGAAAAGACAAATAAAACTAGTAACGGTCCCCAACCCTTTCCAGTAAGTGCACAGAATTCAGGAACTCTGAGGCATGCTGGTCATTTTCAGAAACACAAGTCCTGGTGGGTTATTTTATATGGCTCTGCCCTGACCCACCACTAAATCACACAGACCCATTTCACCTGCCTCTGGCGAAATAGATAGATTCTTTCCTTTCACAACCAGGTATGGATTTCTTTCTGTTTTATTACATTATTGCAAGCAATGCCGCCTGCCAGACCGCATGCCCTTAAACTGAAATGGCTTCTGGCCAAGCGCTGGATTATCTGTGACAGTAAATCAGTCAATATGCACGGCCTAGAGACCACAGCAGTTAAATAGATGTCTTTGGCTTCGGGTGGGGAAACCTTCCCTCAAAGCCCCCACTCGGCTCCCAATAAGGCCTTCTAAAGAGCTTTTATTTAAATAGTATTTTAAGACACCCAGCAGTTTATCGTGAGGTTTTATATGGAATATAAAGGCAAGAAAGGAGAGTCGGCAACGCTTCTGGATTAAGTACTGAATGTGGTAACTGATAAATGGAAAAATGTGAGCCTTTTAGAATTTATACTATTAAAAAAAAAACTTTTAAAAGTGTTGAAAGGTCTAGCCTCTGCTCACTGCATCTGACTCGAAGCCCTGGCTGTATAGACCATGCACTGGAAATCATTTCGAACTCAACAGTTATTGGAGAGTGTAGTCAGTATTTTCAGTGTGCACTGGCAGATGGATTTCTTTATCTCCTCTGGGAGGGATATGATCCAAAGGTTAGAACAGGCTCAAATAAATTCTGTTCCGTTTGTGTGGTCTCCTCTGAATTATTCCAAAGCCTTCCTGTCTAGCATCAACGCCGTTCCTCTACTCCATGTTATCTCAATTATATATATGAAAAATTGGAGGGAATTGTATTTACTCATTTGTAAAGGCATTAGAGATTCTTGACAAGAAGATGACTGGAATGCGAAAATACAGAATAGTGTCATAATAATAGCGATACTATAGATCAGCTATGATGTTTGCCCATAGCTTTCCACGTAGCGTGTATTTTAACAACATAAAGAGGAAAGCGAGTCATGGTAATATTTTTAGTTTCCGCATTTCACTTGTCTGAATATCTCAAAATAACTTGCAATCCTATATTATTTTATCCTTATATTGAAAACTAAAAATAGTTTCCTGGGGGTGATTTCCCACAGTGTTGCTAAGATGTGCAAACAGAGTTAAGGAAGCAGAAGTACATAACAATCAAGTAAATAATGGAAGATTAATTCACAACAGGGCCTATTAGAGTTCAAGGTGTATTTATGTATTTGATTTGCTTACAAGAGTGACTTACAAGGTCATTCAGAGGAGGCTTCTCCTTTCTCTTTCCCCGTTTCCTACCACTTTCTGTATAGCCCATGGCCCAACCACTTGGAGCTTTTCTGTTTCTGCAACACATCATGGTTTTCTCGGACCAAATATCTTGCACACGCTCTACTCCCTAACAGGCCCCCGATGTCTTTCAATCCTTCTTGCCTAGAAAACCCCTCCTCATCTTCAAGATCTTGGTGGCATGCTGCTTTGGAAAGCCCCTGCTGTCATCCTCATGGAGAGTTACTTGTTTTACCTCAAAGGCTCCAACAGCACTTGAGCCACACAGCCATACCATTGCTTAAACTTTTGTAACGTTGGATGTTGAGATTTCTCTGTCTACATATGTCCTCCCAACGAGGATGTGAATTCTGTGAGGACTAAGCTCAGCACCCAGGATAGTATTCCATATAAAGGAGACATTCCGTGAAACGTTTGGTAAAGAAAACACTAACGAATTACTCGCAGCAGTGGTAGCACTGGGGATATGGGCAAAGATCCTCCATTTTCTGAATGGATTTCAGGACCAATCTTCTTTATCTTGATGATATTTCAAGTATAATTAAAGGTGATGTTGGCTTTTATCACTTCTCTGATTTTATCAACTTTTTGGAAATAATGTCAGAAAATTCAATGTATAAATATGGCTTTGTGTTCATAGCTTCAGGTTTTTTTTACCAACTTTTTTACCAACTTTGTTGAGGATAATGTATATGTAATTAAATAAGCTGAATTTAAATATACAATTCATTGAGCCTTGCCAAAGGTATATTACCCGACTACTAGTATAACCCATATCCCCATCACAATATAGAATATTTCTATCACCGCAAAAAGTTCCCTTATACTCTTTTGCAGTCAATCTGCCCCAGGCCACTACCCCATGCAAACACTACTCTTATTTCTATAACTATAGATTAGTTTTGCTTCTTATAGAACTCAATATAAACGGAACCATAAAGGTACATGTTTTCATGTCTTACTTTTTTGCTCAAGTGATTCTGTGTATCAGTGTATTATTCATTTGTATTACTGAGTAATATCATATAATATGAGTATACATTTTTCTTCACTATTCAC
This sequence comes from Procyon lotor, assembly GCA_028646535.1. Taxonomy (NCBI): domain Eukaryota; kingdom Metazoa; phylum Chordata; class Mammalia; order Carnivora; family Procyonidae; genus Procyon; species Procyon lotor. The sequence continues at coordinate 63,756,753 of CM053605.1, forward strand.
CAAAGGACATTTGGGTTATTACGAGGTTTTAGCCATTACGAAGAAAGCTGCTATGAATATTTGTGTACAAGTCTTTCTGTTACTATTATTTTTAAAATTTCTTTCCTAGAAGTTAAACTGTTAAGTCATGTGAGAGTATATATTTAGCTTTATAAGAAATTGTCAAAATGTTTTCTTCAGTATTTGTACCATTCTATACTCTGATCAGCAATTTTTTTTAAGAATTTTTTTTTATTTTTTTTAAGATTTTATTTATTTATTTATTTGACACACACACACACACACACACACACACACACACAGATATCACAAGTAGGCAGAGAGAGGCAGGCAGAGAGGGAGGGGGAAGCAGGCTCCCTGCCGAGCAGAGAGCCCGATGTGGTGCTCAATCCCAGGACCCTGAGATCATGACCTGAGCCTAAGGCAGAGGCTTTAACCCATGGAGCCACCCAGGCGCCTCTCTCACCAGCAACTTTTGAGAGTTCCAGCTATTGACTATATTTTTAAATTTAAGCCATTCTATTAAGTATGAAATGGAACCTCATTGTGGTTCTACTCTGAATTGCCCTGATAGCTAATAATATTGAAGTTAGTTTAATGTGCCTATAGGCCATTTGAATATCTTCTTTAAAATTGTTCCATTTAAATCATTTGTCCATTTCGGGAAAGTGAGAGAGGTAGTAGGTCTTCCTCTTATTAAGTTGTGTGAGTTCCCTTTATGGTCTGGCTATAAGTATGTTGTCAGATACATATATATATATATATATATATATATATATATATATATATATGTAAAAATAAGTTGTGTGAGTTCCCTTTATGGTCTGGCTATAAGTATGTTGTCAGATACATATATATATATATATATATATATGTAAAAATTGCCTCTCAATCTGAGGCAGGCCTTTTCATCTTACTAATGTTGTCTTTTGATCTATTATCTTTTCTTGATTAATATTTATGAAACAAGGTGGAAATCATGATTGATTTTTTCTGTTTGAATATGTAGTTGTTCCCACACCATTTGTTGAAAATTCTATAATTTCACGTGTTGGATTCGGTTGGCACCTTGTTGAAAATGACTTGACCTTAGATGTGTGAGTGAATTTTTAGAATTTCTAGTTATCCTTATATCTACCTTTACACCAATGCCACACTAATATGATTACCATTGTTTTATTACTTTTCTCTACTGTTTTTCTGTTTTCTATTCTATTTCACTGATCTCAGTCATTAAAGTTTTGCAAGTAGGTTTTAAAAGTCCTCCAAATTTGTTCTTTTTTAAACTATTGTTTTCCATTGTTTTCAATATTGTTATAAGTTTTTCATTTCCATATAAAACTTACAGTAAAAAAAAAAACTTACAGTAAATTCTTAGTTTGTGCAAAGGGTTTACTGAGTTTATGATTAAGACTGTGCTGAACTTATAAGCTATTTGACAAGAATGGACATCTTAACAACATGGAATCTTCTTACATATTTTTAGTTAAACTTATTCCTAAGTATTCTGTGTTTTTGATGCTATTTTCCATGGTTCTGTTTTTTAAATTTCATTTTCCAATTGTTTGCTGTTAGGTACATACAATTGAATTTTGTTTATTGATGCTACATCTTGTGATCTTGATAAATTCATTGATTATCTCTATCAGATTACTTAGAATTTCCTATATAGACAATCATGTCATCTGCAAATAGAGACATATTTTGCCTTTCCTTGGCTTAAGCTTTTTTTTCTCTTTTTTTTTTAGCATTATTTTACTAGACCTCCAGTACATATTGAATAGAAAGTGTAAAAGTGACATTCTTGTTCTGTTCCTGATCTTAGGAGTAAAGCATTCAATCTTTCAACATTAAGTATGATGATTTATTTGTCAGTGTTAATAGATGCCTTTTGGATTGAGAAAGTTGTTTTCTATTTCTCATTTCCTAAGAGTATTTATTTTATTATTGTGACACTATTATATGCTTTTTCTGCATCTAATGACATGATTTTATTGTTTTGAATGATTATGTAATAATCACCCCAATTTTGAATTTATGGGATAAACTTATATGGTCATCATATATTCTTTTATTTTTATATATTGCTGAATTGAATTAGCTAATATTTTGTTGAGGAAATGTTGGATCTATATCCATGAAGAATATTGGTCACTAATTATCTGATATTGTCTTAGAGGTTTTGGTGTCAGGGTTATGCTGATTTCATAAAATAAAGGAAGCATTCATTTTTTCTCAATTTTCTGAAAGAGTTTGTGAAAGAGCATTATAATTCCTTCTTTAAAATTTAGAGCCTGGTGGTGGGTATTGAGGAGCGCACGTATTGCATGGAGCACAGGGTGTGGTGCATGAACAATCCTGTAACACTGAAAAAATAAAATAAAAGTATTTGGGGGAAAAAATAAATTTTAAAAAATAATAATAAAATAAAATTTAAATAGAATTTACTTGTAAAGTCATCTTGCTCTGGAATTTCTTTATGCAGGAGTTTTTGTTTTGTTTTAGATTTTATTTATTTGTTTATTTGAGAGACAGCATGAGAGAGAGAGAGCGAGAATTGGAGGCTGGTGGTGAGGGCAGGTTGGGGAGCAGGGCAGAGGGAGAGGAAGAAGCACGGAGTCTGACTCAGGGCTTGATCCCAAGACCCTGGGATCATGACCTGAGCCTGCAGCAGATGATTAACAGACTGAGCTACCCAGATGCCTAGCTTTTTATTTATTTATTTATTAGAGAGAGAGAGAGAGAGACAGATAGTGAGAAAGGACAGGAGCAAGGAGGAGAGGGAAAAGCAGCATCCCCCGCTGAGCAGGGAGCCTGATGCAGAACTTGACCCCAGGACTCTGGGATCATGACCTGAGCTGAAGGTAGTTGCTTAACCAACTGAGCCACCCAGGTGCCCTAGTTTTTTTTTTTTTTTTAATTCAAATTTTTCAATAGATATAAATATATTTTTTTAATTCAAATTTTTCAATAGCTACTCTGATTTTCTTTTTCTATTGTGTAAATTTTTAAAATTAATGCTTTATAAGAAACTTCCCATTTCCTCATAGTTATTTAATTTGACATAAAGATATTCAAAATATCACCTTTATTATTTTAAAGCTCTTAGGACCTATAGTAATATTCTCTCTTTTCACTTCTGACACTTGTGGTTTTCTCTTAATTAGTTTTTTTTTCCCCAAATATGTTTACTTTTTCAGTGTTACAAGATTAATTGTTCATGCACCACACCTAGTGCTCCATGCAATACGTGCCCTCCTCAATACCCACCACCAGGTCTCTTAATTAGTTTTATCTAAGTATAATCAATTTTAGTAACTTTCTCAAAGAACCAACTTTGAGTTTGGTTAATTTTCTGAACTCTTCTATTTTCTACTTTGTTGTTTTTCCCATTTTTTTTTTCTTTTATGCAATTGGGGTTAAATTTACTCTTCTTTATTCTAGCTTTTTTACTCACATTTATGAAGTACTAGCACCAAAATGTGCAAATCTTCATCATTTTGCAACATATACAAATATTAAAACATTAGTGGCAATAGTTCTTTATATATTCTACATATAAGATCCTTATAATATATATGATTGACAAACATCTTCTCCCATTTTGTGGGTAATCTTTGTTGATAGTGTCTTTGAAGCACAAAAGCGTTTGATTTTGATGAAATCCAGTTTAACCTAGTTTTTCTTTCACTGCTTGTGCTATTAGTATGATAGCTAAAAAAAAAAATGCCTATTTCAATGTCATAAAGATTTGCAACTATGTTTTCTTTTTTATTATTATTATTTTTTAAAGAGGGAGAGAGAGAATCTTAAGCAGGCTCCATCCCCAGCACAGAGCTCAATCTCACAACCATGAGATCATGACCTAAACCGAAATCAAGAGTGGGACACATAACCAACTGAACCACTCAGGTACCCCACACCTACATTTTCTTTTAAGAATTTTATAGGTTTTTTAAATGTATAGGTTCACTTAAATTTAAGTATTTAATCCATTTTGAGTTAATTTTATTTTTGGTGTGTGATCCAACTTCATTCTTTTTCCTGTGGCTATTGAGTTTTCCCAGGATAATTTGTTGAAAAGATTTTTCTTCTTCCATTGAATTGTCTTAGTGCCATTGTCAGAAATCAATTAGCTCTAGCTCTATGGGTTTGTTTCTACTCTCACACTTATTCAATTGGTCTATATATCTATCCTTAGGCCAATATCATGCAATCTTGATTTCTGGAGGATTGTGGTAAGTTTTAAAATTGGAAATGTGAATCCTCCAACTCTGTTCTTTTTTAAGATTGTTTTGACTAGTATGAGTGTCTTGCATCCCTATATCATTTTTAGAATCCACTTGTCAATTTCTTCAACAGGAAAAAAAAAGGCAGCTGAGACTAAGATAGGGAATGCATTGTATTTGTAGCTTAACTTAGAGAATATTGCTATCTTAAGGCTTCCAGTCCATGAGTATAGGGGTCTTTATATTTCTTTAGGTCCCTTTTAATTTCTTAGAATGATGTTTTGTAGTTTTTGGTGTGTTCAAGTCATGCACTTTTTTTTGTTATTGTTGTTAAATTTATTCCTGAGAATTTATTTTTGATGCTATTGCAAATGAAATGATTTCATTTTCAGATTGTTCATTGCCAATGTATAGAAATGCAATTGATTTTTGTATACTGAGTTTTATATCCTGCCAGGTTGCTGAATTCAGGTATAGTTATAATAGCTTTCTGTGGATTCTTTTGGATTTTCTATATACAAGTTCACGTCAGCTGCAAATAGAAGTAATTTTGTTTCCTTTCCAATTTGGAATCCTTTTATTTAGTTTTCTTGCCCAATTGCACTCACTAGAACTTTGGCACCATAATGAATAGAAGTTGGGAGATTGGACATCCTCTTCTTATTCCTGATCTTAAGGAGAAAGCTTCAGTCTTTCAGCACCAAGTATAATGTTAGCTATGAGTTTTCTGTAGATGCCCTTTAAGGAGTTGAGGAACTTTCCCTCTATTTCTAGTCTACCAAATGTGTTTTCGTCATGTAAGAGTGTTAGATTTTGTCAAATTAATTTTCTGAAACTGTTGAGATCACATAGGTTTTGTCCTTTACTCTAATTGATAGTACACAGCCTCCAAATTTTATCTCCCCTGGGGGTCCTGTGATTACTTGGTTTTAATCTTGGTAGAGAGTGAACAGGTTGGGAGAGAGTTCTAAATACCAAGATGAAGACTTTTGGCTGTCTTTGATGGATACCCACAATTTCCATGAAATTTCAAGACATCTCATCCATCTTGCTGGGCTGGACTTCCAATGTGGGAATTATCTAACCCAAAATTGCTTTTCACGAACTTCTGATGCTGCCTCAATCGAGAACAATGGATTAAAATTGACCGATGGGATTTAAGAAGAACCAATATTAAATCCATTGTCTACATTTTTAAAAATGTTCACAAGAAAGAGAGTCGACTTTCTTGTAAAAGCTCTTATATATAAGATCCAGAGTTTTTGTGAACATAAATCTCAGTAATAATAATGCGATTAGATTGTTTTTTAAAAAAAAGTGGAAAGAATCATGAACTTTTAGGTTATGTGACTATGTCAGTAAGCATATAATATCAAGGGAGGTAATAATACTATTGCACATGACATCAGTCAGGTGGTCATGCCTGAAAGTAGGTGTACTTTCCTGGACTTCACACTAGAAGAACAACATCAGAGAATTACCAAATGTTCAGAATAAAATAAATAAAATGGTTTGTGTTCTAGTAAATTGCATCAAAGAAAAAAAGGCTGAAAGAGCTGTGTATTTTAGCCTACAGAAAAGAAAAACTAGAGTGAGTGACACAACATATGACTTCAACCATTCAAAATATTATTGTGTGAAAAAGGAAATAGTGCTGTGAAATGTGTAGGCCTGATGATTCACAGACATGTACCCTGGGGCAAATACATTATATCTTAATAAAAAAAAATGAAAGAGTATATATGTGTGCATTTAATTTACTTTACAGAGTGTGTTATAATATCACATATAACATATATTCTTTCATTTTTTTATGTTTCAAAAAAAAAGGAAATAGTACATCCTATCCAGACTGTTTCAAAGGACAGAACTAGTACTAATCAATGGAAAGAGACAAACTATCATTCAAGATATGGAAGAATTCTGTAATTATAATTGTATAGTAATAGTAGAGTAGTTTTCAAAAATGACTTGAAAGAAAGTAGTAAGTGATTGAAAGATATACTAAGGTTTTATCAAGCCATGGTAAAATGAAAAGAAGTTTGAGTGTCAGTGAGAATTTAGGAAAGTGTTGGGAGTGGGAGGAATGTAGAAGTAGAATCAGTTTGATGCTCCCAGAGGTATGTTGCTCAATGAAATGGTCATTTATTTCGTTCACCAAAGTCACCCAGTTGACCTTATGTGAAACCAAATACATGCATGCAGTGTTAAATTTATACTAATGGATTAAGTCAGTGATCACTAATCACAGACCGTCAATGGATGACTTAGAAAGGACAACTGCCATGGCAATAAAATGGACATTTCGAGTCTCAGTCCCCCTCAAAAAAGCTAGACCCTACAGTGGGTTTGGATACTGATTCCTTTTTCTTTCCTCTGGATTTTGGCCCTCAAGGATAAAAATGATACAACTCTGTAAATCTTGTGGGCAAGACATAGGATATATAATAACATTCCTTTAAACAACTGAATATAGAGGCGCCTGGGTGGCTCAGTGGGTTAAGCCTCTGCCTTCAGCCCAGGTCATGATCCCAGGGTCCTGGGATCAAGCCCCACATCAGGCTCTCCGCTCAGTGGGGAGCCTGCTTCCCCCTCTCTCTCTGCCTGCCTCTCTTTTTACTTGTGCTCTCTTTCTCTTTGTCAAATAAATAAATAAATAGATAGATAAATCTTTTACATACATACATACATACATGCAACTGAATATAGATCTGAAATGGTTAGAGAATCTCACACTGGCAAGAGCATCAACCCATATTGTTCCAACTCTGCTTTGTCAAGGTTGATCTTCTTCTGAGGAATCTCACACTAAACCCTCTACTATACAGGCTCAAGAGGTAGAGCACCTTTGAGTTTGCTTATGCCAATAATGGACACATGAATTTGCTCTTAATTCCCCAATAAATCCATTTGATTAAGTCAGTATTTTCTAAATGCTATGTTCATAGGATTGAAAAGTATATGGCATATAGCTATAATTTTCCTTTTAGGTATTTGGTACCTGAAGGATATTTTATTAAGATGAAATAATTATCATTTATTTAAATTCATTGACACTTCTAGAATGGACTTTTGTATATCTCTCTGTATTGTCTTTTTATTTGAGCCACATACCTAATATTCAAATCCTAGCTCTGCCACTTATAAGCTATAAGCTATTTAAGCTATACAAACTTGTTAAACTGTTTAATATTATAGTCCCAATATCCTCATCTGTAAAGTTATGAGAATAAGAGCACTTATTTTAAAGGGTTATTGTGTGAACTTAATGAGTTAATATGTATAGGATACTTAAGACAGCGCCTAGAGTATAAGACATGCTCAATAAATGAAACACTTTATGACTACTCAAAAATATTCATTGAGTACCTACATATATAACGCAGATGTTAATGGAAGTCACACTTTCTTTTAAATATCTGTGAATTCCAGGTGTTCTTACATTCTCATCACTCATCTTATTTAGGTGTCCAGATATGACTGTTCTTTCTTTATTTCTCACAAATATTTAAAAAAAAAAAAGGAACAGTTCTCTTCTAGATTTTCATATCTACCTTTCTCCAAAATTTCCATGCCTTTGTATGTATATCAAGTTTTCCACAGCATTTAAGGAGATGGAGGGAATTTACACATAAAAATGCAAACAAATAAATTTAAATGGTAGATACCCTGCTTTTTTAAAGCCTTGGGCTTTTCTGATATGGTACGCAGCCACTCCTAACATCCACATTCTCTTCTCCTTTTCAGGCCAATAACTGTGACAGCAGAAATAAGCAATTAAAAAATATCCCTGCCATATTTGAATGCCAGAGAAATTCAATCTCTCCAGCCAAATATCCACAAACTCAGCTCCAGGGCAACACAGGCAAGGTAAAGTTGAAATGATTATTTATACAATCTGATGGATCTCTTTATTAGTGACTTTTTCTCCTCCCAGGCTTTATCTGAAGGGAGGGAGGATTTTAGTCTTCTTGTTACATATATAATGGAATTTCTCTAGATCTTCTAAGAGAAATCATGATAAAAGAAGTGATTTCTAACTGCATCTGAACCTTCATGCAAACTGACAAAACTTTCCTTCCTAGATGTATATATATGTTTGTGTGTGTGTGTGCGTGTGTGTGTGTGTTTCCTTTCATATATGGTGTGTGTGTGTGTGTATATGAGATATATATATATATATATATATATATATATATATATATATCAATACAAGTACGTCTATTGTACTGTTCAATTCCATATTAAAATTTGGTGCTTTTTAGACTCTAGACTGGGGTAAAATTAGACACACTGAAGGAACTCAGCAACTCTTTATTGCTTGGCAGTAGCATTCAGATCATGGTTATGAACATATTGGACTAAATTCAGATCTAGCTATATGATGTATCAGGAATCAGCAGATCTGGGTTGGGATTGGTTCTACTACTATCTCAGAAACCTTATAAAGTCTCTGAGCTCCCCTGGGACCTATATTGTAGCATCTGTACTCTGTCAGTTTCTCATTTCCGATTCCCTATATTCTCCCAAACACAAAAGGAAGCTGTCATATATTAAAGGGAAGTAGCTTGTACAGTAGAAAGTGCCTAACTTTTAGAGTCAAACTGAGTTATGATCCAATGTCTATCTTTGGACAAATATAATCAATAATTATTCTCTTGCCACACTGTTATGAGAATTAATACAAATAACATACATGTAATTTGGCACAAAATTTCAGTTTCATAAGTTATAGAATAAGAATGATAGATTGTTTAGGTGTTTGATCATTAAGATAGGGACTTGACTCCAACTGAACTCTGAGGAAATCTGAACCTCCAAAATGAAATCATTTTAAAAGAAACATATCCATAAAACTTACTGGTTATATTAAAATATGTTAAAATTTTAATCAGACTGCCTGTAATACAAACTAAAATTATATCCTCTTAAAAATAACACAAAAAATTGTATCCTTTTATATTACTTCCTTATGATACAGCAAAATACCTCTTTAGCATTCAAACCTAATGGCGATTAGTTTACTTTGCATTTTAGATTAATAAATTCTTTCATTGAAGGGGCTCAGTTATGATTTGTCAAAAAAGGTGAAACGATTATCCACAGTTTGCAGCTAGGAACGTTACTGTGCAGAGGTTCAGTGTTTTTCGGTTCTGCCAAGGTATGTTTCACTGCATCACAGGAGTCTGAACTACCAACTTCACTGTCGAAACTTGAGTTGAGATGATTAAAATCACAGCTCTTTTTGTTCTCCTTGGTATTCTGGGATGGAGAGAGTCAGATAGATATTCATTCTTTTCATGAAAGAATGTTAAACACTTGTATGGAATGGGAATCTTGGCCCATTTTTTAAAATTCCCTTCATACTGCCATGCAGTGAAGCATAATGAATTTAGATACAGTGAACTTAGAACAAAATAACATACTGAACAACCTTGGACATAGTTCCTACCATCAGGCACTCACTGGGTGGGCTGACCTCATGTGAATATTGCCTTTCTTATTGCCTCTGTCTTCATTATCACTGACCATCTGGTGCTCCCTATCCAGGACTACCAAACACAAATGACTAAGAATTTCTAAAGCTTATCCTCCAAACAGAAGAGCTCCACCTTGCCTTTATTGTAAATACAGTCATCAGGATATAGATTTCCAGAAAATAATTTTATTCTTAACCTAGGAGAATATTCTGCTACATGGCTCCATTGATGACTACTTGACTCTCTTCCTCAACTCTTGCTATAGTAGCTCAATTCTTACTTCTTGGATCAGGCAAATTGTCCTCTGTCTCTTAGGATTTGTCTCTTAGCCCCTGTCTCTTCTTTAATGAAGATACCTTGAGTGATGCCATATATATATATATATATATATATATATATATATATATATAAAAATATATATATATTTTTTTTATCTTCAACTACCACTGAATAGGCCAGGGGTCTTTGAGGAGACAGAAACTACATCAGTTATCTTACTAGAAGAAAATTACACAGAATTGAAAATTAAAAAGGCAAAAGGAGAACACTTTGTGCTCTTAAACCAAGGTTGGGTAAACAGAGGGGATCATTAAAGCTCAGAGGTTTGGAGGAGAGCCTGTGGAGCTGGGACTCAGACTTCTGAGGATGAAGCACAGTCAGACTGACTCTGAGTTTTCTGAGAAGGATATAATGAGGCTGATTTTAAATAGCATGGAAAAATTGCCAACTGCAATCAACTGCTACTTGTGGAATCAGTTGTCACCGCCAGGATAAAGAGCTATCACCTGACTGGATTTGGATTCAAACAGGAAAGAGTGACTTCTTTTTAACTCATTCAGCCTTCAGGATTTTCTTTGGTGCCTCTTTTTTGGCAAAGCATCATGGGGGGCAACTGGCAAAGGATTTATGAGTTCAACCTCAATGTCAAAAAACACAGTACAGATGTACAGGTTTAAAGCTAAAATACAGTGGGATAATAATCACTATGGCCAAACATGGCTGCCCAAAATCCATACACATTCTTCTAACCAGGTTTGACTTCAGTGTAATGACAGAAACCAATTTATTTTTTGACTCAATAAAATTCCTTTTATGTTCAAAGACAATCTCAACCTTTTTCAAAACAAATAGCTATGTCCCAAAAGTCATTGTGTTCATCTCTGAAATAGAGCCATGGTATGCCCTCTATTTGAGAATGAACTAGGAGCTATTCATAGCCTAATTCCTATGGTCTAACAATCAACCTGTGATCACAAAAATCCTTGAAGATTCTTAATCCAGAATAGTCTCTGTCACTGATATGCTACCCCAGGATCACAAAGTGCCATTGCTACTGAAAAGATGGTTCTGGTACCTGGAACAAGGTAAACTAGTTACCTCATGGACTATTACACAACATTTTAAAATACTCCAGAAAAAAGAAAAAAAGAAAAGAAAATCAAAACAAAACATGTAAACAAAATTTTCGAAATGTTCCAGGAAGTTAAATGAAAACAAGATACCATTGTAAAAGGTAAAGGAAGAGGAAAGGAGGGAGAACCGGTGGCTGGGAAGAAGGAGAAAGAAGAAAACAGGCAAGTGAAAAAGAATGAAGAGGAAAGAAGAAAGCATCTTCCAAAATGATAGCAGTAGTACTTTTTTTTAAGATTTTATTTATTTATTTGTCAGAGAGAGAGAGAGAGAGAGAGCAAGCACAAGCAGGGGGAGCGGCAGGCAGAGGGAGAAGCAGGCTCCCTGCCGAGCAAGGAGCCTGATGCAGGACTCGATCCCAGGACCCTGGGATCATGACCCAAGCCGAAGGCAGCCGCTTAACCGACTGAGCCACGCAGGTATCCCAAGAGTAGTACTTTCATAATCAGAAAAGATTTCACAAAAGACAGTAAAGGTGCTCCACTTGGTTGAGGCAATTTCCTTTGGACAGGAAGACTAAGCTCCTGGGAAACAGCAGGTTTCTCTAAAAGGGGGTCAAGTTCTATGTTCTCAGCCTAACTTCTGTGAAGCCCTTAGGACAGCACTGCACTCAGACTCAGCTAAAAACAACAGACAGGACTGGACTTACTATTTCTTCTTCATAAAATTCTAATGTCAAGAATTTGGAAGGTTTATAAATATTTGTTAATATCAGCAACTGAAATTGCATCTTTGCCATAGATTTTCCTGAAATCTAAATAATAAAAAGAAGAAACATAGTAATGTTGCCTGTAGAATTTTGGTGATCACATTATTGATGTTGAAATGTTAATACTGAATTATTGTTGAATGAACCACTGTAGCACAGAATGTCCGTGTTCTAGGCCACCTGTGGCTTTACATTTGTTCCACCTTCATATGAACACAAAGAACCATGTTAATTCCCCTGGCTTCCTGACCAAAAATGCTGTGGGTAGGTATGAAATCTTATTTGTATTTAAGTGGGTGCCTGGGTGGCTCAGTTGGTTAAGCTGCCTTCAGCTCAGGTCATGACCTCATGACCTGGGATCGCACCTCTTCGTACCCCACATCGGGCTCCCTGCTCAGTGGGAAGCCTGCTTCTCCCTCTGCCTCTGCCACTCATCCTGCTGGTGTCCTCTCCCTTGCTCCCTCAATTTCTTTCTCAGATAAATAAGTAAAATCTTTAAAAATAAAAAAAAAATGTGTAGAGGATATTTTGTTACTCTTTGGTTTAGTATGAAGGGTTAATATATTGGTTAGTTTGAGTTATCATTATGGTGTTCGCTTTTAAATCACACAATTTATAATGGGAAAAAGCAATGTAAGCTCTCCTTGAATTTCCCTTAAAGTTTCAAAGATTGTGCTAGGCTTCTCCTTGTCACATAAAGAGACAGTATCTTCATAGCTTTAAATATTTCAATCAGCTGTATAAGTAGCATATTTATACTACTGTTCATGTAGAAAAAAATTAGCAATTACATACAACACTAATCCTTTGCGATCAGAATGTCTTATTCTCAATGATTTAATTTTAATATCTTAAGAAAACTATGGTTTTAACTCTTGTCTTGCTCTAAGAATGCCAACTAGCACTCAAGCTTCTTGACCTCTGTGAGTTTTTTCTACTGATTGTTATATTTTGCCATGTCTTGGGATATGTAGGTACTTATGGCTGGAGTCTGAATTAATGTATATATGTGGTGTATGGTGTTTAAGTTAAACTAGTACATTTCAGACCAGCAAGTTTTGCTACTTGGATGGAGGAAGGATATAAATTCCATGATTTTGTCATTGTGAGGACTCATGAATATGCCATTGTGTGCCTCCCTGTTGCTAAAGAAACACAAGATTTAATATGTGCCTTTAAAAATATATACTTGTATAAATATATGTAAATATAATTTCTCCTGGCTATTTCATTGTTAAATGATCTGGCAAGTAATTTGGTTGAGATCATTGTCCTAATTTGAGAACTTTAAATTTTGACACAAAGATTACTTACGAATCAGATACATATTTATTTGAATTATGTTATTTATTTTTCCTTTAATTACTTTTATCAAGTAATAATAAACCAAAATAAACTACAAAATGCTTGTGCACTTCAACATATTCAATGAGCTTGCAGGGCTATAGAATTAAAGAATGGTTCAGGGGGACTTTCTTTAAGCAACAAGAGCAGAAAGAGAAATCAACATGTTTACCTATCAGAATTAAGCATTCTGATCCACCAAATTTGTCCTTGGCTAAATAAGAAGGAACAATATTTTCTAAAACAATAATTTTTGATATGTAAATTTCCATAAATAAAAAGACTATAACTGAGAAATGTTAGAAAGGGTTAAATAGCCTATTTCATTTTTTTTTCCATTTTATATTAAAAAAAAACCAACAACAACACTCCCGGGGCACCTAGGTAGCTCAGTCAGTTAAGCATCTGACTCTTGGTTTCAGCTCAGGTCATGATCTCATAGGTGGTGGGATCAAGCCCCAAGCTGGGTCTTGCTCAATGGGAAGTCTGCTTGAAGATTCTCTTGGTCTGCTCCTCCCCAACCCAGATGGGTAAATAAATCTGTAAAAGAATTAAAAACAAAGTAAAATACTTCTTTAAGTGAGAATTGCTTTTTTAAAAGCCACTAACATCAAACATCTGCTTCTGAGTAAAATAGAAAAAAGAAAAAAAAACCACCAAGTTTGCACAATAATGCCAGTAAAAACAACAACAACAAAACCTTAATGTCTATTAAAGTTTCCCGTGAATTTACTGAAAAAATAAGCAAATGAAAATATTACAAATCATAAGAAATGAAGAAAAGGAGGAATTAAGAAGATAAAATGTCAAGAGCAATCTGGCCACGTCATTGGACGTGGAGAAGAGAAAAATTGCAAATCAAAACTAAAACTGCAAAATTTGTTGCACCAACTAAGCAAACGGAACCCAACTATTCATCTTGTGCACTTGAGAACATAGATGACTAGATAACTTGCTCAAATTAGAATACTAAGTATGTTCCTAATCAAAAAATTCTAAACCCAACTTGAACTGAGCTAATACTTTATTCCATTTATACTTCCACTTAATTTGAGGAAGAAAATAATCAACCAACACAACAATCTATTTGAAATCACCTAAATAAAACAGTTGATTGAGAGTAGGGGTTTTCACTTTTCAACCAGCTATTTTGTCATTTAAGAGATGCCATGTTAAATGGAGTAGTTTCTAAGGAAGATTCTATTGATCTAACCCATTTTAGCCCTTGTTAAGAGTAAATGTAATGGACACCCGGAAAGGGATCAGAAGACTGTTCATTAGTAAAGATAACATTTAATTGTGTGCCAGTATAAAGTTAGCTTTAAAAAGCTCCCATCAACAACAATCAGACATTATTATTCTAAAGAAATGGAAGATGTTAATCAAAATGCTTATGTCGCTAGGGAAAAAAGGTGGGACCTTCTGATCACAGCAGTCAGATTGGTCCTGTTTATAGGACCATTGTCTCTAGCCCTCTCCATTTTCTCTGCCCAAAGATAGCTATGGAGCAGTTTTCTTACAAGGAGATACTCTTCTTTATGTAACTTTCTAAAATATTAATAAAATATTATGTAACTTTCTAAAACATTAATCAATATGACATATTTTGATAATGACATATTTTCTAATTGCTTCATAATAAAATAAGTAGTTGAAGAACACAAGTAACTAGAAGTACCCTTGGCTATTTGGTGATTTGAGTCATGCAACTTTGCTTTTATGAAAGATTTTCATTAACACCTGTTTTTGTTATCCAAAAGAAATTCAAAGATTTTTGCTTTAAAAAAATAAAGGTGAAAAGTGAAAATAGAAGCATTGCATTACAGAAATAAAGAGCTGTGACGGCGGCCCCACCACTTCCACACTGGGGAAGCTCTTTCCCCAGGACTACATGCAGAATCTCAGTTGCAAGCCACGGTAGCTTTGAACCGTGTCTGGGAGCATCCGTGCTTTATCTCCATTTGTTTTGGGCATCTGTTACCAAGATGTGTCTGAAGGTATCAGAAAAATCTAAGAAAGGTTATTTTTGGGGGCCTGGGAATGCTCAAAATTGTTCCATGTAGATGAACAATAATTGCTTCTTCCCTTTACACCATTTCAGCTTATAAAAGCTAGGCATGGTCTACAATCGAATAGTGGGGGCAACCTGTGTGAGAAAGGATAGTTTCCTTTCTTCGCTTCATTATCTCTGTTGTACAGAAACAAAAGTGACTATTGCTAGTCATACTAAGCAGGGATAGTTTAAGGATCACTGGCACGGGTGACAGAGCTCTCAAAGAATGGTACCATGGAAATACATCCCATTGCTACATTTTAAGCAAATGGGATTTCAGGCCCTTCAGAGAGTTGGATAATCCTTTCAAATCCTTGAAGATTTGAATAATAGCTGTACGTATTATTGGTGTTTAGTAAATATAACTTGATAACTGTATAAAGATATAATCCTATGTAACTATGCTTTCACAAAGAACAGTGAAGGAAACAAAAAGTTCTAATAGTCAGATTTCATTGAGTCATGTAATAAAATGAAGAGGCAGCTTTAATCTTAAAGAGACTTCCTGGAATTATGGGGATGGGCAGGAATATAAAAATAGTCCAGCAGAGGAATCATGTAGGGTAGACCTAGAGACCATGTAGGAACAAAGCAAAGAATTAAAAGGCATCACTAGCAATGAGGCATACATTTATGACAGTAGGCATTCCCAATATTAATAGATGCTTAAATGACATATTTGTCAAGGTACTTGTCGGTCCTGATGTGTGGCTATGACAACACATGTATTTCTGTGCTGCTTTACCATCACGATGTGGTAGTTAGGATATGGCCTCTGGTGCCAGATTCTGAAGATTCAAATCTCAATTTAGACACATATTGGCTGTGTGACGATACAGACATATCACCGACTTCCCTCTGCTTTCATATCTTCATTTGAAAAATAAAATAAATTTGCCAACGATGAATGTTAAAAGCGAAATAATATTACTGTCTACTCCCAAAGGCTTTTATGTAAATTAAATGTTATTATAGACTAATATATGTTGAGGACTTAAACCAGTGCTGCAGGTGTGTGTAGAGGAGACTATTAAATATTTTGATACAGAAACTCTAACATTTGTGAACAGTATTATATCATTAATTAATGAGGCAACTATTAATCCACAAGTATTACTGGGGACCCCACAATGTGTTCAAGGTCTATAGAGATTTCAAAGTAGGCAAAGGACCACCGACAAATCTGAAATTGGGTTTTTTGGCAAGCTAGTACAACAAATATGAACTGAAAGAAAACTCTAGTATTGATATCATATGAAAATTAAAGAGGATCTACAAAAAAAACAAACAAAAAACCCTATTCTGATCACTTAAAGATCATGCTTTATAGCATAAACTAGCTCCTGTTGACTCTACCTTGACAAATGTTGAGCTGTAATCATAACATTCAGACAAAGACCCACACTGGCCTCCTGCGTAGCCCTGTAACCACTTTTTCCTCTCTAAGAAAACACAGCTTTGAGTTTGTAGTAGTCTATTTAAGACTTAGTTGCTGCTTCCATTATAAACTTTGCTATTCTAGACTATAACTTGTCACCTTTCATTTGCATCAAGATAAAACTTAGCGTATGTTTTTCAGCTTTAATGTAAATTATTATTTTAGAAAAAAATGGGTGAAGGAGTAAAATGAGGAGTTTGTAGTCTCGAATATCCTTTGAAGAGTTACAAATAAAATAACCACCCCTCTTGTCTGACCTTCAGTTTGACAATGCAGTAGATGCATTTAACTGTCTACAAATCTTTAATATGAGCAGAAGCCATTTTAATATGGTTTCTCAAACGTCTAAATTTGAAGTATTATAAGAGCCTTGAGGATGGGAAAATTAATTTTCTTTGGAAATATATATTTAAATAAGTATAATAATTTACAATTCTTTGAGCACATACTCTTTGGGATTGCTCTAGAATATATTTTTTGTATGCTTACTTAACCCTTGCAATAATCCTGTAAGGGAATTTTTAGCTTCATTTCTCAGATAAGGAAGTTGAAGTACATGGAAGTTAACTAATTTGCTAAGGTCACATTGCTAAGAAGAGGAAGAACCAAGATATGAACCTCGTTCCA
>CM053605.1:63774142-63787134 GCA_028646535.1 Procyon lotor
CAATATGGTGTAAAGACTCAGCACGTTGAGGGGCACCTGGGTGGCTCAGTGGGTTGAAGCCTCTGCCTTCGGCTCAGGTCATGCTCTCAGGGTCCTGGGATCGAGCCCTGCATTGCGCTTTCTGCTCAGCAGGGAGCCTGCTTCCCTCTCTCTCTTTCTACCTGCCTCTCTGCCTACTTGTGATCTCTCTCTGTCAAATAAATAAATAAAATCTTAAAAAAAAAAAAAAAAAAAGAGTACATTGAGGCCCTGGGCTCAGCCTGCCTGAGATAAAAATCTCCCCTCTGCTACTTACGAGATGTATGGTATCAGGAAAGTACTTAGAATGTATCTAGTACACAGTAGGTGCTAAATAAATATTAGATTCTATTGTTTTCAGAATACACAGAATTTGAGTGGGAAGTTACTACAAGGAGGAAGTTGTAAGAGTTATGTCAGAGAAATGGGAAGACAGGTATACAAATCGTATGGGACTTTGAAGGCCATTGTAAGGATTTTGGCCTTTCCTTTGAATGTAACATAAAGACACTAGAGAATTCTGACAAGAGAAGTGTCATGATCTAACTAGGTGTTCTTGACTGCTCTGGCTGCTGGATGAAAATACACTGCAGGAGGGCAAAAGTAAAAGCAGAGAGACCAGTTAAGTGTCTCTTGCAATAATCCAAGAGAGAAATACCAGTGCTTTAAACCAGAATGATAACAATGGAGAAATGTGAGAAAAAAGTGGTTAGATTATGCAATCACAGGATGTATTGATACATTGGATATGAAGAATGACAGAAGAAAAAAGTATTTAAAAAATGACTAATGTTTTAGTTTGGGTAACTGAAAGATCAAGATGAATGACAATTAATAACTAATAATATTAATTAATATTTAATGCCTTTGATAATTTCATTTCTTATAGCTAAAGTTAATTCTATTCCTGGATTTTCTATAGACTAATAAATGTGCTAAGATTGAATAAAGACTAGCAATTGAATCTTGTAAACAAAGGATACCAGACAAATCTTTTAATACATTGTCTGGTTTTCTGATTTCACAATCTAACTCTTCTGTTAATATAAGAACTGAGGACTTGGTGAGTTACAAAGTGATAGGCATCCAGGACACATGGAGAGGCCCTTATGATGCATGTCTGGATCTATTACATGAGTAAGTAATCTGTTATACTCAGAGGTATAAGTATGAAATATTGTTGAATTTCCCTTCACACTAGTTAAGCATTCTGGAAAGTTCTCGTTGTTTTCTTGTCCTTCTCGTGTATTCAAAGTCCAAGTTAGACCAGTGTAGAATTCTCATCTTACATCTGAGTCAAAGCTTTTATTTCTCACATTGCCTGCTGGCTCCAGGCAAGTGTGTGGATGTGTGCATTGCCTGCCATCAGCAGATCACCCCGCAATCTTAGGGAAACTCTCTCATGGCCTAGACACTGCCAAGACTGCCGAAGCCTAACTCCTTCAGAACATTCCTTAATCCAAAAAGGAACTCCTATGTTCTTACCACACCTTAATCATTTGTCTCTCTGCACTGCCTCTTCCCACTGCCCACCCCTCCCCCCGCCCCCAACCCTTAGCTTTTGTTCCGGTAGGCTGAGTAGATCAGTAAGGTCATTGACCAAGCAGATGTCCAATGAAAGAAGGCGATGCCAGCCTAGCAGGGACTGTCATTCTCTATGGTGATGATTCCCTTGGATGGTCCTCCCCTGGCAGGGCGTTGTGGGGATCACAGCATTCCTGATGACCCAGATTATTCCTTGACTCTTCTTCTAACCTGTCTTTTATTTTTTAATAGTCTGGTATGAAATTGGGTACTAACAGTTGGATGGAGATATCAAAATTGGTCCCTAGACCAATAAATAATAAACCCTGAGGGAGTGGGCTGCCCTCTACCATTGGTAGCTCTCTTCAGAACAGGGGACACATATTATCTTTCTGTCCTAGGCTTTAGGTCCAAGTTAGCAGTTTAAGGCAATAATAATAATAACAATAATCCCACTCATATCCACCTACATATGTTTAAAATTCTGGAAACTTCCCAAATGGTGTTACTGAAACACAGATATGCCAAAAGTTGAGTGGGCAAATAATTGACTTACTTAGAGCCACTACTGTAGGTAGTTTGTGGAGAGCAATTTGAAAACCCATTGTTCCGTAATTCTTCTTTGATCACATGCTCACACCCAAAATTACACACGCACACACACCACCATCACCACTCTCAATTAGTATTCAAGAATATAGCAGAAGGAACATACCCGTTCCTTGCAAAATGGGTATGCCATGGTCCCAACAAGAAAATCAAATATAGATGTGAAAAGTTTGCAAACTACTGAGCTCTTGATGCAGCTCCTTGGGGGACACTGGGTCACTAATGATCAGAATCTAAAAGGGCCCCTCCTTCTTGGCAGGCAGCCAGGATCACAGCTCCAAGGAGTACTGTCAGATGTGCATTTAAGATCTGCTTCTGGTGATTTTCTCCCCCTTCTACACAGGGAAGCCTATTTGTTTGAAAAAGTGGTTCCCCACGGGGATTCTTTCTAATTGTTATTTTACCCTGATTGGCTACTCTCCCTACTTGTCCGCTCTCTATCTGCCCTTGTTTGGTCGTCAGATCTTAGGCAGATGAAGCATGCTTGTAAGTTGATTTGAGACCTCATTGAGGAAATGAGAGTTCCAAAATACTGAGACAGAAGTTGCTGGTCTTTCCCCCTACTCCACAGAAGCTAACTGTGGGCTCACCTCCAGTGAATAAGAAAGGAGGCCTTTTCCTAACTTTATTTACTTTGAATAAGCAGTTCCTGAGAGTTGTGCTTCTTTGAATGCAGTTCCTGGTAGCAATGCTTCTCAGAAATGATGGACCCGTGAGTAAGCATTGTTTAACATGACACATTTGAACTGACGCCAAATACGTCTTTCCTGCAACATGCATCTCCAGAAAAGTCTGATCGTGTATCTAAAATAATTAGATTTTGTTCAGTAATCAAACTCAATCAAATGAATTCTGTGTGAACTACTTTTATTCCCACGATGAGAAACGTGTGTCATATCCTCTGTAAATTTGCATATTTTTCCATAAACCTAAAACCAATCAATTTTGAAGAGTTATGATAGTATAAAGAATCTGAGGCAATTACATGTCTTTTAAACAGGGATTCTAAGTGCATTTCACTGCTGGTATTCATGTAGTAAAGTAGTCAAAACTTCTTTAACCCTTTTCATGACATCGCAATTAAGCTGTAATGATTGAGGCTCAAGACATTTCTTAGGATTAATGACCGGCTGGGAAAGTGGACGGCCTGAGGTGAAGCCAAGGGCCATTAATTCCCTCTGGTCATTAATCCCCCAGGAAATGCCTTAGGCCTGGCTTGATATTAGCGTTACAGGCTGCGAATATACTGTTGAATTTCCTGATTGGTTTTAAAATAATTTATTAAGATGTCATATTTTAATTTCTGCCCTGTAAACCCAACATTTCCAAATTTTGATTCCTGGTTTCTACAATGTTGATTGCAAGGACATAATAGAAATGGTTTCATTGATCATATTTCACATTTTCTTTGAAACAGCCAAAACACGTTATTTTTGAAACTGAAGTTCCAAATGGCCATTTGTCCTTGTGATGTTGTTTGCTAGTGAAAATCTTGTCATAACAGTAAATGGTACTTAATTCAAGTATAAATGTGGAATGTTCTATTTGGTGTCACCTAAGTTTATGAAAGGTGTTGAACCCTTCCTCTAATTTTGCCTAACATCAAATGAATATAAATCTGCCTTTAATTACAAATAGAATAGCTACACTTTAGGCTTTTGTTAGAAAATAATCAAAACTTGGTCTTAGAAATAATATTTACGGGAATTGTTTAAAACAGGTATGTTCATCCAATCTTCCAGACCCTCTCTAAATAATGGATCACTAAAGTTTGGAATAGAATTGCTTTTGCTGAACTGTACTCTAGGGTTATGTCTCTATTAAATTTGAGAACGTTCATTTTTTAGAAAATCTAACAAAACTTATTTTTATCACCTGCATGTTGTTATATATTTCTTATTACATCAAAATGTCCTCTTTATGAGGGCCAGGAGAGAAATTTCTTTGAGACTTTGTACAAGAAATAACTGGGATGAACCTAAGAAACCAGTGTCCTTTTACCTGTTGGAAACTACAGAACTTGCAACTGATCCTATTTCTCTTGTTTGGCTGCTAGAAAGCATGAAGTAAAATTTGCAAGACAGTGCTGACAAAATTCTTAGAGCAATTTTGGGTACTATCTTGACTTCTAACTTTGTTTTACTCTCTCCTACCCTAATTCATCTTCTCTTACTCACCAGCAAGTTCCAATTATATATCTTTGTCAACGCCTGCTAATTCAGTTCAGAATGAGGTGGGTCAGAATGAGGTGGGATACAATTAGCTAGCTAATTAATAAATTAGTTAAGTAATTATTAACTGCACCAAGCAACAAGCCTTTCCCTCTTCCCCAGTGCAATGCCCACTTGTACTCACTCCCGACATCTAGTCACATCTTGTGATATGGTTTCAGCTTGTCCAGCTGCTTCACGATGCCCAGCAGGATAGACCCGGTGGGAGGTACGGGTCAGTCCCATAATACCTGGAACAAGAAATCGTAGGGCTCTCTGCCAGACTGGTCACCAGTTCAGTTAGATGAGTACTCCTGTTCCCTGTAACTCAAAATTACTGTTAATCATTGAAAGATACTTTATGTAACAAATTCTTGTTCTTTTTTTTCAAATAAATCTCTGTTGACTAAGTTTTCTACCTTAGAATATCTACTTTAAATGGTACATTTCTAAGACCCATAATCCACTTGATAACACAAAATGTCGAGTATAAATAGTTGCTTATTAATTTCGACTTTTATTAAAGCATCAATGAAAAGTGATTTGTAATGGGAAAAAAGGAATTATAGTAAAAATAAGTTAGATAAGGGACTATTAGATTCCTCCCCCCACCAAAAAAAAGCAACGACCCCTTCAGGAGCAATATGGAGAATCAGACTCAGCCAAGGGACATTATTTTGTGAAGGATAAGGACTATCTGTCCATCCATCTAGCTGTCTATCTACTTATCTTTCTCCATCTATGTATTTGATGATTGCGATGACATCCTTGAGTGAATTGAAGGTCAATTCAGGAAATACGACTTGGGCTTACTGATCTGAGCTGTGAAATGACAACACAAGGTCCGTATTCTGTCCTCAGCTCAATGCCGCATGTGTGTGTGTTCATGAAGCACATGGTATATGCTGTGCCTGTCTGGCAGAAACATTTGTGCTTAAAATACAGCCTGACAGTTCCCTGCCATCTTGCAAAACAGTGTGGCTTATTTAGAACAAATCTGTTATGACTGACCACAGAAAGATGCATGTGTGTTTCTGAGCCTCTTCCTATGAATAGGCAAAAGGACCATCTGGGCACGTGGCATTTACACATCTTTGAGCAAAGTTAGCATTCTGCTTCTCAGTGAAATCCATCTCCCAGGGACTCTGTGGGTTTGTGATGCTTCCTGTAGAATGGAGGAGGAAAACAAATGCACTTCAGTAAAACAGAAGTATCTTTTTTTTCATCTGTCATAGCCACAGTTTGATAGTATCTGTATTTCATTTTCACTTTGGAATATCACAAGAGGGAGAAATGGCAGGAAGCAAGTTGCTTCCACATGGTTGTGAAAGAGAGTTGTTATATTTGGTTGCTCTCTGTGGCACATCTCTGAAAAAAAAAAAATCTAGCTACCATCTTGGTGGTGGGGAAAAAGAAAAGTCATGTCTTTATCTTCTTCTAAGAAAAATTATTGCTAAAATAATTTGGGTGACCATAATGACATTTCCCTGTTGTGTATCTTTATTAAAAATTGTTCTGACTTGTAATTCAGACAAATACTTACATGTTTATCTTAAAACATGTATTTTATCTGGCAATGCAGAATACTCAAAGAAAACATGAATTGGACTTCATTATTTTGTAATTAAAAGTTATTAAGGTCCAAAAACTTTCCGATGTTAAGGAATTCAAGGCACTTTGCTTGGTCATAGAATAACATGAGTTTTTAAAGAAAATCTGCCAAGATTTATACAACCAAACAAATTGACCATTGCTAGAAATATTTATTTTACTCAGAATATTTTATATTTCCTCTTTGAAAAATGACTTTCTACCAAATGGTTTATTATTTTCACTGTTCTTGAGAGAAGCATGTCTTTCATCCTAGGATAATGAATTAACTTAGAAAAAAGTCAGACTTAGTCAAGTATTGCTAACAAGAAGGATGATTAACTGAGAATTTATGTTTTTGGTTAAAGGAAGTGTGTGACTATAAAACAAGCTGATTTCAAATGTCCTTTCAATTCTAAAATTTGACATGGCATCCCTCTCCGAGATAATCTTTTGCAACTTGTAAATTCAGAGAGCAACTCTAAAAGAAGAGTGCCAAAATGTTTTAGTGCAATGGCAACATTGTTAAATTTCATGGAGAGCTTCCTGAGGGTGCCATTTTGAAAGACAATCACATGTTGTCACACACGATTGTTGAGAAAAATTGTCAGTCCCATTGCTTTCTAGTCACATATTTTACTTAAGCTTCAGTTGTTTTCCTTCTATGAACTGAAATCCTGAATGGAATAAATTGTTGCCAAATTTAACATCTTTTAATTCAAAACAGCTTCCCCTTAGTCTTCCTTTTCCTCTTTGTTTCTGTGGTCCTTCCCATGGGCTAGGTCAGGGGTCAACAATTTGAGGGGGCCAGATATTTAATACATTAGACTTTCTGGTCCAACAGGCAAAATCAAGTGTATAACATAGTACTTACATAACAAGAGAATAAACCCATACCCTGTTCTGCCCAGTTTGCCTGGGATGTGTATTGTAGGTAGTAGGGATGCTCTGTGGCCAGTTGCCATCTAAAGAAGACTTTCTCAGGATGATGAAGGACTAAACCAATGGAGAGAAGCCTAGCAGGGAGTGCAGGAGATGACTCCCATGGTCATTTTCACTGTCTGTTCCTGTGAAATCCAGATCCAGTACAGCCATCTCAACTTGGGCAGTTGTCCAGGGAAGAGACCATTCACTAGACTAAGATTCTACCATTTTGTGCATACCAGTAGCCAATAGCAGAGTCTTCAATTTGAAGGTGGCGATCGGCCAGACCCTGAGTGGTTAACAAGGTGTGACTGGGGAGATAGTTGTTGGGTATGGAAAGGGAATGAGGAAGGATGCTCCTGAGCCCCCCACCTGAACCTTGGTCTCCATGACTTAGTGCTAGCTTGCTGGGATATGCCCCCAGATAGTACAAAAGCAGGAAGTAGGCCAGATTTGGCCCACCCACAATTTGTCAACCTATGGCTTGGAGAATCCCTTGTTTCCAATTCTTGTTTTACTAAATCCCAGGAAGCATCCACCTCTCCGAGAAACAGTCTTTCCTGCAGCAAATAGATAATAAGCAGAAACAGATCTTACAGTCATCCTCAGAAATTTTGGGGGCAGCTAGTTGCTACTTCATCCAATGAATTATCTTTATGTTTATCTCAAATCCTTCCTTTAGCAGTTCCTCATATTCCCATTTCAGCAGAAAATTAGAAGGTCTCAATTCTCTTCATGAATAATGGGGTCTAGGCAGACTCAGGTCGTTCTGCATTCCTTTCGGACTGGCTAAATAGCATTGTGGTTTACAGTAGGGGTCAGCAGACTGTAGCCTGTGGGATAAAACCAGTCACCCCCTCCCCATTTCAGTATGGTCCGCAGCTAAGAAAGATTTTTACATTTTTATGCAGTTGGAAAGAAATCAAAAGAAAAATACTATTTGTGACACATGAAAATTTATGAAATTCAAATTTCAATGTCCATAAATAAAGTTTTATTGGAACATAGCCATGCTTATTCATTTACATATTATCTATGGCTGCTTTGCACTAAACGACAGAGTTGAGTAGTTGCGACAGAGACCGTATGGCCTGCAAAGCCTAAAATATTTACTATCTGGCCCTTTCCAGAAAAAAAAAAAAAATTGCCGACTACTGGCTTAGAGCATGGCTCTGAAATCAGACTGTGTTCAAATCCCTTCTCACCAGTTTTAGTACTGTCTCCTCTTGGACAATTTACTTAACCTCTCCTTACATCAGTCAGTTCCTTCATCTATGAAACAGGGACATGGCAGCACTCCCTTTGTAAATCGATGTGAAGAGATGTATTTATCTACAGAAGCAACTTAGACCAGAGACTGACACATACTCAGCATTCAAGAAATGTTAGCTACTTTTACTGTATATTTCTGGAATTGGATCTCATTTTTATAAATATGCATAATAATGAAACTAATATGATCTTTCCACCTAGAAAAAACAATCAGATGGCAAAAGATTTTGAATTTTTCACAGGGCATGAACTGGCATTTTTATACATTAACAAGAAACACTTAGTTGCGACTATCTGTTTTCTAAAGGACCATGAAAGGCAACATGACTCCTTCTAAAATCTATCAGTCTGCTGAGGGAGCAAAGTTCAAACATGTGAAATAGACATACCTTTAAAAGATGACTTTCTGTATCAAAAATTTTAGAAAATATACATTTTTCCTACTACTTTAATAGCAGTTCAGTATATTGAATTATGAAAGACTCTATTATTGAGCCTAGTAATAAACAAAATCAATATTCAGAAATCAGTTGCATTTTTTAAAAGATTTTATTTATTTGTCAGAGAGAGAGTACAAGCAAGGGGAGGGGCAGAGAGAGAAGCAGGCTCACTACTGAGCAAGGAGCCAGATGTGCGACTCGATCCCAGGACCCTTGGATCATGACATGAGCCAAAGCAAATGCTTAACCAACTGAGCTACCCAGGCATCCCCAGTCACACTTCTATATGCACATATAAATGGAAAGCCATTCTGTGTTCTAGGATTGGAAGACTTAATTGTGAAATATCCATAGTATACAAAGCAATCTACAGATTCAATGCAATCTATCAAAATGCCAATGGCTTTAGAAGAAACTATCTTAAAATTTGTCTGGGACCACAAAAGACTGTGAATACCCGAAGCAATCTTAAGAAAGAACAGAGTTGCCGGCATCATACATTTTGATTCCAAGATATATTACAAAGCAGAAATTACAAAGTTACAAACTACTCAAAGCAATTTGGCACTGACGTAAAAACAGGTGCATGGACCAGTGGAACAGAATATAAACCCACATATATCAATTAATTTTTGATGAGGGAGCCAAGAACACACAGTGGAGAAAGAATAGGCTTTTTAATAAATGCTTTTGGGAAAAGTGGAGGGCAACCTGTAAAAGAATGAAACTGGACCATTACCTTAATATCACTCACAAAAACTAACTCGAGATGGATCAAAGACTTAAATGTAATACCTGAATCCATTTAAAACTCCTAGAAGAAAACATAGAAAAATGCATCCTTGGGGAACCTGGGTGGCTCAGTTAAGCCCCTGCCTTCAGCGCAGGTCATGATCTCCAGGTCCTGGATCGAGCCCCGTGTCGGGCTTCCGGCTCAGAAGGGAGTCTACTTCTCCCTCTCCCTCTGCCTCTCCCCTGCTCATGCTCTCTCTCTGTCTCTCTCTCTATCTCTATCTCTATTTCTCTATCTCTCTATGTCTCTGTCTCAAATGAATAAATAAAATCTTAAAAAAAAAAGAAAAAAGAAAAATGCATCCTTGACATTGGCTTGGCAATAATTTATTGGATAAGGCAACAAAAACACAAGCAACCAAACCTAAAATAAACAAGTGGGATTACATCAAACTAAAAAGCCTCAGCACAGCAAAGGAAACAAGAAATTAAAAAGGAACCTTTAGGAACTCCTAGGTGGCTCAGCTGGTTAAGCATTTACCTTCAGCTCGGGTCATGATCCCAGAGCCCTGGGATGAAGCCCTGCATTGGGCTTCCTGCTCAGCTGGGAGTCTGCTTCTCCCTCTCTCTCCATCTTTCCCCCTCACTCATGCTCTCTTTCTAGCTTGCTCTCTCTCTTTCAAATAAATAAATAAAATCTTTTAAAAAAAAGGCAATCTTCAGAAAATATTTGCAAATTATATACCTGAGAAGAGATTAATATCCAAAATATATAAGGAACTCACACAACTCAATAGCATAAAAGCAAATAATCCAATTAAAAAATGGGCAAAGGACCAAAATAGACATTGTTTCAGAAAAGACTTACAAATGGCCAATAAGTATATGGAGAGGTGCTCAACATCACTAATCACCAAAGAAATGCAAGTCAAAAGGACAATGAGTTATCACCTCACACTTGTTAAAATGACTATCATGAAGACAAGAAATACCAAGTTTTGGTAAGGATATGGAGACACAGAAACACTTGTATAGCATTGGTGGGAATGTAAATTGGTACAGCCATAATGGAAAATAGTTTGGAAGTTCATCAAAAATTTAAAAATTGAAGTATAGTAATATCTAGCAATCCTGCTCCTGGGTATACCTCCAAAGGAATGAAATCAGCGTCTCAAAGAGATAGCTGCACACACATTCATTGCAGCATTATTCACAATAACCAAGATGGAAACAACCTAAATGTCTTTTGACTGATGAATGGATAAAGAAAATATGATATATATCCATATGAAACAAATATGCATATAATATATGTATGGATATATATGTGTGCACATAATATACACGTATATGTGCGCATAGTAATTTATAGGTACACCTACCACGGAATATTATTCAGCCATATAAAAGAAGGAATTGCCATTTGCAATAACATGGATGAAACTGGAGGGCATTGTGCTAAGTGAAATAAGTCAGACAGAAAAAAGTATACTGTATGGTATCACTTGTATGGAATCTAAAAATAAAAGGCCAATTTCATAGAAACAAAATAGAATGGTGGATGCCAAGGGCTGAGGGGAAGGTGAAATGAGGTGATGAAATAAAAGGGTACAAAATTTTAGTTATAAGAAGAAGTTCTAAGGATATGACCTACAGCATGGTGACTGTAATTAATATGTACCCTTGAAAGTTGCTAAGAGTAGATCTTAAGCCTTCTCACCACACACACACACACACACACACACACACACACACACGAAGTTAACTATGTGAGGTGATGGACGTGTTAATTACCTTGAACTCCGTAGTGATTCCAAAATGTATATGCATATCAAATCATTACATTGTACACTTTAAATATATACAATTATATTTGTCAATTATTCCTTGACAAAGTTAAAAAAAGATTACTTTATCTATCGATAAAAGCACCCAATTTTTCCTACTATTTTAGTGGCAACGCAGAATACTGAATTATTTTGAAAGACTATTTATTGAGCCTAATAATAGTGCTGAGCCACAATTCATCTTTAGAACCTGCTATTCTTTCCCTTATCAACATTCTTGCTGCCTATAACCTAATGTTCATTAGTCCCACCCATGGGCTGAATGATGAATTTTAAATTAGCTTTTTTTTTTCTTCTCACTGACATCAGAAATTATAAATAGACTTGAATTTCCCAAGGCATTCTAAAGGAAAAAATATGGTTAATACATGAATTGTAAAACTCCTGGTCAAGAAGTCTTGTTTTGAACTTGAAGTTGATAAGAACAGGCATTCCCAATAAGAGAAACATGACCATTTATTATTTCGACAATTATTTATTTCATAAGACATAGAACCTATAACTAGGAACAAGGCAGATAGCCAATATACCTGTGCAACTCACACTCCTGTGGCTCTGGAATGGTAATATTTCTGACTTTCTTCTCTCAAATTTCTTCTGGTCTATCCTGTCAAAAATTGCAGACTAGGGGCATCCGGGTGGCTCAGTGGGTTAAAGCCTCTACCTTCAGCTCTGGTCATGATCTCAGGGGATCGAGCCCCACATCGGGCTCTCTGCTCGGCAGGAAGCCTGCTTCCCCTTCTCTCTCTGCCTGCTGCTCTGCCTATTTGTGATCTCTCTTTGTCAAATAAATAAATAAAATCTTAAAAAACAAACAAAGAATTGCAGACTAATCTTCTCAATACCCTACTTTTGTCAATCCATTCTCCTCTTCAAAAAGCTTTGTTTCTCATCGTGCGCCAGATCAAGTGCAAATTCCTTAGCATGGCATTTAGGGCTTTTTAAGATCCAACCCAAGACTGTGTTATGTTTTCTTTTTGCTACTGCATTTCCACACTTTCACCTTTAAATTCTCTGTTTCAGACAAACTTTCCTATTTAGCATCCTACAATCACATCTTTTGCCTCCACACCTTTAAGTCGTTAAAAAAAAAAAAAAAAAAAGACCAAAAGGAAATGAAAATTAGCTAGTAACCGTGGAAAATCTTTTTAAATTTTGACTCTGTGGACAAAGCATCAATGGAGTTTTATTTTCTCTTAGATGTCTTTTCATTCCCTCTCCAGCATAATGCTTGACTCTTTAATGATGGTATTATAAGACTGAATCATAGCCATGCTTCACATTGATTCCTGGAGATGTTTCCACCACTACGCCTAAACTATCTCTAATTTTTGGAATGTTTTTTCCTTTCCTTGTTCAATTTAATATTCAAGATTATGATGGGACATTGCTCTTTAGAGTTCAAACTTTCATTGTATTACAATGCGTAAACTTTTTTGAAAGCCTTCAACATTCAAATTCTGCCAGACTCAAAGCTTCATGAGGACAGGTGACCATCTGGTGAGTGCCGTATCTTCAGTAGAAAGTAATACATAAATATTTCCATGAAATCAACAAATCTTACCTTTTTTTCTAAAAGCTTTTAACATACATACCTCAATTGTTATTTAATCAATTATGGTTTAATGCTTACTTTGCATCAGGTGGGTACTATGCTGATCTCTCTAACAATGCAAAGACAAAAACAAACATTAAAAAAATAGCACATGTTTATAAAGCTAGTGGGAGTAGAAACATTTCCTCTCCCGTGTTTCAGTACAATTTTATGGGAACCTTCCTAACTCTGAACAGAGCTCTCAGGCCATGCACACTCTTTTTTTTTTTTT
>CM053605.1:63787634-63800867 GCA_028646535.1 Procyon lotor
TTTATAACATTTAAAGTATTGAAAAGATCTCGACCCTACTGAATATTCACCTCCTTTTTAAAATTTCATCAGAGTTTTATATAGTAATCTAAGTTCTAAGTGATTGTCAGTCTAGGTAGTCTAAGTTGTATGAGCTAATTTTGAGTATTAAATGAAGTATCACTTCCTAAACCTGTACCGGGGGATCCGGCTCTGAATCTCCTTAGTCCTCCATTGTGAACTGGGGTGGGGGTGGGCAGGGTGGGGGGGAGTGGTGCTGGAGAATAAATCTTGAATGAGAACAATAAAAAAAGAAGTGCATGGGAAAGTGCAAAGAAGAGACTCCAATCTTTAAGGCTGAACTCTTAACCAGTGATATTTTTTTAATTAAATATAACATATGAAAAACTTGTAAATATTTAATCTGTAAGACTGATTGAAGTGGTATGTGCCGATTGATTCAAGTGCTGGGCAGGGATGGGTAGTCTGGGCTCCTGAGTGCTGATATTGCCACCCACTGGCTGCCATCCCTGAGACTTCTCTGTTCGGGTGCCAAGGGCTTCTGGAACACAGTTTGAAAACCATGTGTCTAACCCAATACCCTGGAAAAAGGAAAATAAAATCCAGTTATTTGCCCATCTTAGCAAATGAGCAATAGTGCTGGAATCAAAACACAGTGGCACTGGTGGCAAGTCCATCTGTGGGGAGAAGTTTGATGATGAGAATTTCATCCTGAAGCACACGGGTCCTGGCATCCTTTCCATGGCCAATGCTGGACCCAATACGAGTGGTTCCCAGTTCTTCATCTGCACTGCCAAGACTGAGTGGTTGGATGGCAAGCATGTGGTCCTTGGCAAGGTCAAAGAGGGCATGAACATCGTGGAGGCCATGGAGCACTTCGGGTCCAGGAACGGCAAGACCAGCAAGATCACCATTGCTGACTGTGGACAGATCTAATAAACCTGACTTGTGTTTTATCTTAACTACCAGACAATTCTTTCTATAGCTCGGGAGAGCACCCCTCCACCCCCACCTGCTCAAACTACCCCAGAATCTCTGCTCTCGCTGTAGTTCTGCGGGTTCCATGATTCCTTACCCCCAGGTGTAGCTGGATCTCAGAGTTCAGTTTATGATGATGAAATAAAACCTAAAAAAAAAATACTTCTTGTATTTTTCTTATATTTTTGTATTTAAAAAAATACTTCATTTAATACTCAAAATTAGCTCATACAACTTAGACTACCTAGACTGACAATTCTTAGGACTTAGATTACTATATAAAACTCTGATGAAATAAAAAAAGGGAGGTGAATATTCAGTAGGGTTGAGATCTTTCCAATACTTTAAGTGTTTTTTGTTTTTTTAAGCCCATGGATCCCAACACAGGGCTTGAACCCAGGACCCTGAGATCAAGATCTGAGCTGAGATCAAGAGTCAGAGGCTCAACTGACTGAGCCACAAAGGCACCACCTAGGTCCTGTTTTTTATACCAGTATCTATAGTATGGCATCCAGGTATATTCCTAGTGGTTTTCATAACTGTCCAAGCCTTTTAAAAGTGCATAGAAGAAACTTGCTCACTTTTTTAAAAAAGATTTTATTTATTTATTTGACAGAGAGAGACAGATCACAAGTAGACAGAGAGGCAGGCAGAGAGAAAGGGACACAGACTCCCCGCTGAGCAGGGAGCCCAACCTGGGGCTCGATCCCAGGACCCTGAGATCATGACCTGAGCCGAAGGCAGAGTCTTTAACCTGCTGAGCCACCCAGGCACCTCTAACCTTGCTCACTTTCTGTTCATCCCGTCCTCCATCCAAACATCACTCCACAAATGTGTGCATGGTATGTGTGTGTATAGTGTGTGCAGGCTCTTTACAGAAGTCATTTATGATTCTCAGGTCTTATGGATTTAAGCTCTATGTAGCAGATTTTCACGTCCAAGGAATTTTATAAATGATTCACTAATCACCGTAAGGGCCTACATTATGTTTCAGAGATGACTCCAGCTCCTGTCACATTTGTGGCTGTGAGCAGGCCTTACAGTGGGATTCCTGGAACACAAGAAGCAGAACTGGAAGTGAAGTAAGCATTCTGGGTTGAAAGGTCGCTTTTTCTCTATAGCCTTTAAACAAAGACTTCATAGGAACTGGCAGGTGGTGAATAACTCCCTGACCAGCAAGATAAAGGACAAGTCCTGGGTCTTTTTTTAAGTGCTGAGGTCTTTCCAAAAGTATGTAACCCTTATATTTCTTTAAAATATCGTATTATGAGGTCAACTTCATCAGATTTCCAGATCTATGACTTTCCCCTCTCATTGATTAGGTAAATCTAACAATACAAGCAAATTCCTGTCTACTGTATTTGTTCATAATGCTAGAAAGAGATGAAGATAATATCACAAATATTCAGGGATTATTGTAGAGAAATTGGGCAAGTGCCCAATATGCTATGGTTAGTCTTCATATTTGTCAAGCTCAGGGATGAGCAAGGACTTCTGGAAGGTCTGAAAAGTATTCATAATGATAGGATTGAATCATGCTTAACCCATTTGGTGGAAGCTGCTTGTCCTTGTGAGTATGTGTTAATAAAGACAATAGACAACATTTGAGTATAAAGGACGTGCCAGGCAGGTTCTGAGTGCTTTCACATCTTTAAGTATTCTTCAAAAAAATTCTATGATTTAAGTACTGTTACTGTTCTAACCTTAAGAAAGAAGAATATGAAGCCGAGTTAATACAACTTTCCCAGTATTGTATGAAGATGGAGTATATGAACCAAGGCACTCAGAGACCTATGTCAACATTCTTAAACACCATGTTACACTGTTCCTTTTGCTACCATTGGGTAGAATCTCCACAGAAGGATGACAGGTTGATAAAAACTCTCTGAGAAACTTCATCCTCCAAAACAACACTCTTGCCTGAGTGACCCACTGACTTTACGTGCCAGTAACTATAGGGCCCTAATGACCTAACAATCATCCATAGACCAACCATTGAAATGTATTTTTAGAGCAGTCCTTCTAGAAGGCCTCCCTCTCTTCTCTTAAACTTTTTAAACTGATTTGGTCCTGAGATAGATTGATGACTTATCCTCCCTATTGTAATTTCGAAGAAAGCAAAGATAATGTCTTATTTATAATTCTAACCCCTGCTCTACCATGGACCATACCTTAGAGATATCAGAAGAACTATCTTGTCTCATTATCCTCCACTAAGTTTTCCAGTAGATTCAAGGAATGCTACATTTCTTGGCCTGGTGGTATGCTGGTAAATGTTTAACAGCCTGCTCTTTGGAGGAATTATTTTTAAGCCCTGCTTAATAGCATTTACCAATTCTCATGGTGTAAATTCTATCACCATTAACAATTTCAAGTAATTAATTAACATGTTGCTGAATTCAGAGTTGGGAAGAGATGCTACTAATGGACCCTCACCAGCTGCCAACAGCACATCACTGATTTGGTCATTAAAAAAAATATATATGTCCCATTGAAGAGTGTGGAGACCAGATAAATAAGGGAAGATATGAGTAAATATTGACCTACAGGTTTCTGTTTAACATCCTGTGGTCCCGTGAATTTTTCCAAACCACCCAAAGTTTCGGTTAGCTGCACTTTCTGTTACCCTTTCAAAAGATCTGTGAAGAGTCCTAATCAAAGTGGTAATCTTCTCTTTTGACTTGTCTAGCTTATCTAGTCAACTCTAAACAATTTGAGGGATTATTTTATCATTATTTTATCTCCTGGGTCTGGTCAAAAGAAAATACAAATATATACCTGTTTACTCTTTCTCGATATATACAGACTGAAAAACTGAACACCTGAAAAATATTGTTCTAGCACAGAGATCATACCTATCTTTTTATTAATATCTAGAGGTCATGAGTACCCACCTAAATTTTGGCCTTAATGCAGAATTTGCCTGCTTTGTTGATTTATGCTTAATCCATAGCATTACCCTTTAACATAGTTATTTGTAGTTGGTGATTAAGTTCTGTGGACTTGTGATTAAGGAGTAATTAATTTTCCATACTTAACACTAATGAAATTTCATGTGAAATGAAAAGTAACTACAGAATTAGCATTTGCATCCACTTAGCAGCTTGTCTTCGTCATATAACAAACAGAAACTAAGTACTTCAAGTCCACCCTAGCCAAAGGCTTGAGAGGGGAGTGTAAAGAGCTACATAAAGAAAGACAGGCAGGCAGACAAATAAGCCTAGAAGACTAACTTAAATTATTATAAATGTATTTACAGGGATAGTTTATCAGTTTTATTGCAGATATACTGGATAATAGAAAAAAATGGAATAATTTATCCAGCAATTTTCACATAAGCAATATTATTAAAATGAAGACATGAAGAAAGAGGTTATAGAGGAGAATATATATAGGCCATGAATAAACGCATTAGGCAGCAGGCATGGTGAATGTTTTAGTAGGTTTGGACTAGGTTTAAAAAAAAAAAAGAAAAGAGAAAAGTGTCTGTGAAGTCTTAAAATATCTTCCGGGTGCAAGATTTGCCTAGAGTGGGAAAGTTTATCCTCATCTTTTTACTGCTGGTAGTGTTTTCAAAGACTAAAAGCTAGTCTTAGTCCTACTGTTGTTCAGGAAAACAGAAAACAGAGCGCAGCTGAGGAAGCAGTAATCGGGAATGAGAAAAGAAGAGTAAAGAGCGGCACTAGCAAGCCTAACAACCCTGCATCACGATAGTTGTGCTGAGTCCCAAAGTTCCCTAGGATATTTTGCACATTTAGGGGGAAAAAAAAAAAAACACCTTGTGTTCTTTTCTTTTTTATATAATTACCCCATTTCCTCCTAAACA
This sequence comes from Procyon lotor, assembly GCA_028646535.1. Classification (NCBI taxonomy): domain Eukaryota; kingdom Metazoa; phylum Chordata; class Mammalia; order Carnivora; family Procyonidae; genus Procyon; species Procyon lotor. The sequence continues at coordinate 63,792,439 of CM053605.1, forward strand.
TCTATAACTTTGTAAGTGCCATTATTATTTTATATTTCTGTAAAATATTATTTTAAAAAAAACATACTGACCTTTAACTACAGGAGGAAAAAAAACTAAGTATATCACCAATTTTGAAGGAATGAACCTAGACGCTAGCTAAGCAGATTTGGTTTCTTTCTTTCTTTTTTTTTTTTTTTAGAGATTTTATTTATTTATGACAGAGAGAGATAGCGAGAGAGAGAACACAAGCACGAGGGAGCTAGAAAGGGAGAAGCAGGCTCCCCACTGAGCAGGGCTCCATCCCAAGACATAAGGATCATGACTAGAGCTGAAGGCAACTGCTTCATGTCTGAGCCACCCAGGCACCCCAGGTCTGGTTTCTACAGCAGAGGCACAGCACATTCAGGCAGAAAATACTGGCAAATAAATGTTTGGTTTTTTTATTAAAAAGTAAAATGGGAGGGACTTCACCATTGAGTTTGGAACTTCAGAAAAAGATGGCCTCTTCCATTTAATATTTTGGACAAGATGGGATTTTTTGAGTATGAAATCACCAACTTAGGTGCAATACTCTAAGAGTCACTTTTTTTTTTTAAATATTTTATTTATTTATTTGACAGAGAGAGAGGCATCACAAGTAGGCAGAGAGGCAGGCAGAGAGAGAGGAGGAAGCAGGCTCCCCGCTGAGAAGAGAGCCCGATGCGGGGCTCGATCCCAGGACCCTGAGATCATGACCTGAGCCCAAGGCAGAGGCTTTAACCCACTGAGCCACCCAGGCGCCCCTCTAAGAATCACTTTTAAGAGAGTAGATCACTGCCTTTCATGACAAATACTGAGGTTCAGTGAGCACCCTGGAAATCACATTCAGAAGAAAGCGTACATTTTCTTCTTTAGTTGGTGTGTGTTGATGCCGCATGTGCCTGTACAGATGTGTGTATTTTGGTAATTATATTATCTGTGCTCTTGGATAAACACAGAGATATGGACAGTGCACACGTCCTTGAGTTTGTATGTATTCCTGCACAATATTGCCTCTGCTATTTATATTTCTCAGATATCCCATCTTTCTGCTTTAGTAGAATTCCAGATACCAAGTATTTGTGGTTTTGATCTCCAAATTGTTTTTCCCTAAGAAGTTTGTTTAGATTTTTCTAAAATATCCTAAAATTTCTGCTTTCTTGAGCAAAGAGATATAAAACAATTGAGTCTTTCTGATTCTACCCATCGGTATCATTAACGGTCCTTACTATTTGATTCTGGCATAAAAAGATGCCCTCTAGGCCACTAAACATACAGGGACCTCTGTCTCTACGCTAAAGGGCTCCAAAATGCTGTTTTGAGCTGTTTACTGATAGGTTTGTTGTTATAATTAAGTCATCCAGTGGCAATACTCCCTTCGTCTTATCTGATTGTTCTCCTTTGTTGAGGCCTGGTACTGAATTATCAGATGTATCAAAATGGTGTATATAAAAAAAATGCGAAGTCGAAGGCTTTTAGTAGATGAATTCTAATAACATCTCTTTGCCTTATGTACGGACTCACTTTTAGTTAACTTGCTTGTGATTAAAATAAATAAGGCATCTACAATAGCTACGTTTGAAAAAATAGGGTGTTTGCTACTATAAGAAATCATGGGGCCCCTAACAATATAAAATAAAAATAAAGCTCCATGTGAAACTCTTGACTCAAAGATAGAGTTGCTCAAAGTTCAGTGGGTACCTTGCTGGTCTTTTTTTGTCAACTGACATGATGAGGATCAGTGGAAACAGCTTGAAGATTGCATTTTTGGTCTCTCGCTCTCTCTCAATCTCTCTCTCTCACGCGTGCGTGCAAGCACAGCGGACACCCACATACACACCGCTTGGGCAATGTCTGATAAGGAAGAATGTTCTTTTCATGCATCTTTTTTTTAAGTAGTGATTTTTCTTGATGGTCTGCCCAGGATTCCTTCTGCATTTCAGGCCACATGTACGATATGAACCAGGAGATAAAATCATGACAGATGTTCTAAGTAACCTGAAGCTGCTGACCCTTTTACCATTGTTTACTCCAGCTATAGTTGCACGACAGAGAAAGATGAAAATTCTTTTCGCATAAAATGTCTTTTAGGTCATGGAAATTTGAATGCAATTGTAAATATGTTTGCTTCATTTCTTTGGTTGAAATCCAACTTATATCAGAAACACTGATACAAAGCTATTTAAAGATAGACTGACTCTTTCTTTTTTGAGAGCCAAAGGCGGGGACGAAGAATAATAATGAAGTGTGTTCTGGTCACAGGTGGCATGATCACACTTCTCAAGTAACGCATGATTCCGTGCGTCAAGGCACAGACCCTCTCTGCACCTGATGAAGACGTGCTTAGTAAGACTCTACAGACATTCGTGTTGCTGCAATGTAGGTATTAAGTGTGGCAGTGATATTGGAGAACCAAAATTGAAAATGTGACATTTTATGTCAAACCAAATATCATCATTTGGCATATTTTAAAAATCCTATTATTTATTCCACCTCTATGTGTGTTATCCTATCTGATGAGATTATTTTTAAAAGGTTAGCCTAAGAAGAGTCAGCCTATTTGAATACATTCCCAAACAAGTGGTCTTCCAAAAGAGATTTTGGTCCCCAATAGCGGATGTATGCTCAGTACTTACATGGATTCCTTTGTTCTCCATGCCTTTAATTTCCACCTTAGGGTAGCATTAAAGTTTGTATATGTATGACTATTGGAAAAATACTCTTGATTAACAAATATGTCTCAAGTCTCAATGGGTAAGAAGTTCTTATTAGAAATTAGAATGATACTCCATTGCTTCTAAAAAGGTACAGCTGGGATGGGTACAGTCTTCATGACACGTGAATCAGACTGATTCTCAGCCTAGAGAAAGATTCTCGAATCAGCTGGAATTCTGTGCGGAAGAGAGCACACTCCAGGGATGGAGAAGCTGCTGGAAGCCCAGGGGCCGCATATTTACTAACCTGGTCACTCTGAGATAAACTCCTAACCCTATAGCCTGGCGTTCAAGGGCCCCCCTGCAAACCGTCTCTTCAAGCTTTATGTCCCAAGCTACCAACCCTCACTAAACTTTCACTCTAGCTAGCTTGAAAAATTCATTGTCCCCTAGTTTCCTGAAGAACAGACTGTGAGGCCGGGATCACCATACAGGGATTTTGATGGAAAGGGCTCTGGGGAACCTCTGTAAGGCAGTGATGGGGCAGAGGACGAAGCAGGTGAAGAAGGGGGTGATCTGGTTGCCACAGAGACCTCAGGGAGCTCTGGAGTGGGGCTGGCCTGCAGAACTGTCTCACATTTGAGTAAAGGAGACTGACCTTTGTGCCTTCACATTAACCAATCACTGAATACAGGTTGTCCCTTGAAAGGCCTATAACCTTGGGTGACACAGGTCCCTGGAGCTGGGGGCAAATCCTGGACAAGAATTCAGTATGAACTTCAGCAGCCAGCATTCCTGGCCGCTGAGGAAATGGATGCCTAGGTCCTGCAGCAAGGATAAAGCTGACACCCCAATATTCATGATCCCACCCTTTTACTTGAAAAGCTACTCTGCCCTTCTTTTCCTTCCCTTCTATAAAATTCTCGTTACCTTCACAGCAAAAATCAAGTGCCGCCTGTCTTTCCTTTTCTGGTGTGACCACCCTAGGCCAGAGAAAGTTTCCATTCCCACCCCTGAATTCCTTTATTGTGTTAGGAGAGTTCAGGGCACAGCTGAGCCGAAGCACAGTAGAGGCAGAGGAGATGTAGACACACAACCCTACCCCACTAGGGCAATATGGCATTTGCATGGCTTAACGGGTGTGAGGGTTTTATTTTGGGTCAAAGAAGTAAGGAGTCCAGCACCTGGGACACAGAAATATGTAAAAAATCATAAATCGTAAAGGCAAGAGCATCGAGTCTGATTTCATGTGGTCCCAGAAACCTCTCACGTTCACAGCAGTTAGAATCGGAAATTTAAGGAGGTATTTTCAGATATTCAGGAAGCACAGGACTCAAGTAGGGCCACTTCTTAGGATGACGTGGCTCTGAATGACACAAAATAGGGACTGTGTCTTCTCCCCACCTATTCTGCCTCCCTCTGTACAACCCTTATATTCTAAGAAGGAGCAGTTGGTGGCATTCAAACGTTGAGTAATCTCAAGGAGGGCCCCAGCTGCCACTGAAGAGGTGAGACTGTTTTTCAAGAGTCTTGTGGGCTCCATGAGAAAACCGGAGCAGAAAACATGAATGGATAGTTCATGAGCGCACGTTTGAGGAACTCTCTGGGGACTTTCACGTGAGGAAGAGACGCTTGAGTTTATGCCCTAAGTCGGGGGGGGGGGGGGGTATACCCAGAAGAAGTGCGGCCGCTGACTTAATGGGATCCATGCATAGATTTCAGGGTGAGCTGATCTGAAAACCTCAAGCTCCCTTAGAAGTTATCACATAATGCCTCGGAGACCTGAAACTATTCATGCCTGTATCTTCTCTCTAACTGAATTTTAATATCCCTGCAGGTAAGAGCCATGTCTCTGCAAACGTTTGATGACTCATTCATAGATTGCTGACTACAGCCCCTCCCCCACCAAAGCCTACCCGGCATATAGGATCACTGAGTTCTCAGCTGCCAGTGATAGTAACCCCACTTAAGGCTGTTTAATAGGCTTGCATCACAAAGGAAGTCAGTTAGTATAGGCCCTAGCCTATGCAACTTTTTAATCTTCTTGCCTTATGCTCTTGGATTTTTGGTTTTTTTCTCCCACAACATTTGGCAATAAAACTGAATACCAATAATACCGCATTAGCTGGTGTAGTCCCAGATATTTTTCAGACAATTAAGTACGAGGGTCAGGTTAACAACCAATTAGTCTGAAAGGATTTGGGGGGACTACCCATGGGATTGTTGATTGGTTGGTTATTTCACTGTATTTTCTTGCTCTTTCCCAAACATAGAAAATTCTCACTATACAAAGTCTGCTCTATGCTAAACTTCACAAATGACCTCCAACATACATACTTTGTTCAAGATGTGGGAATCATTTACTGAATTTTAACTGGGCCAAAGAGACATATGTGTATGCATATCCATGATATTCTCATAAATACATAATATGTTACATATACAAATGTTTTATACTTTTTTCATAATGAACAATATGTAGACAAACACAGAGACTGAGACAAGTGCAAACATAAATAGGAGATGGTTCTAAATCACATTTAGGCAGAAGGAAATGAACTGCGCTCTTAGGGGTCAGTCCCTTACTTGACAACAGAACCTCTGTGCTACGAACTTTTCCTGTGAATGTAGAGGGGGGCTTCGACTGGACAAGCCAGATTATTTATACCACCTTTTTCATGTTCTATGAAGATAGAAGCTTAGAAATGGAAAGGAGAGCAAGAAATCTCCTTTTTTAAATTAACAGCACCGTCTTGCACAAGCTTGAACCGCTCCCTGAACTGCCAAAGGACAGTGAGCATTACGAAACCATCTTATGAAGGAATATCCTATTTCCTAAGACCCAGAAAGCATCTTGATAGTTGGTTATCCTCTAGCTGAATTCCTTATCTGACCCAAGTCTTCGCTCTGCAAAGCTTTTGTTCAGGCATTTCTTTCCTACTACTACTTACAAAAATTGAGAAGGTCAAAGTGCAAGTGGTAATTGCTTTGGGCACTTTAGAAAATGGTTTTCTTTTCATACTTATCATTTTCTCTAAAGCCTTCTTCTGCTGAATCTTTATCAATTGTGCTTCACACTGTAGATCGACACATTTGGGGGGCCCCTCTGACTGCCAAGTCTCTTTCTGGTATCAGGGAGTTTAAAACCCGGGGAAGTAACCCAGTGCAAATGTATTTTCTGTGCTATACTCCTGTGAGGAGGAAAAAAGTGAGTGAAAAATGTGGTTCTCTTTCTGCATTTAGGACGCAGTCACAGAACAGCTGAGATTGGGAGATGAGTTCACACAGCAGAGACAAGATATTTAGGGGAAAACTTAAACGGGGAAAGAACGTTAATCCTGCATTTCTCTAAGATCACTATAAAATAAGGAGAAAGACCATGTAAGTGGTCCGCCTTTTCAAACGTATGCATCATTCTATTTACATGTCTTAATGTCATCCCATTCTTAGTCCCATGTGCCAGAGCCACTGTCTGATTTCTCCCTTCAGGGTTTCCTAATGACTTGCCTTTTCTTCCTGCCTTCGTTATCAATACAGAGCTTGGTTTGGATCTATCTCTACTCCCCTTTATTTCTTTGGTAGCTCAGCCGAGCCGTTTGCTCCTATCTACTACATGCACTTCACAGAAAACAAGAGAGAGGTGTTCTGAGTGAAATAGTTAGCTCTGTCTCCTAATTTCATCCAGTCACATCATCATCACTTTGAGCCCTTATCTATATAGAGGAGGAGAATTTTCATCAATGGATTAAGAATCTTTCCCCATTCTCCTCTCCACGTCCTTTGTTACATCAAATAACTGTGTTCGCTATAATATGATGATGTAATTATACCTTGCAGCCTTATTCCGCGAGCATTGAATTCAATAGTAAACCTAAGTCATATTTCACAAAACCGACCCAAGTTTTTAGAACTAATAGAGAGGAAAGAAATTCTGAAGGTATTCATAATCCATCAATCTTAAAGGGGAAAATACGTTTCAATTTGGATTCACTAATTTGCCAAAGTGATTAGTGTTCCTCAATAGCAATAGGAAGGAATATAGTGGTACTTTCACTCATATAGCCCTTTTATCCCGAGATCATAAATACGCTGCCACCATTAATTAATTAAGTGTTACAGCCTTACCACTGAAGTAGGTGAGTTTCCTGTCTCCAACTGAGGCCAGTGCTCAGAGAAAGGCTGAGTCTTCCCTAATGCAGCTAATTAGACAGCGCTACATCACTAGGGAAAATTTCTGATCCCAGCTGGAAACCAACTTGTGCCCTGAAGAAATGGGACTTGATAGCCCTTCAAGTTTTCCTTCTAACCTCTGCCCCTGCTGTTGATATTCTTAATCATATCAATATATAGACCTTTTGGGTCTATTACAGAGCTGTTGGTCCACAGGGCATCCAGGGTCTAAAAGAAATCACAGAGCAAAAGCACAGCACCTTAAAATAAACAAACAAACAGATCTATATTCTCCATTTTTAGCTGAACCTCTGTCTGTGGCAAGGATGCCTATTTGACTGGGGTTGTGATCACCCCTCCCCCGCAGGACCCACTCACTCCCAAGATTTGGCTGGGATATTGGGACTGACTATGCCGTTCATCCCCTAACAGGGAACATAGGGGAACGTCGGGCTGGCTCCCAAGCTGACCCGAAAATGGATCAAGGGAGCAGAGAAAAGAGTTTGCCCTAGGGTTTTACTAAAGTTAATTAAGAAATAAGGCTGAGGGGAGGGTCCTACATGGACTGGCTGAGGCTGGTGTGGTTGGAACGTGCCTCCAGTGTCAAAGCAGAAACTGAGAGAGCTTTCTTATAGCCTGTCCAGATGTGGCGTAGAAGGGAGAGAAGGAGAATTGGAGATTGAAGGCTGTTGGCATTCAAACATCAAAAATTCAGTCACCCTGTCACAGTCAACACTCTCCATAAAATTTCAGCTCATACAAAGATGTTGTGCATACATCCTTCTATGAAAGAATTACATATTTGGGGAGCAGATTGGGGGATAAAATGGAAATAAGTAATTCAACATACCTAAGACCAGACTGGGCTGTTATAAGCCCAGAATATAACAGCAGGTAGGGACTGTGGTGCCAAGAAACTAAAAACTCCTCTTTTAATAAATAGTAATGAAATGTAGTTAAGCTCCTATAGTGATTCCTTGCTTTCCTGGCCTTCTTATTTGACCCTTATCCTAAGAACATGAATGCTGATTAAAATATCACCGTATTACTTTTATACATCCCTGGAAGTTCAAGGACAAGGATTGTTTATAACCACTTGGCAACCGTGGAAGTGGTGGCAAATAAGGAACCTAACCTAGGATCACAAAGACAATATCATGATTTCTGGTTTAGCTTTAATCCACCAAAGCAAAATGCCCTTCCCCCTCTCATCTGCTGTAATTTCAAGAATCATATGTGCATGATTTTTCTTTCTCTTCCAGCTTTCTAAAAATCATGTTGTCCAATCTGAATCTGGTCTAGTAACTTAATTTAATAAGGAATTTAGCCATGCCATCTTTTAAAAAAAAGTTTATTTGAGACAGAGAGAGAGAGAGCACATAGGGGAGAAGCAGAGGCAGAGGGAAAAGCAGGCTTCCCGCTGAGCAGGGAGTCTGATGCAGGGCTCGATCAAGACCCGAGCCCAAAGAGCTGAAAGCAGACGCTTAACCAACTGAGCCACCCAGGTGCCCCCAGCCATGCTATCTTTTTTTTTTTTTTTTAATTTTATTTATTTGACAGAGAGATCACAAGTAGGCAGAGGCAGGCAGAGAGAGAGGGGGAAGC
>CM053605.1:63800967-63817573 GCA_028646535.1 Procyon lotor
AATCCATTCGATTCATGGAGAAGCTGTTAATTTTACAAATGGAATTGAATATTGGCCAGCAGGCCCTACCTAAATCAAAACCATTGCATTCCACAGAGGCTGGCCCTTTTCTGTGCCCTCCAAGAAGGCTTGGAGTTAATAATTTATTTTTCTGAGTGTTTATGTAATCTCCTTACCATATTTCTATAGGTTGTAAAAGGCTCGGCATAGGTTTGTCTGTTGCTAAGGGCAAGGAACACAGAAGTTGGCTCAAAGCATAGTTACACACACACACACACACACACACACACACATATTTTCCAAGAAGAAAAATAGCCATGAGAAAGCCAGTTTCCTAAATAGAATGTGTTGGAATTTGCTGCTGTGGTTTGGTTGTGGTTGTCCTCTAGTGAATGACCATAGCTCCAAATTAGGATTATTGGTTTGGACATTTAAAAAAAAAGTCTATAGAAGGATATAGAAACACACAGATCTCATATAAATTCCTAGGATCCCAAACAGAATTCATTTCAAGGCTGAGCACAGCAGATTATCTTAATATGTATATTTACTCAGTCACTGATACGCAGACACCAATGTGGTAGGGACCGATGCCATGTAACACATTGAAGAACGCTGCACTGGACGTGGTATTAGAAAGGGTAAAGAAACCCTACGCTCCACCATGTTTATTCGGCATAACAGCAACTTCGCAAAAAGGATCCCCCAAGAAATGAATGTGCATTTTCTTTCTTCGTGTTGATGGGGAGAAATGGCCCAATGTTAGATCAATTTTTGTCTTTGTTAAACGAATTCCAGAAGGAGGTTTTCAAAAACAAATGGCTACAGAAGTGTATTTTCATTGGTTACACTCCGCTGAAAAGGCATTGGTATGCATGTTTTGACTTTCTTAAATGTTCTCAGGATTTGAATTGCTGGTCATTGTTGTGATTTCTTAAACTCTCGACAACTCGTCAGAAAGGGGTGGAATAAGAAGTCAAAATATAAAACATACAAAACACTTCAATTTCAAAGTAGAGTGAGACAGTCTTATGCTGGTTTTGTTTTTGTTTTTAACAATCTATACTGTGTCTTTAAATCCTGATGCCCATTTTGGGAGGAAAAAAGGCCAAATGCAATAAATAGGGAATGACACAACATGAAATTATTTCCATGAAAATAAGGATTACTGGTGAGAGGAAACTCATGTTTGAGACTGCAACTTACAGTCCTATTTAGAAACAAGGATATCTCTCTTCCAGAGAAATACTTTACCCATAGTCCACATTCTCCTTGATATTTCTTGTGGTATTTCCCATCATTCACATATGGGAGTCATTTTTAAAATTAAAAGAAATCAAAATGATTTTCCCTAAATATATGATAGCTGACAGTAGCTGTTACACTTTTACTTACTAATTCATTTATTTACACCAAAATGTGAGTGGGTACAGTTTTTAAATTCCATCAACTACTAAACTAACTTTCCGATTTTTCTTTTAAAGTTTAGTGTGAGGGCAGCTGAGTGGTGCAGTCAGTTAAGCATCCAACTCTTGGTTTTGGCTCAAGTGTGGAACTCATGGTCATGAGATCGAAACCCCTGCTGGGTCCTGTACTCTGTGAAATCTGCTTGAGATTTTTCCTCTCCCTCTGCCCTTCCCACTCTTTCTCAAATAAATAAATAAATAAATACATCTTTAAAAAATAAGGATTTAGCTCTGCATCCAAAAAAACTCATGTTTTCCTATGGATAATAACTAAGACTCACTTCTATAGTTGAACATCAGCTGTCTAACTCAATGTCTTTGAATAGGAAGGTTCAGCCTCAGTACTTTTCTAGTTATTTGGCATTTAAAAGAAAAATATTCATTTTTACAAATGCTGAGAGAAATAAAGCCAAAGCCTTAAATTGTTAATATTGACCAAAAGTGTACACAGCCGCAGCATATGCCCCTTGCCATTCACAAAACATATGCTAATTGGAAGTAAATATCATCCATCCATGACTAGACTTGCAAACTCAGAACTATTTTATAAATAACAAAGTGTGCCTTCTTTCGTTATCCAGGAGCAGAAAGAAAAATCACCAGTGGGTCTGTGGCTGCATCAATTGATACCTTATCATGTATTTTATTTAAACAGAACTTATGTTTTTAATGTTATCGTAGAACCAATAAGAAGAAATATAAGTAAGATGTGAAGAAGGAACCTCAGATATAACTTCTTGATAAATTTCACATCCACTAAGGAAAACATGTATTTAAATAATAAAGATCATATCCATCCATTGTAATTATTTACGGATTTCCAAGTTTCCTGAGGTGGTTTGTTAAATAAAAATGATGTTTCTCGATGCTAAGGAATTTTTTTTTTTTTCCCTGAGGTATTGAAGTTTGAAGAAGTCAACTGACCTAAAAAAAAAAAATTGTTTCGAGTTCCTGGTATCTTAACATTATATATAAGGCCAACGATGGCCTAAGCTGAATGTTATCATGACTATACCTAAGAATAAGAAGACTCTGGTCTAATGGTACTCTCCTTCAGTGCTTCTTTCCTCACATCTGGTCGCCAAAGAGTCGTTCCGTCACCCAGCAGCCTGCTAATGAGATCCCCCATTTAATTAATACCATAAGAATTTTAATTCTGACTGAATCAATTTAACGTGATGTGATTTTGTCAGCTCTATTCCCCAAGTAAAAAGTGAGCCTGATGCTTATTACATACATCATTTCACGGGCCCTGCATTCCCTGCTGACTTAAACAAATTCTAATTAAGACTAATTAAAGCATCATTTATGAAAGCGCTTGTGATAGCTATGCAAACATTCTGGGTGGGTATGCTTTGCATAATAATTATCCTAGTTAATATTAAGGCTAGGTCCTTGGCAATTAGGTCTTTGAAACAGAGAGTTATTCTGAATTTAGCCCTTTTCAGTGAGAGCAATTAATAAAAAAAAAAGTGCTAAATTTATGTAGTGGCTTCATTAACAAAATAAATTTAGAAGTAGTAGTATTGTTTGCATTTTTTAAGCTAAGCATAATTCTTAACCCAGGTGACAGTTATTAAAATAAAAGGATGCAATTCTTTGATCTGATACATTTATTATAGCCATCCAAGAAAAAAAATTAACTTTATAAGTTGCAGTCAGATTTTTTTACACAAACCCGATTAGTCTAAAGCATATTACTTGAATATGTAGATGTCCAGAAGGAACATAGACAGCTGAAGTAGTATTTTATTTTTTAAAATTACGCTTTTAAATACTGGTTTAAAAATCTGATGTGCACTCAAGGCGTTATACAAGCAGATTAAATTCTTCAATTTATAATAACTTGATAGGCCTAATATACAAGCAAATGCTTCCTTACACCTGCTGAGTTTAGCAAAATTAAAAATTCTTAGGGTACTCATAGTTTGCTTTACCTTTGTTTTTAAAGTCTCTATTATACTGTCAGTATTCATTGTGCTACAAAATTGAAATAGATTAGAATGCTGTAGAACTGCTTGCCTTTCAAACTCCTGTATACTTTTTCTAGGACTTTATGGCAGGGTCAAGTGCAGTTGGAGGTTTCCAGAGGTGAATGAGAAAAAAGAAAGAAAATGTGATTCCTTTATTAAATGGGTGAAAGACATTGGTAATAGATCACACACACACACACACACACACACACACACACACACACCCCAACAAACAAAAAACCTACAAAGCTTCATTTTCTCCCATCTTTACAAATACAGTGAATGTGAAATTCAGGGCAGAAAACTCAGAAGTAGGAAACTATTAAAATAGGCTGAGTGCATTAAACAGAATCAACTGGTTTATCCAGCACTAGTGACAAATAGTTCTATCTTGTGTAAAGATAGTTCTGTCTCAGATAAAGTCTCATCTTTGAATGCGCATGGGTTGAGAATCACTGAAATTTAGAAAGAAATTCTGTATCTTAGTATTAGGGAAAGAGATAATCTCTCCAATTTCTATCAAATACACAGCCACAAATTTTAAAGGTGTATATTAAGCCCCACAAGAGCAATACATTGCCTTTATAAAGAGCAACAAATAACAGACGAAGGGGTCTCCAATGATTTTCTGCAACAAACCTGAGAGTATAAAGTAATATACATAAATCTAGTAAGCTTGATCACATTTTGTACAAAATTGCTTTTAAAAAAATGTGACCTGATTCTACAACCCCAAGGGCAGTATGAAATGCCATGGCAGGCTGTGCCATCCGAGAGTGGATGATCCAACCACTTTAGCCTCTTTATCAATTAACTGGGCATAAAAGAATAGAGGGGCTCATGAAACTGGTGAATGACACAAAGTGAGAAGGGCATCCTTTTAACATCTTAAGGAAGTGTCCAAAACTGTGTCTAATAGAATAAAGCTTACTGCGAATATTTCCATAGCCTGAACTCTCGAAAAACACTATTCAAGACAGAAGAATTAGACAGTTTCAAGGAGTTGGAGTTAATAAGAGTTTGATCATGATCTCTCAGTTTAGCAGTAGATTTTTCTATAAATACTATAAATTCTATGTCAGATAGAACTGTGTCATATATGAATCGTGAAGCAACCCTCCCTCCAATCAAAGTAGAGTCAGTATAGCTAAAGACGGAGAAATGACCAGTAAGGGAAAACTATTTAGATCAAATGATTAGAATCAATTTAACAAAGAATTATTGAGTGTCTCTCAAGACTAGGCTTTTAAGGAGGACTAAAGGGAGATATAATCATAGCTTCCCATCTTAGTAATTCCTTTCTGTATGTCATTAGAGGTCTCTGAGAGTCAGATGAACAATTACATGACAAATCACAAAGGTTTCTTCTAAAAACGAGGGCAAAATGCTTGGTGAACTTGTTTCCAAGTGTGGTGAAAGAAATGTCTCAAAGACAGATAATGGGGTTGGCAGAGAGTCTAAGTGTAGGTGGAAAGATGAGGATAGTTTCTTTTTTTTATTTTAATTGCAGTATATTTAACATACACTGTTATAATAGTTTAAGGTGTATAATATAATGATTCAACAATTCCATCCATTAGTCATTGCTCATCATGATAATGTATTCTTAATCCCCTCCGCCTATTTCACACATCCTGCCCTCCTCACTTCCCCTTTGGGAACTTTTAGTTTGTTCTCTATAGTTAAGTCTCTACTGGCTTGTCTCTCACTCTCTCTTTTTTTCTTTTGTTCATTTGTCTTATTTCTTAAATTCCACATATGGTGAAATCATATGATATTTGTCTTCCTCTAACTGATTTATTTCACTTAGCATTATACTCTGTAGTTCTAATTATGTTGTTGCCAATGGCAAGATTTCAATCTTTTTTATGGTTGAGTAATATTCTACTATATACATGCCACTTCTTTATCCATTCATCTCTCAATGGACACTTGAGCTATTTCCATAATTTGGATATTGTAAATAATGCTTCAATAAACATAGGGGTGCATATATCCTTTTGAATTAAGTGTTTTTGTATTCTTTGGGAAAATATCCAAAAGTGTGATTACTGGATCATAAGGTAGTTCTATTTTTAATTTTTTGAGGGACTTCCATACTATTTTCAGAAGTGGCTGCACCAGTTACCATTCTCACCAACAGTACATAAGCGTTCCTTTTTCTAGGATAAGGACAATTCTTACTCAAACTGAACAACTGATGAATGGGTAGGAAGTGGGGAGGGACAGAACTTTCTAAGTATCCTTACACAGGTGGTGACCAGCTGACTTCTACGTACACTTAGCAGAGAAAAAAAAAATACACCAAATCCCTAGCATGGATTTAGGTGAAAAAGTTAAAATAATAAAATAAAATAAAACAAAACGTGAAAAAAACCTTGAAAAATCATTTGCTTACCTTTCATCAGACAGATGAATTGTAAACTAGGCCGGGTACTTGTGTCTTCTCTGCCAGCAAATAGCCCTTTAACGTGGTTGGCAGAGTTGTCAAATTTTCTTTTCCTTATTCTCTCAGTCTTCCCTTTCCTTTATTCTTGTATTTATTTATTTGTTCTCTCTTTTGTCCCTTCTTCTTTTAACAGGAGAGAATGCTCCATGAGAACTATTTTATGTTGAAGGAGGTAAGCAAAGAATTCTCATCTAAAGCAATGATTCTCAAGGTTGGGCATGCGTCGTAACCATCTGAAGGACCAGTTAAAACATAGATTGCTGCCCCACACACAGAATTTCTGATTCAGTGGTTGACCCAGTGGATGGAGCCTGAGAACTTGCCTTTCTAACAGGTTCCCACGTGTCGCTGAAGCTGCTGATTCTGGATTACAATCCTGAGAACCACTGCTAAGCCAAAAGCTCAGCAGTCCCACAGTTAGCATATTGAAACCATAAATGCAATCACTAGTTTGAATAACTGCAATCTTTAAATGAAATATCACAATATTCAGTCAGTAAACATCTGGATGGCTATACCAGTTTTTTCCAGGACGGTGTATGTTTCTATTCTTCCATGCCCAGCTCAAATGAAGTGTTTTAAACATTCTCCTTGAGCGTTATCCATGAAGTGTTCATACATTTCAAATTCTATACTAAAGTTATTCTTGCTGGGAAGAAAATTATAAAGATTTTTGGGCTTAACCTAAATATTTTATTTCACGGTTGAGGAAGGGTTGAACCTTCTATCATGGCATATATAACTAGCAACTAGGAAGAGTTGCTTTACCAAAAAATCTCAAAATGTGTGATGATTGAATGAGTTGTCAGTTAAGCACCCTATTGGTCTGGTTCAGGTGGTGAGATTGAGCCCCCCCCCCACCTTGGTTTTGTGTTCAACATGAAATCTGCTTGAGTTTCTGTCTCCATCCTCAGACTCTGCCTCTACCCCCCCACACAATCTCTCTCTCCCTCTCAAATAAATAAATCTAAAAAAACAAAGTTCGAAATCACTGTTTTAAAAAAAATCTCAAAATGATAACAGAATGAAGCTTTCTTAATGGTAATCTAAATCCTAGTTGTTAAGGGCAGCGTATGTTTCTATAGTAATATTTGATTAAACGTAGGGTACAGGTCAACTATTATGAATGCCAGCATCTTTATTACTCTTATGGGCAGAAAAAAATGAGGTCTTACCTTTCATTTAAAATATAAAAAACTCCATATTAAGGATGTTCTTAAAACACTGGATGGTGTTAACAGTAAAGACTGTAAGATAGTTTTAATAGCCTTTGAAGTAGCATCCCTTTTTTCTGATTTGCTAGGAGATATCTTGCTTGGAGGTATATGGAAGGACTGCCTAGAGGTACTTACAACTTTATAAGTTTGGATCTATTGTAATTATCACAGATGAGTTATGAAGATCTCAGGCTGATTTTTAGTATATGTCATTATTAGGTATGGTATTTTAAACACATTTAAAATGTATAAAATATTAACATGAATTAGAGATGGTTATTGAACTCCTTAAAAAACAGAAAAATGCCAACCCCATATTAGTTGCAGGCAACTCAACACCACCCACTTCACATTAAGGAGGAATGGAAAATATCTAGCCCTATAACAATACCACATAGTTAAACAAGTTCACTATCTAGAGGAGGAAACTAAAGCCCAGAGACGATAGTCGTCTTGTCTGAGACTACACAGCATTGCATCAAGATGAAGTTTTCCTAAAAAAGGGTGGTGATTTTTTTTCCCCACTGTCATCACACTGGCTCCATACTCAGCCACTGATGAGAATGCATTAACCCTTATTAAATGTATTAAAAACTGGCCATGTGGGCTGTTGTTTTGTCTCTCTTAGTGTTCCAACTGTTCTCCATAATTGCTTTCAGGAAGATGAGCTGTGTTTTATCTTTGGTGGGAAATGATCGTTTTGAACAAGGCTGTGGCGACCAACTCTGAATGCTGTCAAGGAGAGCTGACTTGTTGGGAGATTAAGAGTAAATGAGCTAATAGGCCTGGGCTTCAGGTTCACCGCCCGGTACAGAGAACAGGCACCACCCGCGAGTTTCCATACGAAGAAGCAGTAGCTAACCCAGGTCCCACACCATTGTGCTCCATGGAAGCGTCTAAGAAACCATGAGTGACAAGAGCTTGGGAAGAGAATTTTCATTTGTTTTCTTTTCAAGCACACAGGGTTTGTATGGATTTAATTTGATCAAGTGAAAAGCCTATAAAGAGAAGAGGCAGAATGAGGTTTCGGGATCTATATTCTCAGGCGACTAATAACTGGCAGCAGCAACTGGGGTCTAAATGGAAGTGGGTGAGCTGGGCTGGGATTTAACTCCCACCCCGAAGGGAAGGTCTGTACATGGGTTGTTTGTTCAAATAACAGTTTGGCCTTGGAGTTTAATACAAGGTGTTCAAGTAAAATAAAAAGTAAACTCTGTTCAGCGAGGCAGCCAGATCAGGAAGAAATTGGGCTTCATGATGGAACACATTAAAAGCCAGGGAGAAGGAGAAGCGTGCATTGCTGACTTCCTCTCCTAACAGAAACAGGCAACACTGGACTCGACAGAAATCAATCACAAGACTGTGAACTCACCTTTGCCTTCAGCCACCTCTCTGAGTATTGCCTCCTTCATCGGAGGCAGCCCAGAGACTGAGGGGGGGGATGGGATTCAGGCCAAGTCGCTACTTGTTAACACTGGAGTTAGAAAGAGGGAGGCAGAATTTGAAAGAAGGGAGCACTTCCTAAATGAGGTTCAGGGATAATCTGTGGCTTTCAGTTAGTCATTCTCTCCCTGACCCCCACCCTCCTGGAAAAGTGGAAGCTGGTTTTCCTCCCTCCCCAGAATCTGTGAAATTCAGGCTCTACCTGCCCCTTGCATCTCCCTCCACGCGGGGCAGATAAATAGTGCATATGGAAATGATACTGTGTAATTAGGGAATATTCAACAGGGTGAACCGAAAATCAAAATATAAATATGCATTGTATAAACAGAGAAATTTAGAAATCCATGTTAATTGTATCTAGTTAATTTTTAACAGCTTCTTGGTATATTAGCTTTCTAGGTTGTACTCTATTCCTTTCCGTATTCCTCTATTGACAGGCAGCTGGTGCAGTAATAAAACTGCTATTCCCAGATCTGCCAAGGGCTCAGAGAGAGATGAGTACAAGACAGATATCTACCCACTCACCATTTAACGTGTACCGTTTCCTACTGAACATGCAGATGGCATGGCGGTCCCAGATTTCATTTGAGTTAATCTAATCCCTCCACTGCTCCCACTAGAAAGGAGGGCATTAGCAGCCATATGTCAACCAGATTTGTCAGATTATTCATTACAATTAATTGCTGTTCTCACTTAAGGCCTTTAAGGCTGTGAATTGCTCTGAATTCTATTGCAAACACAAAATTATGAGTAAAAGACTTTAGCCCTGTCATTCAAATTTCACGCTGACCTTTATCAGCTTTTGGCTTTTCCATGGGTGCTGGGCTGAAAGCTTTCTAATTGGTGTTCCATTTCTTCCTCACTACAGGTAAGCTGTCGGCCTAGGCAATAAGTATGACCAGAAAGACAAGAGGAAAAACTCTCAGGTCCCAGCAGACAGTATTTAACTGCCAACTAATAATACATTAGGAGGGTAATGAGACGAGCTAGATGTCATAATGACCCAGTGTACTAATTAAGCTTCTAAATACTGCAGGTTTTTAAGACATTTTCTGTCTTGGAAAGGCTTATTTTTGGAACCAAATTTCTTTTTACATTGTTTCATTATTCAAACTCTTTTGTAAGTTATTACGAATGATCATTAGAAATTAACCAAATTAATACCCATCCCTTCACACGGAGGGGAAGTCGGGTTTCAGGCTCCAATAGGCCGGACTCCTTCAGTGTTGCCATTTTAATGTATTCGCCGGCCAAACATTTTTGAGACTTCTCAGCTCTTACAAGAGTTGCTATTGCATTTTTTGTATTTACCACTTACTCGATACGGTAACTCAGCATTAGAAGCACTTCTTTGGGCGTGCTCCTCTGACTTTCAAGGCGCTATTGAATTTGCTTGGTTTGGGATGAGTCCTCTTCTCTATACTCAACCACAGTGATGGTGTGATAGCATCAGTATTGTTTGATTAGATGATCATCAGAGGAAACTTGATTGCCAAGAAGTGTCTGTCACTGAGATTATTAAGCCACAGTGGGGCTGCCTTGATTAATACTTTGTTTGCAACTTCAGACCAGTGATTTTGTCAGATGTTTCACAAATCTTGACAGGAGGTTTTATTAAGGATCTTCTAAGCAGAAGAAGTTGACAGTTGAAACTTCTGGTATGATTGCCTTCGCATTTCAAGTCCTAGTTCGTAGAATATTTTCGGTGATGTCTTGGGGTGGGGATAAAGTAGAAGGAAGGAAATTGATGTGTGTTTGCCTTTTTCCCCTCCTGATCATTATCCAGCTACTACCAGGAGCCAAAAGAAACTCTCACCACTTGAATTCTAGAATGTGGCCATATAACCTATGAACGATAGCAAAATGTCTGGCAATGTTCTCTAAAACTAAGATAATGATTTAACTTTTCCTCAAAGCAACTTGTTTATTAAATAAACAAAGACAGTTACAGCAGTTAAATTCATTTCTGTGTTGAAGCCCACTGCTTATTGTTCTTTTTACTGAATGCAAAGATTTTTAATTAGTAATAGCTAAGACATAGTCATTGGCCCATAAAAGCTATAATTAGTACATTTTCCCTCTAAATGCCAAAAAAAAAGTATTCTCTTTCACTCAGACCTTCCTTTTGACAAAATATTATCTTTGTTTACTTTTTAAACTGCTATTTGATTTAGAGGAGTTTATATAAGATAACTACCATGTCATAGTTAGCTTTCTCTTCTTAATTTAAAAATAAATGACATATAAAATACAAGACATGTAATTTATGTAAAGATATGTATATTTATATCTCTTATTGATATATATAAAAGAAAAATATCTGAGTTTCTACAGATTAATATCCTAGAGAAATAATTACCTATCTCTCAAGTGATGAAAGATTACTTCCTCTAGCTAATTGTAAAAGCACTAAATAGTTTTATCTTTTGACTTATCTTTTCATATGTCCTGATACCTCTTTTTCCAACCAGTAGGATTTCCTGATTGAAATAAGCTGGGGAATGATGTGTCTGGTCGAACAAGCTTTGGTATCGTATGGCTCCCAGATCAAGAAGTCAGACTCACTATGAAGCAAAAGAAGGACAAGCACAAGATGGAAAAAAGAGCAATAATGATGCAAAGAATAAATGAGGGGAGTATCTACACTTGCAACCACCTCAAGTAGCGATGTTTGTACTCGACTGCTGACAAAAGGTATGCAGTGAAACGGTGAACCCAGAAATGTCAAATAGCACTCACATCCCAAACTATGCTTGGACTTTAGCTAAACTGGTTCAGCTCTGACCCTTGCTACTTTTAATCAATACCGGATGATCTGGATAAGTCACTGAACCTCATTTATTTCATCTGTATAAGTGAGAGTGCTGGAATAAATAATTTGTTTCAGTTTCTAAATTCGGTGCTAAAAGTTGTATATTTGTATTTGTGTGTGTGTGTGTATATATATATTTGTATTTATGTATATTTATATTTGTATATATACTTGTATTTGTGTGTACATATATATAGAGAGAGAGAGAAAGGCAGAAAAATCTGTATATCAGAGAAAAATTTTAGACAAGTTGTTTTGGTCTCTTTTCATATCACCCATGAGAATTTGCCTGAAGTGGAATAAAAATCATAATGAAATAAAAAATTTTCTTCCAAAACATCTAAGTTCATGTTTTTCTTTCTGATGGGCAGTCCACACTACACTATAGCTGTTTCAAGTTTAGTCGTTTTATTTTTCCTTTCAGTGATACAAGTAACATCTATCTCTTGATTTTAAGTGCTGTGATGAGAAGAATTATATATGTCTGGTTCTTTGTTACATAGTTTCAGAAATTAGTGTCATATCTAGTGCTTAATGGATGCATGATAAGTATTTGTTGAATGAGTAGAAGAAATGAATCACAGTGACAAACATAAATGTATATTAAATCTTTTTTTCCTAATCCGGTAGAAAAAAAAATGGTGTCAGGTGAAAGGCCCTAGGAAATTATAATGTCAAGTATCCTATTAAAGTAGTTTGAAATCGATTTATCTTAATTTCCATCAAGTTCTTTTCATCCTGTTTCATTTCTGGTTTCTTAAATGTGTCTGAGTTTGAAGATAATTTGAGGAATTTGAGAAAATCCATTTAGCCAGGGCTGAATTCCTTAAAAAGTTACCAATACCATTTTTACTAACTAAAATAAAGGTGTGCTCATGTTTTAAGTGGTTGTAAGACTTCAAATGTATAATGTCATATACATAATACATAAAATACATTATACATATCAAATATGGCAGAATTTGTAAGTTCTTTTTAAAAGTCACTTGTGTAGGTAAGTTTTTTAATGTTTTAAAATATATAAATATTTATTTTTATTGTTCATTCAGTTTTCTGAGACATTAATTTGGAGTTCCCATAATCAAAGCCCGTCTCATTTAAGTCACTTCAGTTGAAAAAAGTGTCCAGTTAAAGTAAATAAGTAACTTGTCACAATGAAAATAATTTTTTTCCCCTTAAATAGCACAAAACCAAAGTGCAAAATCTCAGCTGGTGAAACACTACACAGCCCTCACCAATGATAGAAATCAGCAATATTAAAGCCCACACTGCAGTATTTGACTTAGCTTGTTATACAAGGAAATCATTTTCCTATAATGCACTGCTTATAAAAGCAGGAATTAAACAATGTAGTGTTAAATTGGCTAAAACCAAAACTTAAAGTGAATGAGGCCTCAGTTCTTGTCCCAGTTATTATATAACTATCGTGCATCTTTATTGGTTTAAAAAATGGCCAAATATGAAAGAAAATCCTTATTCAAATAAATATGAAAATTATCCATTCTTTGTCAGGAGATTTCGTTTATATTTTAGCTTTCCTTGTGCCATTCTGACTGTATAAAAATTCTACCCTGAAAGTGTCATGGAAGAAGCCTTAACATAATATTGGGGCCAAAACATTTATGCCAGAGAGAGGAGCAAGGTACTTAGGAAGGTAGATCAGTAGAGGTAACTTTTCAAAGAGCTTAGATTTCTAGAACAGTTATGCTCCGTTAAAGATTACAGGGGTGAACGTCCCCATATTCACACTCTGGGATTAAGTCAGTTAATTTAGTCCATGTCCAAACCACAAATAATTATGGAAGGTAGGAGTATTTAGGATCTCCTGATGTATGATTTCTAACATCACAAAACTAAAATTTTAGTATATAAAATAGACCTAGGATCAGAGTACGAAGCAGAATGTTGTCAACGTTGACTTAAGAGGATTCTTAAAGGCTAAAGGTTATCGAATATCATATTATTGAGAACATCTTTTAAGAAGAAATTTTCAGGATATACACAAAAGTAATCTAAGCAGATTAAAAGTGAGAATGTATATTACTTTTGCATACAAATATGCTTGGGAAAACATTGAAACTATATACGCACATTCAAATGTGAGCAATCTTTTCTCTGAAAAGATTTTGTTCCTATCCATTGTTTTTCTTTCTTTTCTAAAATTCTTCATTGAATATAAATTACTTTCTTAAGTAAGGGAAAATGTTAAAAGTTATGTGAAATTCAAAAGACGGACAGAGAAGCTGACAATTTTGCAACTGGAGAAAATCCACACAGAAAAGATTTGCTCTAATGTTGATAAATCAAGGAGAGTTGGTCTGGGTGCAGGAAACAGCATGCATGGTGTCCGGACGGGAGAACAGGTGCCCTCCCAGGGCGAGCGTAGAGTCCGTCCAGGAAGACTGGTAAGGTTTACCCACTCAGTGCCTGGAGGGGGGAGTCAACTGGCAGAGCCTGCTACCAGCCCGCTACTAAAGCCCCATAATAATGCTCTGACTTGAGAATGTGAAAGAACAGAGTTTACTGCATAAGTATGCGAGATGGAAATAGAAGCCTAAGGACAAAACTCTGAAGAATTTGTTATTTAAGGGGCAAGAGTAAAAAAAAAAAAACAAGCCCTTGAGCAATGCTCAGATACAATGAAGAAGTTTAGTTTCATAGGAGACAAGAAAGGAGACTGTTTCAAGAAGGGAGGGAAAGGGAGCAAGACAAGATGTTCCCAGACAGAAAAGAATGTTGGGGGTTTCAGCTTCACCTCAGCTTCTTCATCTGTCCCACTCCCCAGCTTTGAATCTGCTCCTAATAGACAACTAACACTTGCTCCCAAAACTTCTATACAAATGAACGGGTCAAAGGAGAGAGACGCAAAAGCCTATCCTGAGATCTACATAGCTGAGAAACTTTGGGTTTTTAAACCTAGAAGGATCTTCAGGGTCATTTAATGCAAGCTTTCCATTTCCCAGATGAAAAGTAGGAGATGGTGTGACTTGCTCAGGGCCCCAGTCTCAGGACTTTAGAACTTCCCTCAGTGCGCATCTAATCAACGTCTCCACTAACAGCGACCTTAGCCAGTGAGAATACAAGAAATGTTACAGATTTGAAGAAAAGTTCTGAGTCATTCTGTTTTGAGGCCTTCTGTCTGAATATAAATCCTCACTTTTTCTTGAGGTAATCCACCCTCAGTAACACTGTTCCTTTGTCCATCGTAATGAGTGTCCATGTTGTATTTTGCTTTGATTTGTTTTGCTTATTTTATGAGTCACGGGTAACATGAATACAGGAAATGATATTTTTCTCTATAAAAAAGCTAACGAGGTGCACCTGGATGGTTCAGTTGGTTGAGCGACCACCTCTTGATTTCAGCTCAGGTTATGATCTCAAGGTCCTAGGATCAAGCCCTGAGCCCCTAGTCAGGCTCCATGCTCAGCACAGAGTCTGTTTGACCCTCTCCTTCCTCCTCTGCCTCCGACCCCTCTGCTGCCTCCCTCTGCTTGCACACAGGTGCCCTCTCTCTCTCTCTCTCTCTGAAACAAACATATAAATAGAATCTTAATTTTTTATTAGAATAGGTGTTTTTTAAATAGGCCATTTTCTTTTTTTTTAATTAACGTATAATACATTATTTGCCCCAGGGTACATGTCTGTGAATCGTCAGGCTTACACATTTCACAGCACTCACCATAGCACGTACCCTCCCCAATGTCCATGACCCAGCCACCCTATCCCTACCCCTCCACCCCCCACCAACCCTCAGTTTGTTTCGTGAGATTAAGAGTCTTTTATGGTTTGTCTCCCTCCCCATTCCATCTTGTTTCATTTTCCCCCAGTCTCCCATGATCCCCCACCCTGACTCTCAAATTCCTCATATCAGAAAGATCATAGGATAATTCTTTCTCTGATTGACTTATTTCACTTAGCATAATACCCTCTAGTTCCATCCACGCTATTGCAAATGGCAAGATTCCATTTTCTTTTTTGATGGCTGCATAGTATTCCATTGTGTGTGGGTATGTATGTATGTACGTATAAATGTATTTATATATATATATATATATATAACTTCTTCTTTATCCATTCATCTGTAGATGGACATCTAGGTTCTTTCCATAGTTTGGCTATTGTGGACATTCCTGCTATAAACATTTGGGTACATGTGCCCCTTCAGATCACTACATTTGTATCTTTAGGGTAAGTACCCAGTAGTGCAATTGCTGGATCTATTCAACTTTTTGAGAAACCTCCATACCGTTTTCCAGAGTGGCTGTAACAGCTTGCATTCCCACCAACAATGTAGAAGGGTTCGCCTTTCTCTGCATCCTCGCCAATATCTGTTGTTTCCTAACTTGTTAATTTTAGCCATTCTGACAGGTGTGAGGTGAATTCTCACTGTGGTTTTGACTTGTATTTTCCTGATGCCGAGTGATACTGAGCACTTTTTCATGTGCCTGTTGGCCATTTGAATGTCCTCTTTGCAGAAATGTCTGTTCATGTCTTCTGTCCACTTCTTGATTGGATTATTTCTCCTTTAAGTGTTGAGTTTGATAAGTTCTTTATAGATTTTTGATACTAGCCTTTTATCTGATATGTCATTTGTGAATATCTTCTCCCCTTCTATCAGTTGTCTTTTGGTTTTGTTGACTGTTTTCTTTGCTGTGCAAAAGCTTTTGATCTTGATGAAGTCCCAATTATTCATTTTTGCCCTTGCCTCCCTTGCTTTTGGTGATGTTTCTAGGAAGAAGTTGTTGCAGCTGAGGTCAAAGAGGTTGCTGCCCATGTTCTCCTCAAGGATTTTGATGGATTCCTGTCTCACATTAAGGTCTTTCATCCATTTTGGACCTATTTTTGTGTGTGGTATAAGGAAATGCCTCAATTTCCTTCTGCATGTGGCTGTCCAATTTTCCCAACACCATTTGTTGAAGACTTTTTTTTCCCATTGGACCAGCATCTTATTTTTTTAAAAAAACTAAAGAGCACAAGGAAGTAGAAAAATGGAGTAGGGTGTGTAAATATATATTAGAAACATTATCTGAAGTAGAACTATCAGAACTGTGAGAAGTAAAAGATAAAGGGAAATAGGTAGAAAGAGTGTCCTTGAGGGCTCCACAGCTCTTTTTGCTCCATGCTGGTAAGGGTATAAGTAGCCAAACAGGTTGAGATCACGTGGTCACAGTCTCCCCAGCAGTCAGCAGGGAGAGCCCTGTGTCCAGCACAGTGGACACACTCTGGAGGGAAGGGTTGGTTGGATG
>CM053605.1:63818073-63882133 GCA_028646535.1 Procyon lotor
AGGAAGAAAGCATTCTTAAACACTTGACCAAGATGTAATTAATTTGGAGAATAACTGTTTTGTGAAAATTAAGGTGATATTATCTATCCTAGACTGAGTGTTTGTGTCCCCTCAAAATGTGTATGTTGAGGCCCCAACAGTGTGTGGCTGTATTTGGAGATCACTCTAAGAAAGTGATTAAAGTTAAATGGGGTCATAAGGATGGGGCCCTAATCTGATAGGATTCATGTCCTTATAAGGGGACAGACCAGAGGGTTCTCTCTCTTTCTGTGCAGGCACGAAGGAGAGGTCACGTAAAAGCAGTCACCTGCCACCCCAGGGAGGAACTCCCACCAGACACCTTGATCAACTCTGCCAACACCTTAATCTCGGACTTCCAGTCTCCAAAACTTTGAGAATATAAACTTTTGTGATTTAAGCCACTCAATCTGTAGTATTTTGTCATGACGGTCTTTGCTAACTAATATCACTTAGTAGTTGCTTTGTTGATAATGTAGCATACTGGCACTGAATGTAATATGTAGGCACTGAAGTCAGACAGTTCAAGTCTCTGAACCACCACAGGTGAATTTTATCCTCTCCATTCCTCAGTGTCCTCATCTGTAAAGTGGAACAATAGAAGTACCTACATCATTGACCAGTGTGAGGATGGATTGAAATAATGTATGTAAAGTGTTTGGTAGAAACTAAGTACTCAATAAATATTAATTAAGATAATAAAAGAACAAGGTTATTTCATCTACCATGCTTATGAATAAGATAAACCACCATGAGCTCTAAAATAATTAGGATGTCACTTTTACCATTTCTAGTTTATACCTTGTTTAGATAGCAAAAATCTGAATTTATAAACTATTATCTAGTGCTATTATAGAAGGTTCAGAAATTAGAAGCTCCAAAGATACTGAGTTTAGATACTTTCATCAAATCACAGTGTCATGGAGTGGGTTGCTTTTTTTTTTCCCCATCCTTACTTCAGTGAATTCTAACAGTATCAGACCTTGAGAAAGACCTCATGATGTTATCATAGCACAGATACCAAAGTCCTTAAGTCTGCTTTTGTTCTCACTAGTATGTGATATCATTTGGACATTTCCCCTTCCCTTTCATGTAATTTCTCAATAAATAGCTATGACTTATGGTCATTTAAAAATATATTTCATGTTTACTAAATTTCCTCCTCTAATCTTTAGATTTTTTAAAAAAATCAAATCTGGTTGCTTTTTCAGAGCTGTCTTGTTTTTTTTTCTGGAATTGTCATCAATGGAGTGCATGTTAAAAGACACAGACTTCTATTAACATTCCTTCTTTCTATGTATCTTAGAGGCGGTATTACTACAAAGCTAATGAAGATTCAGGACCTCTCAGCTTCATGCGCCCTCGGAACAATCTGATAGAGGCCTTTAGAATTTTGTTTTTATAATTCTGTACTGTATTCTTAAGAGGGCCTTCCAAATTATATGCAATTCCCCAAACCAGGATCAAGCCTTGCTCTTGCTATGTTTTCTGAACTTTCAAATTCTGATATTTAAAGCAACATTTGAAAATTCACATGTTTATAAGAAACCAGGCTATGGAGAGAAGTCTGTACCAAAAATAGCCCTGTATAAACCCCTTATTTTATAAATTGAACCAAAGCAGGTATTTCTTTATATACTGACATGTTCTAACTTTTATTTCAGCACCAAAACTATGATGTCAAATGCAATTTTATGAAACGGAACTTCTTTCGCCAAAAAAAGCCACAAGGAGTTCCTTTGGCTCACCACCCCTTCAACCCCTCCCCGCCACAGGAGCACCACTAGAGAACCCGGGGGAATCTCTCCTCACAGCTTAGGGTGAAAGCCACCCTCTAGATAGTCATTCACAATGGAGGCATAATGGACGGCTCACGTGAGTTTTCTATCAACTGAAACTGTAAAATATCCTTCCCCATAAGACAAACAACCAGTTTTCCAATGGGTGAGGTACATTTCTGCTGGAGTCCTGGGGACGACAGTGTAAGATAAATTTTGAAGGCTCTTTCTTGCCAGTTGATTCTCAGGTCCCTAAGGATAAGACAGGAATAACTACTCTCAGAGACATTTACATTCTAAATGGTCAGCAATTAGTGTTGACTGCTACGGGGTATCGAAAATATATGGAAGCATACATCATCCAAGTTTTATCAGGTGAGGTTTTATTTTATATAGGACGCCAAGAATCTATGTCTTTTGAAAGGCCTCCGATCCAAGAGTATGCAAAACATTCCAAGGAGATTCTCTCCATGCCCCACAAATCACTGTCTTTCTTCTAATTACACTTTGAATTTCACCCCTTTGCAAACACTTCTTGATCCAAACTGAATGAGATTTCAAGGGTATCTTCTTGGCTACAGCTCTTCCAAACATACTTGATTTTGATTTTGTGAACTTTCGTGAACTTGATTTTCTTTTGGAAACATACTACATTATTCACATCGCCTTCTTTTTTTATACGTGAAATACAAACTGTCGTTTCTTTAATCATGTCATTTGTTGAGCTGTTTAATTCTTTTTGAGTGGTCTTTGTCTCCTATCCTTCCTCCACTCTTTCAGTAAAAACGTTCTCAGTGTGTATATGCCACACTCAGTACCAGTAACTAGGAACTTGTCCTACAAACAAACAAACAAGCAAACAAACAAAACTCTCCTAGAGACTAATGACCATGCTGGTTGATCTACTTCTGGAATCTTTAGATGTAACTAAGTAGTTAATAAATGTGTTCCATTGTCATGGAGTCATCATTTAGGCAGGACTCATGAACACCGCATTTTGGTGAAAATTTCTTATTCCTGTGAATGTCCAGAATAATTTCTGTATTTGAATTTCTAATCATTTGCTTTTTTTATATATTAGTTGTTAAGCTAAAACCTAGGATAAGTTATTTCCTCCCTAAAAATTAAGTTCCTATCACTAATACACACACTTCTAATCACGAGATTACTTAGAATTGGCATGTACATATTCTATACTCTATACGTTCCTAACCAGAAAACTAAAATCCTGTAGTTACTCAGGAGAGGCTGATTGTATTATTAATCAGCATTTGTAGCATCAGCCAAGAAATGAGTGATTTACTAACATGTTTTCTAAACAAGAATTAGGAATAACTTCCTTTGTGGATACTGCTCAGCTATTATAAATTAATTCAGTTTGGGGGCCACAAATCCTGCTGCTATTCTCATTGGTTTCCCTTCTGCCTCACTAAAATTCTCATCACTCCACCTGGTCACCAGACCTCTGATCTGCTAGCACCTCACACTTAGCTTTCTTATACTTAAAACATTCTTGTGTTCAGTGAATTTTTAGGAAGCAGGCCTAAGGTTATCTCTTACTAACTGGAAAGAAAGAGCAGAGAAGCCTTATTCATCTGTTTTAAAAACACCTGGTCTAGGGAGAATACCCACTTTCTGTTTATTTTCCTCATTGGCCCCCATTCCTACTTTCATCAGACTGTACTTCATATACTTTGTGATATACTCGAGTGCAGCCTGTCAGGGGTACCAGTGACTGATATTATTAAATATACAAAATCAGTTTACCAGATGATAAAAGAAGCTACAGTGTCTAAAAATTTCATATATCTAACGTGTTGTATAAACAGCCTAAATCCCTATACATTTTATAATTTCAGCAGTCTAAAGGTTAAAGCCTGTCAGTTGAATTTCACGAATTCCAGGAAGAAATGGTGAAGTAGCACCAACTTTTCATTGTATATCAGTGATCAAACATCTCC
The DNA here is from genome assembly GCA_028646535.1 of Procyon lotor. Lineage (NCBI taxonomy): Eukaryota > Metazoa > Chordata > Mammalia > Carnivora > Procyonidae > Procyon > Procyon lotor. Next base: position 63,821,831 of record CM053605.1, read on the forward strand.
TCATTACACTTCAATATTGTTGCCTCTAAAGGTCACCATTGCTGAACATAATCACACAAAATCAAAACTGCAAACTTTCTATATCATGGAGGTAGTAAATAGCTTGGAGGTTTATTTTCTGGTGCCTGAGCAACATTCTGAACCCATTTATAAATTCCTGGGAACTGTGGCATGAACCAAACATATTTGCAATGCCCAACAATAGGTTCAATTAAATCAATTTCCTGTAAAAATATTTGTTTCTGTCCATTTAAGTGGAAAACATAACTCTTCTACTTACAAAGTAGTATAAATATTTTTAATTTTCCTATTTTAAGTGGATTTTCCTTCTCTTAACTTTCTGTAAAAACAAGTTGGATAATTATTTGTCAATGATTTTTAGGATGGGATATCTAAAAGTTTCACCCAAAAGGAAGTCATAAGGTTCATTTAGCAAAGGACTGGTATGCCCCATAAATCACATCTGTTTCTTTTTTTTTCTACTCATTGATTTTGCTGTATGTTATTTGGACAGGCTGCCATCTTGTAAGATCTATGGTCCAGCTTCATCCAAGGCACCATCAGCTCCTGCCTGGATTACTCTATCAATCTAACTGCTTCCTCTCCTACTTCCCTGACTTTATTCTCTCTTCATTAACCAACACTATCTTTTGAACATGGAGTGCCTACCATTTCATTCCCAAGGAAGGGAACCCTTCAATGACTCTTGATTACACTTAAAATTCAAACTCCTCATCAGGGTCCACAAAGCCCTCGATAAAAGGAATGCTGCTTTTCATTCCAGTCTCAACTCCTAACCTACTTGACCTTATTTAACTCCAGCAACTCTGAACTCATTTATATTGAATATGCCAAAATCATGATGCCTACAGTTTTGTGCTTTTACTCACTTCCCTGTGCAGTCCCCAAATTTTGACATGGGCATTTCTTTCTTTTCTTCCTATCTGCTCTAGAATTCTCTCTAAGAAAAACTCTTCCTATCCAAAAAAAACCAATTACCTCCCCCTTTCTGCAATCTCTCTTTATGCAATACCCCTCCATTATTTCTGTCATGAAATTTATAATCTGTCTTATTCAAATCATTTTTTGCTGATTTGTTTTCTCTCTCTGCCATCAATACTGAACAAACCATATTAGAAGTAGGTCTTAGTTTATCTTATTCAGTGGCACACAGTAGACACTCAGTAAGAACTTACAGAAATACAGATTTAAATCCTGGAATGTTTTTCTTGTTAGAAATTTTTGTATGTCTTTAAAAGAGGTTTACAGTCTTCAGAAAAAATTAACATAACAGTTTGATACACATGGATGTAACATGAGTGTAAAATATACATTTATATGTTCCACTGTTTTACATATTCATTTATAATTTTTGCTGCTGTAGTGAGGTTAATTCAATATCATGTTTTTCAGATAGTCTATGTTTTTTGCCATGCTATAAAGAAAAACATTTTTTAAATTAGATTCTTGATTGTTAATGCAGTTTTTACAGAAAATGATGATAATAGTATTTGTCCTCAAGTATGCAACAACCTCAATGGAATATTTTTCAAAATGTCTTTCCTATGCTAAAGTCACAATAACCAGTACTGCAGGAACAGGAGACAAACTGGTGATAAAATAATACGCTTTGTTCTGACTTCTTGCCTTGGTGATAAAGAACTTAAGGTGGTCAGTTCTTGTTTTTATATTAGAACATTAAGTTGCCTGCTTAAGAATTCAGAGGAAGATAATCCAAAAAGGAAATTAAAAAGACAATCCCACTTACTATAGCATCAAAGGGTAAAATACTTAGGAAAACATTTAACCAAGGACGTAAAAGATACATACATTGAAAAGAGTAAAACCCTACTGAAAGAAATTGAAGAAGATGCAAGTAAGTGACAAGACATCCTATGCTGGGAGGCTTGGGTGGCTCAGTTGATTAAACATCTGCCTTCAACTCAAGTCATGATTCCAGGGTCCTGGGATTGAGTCCCATATCAGGCTCCTTGCTCAGCAGGGAGCCTGCACCTCCCTCTGCTTGCCTTTCTCTCTCTCTCACTCTCTAACAAATAAATAAATAAAATCTTATTTAAAAAAAGGATATCTTATGCTTATGGATCAAAAGACTTAACATAGTTAAATATTGTTTAAATATCCGTACTACACAAAGCCATCTACAGATTGAATGCAGCCCCTATCACTTTCATAATGACATTTTTTGTAGAAATAGAAAAAAAATCCTAAAATTTATAAGGAACTCTAAGGGTCCTTGAATAACTTATTGAATAGCTAAAACAATCTTGAAAAAGATTGTATATTGGAAGACTGATACTTCCTCATTTTAAAACAGGCTACAAGGCAATAGTAATCAAGATGGTATGGTATTATCATAATGACAGACAAATAAACTAATGAAACAGAATAAAGAGCACAGAAATAAACCCTCGCATATATGGTCAAATGATTTTTGACAAGGGTGTCAAAACTACACAATGGGAAAAGGACAACCTCTTCAACAAGTAATATTGGGAAAACTGTATATCCGTAGGTAAAAGACTAGATTTGGACCCTTATGTCATATACAAAAATTAACTCACAATGGATTAAAGACCTAAATGTAAGACCTAAGATTCCTGAAGAAAACAGAGCTTCAAGACATTGGACTTGGCAATGATTTCCTGGATATGACAAGAAAAGTAGTGGGGAAAAAAGAGCAGAAATAGACAAATGGGAGATCAAACTTAAAACATCTGCACATCGGGGCACCTGGGTGGCTCAGTTGTTAAGCGTCTGCCTTCAGCCCAGGTCATGATCCCAGGGTCCTGGGATCGAGCCCCACATCGGGCTTCCTGCTTGGCGGGAAGCCTGCTTCTCCCACTACCATTCCCTCTGCTTGTGTTCCCTCTCTCGCTGTGTTTCTCTCTGTCAAATAAATAAAATCTTTAAAAAAAAAATCTGCACATCAAAGGAAACAGTCAACAAAGCAAAAGACAACTCTTGGAATGAGAGAAAATATTTGCAAATCACATAACTGGTAAGGGGTTAATATCCAGAATATATAAGGACTTTCTATAGCTCAAATGCAAAATAATAACCCAATTTTAAAAATGGACAAATGAATTGAATAGACATTTGTCCAAAGAAGATACACAAATGATACACGTATACTGTCAATAAGCATATGAAAAGACATTTAACATTACTAATCATAAGAGAAATACAAATCAAAACTACTATAAGACATTGTCTCAGACCCATTAGGATGGCCACTATCAAAAGGATACAACATATCAGGTGTTGGTGACAATGTGGAGAAATTCGAACCCTTGTGGACATGTGAAATGGTGCATTCTTTCTGGAAAACAGCGTGACAGTCCTTCAGAAAACTAAAAATAGAATTACTGTATGATCAAGTCATCCCACTTCTGGGTATATATCCAGAAGAATTCAAAGCAGGATCTCAGAAAGATTCTTGTACATCCATGTTCACTGTAGCATTATTCACAGTAACCAAGAGGTATAAGCACCCCAAATATTCATCAACAGATGAATGAATAAAGAAAATGTGATATAGACATACAATGGAATATTATGAAACCTTAAAAAAGGAAATTCAGTTACATGCTATAGCATGGATGAACCTCAAGGGCATTAATGCTAAGTGACATAAGCCAGTCAGAAAAGCACAAACGCTGTATGATTCCACTCATGAAATATCTAAAGTAGTAAAAATCATAAAAACAAAAAATAGAAGGGTAAGTTAAGAGAACAGGGGATACTAGTATTTAATAGGTATAGAATTTCAATTTTGCAAGATGAATGAGTTCTAGAGACCTGTTGCACAACAGTGTAATGGATACTTAACAAAACTGTACACTAAAAATGGTGAATATAGGGACCCCTGGGTGGCTCAGTTGGTTAAGCATCTAACTCTTGATTTGGGTTCAGGTCATGATCTCAGGGTTGTGAGATGGAGCCCTGCATTGGGCTCCGCACTGGGCATGGAGAGTGCCTAAGATTCTCTCTCTCCCTCTGCCCCACTGCTTTCTCTCCATCTCTTAAAAAACATTAAGATGGTAAATTTAATGTGGGTTCTTTTTACCACAATAGAAAAAAAGAATTCAAAGTAGAGGATTTTACTCTTATTTCCTATAGTTGATAACAGAAATAAGCTTACTTCATAAAGTAATTGCTTCTACTTAATTTTTATAAAATTAGAGAGATTGAGAGGCACTAAAAAGAATTTTTGTCAAGACAAACCACCAAATAAAAATTACAAGGAAATAAAGATGAAAATATAAGGTAAAGTTGATTCCTACATTAAGAACCCACAGCTACATTCTCTGGTTTATCTGTAAGTTTGATGTATGTAAGTTACAGTGTATGAATACCAAATATCAATGAAAGAAACAAACTTGACTATATAGAGATTTCAGGAAAAAAACTGCTCATGAAATGAATTATTCAGATATGTCTTTCCATTTTGTATTTGATATAACATGCTTTAATTAATTCCACCAATTTATGATTTATTCCCAAGCATCTTTTAAAAAAGATTTTAGAAGAGTCTTACTGGGGGAAATCAACTATTAAATTTCTGTCAAAATATGAGAAATAATTGTCTCCTCTATTCTTTTGATTGTAACACTAAATTCATTTATGATGAGAAGCCTGAGAAACTGTTTTTCTCAGTACAGCCTGATTTTTATTTCATATTTCCTAGTTGGGGTGTGTGTGTGTGTGTGTGTGTGTGTTACTGCTGTTGTCAATGTTGAATTCTTTGCTGGATTACCCCATTCCAAAGAACTTTCCTCCTCTTAATTTTTCATCCTCTCTTCGCTTCACATTGTCAACAGTGATTCAGTTCCAACGTCCCTTTGAGGCGGAATCTCCTCAGACAGCTTTCGGTGTATCTACAGTGCCTAGAATCTCTGCAGCCCGCTGCTTCTTGGGTAGACAGGCCTCTCCACATAGGGATGAAAAATAATTACAGATAGAAGCAGACAATTGGTTTCTTATAACTTTTGACTTCTTCATGCACTGATTCTGTTCAGTCTAATGACTTAATGCTGAACCATTACATTTCCCAATGCTGCTGAACATTATTTCATGGAGTTATGTGGTTTTATGTTTCTTCTCTTATTTATGTTTGTTTGGGGAATTTGTGAAATGCTTTTTGATCTGCAATAAGATGAGGGTTTTTTATATTGCGAAATAATGGGACTACATGCTACATGAACTACCTTATCCTCTGTTCATTTTGCCCGTTTTATTATACCCATTGGTAGCCAATAAATATGTCAACATGCTCTCATGTGAAACCTGTCTGACCTGTGAGGCATGACTCCCTATCATTGGATATATCAGAAAACAAATTTATCCCTGAAAAAAAATGAATGATAGCTTAAAGTATTGAAGTCAGCTAGGAAATGGTAGCAACAATTTTCTTAAATGGCCATATTTAAGCAAAGAATATTTTCTCTTCCTACTTTGGAATTAATAAGTCTCATTCTAAAAGGAAATCCACAGTAAGTTCTACTAACTGCAAGACAAAATGGCTGCTGTGATCATCTCCTAGAGTTTAAAGCCCTGTTCCCTCGATCTTATTCTCTCTTTAGGTCATGAAAAGCAATGACCAAATAACATCAGTAGTCTCAAGTGGCAGTATCCAGTACAGGAGACACCAGTTCAATATATAAATTTAAATTTAATAAAAATCATACCAGTTACATAAAGCTAGTGGCCACCATATTGGACAGTGTAGGTAGAAAATATTTCCTTCATCCCAAAAAGCTCAGCTGGAAAGCACTCTCTAAAGCATCATGTATGCACATTTGCCATCATTTTTAGTCTTGGAAAATGTGCTCCACAGTCAAATTGCTAAATGCCACTTGTCTCAACCTGCACCTGTCCAATTTTACAAGGGATTTTAAGAAATCTCTAGCTTCAGGTAAATAACTAGTGAGTGGCTGCCTTGTGAGACATAAGGGCCACGTTCACGGTTTAAGGATTCCCAAATATCCTTTAGAAAAGATCTAATAATCCCTTTTAGACAATTGTTAGGTACTCTTGTCTTTGTTTTTCCGAATTTCAATGAATTTAGGGAGTAAGCAGTAAACTTGTTTTCCTATAAAATATTCAGAAGGACTTTAAATATGACTAAAATCTCAGGTACTAAGAAACTAAAACATCATGCGCCATTCAATTACGACTATTTCTTAATTATTCGAGTGTTAGGTCCCTTCTTCAATCTGAAAACCACCTCTTAAAGAATATAAATAATTCACCCTCTTTATTAAATGCAGAAACCCCTTCTTTTATGGAGGGGGAAGTGGATTTTTTTTTCAGTCCCGAGTGAATAGCTGGGGTTGGGGTGTGGGGAGGGGGATTGACGACTTGGAAGGGGTATATTTCAACTCAGGGACAATAGAAAGTTAAGAAGGAGAAAAAGACTTTCTGATCCTATGGCAAAGCTGCGTGCATCTGCCAAAGAAAGCCATTTCTCCCAAGGCATATTCTCAGTCATGGTCCTCAGCCACAAGTATGCCTTCTTTCACTCTACGACTCACAAAGTAGGGCGCCTGGGTGGCTCATTTGCTAAGCGTCTGCCTTCAGCTCAGGTCATGATCCCAGGGTCCTGGGATAGAGCCCCACATTGGGCTCCCTGCTCTGCAAGAAGCCTGCTTCTCCCTCTCTTTATCTCTCTCTCTCTCTCTCTCTCTCTCTCTCAAATAAAGAAACAAAATCTTAAAATAAAAAAATTTAAGACTCACAAAGCAACAACACTTGCAAACTGTAGATAGTGGGATTATTAACCCCTAGTCACGATGCAGCCGGATACTTAGGTGCAAATAGCACCTATGAAGAGCAGCTAATGCTGCATCCATCAAAGGGCATGTGTCACATCAAAGATTAAAGGATGGCTTCACTCAGGACCACACACAGTGGTACAGCTTGGACCGTGCACACACGTTCAGAGAGGCTCTCGCTCTCCAGCTCTGTTTCCTCGGGGAATATACCTAATATGGTCCTTAAGTGGAAACTGACATTTAAAGGAGCTGATTTTAAAGATGAGGCAATTTTGATCTTGACTTGGATGGTTCCTTCATATTTGTGTTTTTGTCATGCTGATTTGTGTGAGTACTTTCACTCCTGATAACCTTCGTGACTGCTTAACAACTTAACTTTTCAGTAGAGCTGTGGGATGCCATGGGGTCACACATACTTGGATCAAAATCTCAATGCCTGTCATGTACTGATTTGATGATCTTGGGTAAACCTCAACTTGTCTGAGACTCAGCTTCCCCTCTGGAAAAGGTGAGCTCTTTGACCTCAAAAGAGGTCTAGGAAGACTAAATGAAATTACATGTTTGAAAATGCAACATGTACAATTTGTACTGAGTTAATTTCTTCAGTTATTTGCCCAATGCTTTAAAGTTCTTTGTGGAGAGTGTTCCTCCTTCTTCTAGCACTGCTATTTTTAATCACTTATCATGTATCTAGTACTTGCTAAGTCATTTACGTGTATTAGGTTCACTCATTACATACATTTTCAGATGAGGAAGCTGAGGCAAAGCGAGATTAAGTAACATGTCTACAGGGAACTGAACCCAACTTTCTAATTCCAAGAACAGAATATATACAACTTCCCAACAGGTGGAAACACAATATTTACTTTAGCAGATGTGCAAGGAAAATCACAGGAAAGTGATCACTTATCCCCAATAAGGTAGAATACAATTAACATTCACTTCTGATTAGGCAAAGATTGCTTCTCCAGAGGTTGAGGGCATGGAGTATGTCTTAGTCACACCTACTTCTCCATCATTTAGCACAGTGTCTTTGGGGAATATGGCCGGCTTTTATTAAATGTCTCTTAAATTGACATGAAAAGTTTTCAACCACTTCTGAGGGATGGTCAGTGAAACAGATGGATATGTGTAGTGTCTTATTCTTCCAAAATAAAGAGTTTTCTTTGAGGATTATTTTCAAAATTAAATGTGAAATCATGAAGAATGCAGGTATTCCCCACACTCTGAAATTTTGCATTTATTTGCCACTTCACTTCTACGAAAGACCTACATCAATACAGTAATGGATTTTTTCCTTAAAAGCAAAAATCTTTTTTGGACTTCTTTTGGTTAGCAGTTACTGATGTAGGTCTTTCCCAAAAGTAAAGTGGTATAATGCAGAAAGGGGAAAACTGTATTTACATACACAAAAAACAACGTGTATGCACAATTTCCTTCAGATGGTCCTGCATTTTAAGTTGTTTATTAAGATTTTTATTTATTTATTTGAGAGAGAGAGAGCACATGAGCATGGGGGCGGAGCTTCAGAGGGAGAGGGAAAGGCAGACTCCCCTCCTGCTGCATAGAGAGCCTGACCCAAGCTGGGGCTCCATCCCAGGACCCTGAGATCATGACCTAAGCCAAAGTCAGAAGCTTAACTGACTGAGCCACCCAGGCGCCCCACATTTTAACTTTTTAACAAGTATTGATAGAAACAGAATAATTTTCACTTTGGTTAACAGGACACAAATTTAAACATTTTTTTTTGAAATTGCAGTTTCTCATTTGTTTCCATATCAGGAATTTCTTTCTTTTATTACCTTAAAGAGTATTGGGTTGGTAGTAAATCGACAACAGAATTAAAATTTGGCCTCCACTTGCCAGAATTGTCTGCAACATGAAGACTCAAAGAAGATGAAAAACTCAAGGTTATTAAGATTATTACCATTCTCGTCGTCTTCTCCTTCTTCTTTTGTGCGCATGTATGTGTGTGCGTGTGTGTCTAAATGTGTGCCTCCCGACCTTTCTTCACTGAGCAAAAGATTGTAATCATTGCTAAAGTCTCAGGTTTTTGCTTCTCTGCACAAAAATGAAATCAGTGGTGTGTAGCTGAATGCATTCCAGATAGCAATAGCATATCATTAGCATATCAGTGACAGCAACACAAAATATACTAAAACAAAAACATTGCATACAAATGGAGATGTGTAAGAGTTTTCTACAAAAGAGAAACTGTTTTCCTTGTTGCTTTTGGAATGAGTCTTTATATTATAGTATGACAGAGCCAAAGCTTGCAAAACCTGGAAATCCTAGGAAATAAAAGAGAGTACCAGAACTGAGAAATCTAGATCCCATTGCTAAGCCACAGCCTGTTACCGGGCTTATCACAACCTCCCAGGGCTCCAGACTGCAGCAGCTATCTGACCAAAGCTGACATTTGCCCCTGTTAACCATTTTCTAAGGAACCCCCAGTGAAACCTGCAGTTTGCTTCAAAAGCAAGTACCTGGTGCAATCCAGCCTATAAGGGCGGGGTTTTTTCCAGTCTATTTTTACTCCCTATCTGCCCATGAATTAAGATATAAGAAAATTATTTTAACCCGGCATATTAGGATAGGCTCATACTGAAAATAGTGTAAATACATATGCATATATAACACATATAAATATATAGTATTAATAATATATATTTAAACAGTATGTATATACTCAACTACAATACGAATTTCTCATTCCCTAATAGCCCAACACACCCATGTTCTTTACCAACAGACAATTGTTCTTCATATGGTGATTCACTTAAAATAATCTTTCATTCTTGTAGTATCCCCTATCTCCTCGAGTCTTGTCATCATCTACCTTGGGTAGGCAGAAGGGGAAAGAGAATAGAGGAGCCCATCAGGGAGGTTTCATGAGTCTTGCTAGGAGATGCCACTCATGGTTCATTGGTTAGATGAAGATAAATGCCCACATCTAAAGGTAAGGCTGGGAAATGGAATCCTGCCAAGTGTCCAGGAAGAAGAGGAAAGGGATTTTGGTGAGCAGCTAGCACTCTCTACTATATGCGGAGTCTCTATGTCACCTCTGGCATCAATTATCACAATTCTTTTCTAACATTTTCTTTAACAGAGGAAGTTCCTCTTTTCTCAATGAAAGACAACTGAAAAAAGAAATGTGACTCATGCTATCTCCTACTCCTCTAGAACAATAGTAAGTCACTCAGCTCTGCTGTGGTTTGATCACCATGTGGCCCTCTCTATAAGAATTTTAAATATCACGATTTCATTGATTTTAAAATCTCATTTTATACATGATTTCTCTTAGAATTAATATCAAAGAAGAGATTGGGATCTGTTTTTGAAAAATATGATTCATTCATCTGTAATTCTGACAAACAGCAACTAAGAAAATACTGATCGCGTCACATGAAAGCCATAAAAAAAAGCCTTTCTCCAAAGGGCCTACATAGTTCATGTCAAACCTTTAACTTGAAACTAGATACATCTTTAAAAATTAGCAGTATTTTCTAGGTGTGAGCATGACCCATTTTAATCAGCACATGGAAGAAATTTTTATGAAGTCAGAATGTTTTTGTGCTAGTACATTCCCCTTTAGTTAATTAGACTTTATTTCTGAACCTATGACGTGTGCTCTAAAAATTCTAAACTATTCATAAAATATATTTGAAGAACAGATTGAGGTTTCATTATTTATAACTCAGTCAAGATACCAAACTGCCTAGATTGTGAACCTGCTGATACAGTAGCTTTTCTTTCCCACTCTTCAAATTGTTGCTACTCAAGTTTCTAATTTATGTGCAAATTGAATTTGCCTAATGCATATGGTAAGCTCTTTTTTCTATTTTTTTAGTAGTTTCCTAATACAGCGAGGTTTAAAGCACTTTCTTCTGCATCTTATAAAAAGACAATTGTACCAAAGAGATTTTATTTTCTTTCTTTTTCATGTTACTCTTCATACACCCCACCCAGACACTGAGTGATTTTCTATCATGAGCTAAATATTCATCAGAAAGCAGTCTTCTATGCCCTGACCAGATTTTACTGAGCTAAGAAACAAATGCAGAACTGCTTTTGTGGTAAGTGTGGAGAGCACAAAAGTCAAGACTTCAAGATTCTGTTTTCATTATTAGTTCTAATCTTCTCAGTCTGATGATGTGTCATTGAGTCCATTTACATACATCTTTTAAAAGGAGTATATCATTTCTTTAGGGTGAATGCATTTAATTTCATTGCACCTTCACTCTACTGGGCACTATCTAAAGAATGAGAATCAAAGACAAATAAAATGCTCTTTGTTCTAGAAGACTGTACAGTCTAGCCAATAAGACGGCCATGTAAACTAAATCATTCCTATACCAATGGTTTGGAATCATTTCAATGGCTTCCAGTGTTCCAGAAATACTCTCAAATACTATAGTTATTGATGGGATATTTGAAAAGATTAAAAAATTCAAAACATTAGAAATAATTTCCCAAGTGTCACTACTACTGAAAAAAAACTTTCGTCGGACTCTAAGCAATATCTGATTTCCTGTCTATTTGCTTGGTAACTACAGCATTCTGTTGCTGTTTAAATAGACTGCCCTGACCATATTCTTTTACATATTCACTAGAAAACGTTAGCATACATTCCAGTAAACATGGAAGTCTTTTATGGGACTGAGCCACTTACCTACCAAAAAAAAACGTGCCTTGGATGGTGGTGAGCATGACAAATACATTTTCATGATGTTTGGGCCATTGTGAATTTGAGGATCTGTTTGCCAACACTGCCCAACCCACTTGAGCTAGGACAACATTTATAAGCCCTTATCCCTGCATTTTTGCTACTTTATTCATCTTCACTCAAGCAAACACTAAGGGGTCATATGACAGAGATAAATAATATGCACAAAACAGGTCTCTACCTAATCACTGAAAACCTTCCTCACAGAAACAGCCACATACTTTTTCCTCACATCATCTTGAAAGTAACCCCTCACCTACAATCATCTTCATTTGAGGTCCCTGACCTACAGGTTATTACCCACTAATAACCTGTTTTATTAGCAAACCTGTTTGCTAATCAATACCGATCCATCCCCCTTGACCATGAGTTCTTCCAGAAAAACACACAACCAGAAAGACAGCTTCTCACTTTTGACCTGAGAGTCTCTGCCTTCCCCACTGTCCTTCAGGGCAATCCTGTGTGGGGCTAGAATGTCACCATAGTCCACACAGGGCAGCAACATCTTAAAAGTAGGCTAACTTTTTTTTTCTTCTTTAGTGAACTTCTTGTAGAAAACCACCTGCAAAGGCATAAGATTTATTTGAAGGAGAGGAGACAGTACAGGGTAAGTGGATGCAATGGGTCTGAGCCATTTACTCTTTCAGTTTACTTGTACTTTGGGGTCCTGTTTGAGCTGATGATATGGAACCATAGGCCAGGGAGATGAGCTAGCCTAGAGGCAGATTTACCATATTGGACCAGAGTGATTCTCAAAAAGAAGTTGGTTACCTTTCTTGGAATAGACATTCCAAATAAGAATTTTCGTTGACTACTCACAATTCTTCTGAGCTTATCTCCATCCATCTGCTCACTGAATGCCTTATCCTCTGCCAAATATATTTTACAATATTACTGTGATAAATAATCTTATAGTAAAAGAAGTGAGGTAATGGGCATGTATTGATAAATTTCACTACATTAACATGTACCTCATTGTCCAGAGCAGTTGGCTTTAAAGAATGGTAAAATGGCCAGTTGAGGGTAACATTTTGTGAAGCTAGGCTGAATAAATAAATGTATTTATTCTACATATAGTTCTCAGATAAAACACAGAACACGCAGTTAAATTTGCATTTCAGGTAATGAATAAGTTGTTTTAGTGTAGTATATCCCAAATGTTGCATGGGACTTACTCATACTAAAAATGTATTCTTTGTTTATGTGAAATTCAGATTGACTTGGTCATCCTCTATTTTTATTTGCTAAATCTGGCAAACTGGGTTGAACAAGATGCAATTCATGTTCTGTGACACATACAAAAAGTACATTACCATTTCTTACATTATCAGTATGCATTAAACCGATAACCAAGAGATGTAAGTATAGCACTGATTACACAAAATAATACACTAGAAAACAAGTGGCTTCATATTTTTACTTTGCTACCACTAGTGTAGAAGTCATAGTTACCAATGAAGGGAATGTTTCTGCCAGAATGTATAATAATAGTAACACTGCAAGATAATTTTTCCACTGAACTGAATGCTGAGGCTTCTCATGCCAACGAATCAACAAACAAAAAGCTGACCTGCTGTATTTCCTGATCCTCTGGTTCTGTATGAGTATATAACAGGACACCCCCAAATCGGCGACTTCAAGAAATAATGACATTTAGTTTGCTCAAAATCCTTCAACTGGGGTGCCTGGGTGGCAGAGTCAGTTGAACATCTTGACTCTTTGGTTTCAACTCAAGTCATGATCTCGGGGTCCTGAAATCAAGCCCCGCGATGAGTTCTGCAATCAACATGGAATCTGCTTGACAAATCTTTCCTCTTCCTCTGTTTCTCCCACTCGTTCTCTCTTTCTCTCTCTCTCAAGTAAATAAATAAATCTTTTTAAAAAATCTTTAATTCATCAGGCTTAGGGTAACATTTTATCTCTGCTCCACTCAGTTAGCTAAGTTGGCTCAGAGGCTGGGGGCTGGAATCAAATGAAAGCTCAATCACTTGTATATCTGGTGATTAAAGCTGAATAGTCTGGTACATCAGATGGGTCTGGGGTTGGAAGATCTATATATGGCCTTTCCGTGTTGTCGTGTCTATATTGTTAGAGGAACTTCTGTCTGTTTGAGGTACCAAATAAAACCTTCCTCGGGTGTTATCAAAGGGTTTTAAACTCATGCCCCAGGCTTAATCTTCAGACTATATTCCTGACAAGAACCTAGATCTCGTATCTACCCAGAAGCTATTTATTTTAATTTAGTATAGTTTTCCATCTGGAAAGACTGAGAATAAAAAAACAACTTGTTTTTATTTTTTAAATAAAGCAAATTTTGGATCCTTAACATTTCTTTCTTCAGCTAATCTCCTTTCTTCTAACATTTTACTGCAGGCAGCTAGAAAAAGCCAGGAAATACCTTCAACACTATGCCTGAAATTCTCCTCAGCTACATCATCTAGTTCATTATGTGTAGCTTCTATTATTACCACAGGCAATCATACTGCTAAACTTTCCACCACCACAGAAAAAGAGCCTCCTTTTTTCTGGCTTATAATAATATTTTCTTCACTTTTTGGTAAGCCTCAGTCATAGCCCCTTCCTGAGCCATCAGTCTTCTGCTGACAATCTCTTCAAGGTGTTTACTCTTTCATCTATTCTGTCCTCCTGGTCCTAAAAGATCCCATTTATAATCCAGTTCCAAGGTCATTGCAACATATTTTAAGTTTATATTATGGCAATAACCTACTTCTAAGTAACAAAACATGTCTTCTATTACTGAGTAAAAAAAATCTCAAAATTTAGTAGTACAAAATGACAATATTCATTTTGTTTACAAATCTGAAATTTGGGTCAGCTGGGTGCTCAGTCATTTAAGTGTCTGCCTCAGGGTCCTGGAATGGAGCCTCATATCATGCTTCCCACTCAGCTCCCTGCTCAGTGGAAAGTCTGCTTCTCTTTCTCCCTCTGCCCCTCCCCCTCAACTTGTGCGTGCACACATGCATGCTCTCTCTCTTTCTTTCTCTCTCTCTCTCTCGGATAAATAATAAAATCAATAAAATCTTTATTAAAAAACATGCGACATTTGTCTCTGCCCTATTCAGCATCAGTTAGCGTGGCTCAAAAGCTGAAGACTGAAATTCAGATGGAAGAGTATCACCTTCTTTGACTTGCATGCCATGACTAGTCACTAGTTATAATAGCTTCTTATAAATATATGTGTATGTATTTATATTTTTCCTCTCCTTCCCTTCTCCCTTTCCCAAACAATTTTATACAAGGGGTGTAGGAGCTGGTTATCTTTACAATTTAGTCTTTAGGTCACAGGATATTAAGTAATTTTGATTGAACAAAAATTTAATATATTTATCAGTGCACTCTTTTTGAAAAGATTGATAGCATTGGTAAATATCTAGCCCCACAGACCAAGGAAAAAAGTGAGAAGACATAAATTATAATCACAAATGTAAAAGGAGCCATCACTACTGATCCCATGGACATTGAAAGGATGATAAAGGAATATTATAAATAAGTTTATGTCCCACAAATTTAATAAATGAAATGGACACATTCCATGAAGGACAAAATCAACAAAACTCACACAAAGATAAATAGATATTCTGAATAGATCTATATCTATTAAAGAAGTTGAATCAAAAATTAATAATCTTCCAAGACAGAAGGCACCAGGGGCACAGATGGTTTCAATGGTGAATTCAAACATTTAAAGAAGAAATAGTAACTTTATTATGAACTCTTCCAGAAAATAGAAGCAGAGAGAACACTCTTAACTCATTTTATGAAGCCTGAATTATTCTAATATTAAAATCAGACAAAGAAAATACAAATAAGGAAAATTGAAGACCAATATTTCTTATGACATTGTATATATATATATATATATATATATATATCCAGTTATAAATATATACAGAAATTATACACACACACACACACACACACACACACACACACAGAAATTCTTTAAAAAAATAGCGGACTGAATCCAACAATATGTAAAAAGAATTAAATACCATGACCAAATCCAGGTGTGCAAGAGTGGCTCAACATTTAAAAACTCAATTGATATAATTTATTACAAAAGTTTAAAGAAGAAAAAGCATTAGATAATTATCAATATATGCAGAGGAAGCATTTGGCAAAGTTCAATACTGATTCATGATATAATTTCTCAGCCAACTAGAAAAAAGAGATATGTCCTCAACCATTCCTATCTGACATCATACTGGAAAACTTTGCTAATTCAATCAGAGTCCAGAAATAAAAAAGGAAATAAAATGTATACAAACTGAGAGGGGAGAAACATCTTTGCTTGCAGATGATTTGATCGTATATGTAGAAAATCTTAAAAACTCAATAAAAAATGGTTGGAACTAATAAGCAGTTATTGCAAGATTTCAGAATACAAGGTTAATTTACACAAGGCAATGATTTCCTATATATCCTCTATACCAGCAATGGATAATTGGAGTTAAATGGAATTTGGAATTAAAACATAACAGCATTTACATTAGCACCACCAAAAATTAAATACTTGCATGTAAATGTAACATAATATGAACTGGATCTATAGAAGAAAAATTACAAAACTCTGAGGAAAAAAATCAAAGAGGATCTAAATAAATAGATACTCCATGTTCATGGATAGGAAGACCCAAATTTATTGAATGTCAATTATTCCCAACTTGATCTACAGATTCAGTACAACCATAATAAAAAATCCCACACAGATACTTTGTTAATATTGACAAACTAATTCTAAAGTTCATATAGAAAGGCAAAAGAGCCAGCATTACCAACACAATTCTGAAACAAGAAAAATTGGAAGATTGACACTTTCCAATTATAAGACTTACTATACAACCATAGTGACTAAGACAGTGTGGTATTGGCAAAAGAACAGACAAACATTTTAATGGAACAGAATAGAGAGACCATAAGTAGACCCATACAATTATTATCAATATTTCTCTGACAAAATCAGACATTTCAATGGAGAAAGGATAGTCTTTTCTGCCAATAGTGCTGGAGCAACTGAACATTGATACGCCAAAAAAAAAAAAAAAAGAGAGAGAGAGAGAGAGAGAATCTGAATATAGACCTTAACCTCTCTCATAAAAATTAACTCAAAATGGATCATGGATCTAAATGTAAAATATAAAACTATAAAATGTCTAGAAGTTAGAAAAGAAATTCTCGGTTTGGCAAAGACATTTTAAATACAACACCAAAAACATTGTACATGAAAGAAAAAATTGATAAATTGAACTTTGCTAAAGTTAACAACTTCTGTGCGACCACTGGCTCTGTTTAGAAAATGAAAAGACAAGCCACAGACAGGGAAAAAAAGTCTTTACAAAACACATACTTGATAAAGGATTTATAATCAAATCATACCTCCTCCAAAAGCACCCTCTTAAAATTCAACCATAAGAAAAGGGGCAAAATATCTGAACAGACACCTCACCAAAGAAAATATACAAATGGCAAATAAGCATATGGAAATTGATTCAACATCATATATATATCATTAGGGCAGTGCAAATTAAACACCAATGAGACACCACTACATAGGTACCTAGGATGTGTTTAATCAGCTATGTAGCTGACATAGCTGTGACTTGTCCTATGTAGGACAAGTAGCCACAGAAGTAACTTCAGTGAAGGAAGAAGTTCCTATACTCACAGATCCCTAAAAACAAGAGGCCCAGCACACCACAGGGTGACACATGGGAGATACATTGTTAGTCAGGAGGCAGAGCAAAAGAAAAACATGGGCAATAGCCTTTATTGTGGTTTTCACAGGAAGAAATTGGTGTGGTAGATAAGCAGGTGTACACTTGGCTGGTTTGAACAATTTCAGCAGGCTTGCGGTGTAGAGGTTGTTGTGAGTTGTCTGGTACCTGGTCCTTGGTTGATTAGATCAGGAGAATATGGACTTGGCATGTCAAAAAGCTTTATGAGGTTGGTGGTTGCAGTTATGGGTTCTGGACTGGTTGGTTTGCACATGAACAATGTGATCACAAGGGAATCATTTACTATGTCTAGGAGTGAGCTAGACCTGGGAGAAGTCTCTCATTGTCAGGAAGGCTTCAGGATGCTAAAGTATTATAAAATACAGAAAATAAGAAATATGGTTAATATAAAACACCTATCAGAATAGCTAAATCCAAAAACACTGGCATGGAAGGCTGGAGACAAAGTGGAGCAGCAGGAACACTCAGTCAGTGTCCATGGGAATGCCAAATCCTACACCTGCTTTCGAAAATAGTTTGGCCACTTTTACAAAATCAGCCATTAGTTGGCTGGGTGGACCAGCAACTGCACGCCTAGATATTTATCCAAATCCACTGAAATTTAGAACCATACAAAACTTTACACTTGAATATTGATAATAAACACCCAAAACTGCCAAACATCAGAGCAACCAAAATGTCCTTCAAGGAGTAAATGGATAAACAAAAGATGGTACATCCATAAAATGGAATATTATTCAGTGACAAAAAGAAATGAGCTATCAAGCCACAAAAATACAAGGTACCCAGGACTCCTGGGTGGCTTAGTCGGTTAAGCATCTGCCTTCCACTCATGTCATGATCCCAGGGTCCTGAGATCAAGTACCACGTCAGGCGCCCTACTCAGTAGGAGAGTCTGCTTCTCCCTTTGCCTTCCACTCCCTCTACTTGTTCTCTCTCTCTCTCTCTCTAATAAATAAATAAATAAATAAAATCTTAAAAAAAAATACAAGGGACCCTTAAATGGATATTGCTCAGTGAAAGAGCTAGTCTGACAAAACAACATACGGTATGATTCTAGCAATATGATATTCTGGAAAAGGCCAAACTGTGGAGATGGTAAAAAGACCAGTGGTAAAAAGACAAGGATTCAGGGGTGGGGGGGACGGGAGGGATAAATAGGAGAAGCACATGGCATTTTTAGGGCAGGGAAACTATTTTGTATACTACGACAATGGCAGACACATGAGATAATGCACTTGTCAGAATGCATAGAATTTTACATCACTATGAGTGAACCCTAACGTAAACTGTAGATTTTAGTTAATAATAATTCATCGATATTACTTCATCAAGTATAACAAACGGACCATAACGAAGCAAGATGTTAATAATAGGAGAAACTACGTTGGCAGAGATGGGATATATAGGAACTATTTTCTGTGTTACTTTTCTGTAAAGCTAAAACTACTTGAAAAGACAGTATTAAAAAAATGAAAAGGCAAGCATGACCTACGAGAAGATATTTACCTTTCGTTAACAGATAAAAGATGAATATCCAAAAACTTTAGAAAATGTGAGAAATTAATGAAAAAAACACATTTTTTTTAAAAGGGAGGGGAGATGAACAAGAAATCCACAGAAAAGGAACAAAAATGGCCAATCTACATATTGAACTCAACAGCAATACTTAAAAACAATAAAATTGATATGTTCTCATCGACCAAAATTTAAAAATTGGATAGTTTCAAGTGGTGGTGAGGCTGTAGAGCATGATGAACCCTTGGCCCCTGCTTTTGGGTGTGTAGATTAGAACATTTGCTTTGGCAAAATGTAGTTGGTTAGATTTTGTACAAATCATGTAATGTAGTGAGTGCACCTGAAGAATACATCAGAAAATCTGATACATGCACAAAATGAAATACAGAAAAAATTTTCAATACAACTTACCTGGTATTATTAAAAATATGTAAGTAATTTAATAAAAGAATAACTAATGAAATACAGTGAAATAATACATAGTATTGGATACGAATAACCTTGAGCTATATATGTTAATAGGAATAAACTCCCAACATACAGTGGAATATTACTCAGCCATCAGAAAGGATGAATACCCAGCTTTTGCGTCAACATGGACAGAACTGGAGGAGATTATGCTAAGTGAAATAAGTCAAGCAGAGAAAGTTAATTACCATAAGGTTTCACTTATCTGTGGAACATAAGGAATAGCATAGAAGACATTAGGAGAAGGAAGGGAAAACCAGAGGGGGAGATGAACCATGAGAGACTATGGACTCCAAGAAACAAACTGAGGGTTTTAGAGGGGAGGGAGGTGGGGGATATGTGAGCCCTGTGATGGGTATTAAGGAGGGCGTGGATTGCATGGAGCACTGGGTGTTATACACAAACAATGAAGCATGGAACACTACATCAAAAACTGTGACTAACATAACATAAAAAAAAAAAAAAAGAATAAAGAAGACAATAAAAAAAAAAAGGAATAAACTTCCAGAAAAATATTGAGTTAAAAAAGCAGAATTATACGTAGAGTGTCATGTTTGAAAACATGAGAAGTTTTTATTTAGGATGCATACATATGTAGAGATAGAATAAAATCATGAATAGAAATAACCAACACCAAGTTTTGTGGAAGTGATTACTTCAGGGAAGAAAGAAAAAGAATATTGGAGAAGGTGATACAAAGAGCTTCCCCTATATCTGTAATGTTTTACTTCTTCAAATAATTGTGAAGCAAATATTGGCAAAATGTCAAGATTTTATTTAGAGTTGGGTAGGGGTTCATGACTGTTCTCTTTGCTGCCATACACTTCTGTATAGTTGAAGAACTTAACTTTAATTAGTAAAACAATGTGTATATGATAAACCAGTTCCATAATGTTTATCTTGAAGATGAGAAAAAGAAACTGAATGAAGGATGCTGGTTGGGACAATGACCTCTTAGGAACTACCCCATCGTAATAGAATGAGTTCAAGGGGTTCAGCTCAAGAGACAGTGATGAGACATATGTTGTCATGAACATACCAGGGAGAGAATGATGCCTAAAATTAGCAGCAGTGACAGAGTCAGAAGCCCTTCTACCCTAACTATTCCCAGCAAGGAAAGCTGTCCCAAATTACCACTGGGAATGGTCTGCTGGGAATGAGAAAGTTCCCTCCATCAGGACTCCCCTTGTTCTCAGAAAACACTATCAGCTGAGCTGTCATTATTAACAAAGCCCAAAAGCAGACTGAAAGCTTCGTTTCACTCTTTGCCCATCCCTCCAACATTGTTGAAT
This sequence comes from Procyon lotor, assembly GCA_028646535.1. Lineage (NCBI taxonomy): Eukaryota > Metazoa > Chordata > Mammalia > Carnivora > Procyonidae > Procyon > Procyon lotor. The sequence goes on from CM053605.1 coordinate 63,842,385, forward strand.
TTACCTATTCAGTTACTTAAAAAAAAAAAAAAAAATCGCCTGGCACAGCTGCACTGTGCTGATAATGAAATTAAGTTGATGGCATCGGCTGTCATTATGAGGGGTAGCGTGGCTGTTTTGTGATGTGAAAAGTTTCTGTGCATACAGATTGACCAGAGAAGCAAATGAAACGAACATACAGCAGAGTTGAGGATACAGAGATTCTGGATCTTTCTGGGATTTAGGGGTAGGTTTGATTTTTCTCTAAAGGAATAATTTCTCTAAAGGAATAACTCATGTCTAAAAGTAAAGAAAGATATTAGAGAGAGTACAGGCAAACATGAAATCTTTTTTAAATGACATTTCTTTATTTCAGTAGATGGAGTCCAAATTAAACCAGAAAATAGGGAGAAAAATAAAAATTAGCAGCAATAGCAGCGTTCTCAATCAGCCAACACGAAGATCAGATAGTAAGAACTCCTGGAAATGTAATAAGATGCTACTTAATAATAAGATGCTAGAAAATTGAGCCTGAGACTTCACTCTGACATAAATTACCACTACCACAGAATTCAGTCATCTCGTCTATAAGATGAATGTTAGGGGCCAGATCAATGTTCCTCGAATATGGTCCTAAGGCTGCCAGTCAGAACCATGTAGAGGTGTTCATGACAAATCCACATTCCCAGACCACACCTCAGACCTACAGGATTAGCATACATTGGCTAGAGTGACAAGATACATTTTTACAACTTCTCCAAGAAATTGTATATACAATTTGGGAGCCAGTATAGAGTGTATCAGATCTTAAATGCCTCTTCCGATGCTGGTCATTGATGATTTAATGTGATTCCATTTGACTATGTCTCTAGATTTTATGACATCTTCAGTATTCCATAAGAGAATTAATGTGTTTGTTTTCTCAAGTTTAAGTTGGTGTAGTGTTCCAAAGAGTGCAGTCGGTGAACTGCCCCTTGAATAAAATTGTCTGCAGTTCCTAGTAAAAACAGCTCTCTCCAGCAATCTTTGTTGATGATGATGACGAAGACAGTAACAAACAGAATGGCTATTACTTAACACTCTGAAGCATAATAATTTAATTATTTACAATGAAACAGGATAAGCTGTTCAGAAAAATTATTTAGAAAGGGCAGGGAAGATCTTTTATAGGAAACATCCAGGACTAGCTTTCTTAATTTTTACTCCCTGCTATAGTTATCTGAAATATTTCACTAAGTTGATTCTAGTTCGGTGTCTGTAAATTTGTTTCTACTTCTCTTTTTTAAATTTTTATTATTGAAATATAGTTGGTGTATAATATTATATTAGTTTCAGATATACAACATAGTGATCTGACAATTCTATACACAATGCTCACCACCATAAGTCTAGTTACCATCTGGCACATATAACACTATTAAAATATTATTTACTATATTCTCTATGGTGTACTTTTCATCCATGTCACTTATTTATCTTATAACTAGAGGTTTATACCTCTTAATCCCCATCACCTGTTTCAATAACCTCCCAACCCTTTCCCCTGGCAAGCACCAGTTTTTTCTCTGGTCATTTCTATTTTTGTTTGCGTGTTCATTTTTTTTTTTTTTTTTTAAGATTTTTATTTATTTGACAGAGAGAAACACAGCGAGAGAGGGAACACAAGCAGAGGGAGTGGTAGCGGGAGAAGCAGGCTTCCTGCAGAGCAGGGAGCCCGATGCGGGGCTCGATCCCAGGGCCCTGGGATCATGACCTGGGCCGAAGGCAGACGCTTAACGACTGAGCCACCCAGGCGCCCCTGCGTGTTCATTTTTTGATCAAATGTGTGCCAAATCTCCTAATTGGCAGGAGTTTTGTTTTATGCATGGGACACTAAGATTTTTAAAAATATACAGTTACTCTTTTCAAAGAAGTCACAGGTAGGTGGTAAATTGACAATATGCACTACCATATTATTGTGGGGATATTAAAACAGTTATGATAAAGTAATTTAACACCACAGAAAGAGAAGCAACTTGCCTAATCTGGGAAAGTCAAGGAAGGTTTCACCAAAAAGGTCATATTAGATCTAGGTCTTAGAAGTTGTGTCATACAAGAGAGGAAAGATGAGCAGAGAAGACCAGAAGAGATGTGGAGAAAATTCCAGGAAGAGGGGAAGCCAAAGCAAAGGCATAAAAATTTAAAATGATACCATGTGCTTAGGAGATGATCCATTATTCTTTGTATTAGGGAAAAAGATGAAACATGAGTTTGCAAAATGAGTTTGGGCTAAAATTGGGAAGGTCTTGAATGCCATGCTAAAATTTAAGATAATTTTTAATTCAGTGTGATATCATGCTTTGATCTCCATTTTGAAAGATTTCTCTAGAACTAATCTGAAAAACAGAGAACAAGGTAGAAACCAGTACGTAATAAATCTATTATTATTAGATTTATTAATAAATCTCCTGTAATCTATTATTACAGGAGACTGGTATAGTAGTCCAAGTGAGTACCTGCATTAGTAAAGCTATAGGAATGGAAAACAGGGAAAAGACTGGAAAGTTATTTCAGCAGTAGAATTCCAGAGGGTTAGTATGTGATCAGATAAGTGGGAAGAAAGGGCCCAGAGGAAATATCAGATATGCTTTTGTGGTTTCCGGATGTGGTGACTGGAGGTGTGATTAATAGAGACATTAATAGAGATGAACAAAGGAGTAGGAGCAGAGTGGGCTGGATGAGCTTGATATTTGACGTGTAGAGTGTGAAGTGCTTTCATTAGTCCAGAGATTTAGACCTCATGAAAATATGGGCCTGGGCCTATAGATTTGGAAGACGGCAGGATCAAGTTAATGGTTCAAGTCACCCGAGTTCATAAGGTGACCAAGAGGGAAGTCGGAATGGTAGTATAAGACAGTTACAGATAGAAACTGGAGAACATCTACATCTAACTGCTCTTGCATATGTGCACACATCCTGAGAGATCACCCGTGACAGAATGAGAGGGGAAAATGCATGCAGCTTGTTACCGTGACAAAAGGAAGTACTGAAGTTCTAGAGAGGCACAGAATGCTTAAACTCCCAATGCTTAAAGCCACAATTGAATACTTTGTAACGTTTCTTTCTCCATATTGGATCACACCAGATGTATAATATGCTAACAAGGTTTTATAATAAGTATACAAAATGCACTTAACGTAGCACACCGATATTATTAAATTAAAAGAAAGAAAAGCAGGTGACAATTGGAGTACATGGAATATAGAAACAGGTGCGTCATTATTTTCTTCGGATCACTTATTGAAGCTTTCATAAGCTTTCCATAACTTGAGGTTAAGAATTATTCATGGTAAACTGAAGGAAAAAATATACAAGGAGGAAAAGATCTAGAACTAAGATTATCCACAATTTTATTGCTAAAATCTATAGAGTAGATAATGAACTTGAACAATTCATAAAAATGTATTCTTTCTCACTGATAAAAAAATTAGCAATTCAGAGAATGAGAATCTGGCTCATTATTTTAATTAATTCAACATTATTTTAACAAATTTTTATTGAGTGCTTACCATATGCCAAATACTATTCTAGGGGCTGGGATACACTAGAGAACAAGACAGATGAAAATTCTTGTCTTATAAAGCCTATCAAATAAATAGCTAACTGATTAGTAGTTGATCATTGCTAGAGTTAAGGGGAAAAAATGATAGGGAAAAGGGAGAGGAAGTGCATGACGTGAACAATGCTTGCAATTGTAAGGATAGCCAGGAATACCTTTAGTGAGAAAGTAATATTTGAGTCATGACTTCATTTAGGGTAGAGAAAGTGATACTGACAAGGGAGGGGGTGATTATAGCAAGTGCAAAGCCAAGAGGTGGCCTCATACCTGCTGTGCTAGGAGAACAGACAGGAGTCCTCAGAGTCTGGACTGGCCTGGAGAACTATGGTGGGGGTTGGGGGGCGGGGGGCAGGGCATAGATGAGAGGCATGCTGGCCAGATCCTGCAAAGCTCTATAGGCCATCATAAGGACTTTGCCTTCCTTTCAGAGTGAGATACTCGTTTTCAGGTGAAGTTGAAAGAATTATAGTCTTATGTTGCAATGGAATAAGGTACTGGCATAATTTCTACAGTTGGCTTTTTTTTTTTTTTAAGTAGGCTCCATGCCCAGCATGGAGCCCAGTGCAGGGCTTGAACTCACAACCTTGAGATCAAGAACCAAACTAAGATCAAGAGGCTCACACTTAACCACTGAGTTACCCAGGCACCCCTCTGTGGTTGATTTTCTTATAGAAAATAACTCCCTTGTGTTTTGTATGTACATATTAGAGTAGGCAGAATTCTAAGGATGTCCTCCAAGATGCTCATGCCCTGGTAATCTAAGTACCACAGAAGGAATTTGCAGATGGAATTATGGCTACAATCAGCTGATATGAAAACAAGGAGATTATCTAAGACTATCTGGGTGGATCCCCTGCAACAACACAAGACTTTAAAAGCAGAGACAAAGACAGAAGAATCAGGCAGAAGGCAAGATCTAGGATTCAAGGCAAGAGAAGGAGTCTACTTGTCATTCCTGGCTTTGAAGATGGAAAAAGGGAGCCACAGGATAAGGAGTACAGGCAACCTTTAGGAGCCGAGAACAATCTCAGGCCAGCAGCTGTTAGGAAACAGGGACCTCAGTCCTTACTCGCAACCATGAGAAAAGGAATTCTGTGAACAGTCTCTAACTGCTTAGAAGTGGGTTCTTCCCCAAAACCTTTGGAAAGGAACCCAACCCTGCCCCATCCCTTTCAGCCTATGAAACCTAGAAAATAGGAAGCTTGCTTTCTCCAGACATGCAAACTACAGAGCTGGGAGATAACAAATAGATGTCGTTTAAAGCCACTAACTTTGCGCTACACTGTTATGTCAAAAACTAAAACTTATATAAAACATCTAAATATTATATTTGCTTAACATTTCATTGAGAACAAAATCTGTAACTTATTCTTCTAAAAGAATTCTTTTTATATTTTATATTTTTATATTTATTATATATAAATATATAAATAAAATATTTATATTTATATAATATTTATGTAAATATAAATATTTATATAATATAAATATAATAATATATAAATATATATTATAAAAATACAAATTTATATTTATATTTATATCATATTTATAAATATGTCATATTTATATGATATATAATAATATATCATATTTATATTTAATATTATATTTTATATTTAATATAAAATAAATCAATATATCATATCATATTTATATTTATATCATTTTCTAAATACTTTATGTTCTAGAGAATTCAGAACGTCTAGAATCCATTAGAGAAAATGCAAGATCAGAGACTGGTACTAAATAAATGAATATGGCATTTTGTTTTCATAACTGTAAGTCAAAGGGAGAAAACTCAAAAGTTTTTCCCAACTAGCTAAAATCGAGGAAGCAGAGGAATGAGATGCTACCATGAAATTCATATTACTATAAAGAATCTCAAAGATTTGCAGGATTAGAGGTACAGAAAACAAACTCCACAATCCCCCCAAAACCGTCCCTAGGTTTGGTTTCATGTGTTTACTATTGTCAGAAAGCAGACTTGTCTCATGATGAGTTGTTGGTTTTTTTTAAGATTTTTTATTTATTTATTTGACACAGAGAGAGAGAGAGAGAGAGAGATCACAAGTAGACAGAGAGAAAGGAAGAAGCAGGCTCCCCGCTGAGCAGAGAGCCCGATGCGGGGCTCGATCCCAGGACCCTGAGATCATGACCCGAGCCGAAGGCAGAAGCTTTAACCCACTGAGCCACCCAGGTGCCCCATGATGAGTTTTTTCTTAACTGCATATGAACATAAGGGTCAATTGGCTACAGACTCCCAGCTTCCTTAAAACATGAAATATTCTTGGGGCACCTGGGTGGCTCAGTAAGTTAAATGTCCAACTCTTGATTTTGGCTCAGGTTGTGGGATCGAGTTCCATCAGGCTCTGGGCTCAGCACAGAATCTTCTTGGGATGCTCTCTCTCCCTCTCTCTCTGTCCCTTCTCCCGCTCATGCTCTCTAAATAAATAAATAAAATCTTTTTAAAAACCATGAGGTCTTACAGACCTCAAGTCTTGCATAACTCACAGTGCTTGCTCCCATGTGAACATCACAAACATGGTGTCTCTCTTTTTGGGAGATTTTTCTCGGGGCATTGTGCACACTTGTGTTAAGCTCAAGTTGATGCCTAAACACAGACTCTGCATTTTCCTGTAAGACATCCCAGCCATTTTCGGGCCCATCAAAAAAGATATAGTGAATGCTGCTCCCACAACTTCTAGTCTTCAGTGAAGATGATGAAATGCACTCAGAAATAAATAGCTTCATTCAAACTAGAGCTTAAAAACACCAGATTGATCCTCTGGTTTCAAACGGGTTTTCAATCGCAGCTGACACTGGCATCCTGTGGGGCTCAAAAGATGGTCTTGTCTAATTTGAAAGTGGGCCTTTCAAACACAGCCATCATTCAGAACACTTCAGAAGGCCCTTCTCCTCTCTGTATAGTTGACTCCATCCCCTTCTCTTCCCCTTGAAAATTCTACAGGATTGATCAACTCAGAAAAAAGGAAGAAAATGCAGAATTTAATAGTCTACATAAATTTTTGCATATTCTAATCATTTCTCCCCTGACTAAACATAATAAAAACATGTCCTTAGCTCCTTCCCAGATTCCCAGACCACCAAAGGTTATAATGTTCAGTTTTTAACATATCTTTCTTTTTTGGATATTTTGAATTTAACTGTAGAGAAGATTAAAAACCTATGACTGTCCTTTCTCACTTAAGCCAAGGAGTGTGTTAGAAAGCAAGTATCATATTTTGCTATTATAAAATTAATTCAATTGTGATTCTTTTATTCATTCCATTATAAATAATCTGACAGACTTCCACTGAATATCTCCTATCGTGTACCTGGTTCCATAGGTGGCATTGCATATACATACATAAATAGGATGAAGTCTCTGCCTATGAAGACTTCATAATCTACTTAACCAAACAAATTCACATAGACACTTGCCCCACGCACAGTCACCAACTCATAATAGATGCCAATTGAAAGTTCTTTCTACAATTAAGATGATTCAAGTTCATCTCAGTTGGGGAATGGAGAATTTCTCAATAAATTATGACCTGGCCCTTTTACCTACTCTCAAATGGATTTTTATCATCTATTATTTATCAATTGATCTTTGAGCCTGAACTAAATCAATATATTTTGTACTGTCTTCTTTAAGTCAATCAGGTTTCCTGGAACTGAAATGTTCCGAGGGATTGGTCTTTGTTATCCTTAAACAACCTTGGTAAATCATATAAAAATCAGACAACATCTCTATCAGGATTGAAACAGGTGCCAGTAGAAACACGGGGGCCAAGTAGGAGAGATTAAAAGTAACCTAATGTCACATAAAGTCCAACAATCTGTGCCAAGAACATGTTTAATAATTGCACTTAAAAAAATTCTAATCATACTCGTGAGTTGTAAGTTCTAATGGGGATTCAGGATTCAGAGAAGCTGTCTTCAAGCATTATAACCTGCAATAAAAATTTGCCACATACTTGTCAATTTGCTTTGAGAATTTGAGGACTTTTCTTTCAAACGTGGCAATACTAAATAAATACATGAATGAATGGAAAGCAGTGGCTGAGGGTCAGAGAAGTGGACTGAGGATCCTCTCTTCTGATGACCTCGTAGCTGAAAGCAGAGGAAACTGAATTATTAGTCCCTTCTGAGGATGAGGTGTCTTGTTGCAAGAAAGATACAGGAAAGACATAAGATTTAGAAGGTAATATCATCTATAATTGTACTCACTTTTCCAGAAAATCTTGAAAATCATTAAAAATTTCCCTCTTCTTCTTATGCCAAAGTTGCATAAATATGGTGTTATATGATTCAGAAATTTGCATAATTATAGCTTGCTGTATTTTGCCATAACCTAATAAAGGACTTTATTTCAATGAAACAGCAACTAGACCATGCATGATTGTTAAGCTCAATATCAATTGTCCCTCATTAATGTTGCAGAGAAGCGATTAGCATTTTGAGGCAAACAAGGTGTACTTAGTTAGTGGGACATGACCCTGCTGTCACTAAATTATATCTATGATTAATGATCTTCTCCAGTTTAAAGTTTGAACCACAACAAATAGATTATAAGTGAAAAATGGGTGAAAGATGGGGAAATATGAGAAAGATGAACCTGAAGACTTGACTTATACATGCCATTGTTCAATACTGAATCTAGCTCCCAGTACAATTGACCTCAAGGTTGATGATCAGATTCCAAGGCAGTGGTTTTCAACCCTGACTACACATAAAAATCATCTGTGGAACTTTTTAAAAACCCCAGTGTTCAGGTCCCATCTCAGACTAATTAAATTCTCTAGAGGTGAGACCTGAGCACTGAGAAGTTTTCAAAGAATAAATACCATGACACCCACGTTTTAAAAATGAAATTGGAGTCAAGAAGAAAAAAAAAAGCTGTATTTAAACACATTATGATAAAGATTTTGGTTTGGGTTTTTCACTCTGCATTGGCAGAATAAAAGTTACTTTCATGTGGTTTCCTAGTTATTCCACAGCTAGATAGAGAATTGGGTGGGTGGGTGGGTGTGTTTAGATATTTATTTCACCACTTATATCATCTTATTATATGGAACATAGTGTTATTTCACTTTAATCAATCCATTATAATCACAGCTGAAATGGAGAAAGTTAAAACCTACAAAATTAGAACCATTTTAGTACTCTCCCCAAAATGACTTTTCCTGTATGTACATATACAAATTCACATGCCCACCGACCTTTGACTCCCTTTTCAATAAGTCTGATTTGGGAGCTATCCAACCTGGTAACAATTGCTTTGTTACCAGAAAAACCGAAAAGACCTCACTGTGGGAGCCCAGCATTACCTAGATGAAATATTTCAAGATGCTTCTGGGCTGGAGCATTTGGTTAAGTGACTGACTCTTGGTATTGGTTCATGAGGTCATGATATCATGGTTGTGAGACTGAGCCTACATTGGGTTCCACACTTGGCACAGATTCTTCTTGGGATTCTCTCCCTCTCCCTCTGTCCCTCCAGCTCATGCTCTCTCTCTGAAATAAATAAGTCAATCTCAAAATAAATAGATACATACATACATACAACATGAAATAGAATTACATTCAGACTTTCACAAGCCCTAATACTGAAAAGATTATGGTGTTCCTCCAAACGGAATTCAAAGTAAACACAATATTGTCATTAAACAAAATTTTTCATATATGCTGATATAAAATATTTTTTCCAAATTCTCTGCCTATAAAACTCCGGATAATTTCATTAAAGTTGGACTTTTCTCAAAATGTTGGTGTGTCTAATACATGTCAGCCAGCCAATCAAGTGTTCTATCACTATATAATTTCACTATACGATTCATGCTCATGTGTATACAAGCAATATTAATGAGTGTATACTTTTGCAGACTTTACATCTGGCACCCTCATAGCCAGATCTAAAAATGGAAAGTTAAGGAAGGGGAAGAGGAAGGAAGGAAGGAAGGAAGTAGGAAGGAAGGAAGGAAGGAAGGAAGGAAGGAAGGAAGGAAGGAAGGAAGGAAGGAAGGAAAGAAGGGAGGGAGGGAGGGAGGAGGGAAGAAGGGAGGAAGAGAGGGAACATAACAGATGGGAGGGGAGGAGGAGGGGAGGGGGAGAAGTGGGAAGGAAGGGAGGAGAGGAGGAGGGGAGGGAGAGAAGTGGGAAGGAAGAGAGGAGGGGAGGAGGGGAGGAAAGTATCATTGGAATGAAATCAAATAGAATTTGCTCTTCTCTTTTACCCCTAATTCTCCAACCCATTTCTACTGTTCATTGCCTTCTCTTTCATTTGTCTGTTCATTCCTCCTTTTGATAAATATCCCTAGCAACTCCCAAAGTTGATGATTGCCACTGTACATACTAAAACAATTTCACAAAAATGGCAAACCCAATTCAGAAATAATTTTTACTCAAAGTTCTGAGCCACCCTCATAGACCTTGTAGAGATTACCTGATTTTGAAATCAATTAAGTTGCTCTCCTGCCTAAAGTTCTATTAAAGTAATTGATTGATACATGGTTTTTTAATGTATTCACTTTGTTATTTGAGTCATTTCCCCCTGGCTAGTGCTACCTGTTAAACTTAGTATGTTGACCCTTCAATCTAGATGTGCCATGTATTGTGTGATACTGACTTTTGTGAATCTGGTCATCTGTGAGATCTTTTTAGTGCTTATATTTAGAGAGTTCTTCATCTTTTCTCTTTTGCTAATAGCTAATATGGCTTTGAACTACTTTATGAATAAATTACCAACTCCAGTTGACTCATTTCAGATAGAGAGGAATCAGCACAGAGATACAGACTCCTCCGCACATATAAAGCATTTCAGATCCTTTTAATGTATACTTTAGAATTAGCTAGCTGTCAGAAGAAAATAGAAAAATGTCTTTATTTTCCAAAATGTCTTCTTTCCACTCAGAAGAAAAGTGAAGTCTTCAATTAATGGAACAAAAAAGTAGTTAATTATATAATTAGTTGATTCATTACTAATTTTATATATTGGCAGGGACATTTCATCTTGAGTCCTCCATACCCTTGGAATATATTAGCATTGGAAATCATGGATTAAATTCTTGGGCATATTGGAAAGGTAAATATAATAGTGATATGTGTTATATAAATATGTGCATAAATATGTAGGTAGAAATACAATTTGGAAAGGGCTGGTTGGACTGGTACATTATCTTATCGGTTATGATTTTTTTCTTTTTTTTTTTTTTTTTAGATTCTTAACTTGCTGCCAAATTTCGTGCTTAGTTGGAGAGGGTTTCATATGATTTTTTGTATGTTTATTTATGGTATTTTTTTTCACTAAAAATGCATCATTACCTTAGCAGTTGCCGCACCACATGGAGCAGCATGTGTGCTTTTTAAAAGAGATCCAGAGCACCTTCCCCCAGAAACCCGGAGCCAATATGCTTTGGGAAGTCTGCAGCAGGACTCAGATTTCACCAGCAAGATAATGTAGGATTTAGATATTTCTGCCGGCTTTTTTTTTCCAATAATAATTTTCTTTACCATTTCTTCTTTCCTGAGTATTCTATTTAAAAATACTATTTCAAAAAAAGAAAAATATAAAAGTTAATGCATAACAAACGAGAGCTTAAAATACATTCTTTCTCTTACTTGGGGCCATTTTGGAAGGAGCTTAGGGCTGCCTCTACTTAACAAACAAAACATGAAAGAGAAAAACACAGAAATGGGTAGTGGTGTATTTTTCATGAATGAGCCTCTCCTTGCTTTGTATATTTTAAAGAGTCTGTACCTTCTTCCTTATTTTGTGTATATGCCTGTGTATGTGTGTGTGTGAGAAAGAGAGGGAGGTAGAGAGAGAAAGAAGAAAGGGGCACAGAGAGAAGAGAGGGGGAGAGAGAAAGGAAGAAAGGGAGAAAGGGAGGGGTGAACAGAAGTATGGACAGGAGTCATGCCAAGTTAAACCTAGTCTTCCTGTGCCTAAGCACTTAAGGTCCTGCCCCCTGTCCATGCATTGATCAAAAGTCTCATTTCAATCCCCAACCTCAACTCAATATGCTGAAAACTCAGTATGCCTCTTCCCTTCAGGTGAATTCCCTATTATCTTTGCATAACACCTTCAAGGCTGCTACTCAGGTCAGACATAGACAGACAATTGAGCAATGCTAATACAGTACTCCATAAATGTACTACTCTGTATATTTTGTGTAAATGATGCTAAACAATTCATTTTCCTGAGACTTTAACATGAAATTATATATTTTAAGTTAAATGTCTGGCTTATTTTAAAATCATATGGACTTCAGAGATAAAACTTAATCTCATCAAAATACATTAGTTCAAGATGCAGAGTGGAATTTTATAAATCCCCCTGCCAAAAGAGTATCTAAGAGTTGTGACTGGGAGTAAATTTCTAATATCCACGGAGGGATAAAAAAGAAAAGACAGAATTCTAAAGAATGGTGTTATGAGGAAAACAAGGCAGCTATCAAGCTTCCTGAAATTGTCTTCAGATGACCAATTGTGAAGAAAATCACACATATGAGTGCCTTTGATTGGATGTAACAGGTAAATATTTAATGGTGTTCATCATTATTGTCCTTGACTTTAAAACATGCATCTACACAGATGGAAAGTAAGATATACCAGAACAGCAAGAAATTCTCCTGAACTTCAAGCTGGGCCTGTCAGATCGCATCCTGGCTACCAAGTTTTAGACCATTCCGTGGGCTTTCGATCCCTCAGTGGTACTGTGTGCGGGACGGATGACCTCAGGTGGGCCACGCCCAGTAGTTCCCGGGACTGCGCAGGCCATAGAAATGAGGGCGGAGCTAACTGATACGGGAGGCTGGATGATAAATGGCAACAGACAGTTGGACCCCGTGTCGGGGAGACAGTAGGAGGTAGTAGGCAGAGGGAACTAGAAAGCGTGGGGCTGGTCTACAAGAGGCCCAAGTCATTTAAGTTACAAGATGTTTGCAGAACATGAGAAGCAGAGTCCAAAGGTGGTACGTCTAATTTTAAAGGAAACCTAGAGATCCAGATTACAGAGTTGAACATAAAATCTTGAGAATTTTACAAACCGCTCATCCAGTTTTGCCTTATTTTGTTTTTGTTTTTTTTTAAAGTACATCGCGCACATCTGCGGAACAGATCTGATTCTGGCAATCTATACTGATTAATAGCCTTTAGTCTGGATTATCCTGAAGATGCTCTAAAATCCTATAGATTTACGACTGTGAATTTCAAACACCAAAAGGTTAATAGGCTAGTGTGGTTTAGTCAAAAACAAAACCCTGAGCTATGGAACAGTGGGCATGGATTTGAGATCCAGAATAGCCACAGAGAAGCTGAGTGGACCAGGTCTGCCTAGCCATTTTCCCCAAAAGATGGCCTTCTAGCCTTTCATGAGAGCACTTCAGTGCTAAACAACTTGCTTGGTGTCCGGAGCATACGACTTTGATCCGGGGCCCAATATGATACACCAGACCACCTCTGGGCCTATCATCCTGCCTGGCCCTTCGCAAAGCCTGGCAAGAAGCAATCAGCCAAGTGCAAGTGAGAGTTGGTACTGGAAAAACAGGAATTGGCTCTTGGATCAGTCTGTAATCCAACAGGCAGTGCTGGGAAGGATGGTGAGGGCCAGAAAGTTGGGGGTTCTGTGGAGCAGGGGTGACAGAGACACACAACATGGCAGCCAAGGACAGGAATGTTGGAAAGCCAGAGCGACCACTGGAACCGTGGCCATGGGGTCAGCTGGCGGGTTCTGCTGAGTAGCCTCTCTGCCCAGAGCTACTGTCAGGAGGCCAGGAGTTTTGTGTTCTGGCTCTTTCCTTACTGCATCTCAATGGTAGAGCTCAGCCTTCCACTGTGAGACAGCATGACCTCCCAACTCTGCTCATTGCTTACAAAAGCTTATCTGAGACACACAAAATTGAGATAAGGTTGTTTCAGGGAGAGCGTAACCTCCCCTCCTAGAGGCTGGTACTCCAACTCTGTCCCTGGACTGTACCAGACCACCAGATTTTTGGAACACTGAGCTTGGGCCCCCAGATGTGCTCGCAGGAGTCATCCTTCAATATTAAGCCCTCTGATTTCATTAAGGATGGCTAGGACAGGGAGGGACATGATCGTATCTCGGAAAAATGCTTTTGAATATCATTTTCATTAGATCACTGAGAGTTCCTTTTACATAGCTTTGGAAAGTATTTCTATTAAAATGCAGTGAACTTGTCACTTTTTGCCCAGACTGAAAAGCAGCTCAATGCCAAAGATGAACTTCATCATCAAACTGAGTTATTCCTTGAGTTTGCATACTTGTATTCTTCCATTTTCTTTGGTTTTATTTATCTACTTAGATACCATCTGAAAAAGGGAAGGGAATAAATAAATCCAATGAACAAGCTAAAATTTCAGCAGATGGTTCTTTTTAAATTTTTTTTTCAAATGCAAAGAAATTAAGAACTAACCACTCTGAAGAAACATAGAATTGAAACAAAAACAAATTTAGCTACCTTCTATGACAGGTATGCACGAGACTCCAACTCAGTAAATGAGGAGAAGACTCTTCCTTCCTAAATCTGCTAACACAGGTCATGCCTAGCTTTTATTGCATCATTACTAGTGGACACATTTTTCATCCCAGACTCCTCAGACCTACCGTAATATTGTTACAATATCGGTTTCCCATATTCCCCTCCCCAAGTCCTGTGCCAACTCTAGCTGTAATTATATCATCTTAGCAATTATAAGCTTACCTTCTTTTTAATCTTCTCTTTAGTAGAGAAGCTAGACAGACTAGAATTCGACCTTTGTTGCCACATGCCTTGGACCAAAACATGAATTGTATAATATCCTGTCGCAGGAGAAAAAAGGGGGTAAAGCAGTCTTCTTTGCAAGTGGTAAGTCTCTATTATGCTATGGTATTCCAAAAGTGAGGAGTCAGAAAACTACCCATAACATATTTGCCTGTCAATGTTTTTCAAGCCAACGAACCTGGAAAGTTAATTCCTGAGCTCCTGTTTCTTTATCTGTAAAACAGAGATAATATTTCTCTCACTCAGTAGCTGCAAATGTTAAATGAACTGTTGTTTGTGAAGTTAACTGGAAGGTCATTATTCAAGGGTGAATATCCATTTGTTCATTTATGGGGTGGAGCTAAGACTGGAGGGAATTGGTGGGCTCCTGGCTTTGTTTCTTAACTCTGACTCACTCTAGAACCTTAGTCACTTAACTTCCCCAAACCACAGGCTTTCCACTGGAAAATTAAATATCCTACATGCCTTAGCAGATTGTTGGGTCTGCACATTAATTAAAAGCACTCTTAAAATGAAAATATCATTAAATCTCTAGAAGATTCTTATTCAAGAAACCATAATTATTTTTATTCAAATGATCCATTTTTGTGCCTTTACAATGTACAGCATACCATGCTATACTGAAATAAGACATAAGGACATTAAAAACAAAAATTAGAGATTTTGTAAAATTGAGGATGTTGTTCACAAAAAGAAGTTCTTGTGAAAACCCAAAAGAATGGTCTGCTACTTTTTAGAACTATATCTAAGTGTTAACATTGCAGTGATTTCTGAACGATACACACACAAATATAACTGTTAAAATATTTAGCAGTAACTCTGTGTTTAAGTAGCCACTGATGTGATAATGGGCTAGAACTATACCATCCCCATTTTTTTTCCAAGTCTGTGACAAGCCTGCAAATTTTATGATATTAAGTTGTGTGAAAGATTAATAGTTGCTAACCACCAACCATCAACCCATCACTCAATTGTGTGTTCTTTCTCACCCCCCAGCATTACTTACACAAATACACATCATTCTTTACCCTCTGCAGCCAGCATTACTACTATTTCTCACCTTCTTGATAAAACACTAGAAATCTAGAAGGAAATTCAGAGTACTGGAACACATACATTGAGATGATCTTTATCTGCGCTTAAGTTTCTCCAAACTTAATAGCTTATAGATGATTCAGTATCTGAGTATTTGCTCTATCATTCAGTCCTAACAATTTGTCCCTAAATATTCAAATCCACTGCACAAATGTCAGTAAATGTCAGTAATTTTGGTGTGGTTGTGTATATATGCATATACACACATATGTACGTACATGCATATACGTATGTACTACATATTCTGTTAAACCCCAAATGGAGGACATTTTTGCTTTCTATGTGTAATAACTGACAAAAAGAAGTTAAAAAAAAAACACAGCAGGAGGGCAAGAAATGGTACACTTAGAGCAGTAATTTGTCAGATTGAACAGAGGCCGGAATCTTGGTGTCCAGTCCCTTGATCTTATGATTTATCACACAGCGTGACCAAAAAACAGGGACAGGGGAGAAAGAGAATAAAAGGCCTTCCCGCAAGGAGAGACAAAACCAGCCATTGATTGAATTGCATCTGATTGTTCCCTGTCCAGTGCACCTGTGCTGCTTCCCACCCCTTTCAAAATCTCCTCCTGATGGTTGAACAGTGCTCCCCTTGCAGACGATATCCAAGTTGAGATCGGAAGAAAGACAAAAGCTAAATTTATCCTGACCCTTTCTTCATTCCAACCTCCTATTTTTCTGTGACGCACAATTTCGATGAAGAAAAAAAAAGCCTGGCCATCCTCAGTAATGAGAAGGGAAATCCCCTTTCTGCCAGTATCGGTGTAGGCGCCCACCACGGAGTGATCACTGAAGGAACCCCAAGCAGAAGGGCGGATGTTGCCCTGTCCTCTCATCTGTGCTTATTGTTCACGGAGATTTCACAGCAGAGGCAGGAAACGGGGGAGCAGGGAGAAGACTCCAGCCTGACTGGCAAGGCCTACATAAAATGTCTCCAAAGAAAGTATTTTCTTTTCATGGCAAAAGAGCAAAATTTTTCAGTGGATTAGTTCTGATGATTCTAAAATTGAATCAGATTCCTATCAGGCAAGATCCAAAAAAAAAAAAAAAAAAATCTCCAGTTTGGCAAAAACATGTCCACACAGAATCACAGCAAATTGCTGCCCTTCCTTTGGCTTCGAGGGACTGTTCAGTAGTATTAGTCA
Organism: Procyon lotor; assembly: GCA_028646535.1. Taxonomy (NCBI): domain Eukaryota; kingdom Metazoa; phylum Chordata; class Mammalia; order Carnivora; family Procyonidae; genus Procyon; species Procyon lotor. The sequence continues at coordinate 63,858,992 of CM053605.1, forward strand.
TCAAGTTCCAGTCTTGCCTCTAACCAAAGCAAACTCACAAAATCATCAGTAGTCTATAAATGTGTGTTTCTGAAATCACTATATGCAGGCATGAGACTGCCTTGAGCCCATCTGGAAGCCTGGAGACGAGGTAAGCAAATCAATAATAATTTTTTAGAGATATTTGCAGTGACGCCTTCATATCAGCCTGACATGAAGAAATAAGAAAGTTAAAATTTACAACTGGGCCATCATCAAATGTCTGTATTGGAAGAACACAAATTTGGGTTCAAAAGACTGATGGCAATGGAGATACTGATGCAACTTTTTGAAAGTCGGTTCGTTCACTAAAACAGTATTCCTACCTATGAGGATCTTTTGGAATGTCAAATGAAATAATAAATATATCAAGTACCAGGCTTGTAGGTACTGAACAAATTACAGTTTTCTTTTTATTATGATTGTCACTAGCATTTTAAGGATTTACTTTAACTCGGAATGTTTTCAGTACCGACCTCCTGCTACAATAGGTCTGATCTTTGACAGAGAATTTCAGAGATAAAAAATCAGATATGACTATTAAGAAAGAATCTTTTTTAAAGATGTACATTGGAGAGGGCTAGATTATTCTAACCGACATAATAATTAAGGTACCAAAGCCTATCATTTCTCCCTGAAATGACAGAGGGGGAAGAGAAGGAAATAGTCAATGATGTGTAAAAAGAAAATCTCCACTCTTGGCTACCCCTTATTCAATTTATTTCATGCAGCCATGCTTGAGGACACAAAAGGCGACCAGGAGGCTGGCAGGAAAACATGTTTCTGCTGCTCTGAAAAGCTGTTAATTCAATAGGCTGTGAACTGCCACCCATGTCCTCAGAGAACAACTTGGACGCTTCTGACTGTGCTCTCAAATGAGCACATGAGAGGACATTCACCAAGAGACCAGGGGAAGCCTGAAGTAAAAACCAATCCTATCCTGCCGGTACCAGGAGCTCTTCTTGCATCTGCCCTCACTCTCATGTTCTTAAATCTCACAAAAATAATCCCTTACAGTTCACTTAGTTATCTTTTTAGACTAAATTTACAAAGTAGTAGAGGGGCCTTTGTCTTATTATTACTTCCTTTCCAGCAGAGGAGGGATCTCAAACATAGAGAGGTTAACTAACCTGCCTAAGTACATATCCGGACTGCTGAAAATTTGTGGTTTGAGCCCCAAGTACATTGCCTGAATTCTTAACCTGAGCCACGCGCCTCCTTTAGGCATGGACAGTTTTAAGTAGAGGCTGAATCTAAGAGGCAAAGCTACAGACAAGGGTGAACTTGAAAATGGATGCATTCACGATTTCTTTACACAAACTGAGTATAAAATGAAACTGTGGCACAGTGAGGGGGTGGGAATGCCCATATTATCACACTGGCTCCAACCCTGAGGTCACAGAGTTATGCTAGAAATCCCACAGATCAGGTCAAGCCACCGAGCCATAATGTAGACTAGATAATAGAATCAACTTTAAGGTAAGAATTCCTCACTTTCAGGGTAAGAATCTGCGGAGCTAAAAACACACAATAAAACTTTGGTAAAACAAAATGACAAATTGTAGGTTTCTTAAAGTCACAGATCCTAGTAAACTAAACTTTTAGTCTGCATGCCAGAGCTTAAAAATTACTTTTAAATGGATTGAAAAGCTATAGACGGCTTTGCAGAAGAGGTTGATTGACAGTGTGATTTATATAACTTTTTATTTTACATTTGCTATAGATGGTATGTCTGCGTCTCCCCAGATTCACATGTTGAAATCTCATCCTCAGTGTCAAGGTATTTGGAGGTGGGATCTTTGAGAGATGACTGGATCATGAGGGTGGATGGGATTCATGCCCTTATAAAGGAGACTCCCAAGAGCTCCCTCAACCCTTCTGCCATGTGAGGACACAGGGAGGAGATGGCTGTGTGTGCGCCAGGAAGCAGCCCCTCCCCAGACACATAATCGCTGGTGCCTTGATCTTGCATGTCCCAGCCACCAGAATCGCGAGAAATAAATTTTTGTTTATGGGCCACCCAATCTATGGCATTTTGTTATAGCAGTCCAAGTGGACTAAGACAGCACTTGATATTTTTTTTATAATTCTGTAGAAAACTTCTCAAAATTTGGCCTAGTTTTTTTTTTTTTTTTTTTAATGTTTTGGGCTCTCATTAAAATAGAACTGGCAGGAGTCTCTTGAGGGTAGCTCTTTGCAATTTAAATGATTCTTATTAAACAAACCTGGGAAAGAAAGGCTATTTTATTCTCTTATTTTTTTTAGAAATAACTGAACCATAGTATTTAATCAATGGCCCATCTCGTCAAACAAATATAAAGAAGTATCGAGTGACTCAATAAAATATGATATCAATTTTCATGACATTATTTAGGATTTCGGAATAATACCGTGTCGTATTAAGGAAGCATCTCCAAGATCTTTCCTCATCATAGAGAGAATGACAATGATGAGGGGAAGGAATTAATACTGTTTTGGAGTTATAAATGGCTTCCTTTTTAGAATGCATTCCTTTGACAAGAACCACGATACATATGATAAGAACCAGAGACCCGGGGTCAAAACGACAGGCTTTTATAAACTCCCCATCAGGAGGACACCTACAGAAGCAGGCATTTCCCACCACAACATACAGTGGCTACTTGAAAAGGTTAACATCCTTTTAAACAAACTAGTTAAGTATCCATGGAGGGAGGAAAAAAGAAGAATTTAGTGACAAAAGCAACCTGAGTTTCAAAATGCTGTACATTAGGAGGAAACCGTATTTGTGATTTTAAAATATTTAGCTGACAGATTGTTTATCTTCAATCACAGATCTGTATCTGCTGTTTAGCTCATTGAACTAAAAATATTCAAGTATTTGGCACATTCTTCTGGTGAAATTATTGGCAGAAATTTCAAATTAGGTAGAAATCTTATGTTTCTGAATGCAAAGGTGGTTTGTTTGATTTTTTTTTTTTTTTGGTTTTGGGGGGTTTTTTGGTTTTTGGGTTTTGTTATTGTAGTTATTTGTTTCTTCATTACAGGAAGTTTATAAAAACACCAGCAAAAGGTAAAATGGAAGTATTAAGAATAGAGGAGACCAATAATGGTCACTTTAATGAATCATTTGAGGAAGCTTTGTGAATTTTTCTTGCTTTCAAAAAGCAAGTCCAAACCATGAGCTCTCTCATATGAGTGTTTAAAATTAGTCAAAGAGAAGACACTGTGAAAAATACTAAGGGTATTAGGGAACTGACCTAGTTATAGTTAAACCAGTTCCTTTACTACAGAACTTCTCAGAACCTTTAACAATGAATGTGCAGTGTTATTATGAGAGGGGGTCTCGAGAGAAGTCCTGTGCGTACTGAGTTGCAATGGCCACCTGACAGCTCTCTACTAGAAACTGTATCACCCCATATACATGTGACATTGTCACACTGATGACACTCCTCATACCTGCCCTCCATTACAGTCCTGTTTAGGACACAAGTATCCTCTTTTTCAAACTCAAATACTTTGGGAATGTGAAGAGATGGTTACTAATATTTTGCATCTTGATGTGGTTTAGTTTAAGAAGGTTGCTTTCCCCCTAGCATCTAGCTGTTGACCTGAAACTATGCTGAAATTGATTCTGAAGGAAGGAAAAATGTGTTTTTATATAGCATTGTAGAGTTGGATGGGTACATTTCTGGATGTGAGGAGTAGCAGGAGGGACTAGATGCCTAGGGATGGGAGGAGAATGATGTATGTGGTTTTGTTTGTATTGAGTTGGATTAGAGGGGGTTGGGGTTTGTGGGGGAAGTGATAGGAGAGTTAGTATGAAACTTAATGATGCCTATTTCATAAAGAGGCATATTTTCCACAACTACGTCCATCTTTCTCCCACACTAAAAACATTCCTACTCTCAAAAATTGGGTAATTATATTCTGGGACCCTTGAATTAAAAGTTTAGCTACAATTTGGGTTAAATATGGTAAATGTGGCTAACCAGACTCCACCTTCCATCTCTTGGAACTGTTTCCAAAACAAAGATTTTTCCAAGTTTCAAAACATGAACTTTTAAGTGCGCTTTTTAAATAAAACTTGTTGTGACAAAAAAACTTTGGGTTTTTTCCACTCAGAGAATTATTTTCCTAAAGTAAATTAACAAATTCATCCTCCTAAGTGTGGGAATGTAATTACTAGTCATAGAAATATGTGTATTTTGGAGATTTATATTATCACTTTTCATTTGGAGAGCTCAAGTTATTGCCAAGGTTCAAATAGCACGCAGCTCCAGAAATATTTAGTATCTTGTCTAAAGAGAGATAAGATTATATGATGGTAATTTGGGCTTATATAAAAACAAACTAAAAATTTTATCTCAGTCAGTTATTGGATAATCACAAGTGGTTCTCTTAAATGGCAGCCCTCTCCCCAAAAAGAATAAAATGAATGTTCTTCAAAAGAGAGACTATATTAACTATAGTTCCTTATTTTCTCTATTTTTGATACCCTGGCATTTGAGGCCTTGCTGACCAGAGAAAGACTGCCCTTCCCAGGGCGAGTTCATTACTAGAGCGAGCAAGTGAATCTCCCACAAGCAGGACTTCCATATGTAAACCAACCAATCTCTAGCCCACATCCCTAAATAATAATAAATCCTATATTGTAAAACAGAGGCTTTGATATTATGCCAACTGATGAACACAAGAAGTTGCTTAATTTCCAATTCGGATTGCCTAGAAATAACAGAGGGTGAGTCTTACATCTTTAAATCGTGGCCAAATTTCTCCTTTTATACAAGTAACTCTTGTAACAAAAGATTGGAAGGCAGGAAAATGTGGATCCTCTACCAGTTCAGCTTTCATTACCTATGAAGTCTGAACTTCAATTTCCTTATTTGTAAAACGAGAGACTTGAACTAGGAAATCTCCATAAATCCTTCTAGATATATGGTATAATCTCTTAGTTTCTACTAATATATTTGTTTCTACTAATGTATCTGTATTAACAAAATCCCCTTCATTAGCACAACTTCAACAATCTAAACATCTTGAGAATCTTATTTTGTCTATTGCCAGTCTTGCCAGTAGACATGAATTCCCTTACGTTAGGTACATACTTATTTTATGAATTCTCCGTTCCTGGACCCTATCGTGTAGCTAAGAGTATCATGTGTGTATCTAGGCTCAACTACTACCACAGCAACAAACAACATAATGATCCATTCAAAGTACAGTGAACTTCAGATTGGGTCAAAATAGATGGATATGAAAACAAGATTAAGAAAACCAGCATTTTAACTCTAGGCTTGAATAAGAAAACTATCTACTCAGACACTTAATCCATACATTTCCTGCTAATAAATAAATTGGGTGTTTGTAAAATGAAAGAACTCGTCACTAGAAATAGTCTCAATAACTAAGATAAGTCAAATGAAAGCTTTTTAGGAATTTTTATTTCAGATTGCTTTAGGTTTCTTTTTTCTTTTTCAAAATGACTGGTTATTGGTTTGGTTATTGGTTTGAAGTCTTATTTCAGAGACTGATTTAAAAACTTTTTTTCATCCACTAAAAAAGCAACAATGGGCATTTTTAATTTTATATAAAAATGAAAAAAAATATTAATCTGCAGCCATGCCAAAAAGGCAAACAAAAAGAGCGGATTTTAATTAAATCTAAGGCTAGAAGTCTTGGTACATCTCTTTTTCATTTCCCTCTTTATTCCTCTCCCAGCCAGTAGCTGAATGTTGCGTCGTTACTGCTCCTCATCTGATTTACATTTTTCTCTCTTCAGAAAGAAGAATATTAAAAGTCACAATAGTATACATTTTAGAAGAAAATTTTAATTACTAATTCATAAGAAGTAATATCCATGTGCCAACTATGTTACATGATCTAAATTAAAACATTAAGTTGAATTTGCTCTGGGGGTCGTTCATACCAGGTAATAGAGGTAAAGGTGTATGTGGACATTTTCCATATCCCATAAGGGAAAACTCCAAGCTTCCACGGTGAATATATTTCAACATCTGAGGTAAGGGGTCCTCTATGACCCTATTTTGGGGAGGCCCATATTCTAGAAATGAGATCTAAGTAACTGAATTCAATGTCAGGTTGTTCCTGATCCTCAATACCAAAGGTCTGGAGGGTATTTCAGACCTCTCTTTCTTGGAAAGACTCTGCCCCTGGTTTATCATCAGGAACTTAGGCACACAAATTAAAAAGAGACTAGAAAAATAAATTGGTTAAACCCGAGTCTGGATTGTGCCGCAATTCCTTTTGTGTAATTGCTTTGATATCTAAGTCTTCTGGTCACTAGACTCCGCTTAGCAATTTTAATAAGGATGGCAGTTATTGAAACAAGAAGACGTCAAGAGCCAGTCTTACCAGTCTTACCAAGTCTTACCAGCACACCATGAGAATTAGAGATTCTCTGATGAATATTCCTAAGGAGTATGGCTCGAGCAACTTAAACAGAATCAAAACCCACAGAAAGTGATTAAGAATACCGTGTTTCTACATAAGCAAAGTAGAAAATTGAGAATATTTTTCAAGCCAGTTATTTAAATAACTGAAACATATAGACAGATGATGGGACATGAGCATCTCAAAAAAATTTCCCAAAAAAAAAAAAAAATCTCAAAAAAAAAAAAAAAAAGCTTTGTGCAGTGGCAGTATCGCAGCCAATGAGGTTTATCCAAGGCACAGTTATTGGTAATTGAAAATTTTTCCCAAAAATATTTCTATGAAATTAATGGAGTCATCTACCTAATTACTATCATGTCAGCAACGAGATCATTTATGATTATCAGGTAGTAGAAATGAATTATTCTTTACTATTCCCTAACCCACCTGATACCTTACATAGAATGAATTTTCAATAAATATTTTTAGATCAATGTGATTATTATCCTAATTCTGCATAGGAAAATCTGTATAGATAGTGTGTCAATATGCTTAAAAAAATCATCTTTTCAATACATGTTGAGAAATCCCATGAAAAATATACATTTCATGTTTTGTTTAAGTGTAAAATTAGAAATGAAATGACTTTTCTATACTGTAATTTGAAACATGTTTAATTATTGAACATTACAACTGAAACTAATGATGTACTATATGTTGGCTAATTGAATTTAAATAAGTTTTTTTTTTTAAATAAAGCAAAAATTGTCATCAAGTTCAGTAGAAAATCTCTAGAATTATTTCTTCTTTAATCTACATTTCCTTAAACAGAATTAGCCTGGGATGATAAAACAAATGTGGGTCATATTTATAGTAACAAATATTTGTATAGTATTTGGTAAAGCATTAATGCTTTACCTCATCTCCCATCGGAAGTTCCCATATTCCTTCCATCTGTGTGTATATAAATGCGCTTTAGGTTTCAGGGACTATCAAGATCTCCCTCTCAATTGGTTGGATCCATGGTGGACCAGTTGGCTGTGGACCAGCCCCACCCGGTAACTGGGCCTCCTGCAGTTGCACCCGGAAGTGTCTTTCTGTAGACAAGGGCATTTCCTCCATGTCTCCATGCTCAAAGCTGGGGACACTGTTGCCCATGCAGTTCATGGTGATGCCAGACTGACCAGCACTGCTGCCACCGGCTGGGGTCCCAGGATACCTATACCAGGCTGGACGGAAGGTGTCACCTTTCACCACACTATTAAATTACACACACTATCCTGACTTGTGCATTCAACTGATTATAGAGCTTTCTGTGAGAAAATAACTTTTACTGGTGTTCAGTTCTCTGTAGGATTAATAGAAAATTCAGATAAAAACAAAAATGAGAATTGTCCTACCTAATAAACTTTGATATAGGAAAATACTGGAATTGTAAATTGGTGCATCTCACTTAGAGCCTAAATCTATTTTAAAAAATCACAACATGTGTACTTTTTAAACCAGTAATTCCACTCTGGAGGATTATTCCCTAAGAAATAATGCAATATGTGGAAAGGGTTATATCATGAGGATGTTCATTTACAGTATTATTTATAATTGTGAGAGGTACAAACAAATTAAGTCTCAAAAACAGGAGAATGAGGGGCACCTGGGTGGCTCAGTCGTTAAGCATCTGCCTTCAGCCCAGATCATGATCTCAGCGTCCTGGGATCCAGCCCCACTCGGGCTCCCTGCTTGGCAGGAAGCCTGCTTCTCCCACTACCATTCCCTCTGCTTGTGTTCCCTCTCTTGCTGTGTTTCTCTCTGTCAAATAAATAAAATCTTAAAAAAAAAAAACAGGAGAATGATTATACTAATTCTTAGTGAACAATTAAGTTAATTATGGCATAATCACTCAATAGAAAATATAGAAAATACACATTCATGAGTAAAGAAAAATAGGCATGTCTCCATTATTGTCCCCACGAATATGTAAAAATCTTAGAACAGAGGCACCTGGGTGGCTCAGTGGGTTGAATAAAGCCTCTGCCTTCGGCTCAGGTCATGATCTCAGGGTCCTGGGATCAAGCCCCGCATCGGGCTCTCTGCTCAGCGGGGAGCCTGCTTCCCCCTCTCTCTCTGCCTGCCTCTCTGCCTACTTGTGATCTCTCTCTCTCTGTCAAATAAATAAAGAAAATCTTTTAAAAAAATAAAAATCTTAGAACGGATATATAAAAATTACCTTTGTTATAATGATAGGTTGTAGGAATAGTTTTTTTCTCTAATTGCAGCTTCGTGGAGTTGCTGTTTTACTCTATAAATTATGACTCCGGAAGAAGGTGAAGGACACATTAATAAATGGCTGCTTATGATTCTTTTTAATGAAAGAAATGCATACCTTCCCACACTAAAAGTTAGCCTCCGGAGCCCAAAGCTAATACAGTCATCAACAACTGGCAAATCACCAACTGTTGTAATGAGTTCTAATTGCTTGTAACAGCATCACTGAAATCTGGCTGAGTGTCTTTCAAGTGAATTGCACATCATTCCATAAGCTTGGCTATGGGCTATTGGCAATAGGGCTCTTGGGCAATAAGGAGACTCGGAGGTCTTCCTCCATGGCCTTTGTCTGAGATCTCCAAATCTCAGCCGGAAGGGAATGATCACTGTAATTGTGAATCACCTTCTAAGCTTCTGAGGAAAAGTCAGCCTGAAATACTACTGCTGTAAACCAAATCGTGGAGCTGTTGGAGATATTTAAATCACACTACATCAAAGAAAGGAAGGAGAGCAGAAGAGAGGAGTGAGCTATAATGTACTGTTTCAAATGGCATTGGGATCGGGGAGAGAGGTGATTTGTGACTTTTGCTTCAGAGCAGCTTTAGCTGAGCCCCCAGGAACTGGAAACTGAGGGACACGTGGCAGGTTCATAAGCAAGATGTGGCAGCCATGGCGGTCATGGGCGGGACCCATTCCTGGGGTACTGTGCTTTGCCCAAACATGCACAGATTCCAGAGTGCCGACATGGACAGTGTTCGGTGTACATTAGGAATAGTCCCCGGGAGCTGACATCTTGTGATAAGATGAAGATCAGACCTTTGTTGAGTGTGGACAGCCCTGGAATTAACAACTATTCTGAAAGAAGACTAAGGAGACCTTGAAAACCTGGGGTGACTTTCCTCTAAATCTTACCCCCTTTTTTGAGGCTTCTATGATTTTAGCATTGTGATTTTGGGAAAAGTCACTTGGTCTTCCTGGGACTCAGTTACAGCACCCTGTCAGAGGGCTGAGACTAGAATATTTCTAAGATCATGTCCATCTCCAAGATTCTCTGAGCCTCTGATTCAAAAACTTCATAAAACCTTCCAGGTCACACTACTGCTGCCGCCTGCTAAGCTTCCAAAACACTTACTACCAGCAACTTGCAATTTACCAGAAAGCAGATTTTTACTAACATCTGTATGTTTTCACTAGATCCTTTCCTCCCAAGTTGACCTGAAACTTACTCTCAAGATCAAGTCTCCTATTTGTCCAGAGGATATAATAATGCATGTTAAGTGAATGCTCATTTGATAAATGAATCAATAAATAATTACATTCTGTTGCATCCACGTGCACTATTTCAAGATGAAGAAAAGGGAAAATTACATCTGAAAAACTCCCTCCTCCTTTGTCTGACTGGAAAATATCTCTGGCTCAGGAAGCAAAGTTTGAGATGAAGATTAGCATAAAAAAAGCATTTCAGAACCTGCTTTTGGGATTTATACCCTTGAGTCGAAAGAAGGAAGAAGGATGAGGCAGAGGGAGAAAGAAGGTGTGCTGGGGTATGGTCACCAGAGGACCCAGCCAATCCCAGGGAAAGGCCCAGAACTGGGATGACCCTTAAAATGGTTCCATGTGAGGCCAAGGATTCAAGCATTTATACCATCCTCCCACCGCCATTAGATGCGTGCTGCTTATGCAAGAGAGTGTGACCTTGGGCAAGGGTCTCCAAGAGCAATTCCCCAAGAAGGATGACTAAGCCTGAGTGGCTCAGTTGGTTAAGCAACTGCCTTCAGCTCAGGTCCTGATCCTGGAGTCCCGGGATCAAGTTCCACCGCTCAGAGGGGAGTCTGTTCTCCCTCTGATCTCTCCCCTCTCACGTTCTCTCTCTCTCTCTCTCTAATAAGGTGCTTTGTCAAATACCTTGCTGAAATCAAGGCACTGATTCAATCTCACACACACACGATGAGTTTCTCATGATTTGTCCTTGGGAAGCCCATGCTGATTTCAAGTAATGATTACTCTCTCTTCTAGGTGCTCACAGAACATTTTTTCCAGAGTATTTTAAGGAAGAGTGTCAGGGTTGTTTTTCTATCATTTCCAGAGTCCACATTTTCTGCATTTTTAAAAATAACATCTCCAGTCTCTGACACCTCTTCTGTTCTCCACCTGTAACACCTGTAAGTTCTTTGTGAATTCTAGTGTATGATTAATTTATCCAGGGCAATGGTTCTCAGGGATGACTGCATATTAGAATCCCTCTGGGAGACTTCTAAAAAAATGCCGGGGCCTGGGTCCTCACCTCATACCAATTAAATCAGTATCTTTTTTCTTAGTATTTTTGAAGACTCATCTGGCACTTCTAACGTGTAACTAGGGTTGAGAACCAGTGAGTGATCCGGGCTTGGCTGAAATTCATTTTAAACAATTACATGTTCCCTTACCATCTATTCCCTTTCCAGAAGCTTCAATCTCTCTGTTCTTCATTCTTCTCATTGAAGGTCCTTCTCCATAATTCAGAAGAGAAAAATAAACGCTGAGCCAAGCAGTCTTACTTCCTTTTCATCACTTGTTCATCTAAGCCAAAGTGATAGCCTATGATTTGCAGGCCCTTGGATTAAAAATATAATTTAAAACAGCTATTAACATCTTTCTCAAACCTCAGTTAAGTAAGAAAATTCTGATAGATTTTTAAAAATCATATGGCTTGTTTTTCTCTCTTTTTATTTAACCTTACCCATTTGCTTTCTGGCATGATTCTGCCTCAGGTTTTGCAGACTCCGTACTTAGCAAGAAAATTCCTTTGCTGTAAGCCAGTCATTGTCCAAACGCATTTCAGTAAACACTGTGGAATTATCTTCTCTTTCCTGTGTTCTCTGGAGCTGTCCTATAATATCCGACTCCACAGTATTATCTCTAATTCTCTCCACTCCTCTCTCTCTTTAAGAATTGCCAAGTACCACTTGTACAATTGGAAGGCTCCATATGACAGGTTGGAATTTATAAAGTCCATTCTTGTATGTGATTCCTTCTGCATTTTGTTTTGCACCTTTATCAGGGCAATATGCTAGATTTTCATGTTAAACTCTTTTTTTTTTACTCAATTAGGCACATTATTCTGAGAAATATTTCCGACACTTTCTCAAGCAGCTATCAGTCTGCAAACGTAAGCTGTAGCGCGGGAAACACCATCTCTTCCTGACACTGTCTAGATAATCAACCATTCATATAGCACGTCTGCTTTTCTCTCTCTCTTTTTTTAAGATTTGATTTATTTATGTATTTGAGACAGAGAGAGAAATGAGAGAAAGCATGAGAGGGGAGAGGTCAGAGGGAGAAGCAAACTCCCCCCTGAGCAGGGAGCCCAATGTGGGACTCGATCCCGGGATTCCAAGATCATGACCTGAGCCGAAGGCAGTTGCTTAACCAACCAAGCCACCCAGGCACCCTGCTTTTCTCTTTAAAACCATGATCACCAAATGGGAAAATAACCCAAATCCTTCTGTGTCCTGCAAAGTCCTTAGAAATCCATCCACAGCATTCACTGTGGCTCTCTTCCTGATCTCCACGTGAAGGGGCAAAAATGAGGTATGGTTGTTTGATTGCATGAGTCTCAGCAGCTTTTCTTCCAGGTAGAAAAGCAATGCATTTGCTGATGAGCACCTGCTAACACACTGACTCTAGGAAGTTAGTCACCAACACAATGAGGTTCTGGAACCAGTAAGGAGATTTCTTCCTTGGGATTGGCTGTCCGTCACTCCAACTATTCAGTTTGATTTGGGTTACTACTTCTTTCATCTGAAGGTCTGACTTTCATCCTGGGAAGATCTTCTAACCTGATATTTAAAATGGTGCCCATATTTTCTTTTTCTTTCTCACACTTCCATTTGTAAATTTTCGGACTCTAGTTTTGATCCATATTTACATCTTCAAAATCCATTTTCATCTGACTTTTTTTCCTTCTTGTCCCACATTCTTTTTTCTTTTGTAAAATCCAGAAATCACAGAACAATTCCCTTGGTGTACAAATCCCTTTGGGGCTCCAGAAGAACATTTGTGTTTTCCCAGGCGAACTGCACCTCACCTGCTGCTCGCCATCCACACACTGACCACCTACAACACTTTATCTCTTAGTTGCCTTAGGTCTTTCTGGGAAATTTACTGAATATACCCGTACACACTCTTCATCTTGCTTTTTAAGAGATGCTGTTAGGAGAGTTAGCAATTAGGATCAATTAGCTCCTTGAGTGTGGTGACAGAACAATAGCCAAAGTTTAAGAAGCCAAGGGTTCTGGTCCCACCACTCCTATTAAACAGAATTTCCTTGAAAAACCCTTTCTGATGACTGAGAGTTAGCTTCTGCATCTGTGAAATGGGAGCGAGGAGCACAGGGAGATTGAACTAGGCTGAGTTTTCAATTCTTTTTTTTTTTTTTTTTTTTAGTCTGCATAGCCCTTTATTTTTTTTTTTTAAGATTTTTATTTATTTGACAGAGAGGAAAGAGATCACAAGTAGGCAGAGAGTCAGGCAGAGAGAGAGGGAGAAGCAGGCTCCCTGCTGAGCAGAGAGCCTGATGTGGGGACCCTGAGATCATGACCTGAGCGGAAGGCAGAGGCTTTAAACCCCTGAGCCACCCAGGCGCCCTTGCAGAGCCCTTTATATAAATTCTTACTGAAAATCTCTAAAGTATAAAAGTATAAAAGATTTATAAAAGTATAAATCTACTTTTATAAAGTATAAAAGAAGTATAAAAGTATAATCTTTTAAAGTATAAAAGTATAAAAGAAAAGGAACTGAGATTTGAAGTAGGCAGGTTTGGCTCACATGCCAGGTGCTGAACTTCCTCCCCATTCCATCCCACTCGCCCTCCCACTGTGCTGTGCCATCAGCTAACTTCTCTGACTGCACACAGAGCAGTTGAAAAACAAATCAGAGGTTTTCAAAATTCAGTGGGTGCGGGAATCACCTGGGAACGTGCCAAAAGAGCAAATTACTGTGCGATCCCCTCAAAAAAATAAAAAGCCTAGGAATTTGCCATTTACCCTTTTTGTTGAGGATTAAAGATATACAACGGTACAATGATCACATCTTGAGAAATACTAAACTGAGTGAATTTGAAGTTTCTTTAAGCTCCCTGCAGTAAGAAGCGAAGAAATACAGTACATACCCTGATTCTATACTTTGTATCTGCCCCATGTGACCCCAGGCAAATTACTTAACTTTTTCTGTTCTCACTTATAAAATGAAGGCATTCATAATAATGCCCGCCTCAAAGAATTGTCACCAGGACTAAGTGATAAAGTTTATGTCATATACTTAGAACAATGCCTACAGCATGTTTGAAACTCCGGAAATAGCAGCACTTACTGTGTATTAAGCAGAACATGACACAAACTTGCACGCACAATTAAATCCAATATCCCAAATATTGCACACATCTTTCTAGCTGATTCTTTTCATGCTCCATATTCTATGATCTGCCCATGCATCACTAGTCACTTCTCACTTCTTTTTTCTTTTCTTTCTTTTTCTTTTTTTTCTTTTTTTTTTTTCTTTTTTTCTTTTTGGGCCTTAGTTTTCCCATCTGTAAGATAGGACTAGTATCACTCGAGCCAATCTACACAAGGGGATGATCAATACAGGAAAAAAGAGTTTGAATGTGGATTGTAGACCTTTAGAAGAAAAATGTTTTGTTACACACCAAGCAGCATTATTTGGATATTTAGTATGTTAATATAATTTTCATCAGCATCTTTGGAGGCTAGCTTATTTATGTACACAATTAGTGGAACAGAATGTGGAGAATGGTGGGCAGTGGTAAAACACAGACCATTTCCCTGAGTGAAAAAAGACCCATAAGTCACAGGAGACAGACTGAGATGTGAAGGTCACTCACTTATTCGCAGGAATAAATTATATTATACCATCAAGTAAGTTTCTTCAGCCAGTCATAAAGAAGAATACGGCTAAGTAATTTACTCGCAAATGATGGTTATAAACCACTCACACTCTAACAAATCAAATTACATCATACAAACCACCTCGTCATGCTCACAGGGTTCCCGGAGTAGGGATGGGAGCAGAGACTGAGCCACTTAATCGGCTTCTCAGTTCATGCAAAAGACCATGCCTGGTCAGGGTTGAAGATCAATAGAGGAGTACTTAAGTTTCTCTTCAGGCCAAAACCACTCCACTGTAATTCCCTCCTTGGGTATCAGGGATCCTACTGCTGAAGCTGAGCGAACAGATGAGTTTTCTGCAAGGCCTGGACACAGGCTTTTGGACTGCACTGAGACTCATGGTTGCTCAAAACAACCCATCTCTGTGAAACTAAGCTGCATGCAGAAGCAGATTTGGGTCCACATAAGCATCTTCACTTTGAGGAGCTGACGGGAGGCAGCTCCTAGCAAGGCAAACAACAAGAACAAAAATTGATAAAGAATGATATGCCAACTAGCGTAAGGCTTCTCATTATTTCATCTCAGACTAAAATCATACAACATTGGAGGCATAAAATTTTAGAGGGAATAATAGCCAAGATTGACTGCATGCCAACTATGGGCCAGCAGAGGGCAGGATATAAGAGTCATTGTCCCCATTTTACAGGTGAAAGATAAGACACTGAAAGCTAGTAACTCATTTGCCTAAGGTTATACAGTTTAATCAGTGGCAGTACAGGGATTTAACTCAAGTCTGTCTGACTCTGAGGCTTGTAGTTCCAATGAGTCACCAAGGCTCTTTCAAACAATCTATAATGCCTTTGCAGGTAATCTGTGATGACAAATACCTTTTCTTTTGGGTGCCACCTCTGATCACCAGTAAATCTGGTCTTAGCCGAAAGAAACCTTGATGAGTTAAAAAAATATCTATAAAAAGGGAAGATTTGGAGAATAGGGGCTGCATGTCAATTGCTCACCATTCTGACTTTGCCTAACCTCCTAATGTTACAGACAAGAAAGTGAGGACCTGGAAGATAAGTTGGCCCAAATCCGATGAGATCAAGCATCCACATCTGCTGCCCGATTACAGACCTTCCCCCCTCCCCAGGTTGCTGGTAAGAAAGAATGATATGATTGTTTGCGCACCTGTTTTGACCTTACCAGTGGGCATGGGTACTTACTTCTACTGGTTATCCAAGACATTTAGCATAATGTCTTTCATGAGAAAGAATAAAACAACTTTACATCCCTACATTTTTTCCAGTTTCATTGAGAAAAATTGGCATAGCACACTTGTACAACTTTAAGGCACATGGCGTCACAGCTGGATTTACATAGATTGGGAACTATGACCACAATATGTTCAGCTAACATCAATCTTCTCATCCATCTTCCTCCTTTCTTAACTATAGATAGATATGTTTATATTATTAAAAATTCAAACAAAACAGAGGCACAAAAGATAAAAATTAAGTTCCCTTTGCCAAACCCTGCTCTTCTCTCCTCCCTGACATGACCACTATTAACACTTTTAAGAATTCCTCATAAGTGGGGCACCTGGGTGGCTCAGTGGGTTAAAGCCTCTGCCTTCAGCTCAGGTCATGATCTCAGGGTCCTGGGATCGAGCCCCACATCAGGTTCTCTGCTCAGCAAGAAGCCTGCTTCCCCCCTTCTCTCTGCCTGCCTCTCTGCCTACTTGTGATCTCTCTCTCTGTCAAACAAATGGATAATCTTAAAGAAAAAAAAAGAATTCCTCATAAGTGTTAAAAGTTCTTAAAGAAGTCCTCTTAAAGAACTTTTCCACACAGTTACAGATGTTACAGGTGTTCACGTGCAAATATACTGCTGTAGGGCTTCATTTAAATGTGGTCTTACAACAGAAACTACACTACAACTTGCATTTCTAACTTGACAGTTCCCTTACCCTTCTACTGCATTATGGACTGCCTCTAGAACTTTATACTGTAAAGTCCCCTATTGAAAGAATGTGACATCATTTGCAAGCACTCACTTGCACACGCTCTGAAGTTACCTTTACTCAAAAGACCTACTGATGCACCTACCGACTGAACCATGTTTACAAGAATGTTTAAGCTAGAGGGGGAGAAACAAAATGGCAGAGGAGTAGCAGACATAAATATCATGAGGTCCCAGAAGTTCAGCTAAATAGTTATCAAACCATTCTGAACACCTACAAGCTCAACAAGAGATCAAAGAGAAGAGCAGCAATTCTAAAAACAGAGAAGTGACCACTTTCTGGAAGATTGGATGTGCAGAGAAGTGAATCCAAGGTAATATATGGGAAGATAGACTGTGGGGGGAAGGGCTGCTCCAGGCAAGCCGCAGAGTAGCAGAACACAAAATTGGGACTTTTGGAAGTCTGATCCACTGAGGGATGTCACTCCAGAGGTTAAGCAGGGGGTTTGGATCCCTCGTGGGGACAGTGTGGTCTCAGGACCTGCAAAGTTACAAAAAGACCAGAGGTGTCTGTGTGTGGCAGAGCTCCCAGGTATCACAGGGGAGAAGTCAGCTGTAGAGACAGAGCCAAAAAGTGACCTCTCAGCTCAGGATTATCTTAAACTGTGATCCGAGGCACAGTTGGGCCACTACTTTTTGAGCAGGGACCCCACAAGTGGCAAATCCAAGAGACCCTCTCCTTCCTTCTCTGGGAGGAACAGCATGACAGCATGTTGTAAGAATCAGCTGGGTTTGGAGACTCTAGATGGGGCCCTGCGCCAGAGATAGAAACCCTTGGTCACAGGCTGGGTGAGCATGGAGTGTGACCAGAGACCAGGGAGATGGGAGTAATTGACTGTTTTTCTCTGAGGGCACACTGAGGAGTGGGGCCCAGAGCTCTTGGCTCCTCTAGGGCTGGAGACTGTGAGGCTGCCATCTTCATTCTCCTCCTCCAAAGCTGTACAGAAAGCATTCAGGGAACAAAAGCTACTGCAAGAGCAAAAGTGAGCAGATTACTTAGCCTAGCCCCTGGCAAGGGTGGTGCAATTCCACCTTGGGCAAAGGCATTTGAGATTCATGGCAATAGGCCCCTCCCCCAGAAGATCAGCAAGAACATCCGGCCAAGACCAAGTTCACCAGTCAATGAGGACTACAAAACTGCAGGGCTAAGGGAATAGAGCACATAGAATTCATGACTTTTTTCCCATGATTCTTTAGTCTTTTGAAGTTAATTTTTTTATTTTCTTGTTTTCTTATTCCATTTTTTTAACTTTTCTTCTTTCCCATTTTAACATTTTTTAACTATTTTATCTTATCAATACCTTTTAAAAATATTTTTTTTTAATTTTCATTGTTATAGTCATATTCTATCCCTTCATTGTATTTAACCTTATTTTTTATATACACATAGTTTTTTCTTTCTTTAAAATTTTGAGATACAGTTTCTTCTAACAAACCAAAATACACCCTAAATCTAGTTCATGACTTTGTTCTAGTCTCCAGCCAGATCACATTCTTTCCTCTTTTTTTCTTGTTCCAACGAACTTATCTTACCAATTCATTTTTTAGAATCTTTCTTAATTTTCATCTTTACAGTCTTATTCCATCTCTTCATCGTATTTACCCTTATTTTGTATATATATATATAAGTTTTTCTTTCTTTAAAATTTTGGGGGACAGTTTTTTCTAACAGACCAAAATGTACCCAAAATCAAGTGTGTGTCCCTGATCTATTCACCAGTATATAGATATATATATTGATAGATAGATATAGATATAGATATAGATAGATACAGATACAGATATAGATAGTATATATATATATATATATATATATATATATATATACACATAAACATATATTCTTTTCCTTTCTTCTCCCCCTGGTTTCGGGTATCCTCTGATTTAGTGTATATTTTTCTGGGGTCATTGCTATCCTTTTAGTATTTTGTTCTCTCATTCATCTATTCTTATCTAGAAAAAATGACAATGTGGAAAAACCTCGAAAAAAAGAACAAGAGGCAGTACCGATGGCTAGGGACCTAATCAATATGGACATTAGTAAGATGTCAGAACTAGAGTTCAGAATGACAATTTTCAAAGTGCTGGTTAGGCTCAAAAAAAGCATAGAAGATACCAGAGAATCCCTTTCTGGAGAAATAAAAGAACTGAAATCTAGCCACGTTGAAATCAAACAAGCTATTAATGAGGTGCAATAAAAAATGGAGGCTCTTATTGCTAGAATAAATGAGGCAGAAGAGAGAATTAGTGATATAGAAGACCAAATGATGGAGAATAAAGAAGCCTAGAGAAAGAGAGATAAACAACTACAGGACCATGAAGGGAGAATTTGAGAGATAAGTGATACCATAGGATGAAACAATATTAGAATAATTAGGATCCCAGAAGAAGAAGAAAGAGAGAGAGGGGTAGAAGGTATATTGGAGCAAATCATACCAGAGAATTTCCCTAATTTGGTGAAGGGAGCAAGCATCAAAATCCAGGAGGTACTGAGAACCCCCCGCCAAAATTAATAAAAATAGGTCAAGGCCCCATTATCTAATAGTAAAACTTCTAAGTCTCAGTGACAAAGAGAAAATCCTGAAAGCTGCTTGGGACAAAAGGTCTGTACCTACAATGGTAGAAATATTAGATTGGCAGCAGACCTATCCACAGAGACCTGGCAGACCAGAAAGGACTGGCATAATATATTCAAAATACTAAATGAGAAAAATATGCAGCCAAGAATACTAAATCCAGCTAGGTTCACATTGAAAATAGAAAGAGAGATAAAAAGCTTCCAAGACCAACAAAAACTAAAAGAATTTGCAGACACCAAACCAGTCCTACAGGAAATATTGAAAGGGGTCTTCTAAGCAAAGAGAGAGCCTAAAAGTAACAGACCAGAAAGGAACAGAGACAATATACAGTAACAGTCACCTTATAGGCAATACAAAGGCGCTAAATTCATATCTGTCAATAGTTCCCCTGAATGTAAATGGGCTAAATGCCCCAATCAAAAGACTCAGGGTATCAGAATGGATTAAAAAAAACAAGACCCATCCCCATCAACATGCTGTCTGCAATAAACTCATTTTAGACCCAAAGACACCTCCATATTTAAAGTGAGGAGGTGGAAAACAATTTCCCATGCTAATAGACATCAAAAGAAAACTGGGGTGGTAATCCTTATATCAGATAAATTAGATTTTAAGCCAAAGACTATAATGAGAGATGAGGAAGTACACTATATCATACTTAAAGGGTCTGTCCGACAAGAAGATCTAACAATTTTAAATATCTATGATCTTAACATGGGAATAGCCAATTACATAAATCAATTAATAACAAAAATCAAAAAACACATTAACGATAATACAACAATAATAAGATAATAACACCCCCTTCATTGAAATGGACAGATCATCTAAGCACAAGGTCAACAAGGTAATAAAGGCATTAAATGATACACTGGACCAGATGGACATCATAGATATATCCAGAACATTCCATCCCAAAGCAACAGAATACACATTCTTCTCTAGTGCACATGGAAAGTTCTCCAGAATAGATCGCATCCTGGGTCACAAATCAGTTCTCAACCAGTACCAAAAGATTAGGATCATTCCCTGCATATTTTCAGACCTCAATGCTTTGAAACTAGAACTCAATCACAAAAGGAAAATTGGAAGGAACTCAAATACATGGAGGCTAAAGAGCACTCTACTAAAGAATGAATGAGTCAACCAGGAAATTAAAGAAGAATTTAAAAATATCATGGAAACAAATGAAAATAAAAACACAACTGTTCAAAACCTTTGGGACATAGCAAAGGCTGTCCTAAAAGGAAAGTTTATAGCAATAGAATTCTTTCTCAAGAAACAAGAAAGTTCTCAAGTATACAACCTAACCCTACACCTAAAGGAGCTGGAGAAAGAAGAGCAAAGAAAGCCTAAACCCAGCAGGAGAAGAGAGATAATAAAGGTCAGAGCAGAAATCAATGAAATAGAAACCAAAAGAACAGTAGAACAGATCAACAAAACCAGAAGCTGTTTCTTTGAAAGAATTAATAAGATTGACAAACCCCTGGCTATACTTATCAAAAAGAAAAGAGAAAGGACCCAAATTAATTAATTCATGAATGAAAGAGGAGAGATGACAACCAACATCAAATACAAACAATTATAAGACCATATTATGAGCTACTATACACCAGCAAATTTGACAATCTGGAAGAAATGGATGCATTCCTAGAGATGTATAAACCACCAAAACTGAACCAGGAAGAAATAGAAAACCTGAACAGACCCATAGTCAGTAAGGAGATTGAAGCAGTCATCAAAAACCTCCCAACAAATGAGCCCAGGGCCAGATGGCTACCAAACATTTAAAGAAGAATTAACACCTATTCTCCTAAAACTGTTCCAAAAAATAGAAATGGAAGGAAAAATTCCAAACTCATTTTATGAGGCCAGCATTACCTTGATCCCAAAACCAGACAAAGACCCCATCAAAAGGAGAATTACAGACAAATATCTTTGATGCAAGAATTTTCACCAAAATATTAGCCAATAAGATCCAACAGTACAGTAAAGGGATAATTCACGTGGCGCCTGGGTGGCTCAGTCGATTAAGCAGCTGTCTTTGGCTTGGGTCATGATCCCAGAGTCCTGGGATCGAGCCCCACATCAGGCTCCCTGCTCAGCTGAGACCCTGCTTTTCCCTCTCACCTCTGCCTGCTGCTTTCCTACTTGTGCTCTGTATCTCTCTGCCAAATAAACAAAGCCTTTAAAAAAAAACAAAAAAAAGGATAATTCACCACGACCAAATGGGATTTATTCCTGGGCTGCAAGGCTGGTTCAACATCCACAAATCAATCAAAGTCATACAATACATTAATAAAAGAAATAACAAGAGCCATATGATACTCTCAATAGACGCTGAAAAAGCATTTGACAAAGTACAGCATCCTTTCTTGAACAAAACTCTTCACAGTGTAGGGATAGAAGATATATTCCTCAACAACATCAAAGCCATCTATGAAAAACTCACAACGAATATCATTCTCAATGGGAAAAAACTGAGAGTTTTTCCCCTAAGGTCAGGAACACGGCAGGGCTGTCCACTATCACCACTGCTGTTCAACATAGTACTAGAAGTCCTAGCCTCAGCAATCAGACAACAAAAAGAAATAAAAGGCATCCCAATTGGCAAAGAAGAAGTCAAACTCTCACTCTTTACAGATGATATGATACTTTATGACAGCGTTATGATATATGACAGTGATATGATACTGCTGACGGCGTTCCATGGGTGATTCTGGATCTTAATTGTGGTCAGTGTCCTCCCGGGATGCAGAGTGCTGATCTTCAGTATTGGATGGCCATTTTACCAGTACCTCACGGTGTGCCTGATTATGACAATGGCTTTTCAGCTTCAGATCTGCCAAAATCAAGCCAGAGTTCAGACCAGACAGCTGCTAAGTTCTGCACGGGTCAGGGGTGTGCTCAGTTTAAGGGTGGGGCCTGTCCAGCATCCCTTAACCAGACAACGTGCTTGTGGCTGATCTCAGGACAGGAATGACGTGGCTTGCAGAAGTGCTGGCCTGGAGATGGGATGCCAAGGATCCAACAAGTTTTGTTCTTGTGCCATGAAAATTGGTGATGGGGATGGGTGTGCGGGCAAGTTTTTAATTGTGTCACCTTCGAGTTTTTGTAAACTCAAATTTTTATGAGACATTTCAATGGTTTTATAATAAATAATTTTCATTGGTAAAAAAAAATGTGGAAATGTGGAAAACCTAAAAACTCCACTCCAAAACTTCTAGAACTCATACAGGAATTCAGTAAAGTGTCAGAATATAAAACAATGCACACAAATCAGTTGCATTTCTATACACCAACAGCAAGACAGAAGGAAGAGAAATTAAGGAGTCGATCCCATTTACAATTACACCCAAAGATACCTACTATGATACCTAGATATCATACTTATGTACCATCAGATACCTAGTAATAAACCTAACCAAAGAGGAAAAGAATTTGTACTCAGAAAACTATAAAGTACTAATGAAAGAAATTGAGGAAGACACAAAGAAGTGGAAAAACATTCCATCCTCATGGATTGGAGGAAGAAATATTGTGAAAATGTCTATGCTACCTAAAGCAATCTACACATTTAATGCAATCCCTATCAAAATACCATCAATTTTTTCCAAAGAAAAGGAACAAATAATCCTACAGTTTATATGGAACCAGAAAAGATCCCAAATAGCCAGAGGAATGCTGAAAAAGAAAGGTAAAGTTGGTGGCATCACAATTCCAGACTTCAAGCTCTATTACAAAGCTGTAATCATCAAACAGTATGGTACTGGCACAAAAACAGACACTCTATTCTGTTCCATTCTGATCAATGGAACAAATAGAGAGCCCAGAAATGGACTCTCAACTGTATGGTCAACTAGTCTATGATAGAGCAGGAAAGAATATCTAATGGAAAAAAGACAGTCTCTTCAACAAAAGGTGTTGGGAAAATTGGACAGCCACATGCAGAAGAGTGAAACTGGACCATTTCCTTACACCACACACAAAATAGACTCAAAATGGATGAAAGA
>CM053605.1:63882633-63909231 GCA_028646535.1 Procyon lotor
AGAAAGGGGAACCCTCCTACACTGCTGGTGGGAATGCAAGCTGGTACAGCCACTCTGGAAAACAGGATGGAGGTTTCTCAAAAAGTTGATTAGACCCAGCAATCACACTACTGGGTATTTACCCTAAAGATACAAACATAGCGAACTGAAGGGGCATGTGCACCCAAATGTTTATAGCAGGAATGTCCACAATAGCCAAACTATGGAAAGAACCTAGATGTCCATCCACAGATGAATAGATAAAGAAGAGGTAGTATACACACACACACACACACACACACACACACACACACAGTGGAATACTATGCAGCCATCAAAAAGAAAAATGGAATTTTGCCATTTGCAACAGCGTGGATGGAACTAGAGGTATTATGCTAAGCCAAAATAAGTCAATCAGAGAAAGACAATTATCATATAATCTCTCCGATATGAGGAATTTGAGAGGCAGGGTGGGGAATCATGGGTCATAGGGAGGGAAAAAATGAAACAAGATGGGACCAGAGAGGGAGATAAACCATAAGAGACTCTTAATCTCATGAAACAAACTAAGGGTTGCTGGGAGATGGGGGAGAAGGGATAGGGTGGCTAGGTTCTGGACATTGGAGAGTTTATGTGCTATGGTGAGTGCTGTGAATTGTGTAAGATTGATGATTAACAGATCTGTACTCCTGAAGCAAATAATACATTATATGTTAATTAAAAAAAAAAAAGAATGTTTAAGCTACCTATAAGGGAAAACAATTTTTTTTTTGAGAGTGTGTACATGCACAGTGGACGGGCAGAGGAAGAGGGAGAAAGAGAATCTCAGGCAGATTGCCTCCTGAGTGTGGAGCCCGACATGGGGCTTTATCTTGGTCATCTGAGATTGTGACCCAACCCCAAATCGAGAGTTGGGCACTTAACCGACTGAGCCACCAGGCACCCCAGGAAAACAATTTTTTAAAGCACCTTAGAGATTCTCAAGCCCAAACCCTAAGAGTAACTTCTGATGTATCCTTTCTTCTTACACCCCTTCCACTCACTGTTCATCATCAATTTCCTTCCATTTTAGCTCCCAAATAGATATGGAATCTTTCCATTCCTCTCCTTCTCACCGCCACCACCCTAAACCAACCTACGGTCACCCCTCCCAGAAAGCCTTCTTGTTTCTTCTGTGGCCTCTTTTGGTCTGTCCTCCATCCTGCAGCTAGCATCATTTCCTATGACATAATCAACTTCTTGTAGTCTTTCCACGATAAGAGCTCATTTCTTTTGAAATATTTAACAATATTGCATTTTCAACTTTTTCTCACTCCCACATTGCCAAATAAAATCCTGAACATTTTCATTTGTAGCCAGATCAAGCCTCAACAAAAGTCCATCATATTGTTCCAAGCCCCAGGAACTTCTCTTTTCTTCTCTTTTCTGGGTGTTCCATTTTATGGGGAGGGCTAACTCAGGCAACTGAATCTCTACCATTCATGTTGAGGCAGATTCTTTTTCCTTGAACTTTGAAGAGTGTTGTTAATCTTAAAGGCTCACCCATTTATCTTGTAACATTTTGCATAAAGGCATAAACTTTAATTCTTCTTCTGAAGCATTAGAATTACACATTTTGTCCAAAATGGCTAAGAAGGACATGTGTATACACACACACACACACACACACACACACACACACACACACACACACACACAATTAATTCTTAGAGATGTCATTTATGGTTGACTTTCTTCTCAGCAAGCATTCATGGTCTTTGATTTGTTTCTACAAATGGACATGATAAGATGTGGATCCCCAGGTTGATAAGGACTATTGTTTTCAGTGGGGAGATCTGGAACGTTACATTTTCTAGTTCACAATCTGACTCCAGTAACACCCTGCTTTCAGGCTTGTCCACAGTGCCTGATCATTTGACCCCCAAAAGAATTGTTGTGATGGATAAATTGAGCGAGGCTCTGACTCTGAAACTAAAAGTGGCAACAGGAAACTAGCAACTAGCAACCCAAAACTAGCAAGAACCATCAAGATAAACCTGTATTTAGAAAGAAAGCAGTTTATTACATCCTGCTGAAAATACTAAAAGTAGAAAAGTAATCCATATTCTCTAAACCCATTGATGAATTATTCTCCCAAATCATTTCATCCAGGCTTGGATCAGTTGTGGACCCCTGAAATGTTCCATAATAAGAAATTTCTCTTGTTTTACCATGAGTTTATTACAATATATTACTAAAGCCAGATATTTTTTACTGTTAGAAGACATGAGTTCATTACCAGGCAGAAACTATTTTTTGGACAGAGGTTTTCAAACATTTCATTCTAGTATTGCCAAATGAAGTTTAATTATGCATGCTCTAGAACATTTTTGACATATAATGTTTTATCATATGATTAATTAATTGCAAAAGATGTCATTTCTGGCATATTATAAATATTGATATTTTAAAAATAAAATATTCCATCACTCTTTTAGATGTTTTTGATGAGATACAAATATCATAACAATTAGAGACCCATAATTATCCATTAAAAAAATAAATATTTTGGAATTTTAGCCGATTCTGTTTTCCCCCAAAATATCTTTAGTGGAAAGTATTTTCATTTCACTTTCCCTATGGAATGTTATCCTAAAGTAATTTTTTTATGCTTGAAAATCTCTTACCGGTTGTCCTATCTTGATCCTCTGCAATTATTTTCATATATGTATAATATATGTATGATATTATACATATACTATATATATAATTTAGTTTTTTTTCATTTCTTGTGGTCATAATGCTTGGGCTAAAATAATATTATAATGCATGTAACACACATAATTAAAATACTTCTTTTGAGTTTAGTTGTTCTTACTTTTGTTACTCATAAACAGTTAACCAAAACCTCAAAAATATACTATAAATGTCAATAAACAGTAATCCTAAGAAGTAAAATTTTATTGTAAGTCATCTCTTAAGAAATTAACGTGGGTGCTGAACAATATGAATGGAGCTAGAGAGTACAATGCTAAGTGAAATAAGTCAGTCAAAGACAAATACCCTACGATTTCACTCATAGGTGCAATTTAAGAAACAAAACAAATGAGCAAAAGAAAAAACAAGAAGAGACAGAGAGACAAACCAAGAAACTGTAGAGAACACACTGAAGGTTACCAGAGTAGGGGTGTGGGGAGGAAGGGTGAAATCGGTGATGGGGATTAAGATGTGCACTTGTCATGAGGAGCACCAGGTAACGTGTCCAAGTGTTGAATCACTATAAGGTGTTCCTGAAACTAATATAACACTATATTTTAACTTACTGAAATTAAAATAAAAATTTAATTTAAAAAAATTAACGTGGGTTGCTTATGAGGTCTTGGTTAAAGAAATTGTCCAGTTGGCCCTCGTTTGGTATCAGGGGAGTTGTACTTATGGCAGAGCGCTATTATAAGATTCCAGAGAGGTGGCAAGCTTTTCTTTTAGGAAATATGACAGGGAAGGAGGGACACGGGCGGGAGCAAACCAGACTTGGCAATTTCTCAGGAAGTTTGGGGAAAGAAAGCAGATGGAATAGTCCAAACTGAAAGTTGATTCCTTTAAAATCATGTATAACCATGTTCCGCTTGGAAAGTTTTTGTACACCCTGGTTTGAAGATCACTCCTTTAAAACATGGATAATTCTTCTGCTCTAATAAGCCTTCTCAACCAGGCAAAGATGACCAGAATGGGATGCGATCAGAGTTTACCTTCTGGAATGCATGTATCTATTGGAGTAAAACTGAACATGTTCTCCAAGAACAAGAAAACAATCTCCTCTCCATTGTTATGATCTTTTCATGCTATTGTTAGAAGGCCATGCTCTTGAGGCTATAAAATAACAATTGATAATTATTTCTGAGACAATCTCATCATTTAAATTTAGCTTCATGAAAATCTATACAGTTAAAAAAACAGTAAGAAAAAATCCTTTGAAATGTGACAGTATAAAAGCAAAAATAGGTTGATATTTAATATATTTTAAATTACTTGTCTGCTCCAACCATTGTATGTGTGTCACACACACACACATATATCCTGGTTATATCCTAAGTACAGCTCAGTGCTAAGCAAAGTGAAAAAGTCAGAAAATAACAGGGCAGAGATTACAGCAAGGTTACCATTGGGGGAGGGGGAAAAGCAGCTCCTACAGAATAATAGGTTTTAAATTGGAGGTCTTTACTTAAAACCCTCAGGAAATAAAAAGGGTCAAAAAACAGAAAATTGCACAGGGGTTATATTACTTAAAAAGACAATCTCGTTTCTCTTTCAAAAATTGCTATATTTTTTGGAAGATGCCTTTGACAATGGATTTCATCACTTAAGGAGCATTGCTCAATAAAAGAGTGGTCAAGAATTCTGAGTTTTATGGCACTTAAATGTTTCTGCCAGTTTATAGAAAATGGTACCGTTTTGACCAATTTGATTTAAGGAACTAAAAACTCAGATGTAAATTAAGAAGTTAAACTAATTTTTAGTTTGTTTTTTTTTTAATTTTGCAATCAGGAATATATTTTATTTAAAAATTGTCGAATTAAAACTTTATTGACTACTCTAATATCCTAAATGAAATCTCATGATGTGTTTGAAAAGAAAACTGTTTTCAGTAATAGGGAAAACAAACAACTGTGTAATCAGGGAAAATCTTTCTGCATCATTTCATTTTTACACAGTCACTAATGAGAATCTTCTTAATATTGATAGTGTATGCTTAAATCGTTGTCCAAAGTTCTCTAATGTCAGTCTGGAAAGAATAATGTTTTAATTTCTTAGAATTAAGTAGATATTACATTAATAGATAAGAACTCAAGCTCGGTCAGTATGTTCCATTCATAATAATTGTGATAAGACATGGGATTACCAATAGTTTACCCATTATTTCCCAAGTAGATATGTAAGTGGAACCCTGCTTCATAAATCTGTGATTTCCTGAATCACGTGCCTGGTACATGATATTTTCTCAATTTAAAAAACCAGTGAATTACTTTCTTTACAGTCATTAGCCTATTTAGTCTATAGCTGTCTAATAAGCGTTTAAAACAAAATTACAACATTCAGTAGACACCACAGGCACAGTTTCTGGTGGATTCATGCTATCGGAGTTTATAAAATGAAAACAAAGATGGTGGTAAGGGAAGAGAAGCCAGAAGGGCAACAGTGGTCTTACGAATTGTCACCCATGCTTCAAGCAGGTTCATACTTTCGCCACCTGGGTGGGCAATGTCGGATGGGGTGAAAGACACCTATAAGCCGAGAAAACAAGAGCCTGAGTCTGAGAAAAAAGTAAGGGGGTGCAGGCAGATTTAGGCGGAGGCCACAGATGAAACCCAAAGAGAACACGGAGAATTTGACAGTTGTTTCCAATGAATATTCAAAGGAGGAGAGAAGTTAAACAAATTCAAGCTGTTTTCTCCTAATGGTATTTCACTGAAGCGTATTATTTAGGAGGAGGTCTGTGGCTTGCATTGCTTAGCCCAGGCTGGAATCACAGCTGACGTTTGGGGGTGCTTACTGTGAATCAGGCACTGTGATGGTTACTTTACACACATCACTCCATTTCAGCCTCCCAAGCACTCTAGGAGATAGGCAGTCTTATTATCCCCATTTTCTGGTTAGGCAAATGGGACTTAGTGAAGCAACTTTAAGTTTACTTATCAGGGGCAAGTCGTATAGCTAGTTTAAGTATCTAAGGAAAAACCTTAGGGTCCTCTTTCCTTAAATCCAAAGCCCTTAAACCTCTCGGCTTCTGAAACTGCGAGATTAGTGACATTCAAATATGCCTTTGAAATCCAAGTGCAAATTTCATTTGCTAATAATCACCAGTTGATTCAATTAAAGTACAAACTCCTAACTAAACAAATAGTTAAATGTGTATGGTGTGAGCAGGAGGATAGTTTGTATTTTTTCCCACATTCATCTTCCCTAATGAAGACATTAAATGGGATGTTAGCCTTGACAAATGTCACATGAGCATATAAATATCTAAATACATGTCTACATGTTTTCAAACAAATGTATACAAATATATACACATACATCTAGAGAAATACATGTAAATACTTATGGATAAACGGATACATTTATATGTAAGAAAATGTTTTACATCTTTTATATCAGTCCCCAAGTCAATGAATAGATTTAATGCAGATCTAATTTTAAAAATCCAACATAATTTTGAAAGAAATCATCAAAATGACTTAAAATTTCATCTGGGTATATAAACATAGAGGAGATTACTTGTGTTATTAGACATTAAAATGTTCTAAGGCTTAGATAATTAAGACCCTAGGATAAGATGGATCAATGGGAGGAAATAGTAAAGCAACAGTCACTGGTGTGCATATATGATTTAAAAAATACCATCTACCAATGGAAAAGATCCAGATTATGTATTAAATAGTACAGAGGAACTAGAATATTTGTAGAACAAAACAAAGGTAAACTTGCATTTGCGAAGATATAAAGAGGTTAGAGAATTCAAAAATTACTAATACAGTAGCTCTGAAATATGGTCAAAACATTTTAAAAATAATCACAAAGGTTATTAGTTATAATCAAAGATTATAACTCCATCCTTCCCTTTGTAACTAAATTCCACTAGTGCACTTAATCTAGGATTCTGCGTAAACCTTGGACTCACTACTAAACGGTGTTGTTTATATAAGAATTGAGTTGTATTTTTTAAGAATAGGTTAGAATCTTTTTCACTTGTGATAGTCTTTAAAAATTGAATATGTAGGGGTGCCTGGCTGGCTCAGTTGGTTAAACGACTGCCTTTGGCTTGGGTCATGATGCCAGGGTCCTGGGATCCAGCCTCATGTTGGGCTCCCTGCTCGGCGGGAAGCCTGCTTCTCCCTCTCCCACTCCCCCTGCTTGTGCTCCCTCTCTCGCTGTCTCTCTCGGTCAAATAAAATCTTTTAAAATAAAAAAAATTAAATATGTAATATACATATGTATAATACACTAAATATATTTCCTCTTGCCCTCATTCCCTCTACTTATTAGAGAAGGACATTACTTTTTCTCTTTTCTTACAGGAAGCTGCTCAAGTTTAAAACTGAGATGTTATCCATGCTGAATGTATAGCTACCTCCCAGCAAACACTTTGCAAGGCACTAGACGTCTGGCTGTGCCTGTCATTTCTGCTACAGATACAGCTCAGAGGGTAAGGAATGCAAGCCCTTGGTTTGGTCTTACCGTCTAAGATGGGTATAAGTCTAAGATATCATCGAAAGAGCTTTCATTACTGTGAATTTGGTCGAGTTTGCTACCCTGTGAAGAAACACCTGTCGAGATACATTTGTACTTCCCTGCTGAAACAGTGTTTTGACGTGATTGCAATCAGGAATAGAGATTTCACTGATTTACTGGATTAGGGGGAAAACTGGGTTTGCATAAGCCTTTATCTCTCCTTCCTCCCCTGAAGAAACTTGTTTAAATGGGGTTGATAATTTTAATTGTGGTTTATTAATCCTCTAAATATCAAGAGGATGTTTTATAAAACGATGTCTCTTTAACCCAAGTTACCATGTTTATCATTTTATTTTCTGCTTGTTGGCATAATGGCAAATGTTGGTTGTTGTTTTTTTTTTAATTTTGAGATTTTTCATACACGTGGAGAATATGAGACAACTATATAACAAATCCCCATGTGTCCATAATCTAATGCGTTCTAGATTTTAAAATCGTTAATAGTCTACTTTTCTTACTGTTGACATATTTTATATCATTTCTTCCAAACTTGTTAGCTTGCATTGTTTTGTAAGGAAGAGCATTCACTCCTTAGCTAGAGCTGTGTGGTTATCCTGGAAGACAGGGTCTACTGGAAAGGGAAGGTAAATGTTTGAATCTGTCCCTTAAATTGCCACAATTCAGAAGAAGGAGTTGGTGTTAAAGTCATTTCTAACAGTAGCAATAAGGGGATTTTATTGTTGTTGCTGTTTGCTTTTTTTAGAGCATCATTATAGGTTCATAGATTTTTATACATTAAACTGTGTAAATCAATTGCAGTTCTTTCTGCTGCTCAAGTGGTTCCGCTTTGGGCAGTAGTAGCCCACCAATTTTCTTCTGGCTTCTTTTTCTGTTTCTCATGGGGTGGAAGGCATGATCTGCTGGGAGGAATTGCATTTATACGGAGTAGGAAATTGGGCATGTAGTTAAGGCTTGAAGGTAGAGGGATATCAAACACAGTCACATTTACCAAGCAGATGGCAAGGAGAGAAAGCTGAGATTAAACCAGAAGGGAAATATGCAGCTTTATTTTGACATGCTACTTTCTTTTCTAGATGCGAAGTAGGATTTGTCATGGATACCTATAATTATTTCATTCTGCTACCTGTTAAGTTGGGAAGAGCTTCCTCGAGCTCAACTCTTTCATTCACATTTCCACCTTAGATTGAGGAAAAAAGCATAAGCAATCTTACGAGCTTTTTGGTTTCTCAAAGTAAGATGCTTTGTAATGGAAAAATATCTCAAGATAATGTTAACTATTTTTCAATAAATTCCAAAGTCTTTTCTGAGTTTGTTGTCAAGTAAGTACTAATGAAAAATACAACCACAACTTTTGTTCTTCCCTAAAAATTTTATTTATGTTTGGTTTCAAGCCCTCCAGACAAGAATGATTCGTTTTCAATACTTAGGCAAGAGGAAATCAAACTATTTGGGTCACCTGACCCATCAGTACTAGAGGAATGGATATCTTCAGTGCAGAGAAATGTTACTCCTCTGCATAATTCAATTAAATTATGAGACTGAAATGTGAGGCTAACTCCTAGCATCTGAAAACAAAGTACTAAAATATTCCAGTCTTCAGAAAAACGTGAAATTGAGAGTAATATTTAATGTTAATTAAATTTTCTTTATCTGGGATTCTTCTTTTATCGGGCATAAGAGACGCTGCTGCTATCATGATAACCTACTACAATAAACAGAAATTTTTCAATTTATTAAAATGAGATTGGGATGAAGGACATCTATGAAGGAAGCTCCCTGTGGGTATAACTGAAGATGGCAAGACTTGGTCCCTTACAATATTAACCACCAGTGGAAGACTATCTCCCCAGCAAAGTTTCAGGAGTTATGTGTTTGTGCTTTGGAAGAGGCGGCTTGCATTCATTATTAACAGCAATAGTAATAAAAAAAAAAGTGTCAACACATTGTATCACCACATTCTGTTCCTAACATTTATAAATACAGTCTCTAAACCACAAATAATTTACCCTACATTGAATGAAACTAAACCAAACAAATAAAAACAAAAATATATTTATATTTTATTTCTTGCCTTTTAAAATTCTTCCTACTTCAAAAAAATATGTTTCTGTAGAAGGGTTTATTGCATAAGATGCCTTAAGAGGGATTCATGAATTTACTATTTCCCTTTTGAGAGAAACCAAAAAAAGGGAGAATGGAGAAAAAGATAAAGAAAGAGAGAGGACAGCAACCTGCTAAAGGTCAAGCAGAGGGGGTGGCCATGTATTGCTTAATTCAATAATACCCCCATAAAGTTAGCCATTGCTTTTTTATTATAGCATATCGGTGCTTCGAAGAACACTAACAGTGAGAAATAAATGAATATGGCTTCAGATGCAGCAGAGGACAGTGGGAGACCAGGTTTAATTCACCCTTATGAAGTCTTCTCGAATTGTGTCACTTGTAGAATTCGTACTTGACTTTTGGAAACATAAAATGTTCTTGCCACTGAGAACTAATTAAGAAATCTGGCCCTCTGTGACGGAGCTCATTTTGTTCAGGTTGACTGCATGTTCAAGTTTGACTCGAGATGCTCATCTAATGTATACTGTGACCAACTATTTCAGATGGATTAAGATAATTGCCTAGCTCAACACTCTCCTTATACATTCCATAAGAATGGGATTCAGAGCCCTTAAGGGATACTCAGACTGTTACCCGATCACCCCTCCAGATTTTTAAGAAGCTTGAACCACAAAAGTTAAAGGTGTGCTTTGGAATGAACCCAAAGTAATCCCAGGCTACCACTAGCAAAGAGGAGTATGTACCTTGCAACAGGTAGCAACATGGATGAATCTTACAGACATTAGGTTAAGTGAAAGAAGTCAGACACAAACAGTGGGTACTTATGATTCTATTTCTATGAAGTTCAAGAACAGACCATTTTAATCCTTGATGATACACGCCAGAATACTAGTTACCTCTGGTAAATTAATATTGACGGAGAAGAGGTGTTAGGGTACCTTCCAGAATGGTAGAAGTTCCCCATATCTTGATCTAGAATGCTGCCTTGGGTATAGATCTATAAAATTTCATTGAACTGTACCCTTTGTGCATTTGTGTAGGAAAATTACACCTCAATGAAAAAAGAATTAGGCAAAAAACACCCAAGTTAAGTTTAAACTTGTTACAAACACAAAAAGTCCAGATTTTTTAATAGAGACCCCAAAAAGTTTCATTTTCACAATGCTGCCATTAGACTATCAGACTATATTATAAGTGGGTATGAGCTCTAGATTCTGGATCTAACTTACTTTTTCTGCTATATAAACCCAGCAAAGGCATCAAGGCCCCAGCCATGAGGCAGATGGAGCATACTCAATCCCTGTGTCTCATTGTATTGTTGGTGTTTCAGGCAGAGAAGTAAGGAAACCAAGTCTTCTGTGAAAGCCATGGCCACAGGCCTGACAGCCTCAGGAATTCACTCATGAAATCAATATTTTACGGAGGATTTCTGGGAGACAGATGCTATCACAGGCACAGGACAGACACAGGTGAACAACTAAGATGAGGTCCTGCTGCTCTAGACCTTACTTACATTCAGGGAAAAGAGGAGACAAGTAATTTAAACGTAAATGCACAAAAAACTCTTAGCTAGTGGTAAGTGAAGGAATGAGGAGGGGCCCTCCTAGATGGAGTGGTCAGAGAAGGCCTCTCTGAATATGTGACATTTGATCAGTGACCTAAATGATGAGGCAGAGTCAGTCATGCAGAAAGCAAGGAAACTGTGAACCAGGTAGAGAGAGCAGCAAGTCAAAGCCCTGAGGAGAGAAAAAGCTTGATGTGTTTGATAAATACAAACAAGGCCAGGGAATGAGTAGGAAAATTGTAGGAAACCAAAAAAAAAGGAGGCCATTTTGAGTCTACGAATTGGATTCTAAACACAATGGTAAGCTATCAGAGGGTTTTAGGGGAAGGGCTAATGCAGATGGAGAGAGGTTAAACTTGAGATATACTTGTGGCTACAACTGGTCAGCTCTGGACTGATTAAATGGTGAAGAGGGAAAGGAGGAATTAAAGATAACTGTTTTAGGGCTAGAGAAACCAATGCTGGTAGCAATAATGGCACCATTCACCAAAATGAAGGAGTTTGGGAGAGTTAACAAATTTGAGGGAAACACGCGTTCATTTTAGACAGACTGAGTTGGAATTATCTTTCAGCTGTCTCTCCAATGAACATATTTAACTTCAACAAGTGAAATAGTAGGACCCGAAGGAGCTCAAAATCATCAACCAAGTAGAAAAACCACCTCAGGTTTATGTCCAAAAATGGAGGGTCAATTGTATTTTCTTTGAATAATGAGGACAGAATTTTGAAAATCAGCAGGAATATTTCCAATATCGTTCTGCTGAATTCCTAAGATGGTAACTTCTAGAAGGAGTGGTTGAGAAGGCAGTATACTCAGCCAGGCCATTATTCTATCATCTGTGGCAAAACATTTCTAACTATTTGAAGCATGGAGGAGTAAAAAGCTCTGGAGTTTTTCAAAACCTACACCTGGTAATGGTGCTGCAAACTGCATTATAATACACTGTTGGTGGAGATGCCTGTCAAATGGTAATACAAATTTAAATAAATTAAAATTTAAAGGTGTCAGTCCTTTGGTAAAGTATCATCACTTCTACTGATTTTTCTAAAAATATTTATACAAATACATAAAAATAATTATTTTAGCATAGATTTGGAAAGAATTCCACTATATATAATGACAAGACTGAGTAAATAAGTTATGGTTTCTTACATATAATGGAATAGTATATAGCCATTAAAAATAAATATCTATATGTACAGACATTTTATATACATATATATAAAGTACACAGGTAAGTGAAAATGCTAGGTAGAGCAAATACAGTGTAATCTCAAGTTGAGTTAAAAAAAATTCTAGAAAAATGATCAAGCTGTGGCTATTTTTTCCATAATTAGGATATTTCCATAATGTTTAGATTTTGCAATAACCATATATTACTTTTGTAATGGAAAAGAATCATAAAAATGTTATATTCAAGCTGTCCAATGAAAAAAATCATACAAAGCAGAGTATCCAAAACTTAACTTTTCAGTGTTACGAATGCTGACATCAGAAAGTCATAAGACCCAATATAGCTTTGAGGGGAATGTGGCTTCTGCTAAAACAAAAAATAATAATAAAGTAAGATTTTTGAGTATACATTTAAAACTAGATTTAAAAGAGATGTAGACAGGATCTATGTTTAATGCCTGAGCAACCCCCTTTTCTCTTCGTCCTGATATAATTACCTCTAACGAGACTGCTGTCCTAACTGAGATGTACAGGGGTCAGAGTTTTTCTCAAATGTTCAATGGCTTTGGAAAGAAGCCCATTTAGTTTTCTGATTTTAATTATTTTATATAAGATTATAAAGATGGATAAGAGAAAAATTATATAACTTCACATGAGAAAGGCTCACATCACTAGAATTATTTGGAAGGGAAGAATGTACCACTGAAATGTTAATTCTCCCAAAGTTAATTTATACATCTCATGCAATTCCAGTTAGAATCTCAAAAGAGCTGCTTTTAACTAGATTTCTTTTGGAAGAGTAGATGCCTGTGACTATTAGAGTTAATTATGAAAAAAAGTAGTAAAGGAGGATCCATTTTTCCAGATAATAAAGCATATAAAGCCATTATATTTAAACAAGTATTTTGTTGACTTTAAGAATAGAAAGATCACTGGAATTAAATAGAAAGCGAGGAAATTAACCTGATAGACAAAATATCACAGTATATTTTATTTCACTGTGAAATATATTTTAAGTTAGCAAATTGTACTGTCATAACTGGTTACTCATCTGAAAAAAATAAAGGTGGATCCCTACCTCACCACATACACAAAAATAAACTTCAGATGGATTAAAGACTTTGATGTAAAGCAGAAAATAATAACATGTTTGGAAAAAATTAGCATACCTATTAACTAAGGGTTGGGGAGCTATATAACAAAGACAGGGGACCCATAAATCATAAAAGACATATTTGACTTCATAAAATTAAAATATACTTCTACTGAAAAAAAGATAAAAAGTTTTTGAATGCATATATTAAAAGGTAGAAGAGGGTCAGTAAAGTATCCCCCAGACTGAGAAGACACTTTGAGACCAAAAAACAAACCAAGACACTCCATATGTTTACAGAGTTTTGTACAGAGTTTTGTAACTTGCAGTTAGGGGGTGGTGACGAGGGTTGGGGGGAAGGTAAGGATGTACAATGGCTTGCAAATATTCTTCACCCCTGGCTGGACCTTAACCCACAGCTTTTATAGAGTGAAGGAATCACCGTGGTGAAAGCAAAGGGTAGTTAGCTAAAGTGACGCCATGTTTGCACCAATCATTTCTACTAGTTTTCTAAGTGGCATCTCCTGTTTACATAAAAGGTGAAAGGTGTTTACACCTTTACATAAAGGTGTTTACACTTTAGTGAAGATCATATTCCAGTCAGGGCATACATTAACTTCCAAGGGGCCTGAAACACATAGCCCTGTGGAAGGTCATTACAAAGGCATGAACAAGATGAAGGTCCAAAGATGGAGTCAGTGTTGTCAACACTCCTAGAGTAGATAAAAGATAATCTGTTTCAAGTTAATTTTTTTAAACTGACCAAGACCAATTAGACAACAGACAAGTGATATAAATAGATAATTTGAACAGGAGTTAATCCATATGGTCAATGAATACATGAAAAATGTTTAATATCCAAGCTAAAGAACCAATAAGCTACTACTTGGCTAATATTGAAGAGTAGTAACAAGTACTTCTTGAGAAATATATTGTAACAGGTAGACATGAAGCATAGTTAATGAAAAATGATAAAGTAAATGATCAGTACCCATGATAAGAACAGTATGATATATGGTATAATGATATACTATATTTTCCATATGTGTGTGTGTGTGCATATATATATATACATATATATATATATATATGATGGTCACCAAACAGTCATGAGATGGTCACCAAAATATTAGTTATGGTTATCTCTAAACAGTGGGATTTCAGATACATTTAGTATTCTTCTTATACTTTTTGTTTATTTACAATTTGTATAATGCTAAATCATTAATTAAAATTTGTGACAAGAAAATTCTTATAGAATCCAAAACCCATCCAAATACAAACTTCTTTTAAACTTTTCTTCCCTACATTCATTTCTAGTTCAAGTTTGGTTGGCTTGCCTTCATTTTAGTGGTGGAGGTAGAGAGAAGGTGATTTTTAGAAATGAGAAAACATGCTCACCAAGGAACAAGGGTAAATGAATGTCCCCAAATGAGAGTCAGGTAGAATGACATAAAAACAGTACTAGAAGCTTCCATTTCATCCTTCAAATTCTTATCAGAGTAACCTTTGACATTTGGAGGAACAAAGGCATACAGTCACTTTTGCTCTTCTCTCTTTCCAGGGCCTTACACAAGTGGCAGAATATTTATACCACTGACAACAATAACAACTCCTAACCTAACCTTCCCCTCCCCTCCCCTCCCCTCCCCTCCCCTCCCCTTCCCTTCCCTTCCCTTCCCTTCCCTTCCCTTCCCTTCCCTTCCCTTCCTTCACTTTGATATCAAGAGAAGATAACTGAATGTAGGGACAAGTGAACCTTTTTTGTCATTTTGTTGAAGATCCATACTCTTAATTGTATTTTAGATTTATGGTTGCCCACTACACCCTAGTATCGTTGGCAAGCTGAAATCTGATCTGACACCATCTCTCCAGCTTGCTTCGTTGCTCATAAAGCCTAGTTGTAATTAGGCACAATGTGGGCTACAATGTAAGCCTGTGTTACTAATAACAAGTGGGATGGACAGCACTGAGAGACAAGAAGTGCTCTTTATTCCCATTTACATTACCGGAAAAATAGACATACATAGAACCAAGGCCATCTTAGGTTTTTTAAGGCCATAAAAGTGTTTTGAATTCCTAGACATCCTACGAGTTTCAGTTTTATAAAATGTGCCATCTATTTTCTTTCTTCTCCCTCAAGTCATTTAGCATTACACATTTAGCCTGGCTCTTTCCCTTGTCTAGGGGCCAGGGAGGGTTCCCAGCATCTGCTTATGCAAGAAAAGGGAT
This sequence comes from Procyon lotor, assembly GCA_028646535.1. Lineage (NCBI taxonomy): Eukaryota > Metazoa > Chordata > Mammalia > Carnivora > Procyonidae > Procyon > Procyon lotor. Next base: position 63,897,970 of record CM053605.1, read on the forward strand.
ATTTGCCTTCTTTCCAACCTTGCCCCCGCAGTCTCGTCATGCAAAGCTGAGAAGCAGAAACACTATACAGATCCTCCAGAACCTCCTGTGTGCAAATTCCAAAGGAGTTTAGAGTTCTGAGCAGTGTTAGAAATAGACAGAGAACCAGGAAAAATGCCCCTTCCCAAGCCAAGCGTTCCCAAGGGCAAATCCCTCTGGTCTCCATGGATACCCATCACTACACCCAGAATGTTACCCACTGGTCTCTCTCACCATTGCTGCGCAGAGAAGAAGCCCATACCTACAACAGCCAGGACTGTGCTCAGACATACCACCCAACAAGCACCTGGTAAGCCAGGAGGCTACCAAAATGTGTCTTACTTTTGTACAAATTTATTGCCCGTCCACTTCATGCAAGGCTCTTTCCTGGGGGTAAACAGATGAATCAGCTAAAGTCCCTGACCAGAAAGGGATGATCCTCTATCATCAGTACCATCTGACAAATAATAAAACAAAAATACATGATAATTACCATGATAGAGGCATCATCAGGGTTTGATGGAGTATAGGAAAGGAGTATAGGAAAGTAATTTAGTTATTCTTCCCTGGATAGGAAGTTGAGAAAAAGGAGAGAACTTCGGAGAGCAGTAACATTGGAGTCAGGTTTTAGGATGCAAGAGTTTACGTAGCAGAGAAGTAGAGTGAAAAGGGGTCTGTCTGAGCCACAAGAACATCACGTGCAGAGAGATAAGCAACCTGCCAGGGCATGGCACCACTCGTGGTGAGCAATTCTGTGTCACAAACGTGGAGGGCAAACATGGCAAGCGCTTGGAATCGTGGACAAGCTCCAGGTTGTGAGAGGTCTTCTCACCTTGTTAAAAAGCCTACATAGCTTCTTAGGAAGGAACAGACATAATTAGATTTTTAGAAATAAGGAATGGCCACAATCGGGGAGACTCAGTCAGAATGACAATGGGAGTGTGGTGATGAGTTGTCGGTGGCTGTTGGGAGTCAGAGAAAATAATTCTGGAGACAGCAGAATTCCATCAGGTGGAAATGATGGAAGCTTGAATCAACCCCAGGTAAAGATGATGGGAAGGTGGGGAAAATATATATATATACATAGAATTGGTTGAAGTTGGCAACTGACTAAAGGTAAAAAGGGAGTGGAGGGAGAAAGCAGTTTTATTCCCTCTGTTGGTTTTCTAGTGTTTGAAAAACACTGTAATGATGATTTCTCCAGCTCGTCATATACAACAAGGTGTTTTTTTTTATTATTATTTTTTGTTTTTTTAAAGGTATTAACTTTTTTTTTAACAGAGAGAGAGAGATCACAAGTAGGCAGAGAGGCACAGAGAGAGAGGGGGAAGCAGACTCCCCGCTGAGCAGAGAGCCAGATGCAGGGCTCCATCCCAGGACCCTGAGATTATGACCTGAGCCAAAGGCAGAGGCTTTAACCTGCTGAGCCACCCAGGCGCCCCACAACAAGGTTTATGTTGTATCTATCTTGGGGACTTGGGAGACTCTATATTATATTATGATACATTGATTTTGATGATTCAGTCATAAGCCCTCACTCTTTCACTGAATCAGACAATATTTATAACTTTTGGCACTTTGCATTGCAATTAATATGACTATTTTATGGAAAACTTTGCCCTTGTGGGAAAATGGCAAGTCCGATGGTCACAACAATACAGAATTCCCAAGGAGGAGATCTCCAAGCAGTAGTACACATTCCCAGGACTGCATGAGATGTGGTATCAAGATTCAGATACCCATATAGAAATAAGACATAAGGTTCACTATCAATGTCAAGATAAACACAACAGGTTTAGGACCAGAACATCACCAGCCAAATAAATGTAGAGCTTTTCCTTAATAGCAACTTATCAAAAGGGGAGAGAACCCAATCATGCCCCAAACCAAACATCAACCGGACTTTGTTTCCTCATTCCTATGTGCTTCATAGTCAAAAAGACAGCTTAGATGGGACCACATACAAATAAAAATAATGACCAGAGATTCCTAGCTGAAGAAGAGCATTAGGTCATATGCACTTATATTTCCAGGAAAACCAAGTATGTTCTTTTAGAAGATGCATAAATTCTTCATATGTAAGGTCACAGTATTTCTGCTCTCATTTTCATCTGAAGCCTTGCTGTCACTTACCATTTTGATTATTTGGGGTTTTTCTTGGGTAAATTCAGGTGAGTTGCAGTGGGTAGTGCTAGATAATATTTAAGATTAGCCTTTTCATGCCTTGGATCAGGCAGCCTCTGGACCCTGTCTACCATTCTCATCGCTCTAAACCAAGGAGTACAACAGACCCACGTACAATTCCAGCTCCGCCATTAGCACATTTGTGACTTTGAGCAAAGTCGCTCCATCTCTTTGTCCTCCAACTTCTTCACCTGTAAAGAGGGATAGTGTCAGTCCCTAACTGCACAGTTATTATGAAGATAAGATGAGTTGATACATGTAAAACACTCAGACCAGGGTCTGACACATACTAAGCCACAAACAACCCCTGTTGCTCTTATGACCAAGACCGGTGCTGCTTGTTTATTCTGTACTTTTCTCCCCGGTAGGGGCAATATGATCAGGTACATTTAAATGCAAAATGGGGCTTTATTGATTTGGAATAATTAAGGAATAAATTATTAGCAATTATTTTTCAAAGAGATAACCCCTCCTCTGATGTTTACTTCCATCTGTTGGTAGCTGGTTTCTCTCTGCATACACCTTACCCCCTCCCCTCGAAGGAGACATGAAGTCAACATACAGGGAAGCACGATAAAGCAGCCTCTATAAGGGAAATAGCAAATTTCTGATTGGCAGGAGGGCTTTGGATATCCATAGGGCGCCGCAGGTCCGGGGCCCTGAGCACCTGGACCATCATCTAAGTGCTGCAGGCTAACTGGGGAGTGGGGGCTGGGCCGGCGCACGAAAGGACTAGAGCAGAACCAGCGGAGACCCGGATGGAGTAGCATGGCCGCCCAGACAGGAGAGCTTCTTGTAGCCTTGTAGCCTTCTTGTAACCTCCTCCCTGCCCCTTATTCCACTCCAGTCTCCCTCAATTTCCCATTAACTTCATTATTTCACCTTGCAATTATTCCAAGTGTTTATAGAAAGGAAACATCCTTAAAACATACGAAAAAGTATGAGAATTTGGCTTCTGTACCTGACAAACAAGTGTCCTGCCCCAACTGTTTAAAAAGAATAATCTTTCTAAAAGGGAAACTCTGAAACAAGGGGAAACGACACCAGGCATGTTGACATATCATGGTGGCAGAAAGGAATAATACTTCTTGGGGTGTAAATTTCCCATTTTTGTTTGACAGGTAGGTCCCCAAACCCATACACTTGAAAAGTACAGTGACGGAAACTTCAGAAGCCGTTGTTTGATTGTTACGGGTTCTATTTCTTTCACCCAGAGCTGCCTGGAGTTTTATGACAGGAAAATGAAGATGATGTTGGTCCTCAGAAGAATTACGAAGTTTTGAAGCAGCAAGAGCAGGGCCCGAGCTCCTGCCTGAGATGCAGGTGTTTGGAGTTCCAATTCCATCCTTCTGAGGGCTTGCTGAGTGCCTGTGGGCAAGTCACTTAACCTCCCTGCGCCTCTCTTCCCTCACTACTAAGGTGAGGATATTAACGCTCAGTTCCCTCACGGGGTGGCAAGTAGATTAAGTAATTAGAGAGCTGAGTCTATTCCTATGTGACGCTTTAGGAGACGAGAGTTCAGCCAAATGATTCTGAAGTATGTTAGAAAACAAAAACAACAAAGAAAACAGAGTGAGAGCTACACAGAATAGATATGTAGTTCTCAGTACAAGAGATTGCCCCAGACTACCTCTTCATTGTACCTAGGCAGGAAAAACATTATTTCAGGACACGTTACATTCAAGTAGAAGTCCTACTCTTCCCTCTCTCTTCCTCCCTCTCTCCTTCCCTTTCTCACACACACATATACACAGGCACACATGCACACACACGCACGAACACACACACATACACACACACACACACACACACACACACACAAGATGCCCCTCCCTCGTTCCCTCATTTATTTCTCTTTTAAAGTACTTCACTTATGTGGTCTCAAAATAGGAACCTTCCAAATAAAATCATCAGCCTTAAAACAATGTTTGAAATAATTAGGTTACGATTCTGAAGCTCAGTTGTGTGCCTGCAGTTCTGTAACTATCTGAGCATTCCATGCATAGACCTATTAAACGTAGCAGGCACCAATGTTGCCGGCTGTCAAGAAGCAAAATGAAAAATAGTTTTAATAGCTGCTCTTTGACCTGTTTTATATTTTATGTCAATTATAACAGCACACAACCATGCATAATTATGAAGCATAGATGCATTAAAATGTACACATAATTTGTGTTCTTATGGCAACCATTGCATTAGGCTCTAGAAAACAAACCTATTGTTATAAGTCATTTGCACATTAATATATTAGTATTAAATATCGAAGACAGATTTGTCTATCCATCTGTTGGGAATCATTGTAAGTAAATATATCTTTTTGGAGGGGTGGACAAAATCTCTACATAAATGCACTCTAGGTGCCATCTGCAACATATATTATAATACAGAGTTTAGCACCATCGTGCATAGCAACTCCAGCAAAGACAGTGCCATGTGATTGTCATTTGAATGTCATTTTTAAAAAATGATCTGGTATATGGACAGAAGGAGGAAATTTTTTTCTGGCACTGCCATAAAAATTCCTTCATTTGACTATCCCGTGGTTTTTGGATTTCTTTCTGAAAAGCTTACATTCTTCCAAGGATAAGAGGAAAATAATCATTTTAATGCTGGGTAAATGAAGAAAAAAAACCCTTCGTTTTCTCTATAGCAAAAATCATTAAAGTGTCGGGAAAAACTTGCTTTAAAATATCTGATGCATCATAACGGAGGCCCTGAGAGGCAAATGACCAAGCCAGAAAATGACCTTTCCACACTACAGATGGAAGAAACCAGGGATTTTTCAAAAGCAGTTACGTAACTCCCATTATAACTTTTCAGCATTCCCATGATTTTTATGGATATATAGTGAGGCTGCTAGGGTGGAGGGCTCAGGAGGGCAGTGCCAAATATGAAACAGAAATCAGATTTCCTGATGCTTAGTTTCTCCGTTTAATACACTGATGCTCATTAATTTGGAGGAAACACCTCTACTACCTTATCAGTTTTAACCCTGTTTCCCTAACTGTGAGCGATTGCTTTAGCTAGTCATCCCCCTTCCTTCTCTCCAAGTTAGGTCTGGACTGGAGAAGGAAAAATCAAAGAATTGGGTGGGAAGATGGGAGGAGGGGTAGTAACTGTTTTCCCTAAGTTCTGACTATTTGAATTTCTATTGAATTCACGTTAAGGGATCACGTTGTTTTCATATGGGGGACCAGGGAGAACTAGAAAAATTTTAAACACATTTTTCTGAAGTTTAATGTGAGGTGTTTCACTTCTGTTGTTTTTTGTTTCTTTTGTTAGATATCAGTAAGGATAGATGTTAAGAATTTTTAACTCCAAAAAAAAAAAAATTAAATTAAATTAAAATAAAAAAAAAAAAAAGAATTTTTAACTCCAGGGGCACCTGAGTGGCTCAATGGGTTAAAGCCTCTGACTTCTGCTCAGGTCATGATCTCAGGGTCCTGGGATCGAGCCCTGCATCGGGCTCTCTGCTCAGTGGGGAGCCTGCTTCCCCCTCTCTCTCTGCCTGCCTCTCTGTCTACTTGTGATCTCTCTCTCTCTCTCTCTGCCAAATAAATAAATTAATTAATTTTTAAAAATATTTTTAAAAAAAGTATTTTTAACTCCATTTCCACATAACTGGACTTTGAGTTCTGAAGCCTTTCTAGGGTGATTGCAATCTACAGTGACTACTTATTCACCGATAATGTTGAGCAATTTAGAGAAGTTACATGCATCACCAAGGTATGACCCAGATGGTTTTTAAGCTTTAATTTGTTTCAACTAGGAGAATTACTGATTTTCTCTAAGATCTTGAAAATATTAGTCTCTAAATGCAACATTACTGTCTATGAATAGTCACATAAAATTTCAAATGTCTGAAAGGCAACTGGAAATATCTGGCGTCTCCGGAATTTTTTTCTTTTTTTGACTTGTGACACTATCAAAAGAAAAATCGCTCTGTAGCAATAGGGCTGGTTCCTGTTAGTGAAGATGTACCAGATAAAAAGAACAACACTTTCTGAGGGAACAGTCACTGACGTAAGGGACTCAGAAAGAAGGGAGAGTGAGGAGAGGGCTGGAGATGGAAAACAAGAGGGAAGCTAGCAGTTGAAGAGCAGGGCAAAATGAGGACGCTCCTAGAGAAGCCTGATTCTGGGTTTCCAGAAAGACCTGCCAAATTTCAGACAACAGATATACAAACACACTGGAACGCATGTTTCTGACTCAGAACTCTGAAAACCTTCTCTGGGGAGTTCTGGAGCATGTCCCCGGGGTTACCCACAAGGCTGAGTGTTTTATGGGGCCAGACTCCGAGTCCCAAAAGGCAGTCCCAAAACCGCGGAGGGGCTGGAGATGAAGAAATGAAGGACGGTCACCTGGCCAAACCGAACGTTAAGTGTTAATATAACACTTTAATTTAAAATCATATGCTTTTCAAATTTTAAATGTTGAAAGATCACCAATTATTTTTAAAAAGGGAAATTTGCTTAGTTCTTTATGGGGCAAATTGCTGAATATTTTCTTTCAGGAGGAAAATCGTACAGTCAGCTCTAGGTCGCTCACTCATTGTTCTTAGCACAATTTCCTCAAATCCACGTTCACGGCGTCCAATTCATATTTGTCTCACCTACAAAACATTTGACAGTGATCTCTTGTGATTTGCTCACCCCTATCTACTGTGTTTAAGCTTCTCACAAATTATTATCGGTGATTTGTTTTACCAGTTTAAATTCTTACAGAAGTGGGGTACTTGCGTCCTGTATATGTCATGTGCTGATTTCCACTTCCAAGGAGGCTTAAGTTTTCTACACTTAATTATCCATCCCAACAAAAATTAACTTTTCAAAATAGCGTTCTTTTACACACCAGTCACAAAACTGACTACAAAGAAAACTCTGTACATTTTGGTGGATAATATTTCAGGCAGCACTGCTTGAATTGACGGAACCTCTTTACCACTATATTTAAGAATCTGAGATGTTTCTCCAATTTGTCTTCCTCACATGACTCCTTGATCCTTAATGAAAATCCACCTGTTTTAGTCCAAGTTGTCATCTCTACCCTTACTTCACAAGAAATGGGACAAAGCAACTTCAGTTGAAATACAAATCCCGGGGTACCTGGGTGGCTCACTTGGTTAAGCAACTGCCTTCAACTCAGTCATGATCTTGGAGTCCTGGGATCGAGTCCTGCATCCGGCTGTCTGCTCAGCAGGGAGTCTGCTTCTCCCTCTGACCCTCTCCGCTCTTGTGCTCTCTCTCACTCTCAATCTCCCAAATAAATAAATAAATAAATAATCTTTAAAAAATACAAATCCCTTGCTTGTCACAAATGCCACTTCAAATATTGTTTTATTAATCTCTGCTTGATTCCCTTTACATTCTAAGGAACTTCTTTAATGAAGAAACTCTGTTTAAAAATTTATTAATTGCCATATCTATGGAGAAACCTATCCATTCAATATAGCAGCCCAGGGTTCACAAGCGATATTTACACATTTGGCAGAATTTATCATCGGATTCCCCTTTGATCTTATAAGGAGGTCAACATTAATGGCAACGGTCCTAGGTTTTGTGCTTGGGGCCGCAGTTGGCACTGTTGTTTGCACCTAGTGCTAACCTTTAGGATGGGATACATACACTGTCAAAGAGCCACTGTCAAAAGGACAGGACCCGTGGTCAAGCAGATAGCATACAGTAGCACTTCCCGGTACTTCAAGCTGGGGGATGAGAGACTGGTGCAACACTATAATACATATCCTAATTTAATTAAAGAATAATTATAATACAGCAACAAGTAAGATTTGCGCAAGAGATATTTCATCCTATCTTTAAATATCTTTAACTTTTACATGAAGCCCCCAGGGGTTCTCTTTTATTTGGCCAAGAAAAACTTTTGTAAGACTTGAAATTTGACCTTCAAATTATTTTAAACTTGATCTTAGAAGCGGTACATGCATTAGTATGTAAATTGTGTCAGCAATTTATGTATTTTAAAGTTTACTTGATGGAAGTCAGTATGCCCCTAGCAAGTCTGCAGTCAGATCTCATCTCTACACCGAACATGGGACTCCCAACTCATGACCCCAAAGATCAAAAGTCACAAGCTCTTCTGACTGAGCTATCAAGGTGCCCCAGAGCTGATATATTTTCAATGACATTCCTTCCTTGTCCTAAGGGTCTAAAGATTGAGGTTATTCTTTTACGGAAATCTATCTAGTCCTTGAGTGGAAATAGCCTGGAGTGTGTAGGAGTTTTAGCTTTCAAAGATACCATAACAAAAACATTTACTGAGTGCCACTCATGTGTCAAACTGTTTTGAATCAAAAAATATTAACCCACCAGGATGTCTGGGTGGCTCAGTCATTAAGCGGCTGCCTTCGGCTTAGGTCATGATCCCAGGGTCCTGGGATCGAGCCCAGCATTGGGCTCCCTGCTCAGTGGAGAGCCTGCTCCTCCCTCTCCCTCTGCCTGCTGCTCTGCTTACTTGTGCTCTCTCTCTCTCTGTCAAATAAATAAATACAATCTTGAAAAAAATATTAACCCACCAAAAAAGTTATTGAATTTTCTACAAAGTATTCCACTTAGTTGCCCGTCTCAAGGGAGAAAAACAGAGACTCAAATTGGTTTAAGAAAAGGCTCTCTGGTTATGGGGTTTGTGGTCTTATAAAGGTGGAAAAGGTTGAACTACCCAGGACTGGTATAAGAATAACATGGCCCTCGTTAAACAGTGATATTCAGAAAAGGCAAAGAAAATGACACCAAACCTCTGTATCTGTGAACCACCAAACGGTGGGGAAAACAGAGCAGGCCTTGTCTTACGCACATGCTAGAAATCAGGCTACTAAACTACACTCGGTGATAACATTCAATGCATCCAGTATAAGGAAATATTTGTTATGGGGCCTATTTGGTAAGAATGAAAAGGACTCATTCATTTCATGTCGGACCCTCCCTTGCGTGGAAACAGAACATCAAACTGATGAAAGCTCAAAGTTGGGTCCTAGACCAGCAGACTGCTCCAGGAAAAAAAAAAAAAACAACGCACCAGCTGCTGTCAGTCAGGCCGAGTGGGAGCCCACGGGTCACAGACCCGGAGGATCCAGGCCTCGCCGGGCATTCGGGAGCTGCCGTGACAGGCGGCAAGAAGGGGTTTCCTTCTTTAACTTGGTGGCCGGCCTGCGAGCTCCAATGGGAGCCCCTTCCCCTAATCCATACTGTTCGACTGTCAGGAAAGCTTGTAAACAGGAGCCTCCATCAGTTACCTCAGAGTGGTTTGAACAAACTAACATCATAACAAGAGTGTTTATGGAAAAATGCTTAAGCAGTGAAGCAGAAAGGGCTTAGCACTGATCAGACCTCTCTTCCACCTTTATTCTTCACTGTTCACATTGAAATGCAAATATCAGCGCAGGGTTTCCACCGGCGTGCCACTCACAAATTGAAAAGCAGTTTTTATCTATGCAAATGTAAGCATGGTAATTGAAGTTAATCAATCAATGCTAGCTTTCACTAAAACCTTGAACATGATTGAATAAAGTAATTATCATTCAGCAGAAAATGATGAAGTTGTAGACAGCATGAACCTTATTAAAGGAGGATTTTGAGTCACAATGGCTTAATTTAGCTAACAGCCCAGCCTCAGCCCAAGCGACATACTAGTCTTGCTGCCTAGAATTGTTTCATGATTGAAAAACAACAACAACAACAATCACGAGGGTGGGGGAAGGTGGAGGTGAGGAGAAAGTCGGGCCGGGGGGTTATTATTATTTTTATAGGGCTGGGTGACTAAAAAGTACTTGTCACGTTAGGAAAGAGAAGCCATAATTCACATTAAAAAAAAAACCTCCAAACAGATAAGTGACTAAAGATTATTATGACATTTTTGATACGGCCAATAGGAACAACAGGTTCTCAGCGCTATAGGAAATAAAGTGAGCATCTCCGAAGTCTTTGCAACAATAACCTACGACGATATTGCAAATCGAATGTTAAACTCCTGAAAGCATGACTTCAAACATGATTTGTGATTTGCATTGATTTACAGCAGTTTCAGTAACAGAACATACGCTGCACGTTGTGCCGCCTTTCAAATACCTCATTTTTCTGGAGTGCCATGTATTCCACCGCCTGCCTTGCTTTATGAAAACAGCCTACCAGAAAGTGTCCTAATATTCATTCCAAGGTCCTTTCCTCCCGGTTTCTTTAGGCTCTTATCTGTTCTCACTTACTATTTAAAAGCTTCTAAGGCTTTAAAAACCAAATTATTCTGTTTAAGCCGGAGTTGAATACTATTGCTGAAAAAATCATTTCAGGTGGTGTAAGGGAAATAATCCATCTCTGGAAAATGCAATCAACAGTTAGCGGGCAACATGGTGTAAACTGATTATGGAGAGAGGCTCCATTTAGCTTTTTCCAATGTATTTTTGAAAAACAAGGTTAACTAGCAATATTTAGATGAGAGTAGCCCAGCAGGATATGGGGACTCTTAAGAACCTACAGTAATTCTATTGGATTCAATTAGATTGAAAAAATTAAAGGTCTGTAATCCCGCTAATATTATTGTACACCCTTAGGGAAGTCACTCCCTCCCCCAAGTCCATTTGGGTTGATGCATTCTGCATTAAGTTTATTCTGAACAACAATTTGTTGGATTTAACCGACAGTCCCAATTGGTTAGCAAAAAAAACCAAAAAAACACAAAAATCATATCTTTGAGTTATTTATTGTTTTGAAATCCATAGTGCGAGGTATTTTCCTCCAACATATGCCTCTCATGTGCCTACATTTTCTAAAGCGCAGGAAGGTGATCTACCATCACCTGTCTCATTAATAAATAAGTAGGTGAAACAAAAATACATTCCTAAGTTTGAACAAGTATTGACCCGATGGATGGTATAAGAGTTATGGGCTTTTTCCAGCACATGTCTCCACTGAATGAGTCCTGTCCCCTCTGAATGTCCTGTTCTCCTGCTATTTAAGTAAAGGCGTTTTCTTATTTATTATCATCTATTCCATCCACAAAGCACTTAAGTATCAGAGCAGCTTTGGCAAAGCGACGTGAGAATGCTATAGG
>CM053605.1:63909331-63940402 GCA_028646535.1 Procyon lotor
AAAAAAAAAAAAAAAAAGTATGGTGTTGACTCTTCAGTCTAGATGCCCTAACTGCAGGAAATTAGTAATTTCTGACCCTTTATGGTTATTTCCTACTGCAGGACCAACCTGGGTCAGATGTTAATACATCTCATTTTCTTCTTTCTGCTCAGGTGTGAAGCTAACAGTAGCAAGGAAGTCCACGGGATGGGGGTATTGCTGTCTTTATTTATGACACTTCATTTTCTGCAACAGCCCATAAGTTGATATGTTTTGGATGAAAACCAAACTGAAACCAAAAAAACTCCTAAGGAAACATGTAAACTAATTGCCAATATATTCGCAAGAGATCCAAAGTAAGTTCTTTTTAAACCCTTAGCACACATATAGAGTAATAAAAACATCTATATAGCAACAGTAAATAATCTACCATCATATAATATGTACATTTCAGGGGATCTGACTTCTGAGAAGATGATTTCTAAACTTCTGGAGAAAGAAGATATGTTCCTGGGAACATTCCAAACAGTCCTATCCGTGTGCGTATGAATGTGTGTGTTTTTTTCCCCCAGACTGACCAATTCTAGGTCATGTTCCTGGTTTTGCTGCCTGCCCATTTGCAGAACTGTAGAGGACCAAGTAAGTGGATGGTGAAGAAGCTGCAAATTATTATTATGGCCACTGTTTTTCTAACTGCTCAAAGCACGGAGAGCATACCAAGTTTTGTTACCCAAGAGTCTCCCCCCGTCCCACCTTGCAAACTCCAAAGAAGCCCCGAAAGCCCAAATACTTGTAAAATAAAATGTACTCGATGCAAGTCAACACTTGGTATTTTTGTCCCAAGATCTGTTGCTCTCCAAGATTTCCCTGCTGCAGGTTTCCTATTAATTGAGCTCTCGGTCCAATAGTAGGCTCTCTGCCTCTGGCCTTCCCCTGTCTACCATAGCTGTGATGGTTAAAAGCTTCTCCGGTTTGTCACAGAGTTTAATATGCACCCTACATAATTATGCAGGATTCACTGTGCTATCAAACTGCAATTCAAATTAGTTCAGGATTAAAGGCACAGAACAGTACTGCTTCCTTAATTGCATTGTACTGTGCTGATCACATTCAAATACCCATTACTCATTCCCTCTGTGGAGCAATAAGTCAGGGGGATTAATATTCAGGCAGGTGACAGGGCCAAGCCATTAAAAGGCAGTTATGCAGAAAGCATGGCTGGTTTTATTCACGTTAATGAAATCAGTGAAATGAAACTGTAATAGATTTATCAAAGCTCAGATGGATTTGCTGTAAATCAGTTTGATTCAAGCAATCAAACTGGACAATAGAGATAGTTTTCAGCTCTAGCAATGGGTGTCAGAAAGCAGCATGTGAAAAGTGCTGATATTCTTCATGTATGGATTTGATATCCACCCCATGCACAGGCCTATTCCCAAACCACTGCTGCTAATTTTTTTGTCTTTTGAACTAGGTGCCAGTGGCTGATAAAACATACAGCATATCATCTTAATACAGCACTTACACTGTTTTTATTCCTCATTTTTAAGTCCCCCAGAACATCAATTCTTTCCAATCGCTGGCCAAGAAAAAAGGAAAGTTCGATAGGGCACACATTAGCATCGCTGCCCCTCGGCTGCCCAGAAGAGGGAGGCTAGCCCCGGCCAGGGCATCTCCTCCCAGTTGACTGGACTGGTGTCTCCTACACTGAGGCTGCTCAGGGGGTGGGGGGCCGGGGCACGAGTGGACCACCATCGCAAAGAGTGATGGACCAGGGCAGGAGGAGCTCTAAGAGGCTGAAAATTTACTTTTGTTCTGGATCTAATGAAATAATTTGGTATCCATTAGAGGGCAGCATTAGAACAAAAACTGAGCACAGCAGGGGAGGTGTCCCCTGAAGACAGACAAGGAAGTACCTTGGCCGAGGTAAACTTTTTCGATGTGGTAATATTTTCCAAGGGTAGAGCCAATGAAGGGAGAAAACTAATGGGAAAGATGGGAACAAACACTACTGTCAGAGAAAAATGACATCGAATTGCATGTGCCCATTTAGCTTTAGGGAGATTTTCAGTCTACACGTTCGCTCCCTCTACAGTTCACCCTTTCTAGGGTTCAAGTAGAAATAACTGGGGTCTTGAGCTTAACGATCTCAGGAGGGTTTTGAGGACGGTATTTCTGAGGGAACAGCAATAAATTGTGAAAGGGTGATCGGGTTTTTGTTTTCTTAAAAAGTGCATCATGGATTGTAGGTTGTACTAAAACTACTCTAATTGGTCTAATTTTTATTTATTAGAAACAAATTGTTCAAGAACTAAAGCCGGTTTTTAATGATCCAAAACAGAAATAAATGTTCTAGTCTATTAGCGTCCTATATGGAATAAATCAATATTAAAGCTAATTAACCCTTTTCAAAGGCATTTTGTCCCAGGTTTTTATTTAATGGTTCAGTGCTGCTTAAACCATGGATCAAGCTGGATAAGCTCCATTTAAAAAATGGCCCATTTTGAAAACAGTTTAGCAGCTCACTATGACGAATATATTTATCAGGATAAACTTGACTTTTTCAACTGTATAAATAACTGACCGGAGTTCCTTAAAAGAACTGATAATAAAATAGAGATTAAGGACAACAGACAAACCTGTCCATTTAGCAATGGTCTAACATGATAGTAACTGATTTGGTTTATTGCTTTTTAAAAATATTTATCCTTAGAAATATTCTCAATCTTTACTTTGGAGGCTGTTCCTAAGGGCAGGGGGAGGGAGTCTCCATCTAAGATATTTCATTCCAGGCCATATGTGAAATGCAAATCTAGGATTTGTCCTTTTTGGAAGAAGCCATGATTTTTTAATAGTGTTCAAACACATAGTGCAAAGCACACACCTTTCAGGACATAAATGACTACTTTGACATAAGAAACCCAGTGAAAATTATATACATTATTTAAGGATTTCGGTACTCTTCCCCTTTTGTTATACTAGCAAATCACAGAGTGTACTTTAACATAAAGCTATTTTTTTAAGTTATAAGATAGATGATATATTTTGTACATGAATTAAATCCTTCACGGTGCCAGAGGAATTAATTTGTGATGTTATGAAATTTTGATTAGCCCACTGTAAAATCAGAATTGTTTACCACAAGTGTCTGGATTCTGACTCTTACAGTCTTTCCAAACAAATAATGAAATGAATTGGGGTGGAGGGGGAGACAGGGTAATTTATGAAAACACGGTACACCATAATTTTGCCATTTTTCTGCAATAAGGATGGCAAATGATTCATGGGATAAAATGAAATATTTCTCACTGTCATTTCAATGGATCTAAGATTTACAGCTTCTTAACTTGGATAGGAAAAACTCAAGATGCATAAAAATGAATTGTAAATCCATTAATGGTGAGAATGAAAAACAACAAGAAAAAATTACTTTAAGCAAAGAAGAGCAAATCTACCAGGCAACAAATGAAAAGGAAGCGGCAGCAGCTGTTTACTCTAAGACCCTTGAAGGAAGGGAGGTAGTGAAGAGGAAACTGCTTGCTCTGAAGAGGCCATTAAGGTCAGGTTCAAGAAAAGTGATATGTTGATCAAGCTCATTACGTTTAGATCACTTAGACAGACAGAGGAAGGTAGCCTTTAAAGCATAATCAGATATGCCAAAGTGGAATTTTTTAAAGATTAGGAAAAAGTCAGACCCAGTTGTAGAAGGTTAAAATGAGCAAAGAAATCCTGGGACTATGAAAAAGCAGAGTCCTGACTCAAGACTCTCCTCAACCCAAACTGCTTTTTACAGGCACTAGAGCCAAAAAAAAAAGGAAAACTTTTTTTTTTTTTTTTAACACCTCCCCGCTCCTTGAGACATCACAGTGAAGGAAAGCTAGCATCAGCAACGAAGAAGTGAACCTGGGCTCTACGGGAGCCACCGTACCTGGAAAATGAGACCAGAGACTTTCTACTTAAGACACCAGTTTCTGAAGCTGGTGAAACCACATGTGGCACGGGCCACACTCTAACAAAAGCCCTGCTGGGTACCATGACACTGGAGCCTCCCCTCTCTTCACTGAAATGTGATACACTCTCCATGAGTACAGGATACATACCTTAACCTCCATGGTTTCAAGCGACTCCGACAGAATACGGGGAACTCACAGGGGAACCGATGGTAGGGTTTCATGAACAATTCCATTCAGTGCCAAAGGAGGAGAATGAACATGGCCCAGATCATTTCGCTAAAGCGGTATTTTGCTTAGATCAGATGAATCTTAGGATTCTGGATCAGGGATTTAACAAAGTGCGAAAACAGTTCTTGACTTTTTGCCAAGGGTCCAAAACCATCTTAGGACGGGACGTTGCAGGACTATCTCGTGTGTCCTAACAGCTCACGTTGTGTGTGTGCATTTCACGAGTTTGGTAGTTAGACGACTCACATACAAAATACAGGCACAAAAGGCCTACAATGCCATCTCTTCTACAGAAATTCTCTCACTGTAAGGGTGCCACATCAGTTTGAAACTTACGTTTCCTTCCTTTTTTTTTTTTTAAGATTTTATTTAATTTGACAGAGAGAGAGAGATCACAAGTAGGCAGAGAGAAAGGGGGAAGCAGGCTCCCTGCTGAGCAGAGAGCCGGATGCGGGGCTCGATCCCAGGACCCTGAGATCATGACCTGAGCTGAAGGCAGAGGCTTTAACCCACTGCGCCACCCAGGGGCCCTGCTTCCTTCCTTTCTGAGTCAAATGGCATCAGGGGAAATCCGACACCGGTCATAATGTAGTGTTGCCAAAGATTGCAAATACGGATGCTAGTATCTATTCCCCTTTCTTTGATATACCATAAATTTGATACATTTTGAAAACAGGGAGACATGTATCTGGAGCAATTTTATGTTGACAAATTTTAAAGTGCTATAAAATTGGATAAGCTAGATCACTGGACAACGTTTTGAGCTGCGATATATTTTTCTCCAGGCACTGAACAAACAGTCCATTGTTTCAAGTCTGTCTGGGAGCCATCGCTCTGGGGTAGTCTATACAATTTCAAAGATCCTTCAGAAACTCATACATGCCTTTGAGCACGTAAAACCAGGAGGCCGCACATCTAAACCACAAATGGAGAATGTGCTCCATATACACGTGTAAATTAAAACCTATAAAATAACATGGGCATTATAAAATTTGTGTTAAAACTGATAACAGCTTTACTGATTTACTGACAATGAAAATATATAGCATTTTTTCTGTCAGAGCATTTATCAACACTTGGCAACCCTGCACTAACTTGACATGTAAGATGATCAAAATGGATTATGTAATCTTTCCCATTCATTTCTATTGATTTTAGTTATGATAAAATTCATCAGCGTGCCTGGGAATGCTCAGGCTAAAAAGCTCTGGTTGACCAGGGGGGATAAAAAAAAAAAAAAAGGAAAGAAAAAAAAGAAAAAATTCGGCAGAGTTGTAACGGGATGAATATAATTTTAGAATAGGATTGCACAAATACAGAAGTCGCACCCTAAAGGCTCCGGCAACAAATTAATACAAATAATTCTGGCAGTCTTATAAAATTACATCTGTCTATGCGGAGATTCACTTTTGAGATAAAATTACAAAATTCCAAGCCAGAAGAATTAATGGGTAAATGCCATTAAAAAAAAAAAATAATAGTTGCTGGAAATATTTTCAAACTTTTTTTCAACTTCAACAGTAATCAAAGTTTATTTCTCTGACTGTAAGTAACATCAAAATGCCAGCAACTGGACCATTTTAATCAGTTTTATTGATTCGTGCTTTCAGTTCTTATTCAGTTAAAAACAAGGCACATTAAATACATCTTCTTATTGCTCTATAAATGCATGCAGCTCATTCTGTATATCAAAAGTAATAAATAATGGCGATAAAACACCAAGACAGTTATAAAAATGACAACCCAGCCTCAAACACGGTATTTAACAGTCCCATCTAGAACAATAACCCAACACAATACACGGAAGGGCCACATATAAAGGCATGCAGTGCGTGTATCCACTCCAGCACCGGCTTATACTTGACAGTCTTTAAAAACACAGTAGGGCTTTTTTATCCCCTGCAAAGGGTGGACATAATGCAAAACAGTGCAAGTTAGAACGTCACTGACTTTAATGTTATTACATTCATAGGCCAAAAAATCTTTACCAATACATAAAAAAGGAAATCAGATGGATGATCATCCTTACAGTATGTTTAGTCAAAGTCACAATGAAATTTGTGTGGTACAAAAGACGAAGCTACATATTTTGGAAAAGACAAAATGAAGCTAGAAACTAAAGCAGAATAGGAAGCATGCATTTAACAGTAGCAATCCTAAAGTTGCACTTGGTATAAATTGATTGAAAGCAAGAATATTGCAAACAGCGTGAGGGCTATGAGGCAGACAGCCTTGGCTTAACAAATAATCCAGCATTGTCACTATTGTTAGGACTGTGGTATGGGGCTATTTAAAGGAGAATCCAGCTCTTCACCACAGATGGGGGTTCCTTCACCTGAATCCCCTTAAAGGCTCTTGAAATAAATCACTTGATGATAAAGACAATCTCTGCGCCCCCCCATCCCACTCCCCCAGAATCACCTAGTATCCCACATGTACAAAAAGAAAAGAAACATTCTCTTGTGCTCGGAACAGGTTTTGAAGGGGCTAGTTCCTCCATTTCCTTTCCCCTCTTCTGAAATCAGGTACAGAAGCTGTACAGGTTTAATTAAGAACTCACACAAAAATGCGGGGGTGCTTTATTCACAGTAAAGACTTGGAACCAGCTCCCTTCCAAGACGAGTCTCTGGGATTGGTGAAGGAGCGTATGTTTTAGAATTAGCAGATTTTCAGCAAAAGCAGAGACACTCAAAGGAAGCAAAGTGCGCTTTTCTTTGTCCTTAAAGGAACTTGCTCAGAGCAAAGCGTGCACAAACCAGGCCTGTTGTACAAATGCAGCCCTGCACGGGCCATCAGCTTATAAAGCCCATCCCTACTGTAATGGGTTCAGGGTTCGGGGAGGGCACAAGTTCTTGCTATCTTGATCTAACTAGAAAGAGAGAAAGAGAGAGAGCACAAATGTACTGTATTGTGGTACGTCGTCTGTGGTTTTTTAAAGGACAGCTTTTCTATCAAGGGTCACAGGGTTCTAAGCAGTGAAACTTACTGTCTTGATAATAAAAATACTAAATTACAAAGCCACTTGCTTCTAATATATTTTTTTTAAAGGCAGTGTAAAATGCTCCCAGGTTGAAAGAAAAATGTTCACAGTGATACCTGGGAGCATCATTGCTCCATTTTAGGTTTTCCTTTAGGAAGTGGCAAGTCTGAGCTTCATTTAAAAAAACAAATAGATGTTTTGAAGTAGGCTGGGGGCTTAGGTGGTGAGTGAACTTCCAGTGTTAACATTATGACCTCCAGGCTCACATCCCACTTGAATGAGGCAGAAAGATACTCTACTATGTTCACATAAATAGAACTAACAGCACAAAAGTGTTTTATGTACCAATTAAAAAAAAAAAAAAAACAAAACACCTAAGATCTCAAGTCTGTGCAATTAAAGCCTGTCATTAAATATAGGGTTATGTCTCCTATTACACAGACAACCTGATCTTAGAAAATAAAAAAGCAGGTAGTTAACCTCATAAGAGAAAGCACGGTGGATAAATATTCAGATGATTGGTTAAAATGCTAGTGAAGTATTGCAAAAGCATACCAAGTTGGCCCTTTACATTCAACGTACTATTTGCTAAATTCAATGCAGATTTATTTTTGTTTTTGCTTGTGTCTCTGTGTATGTCTGGTGGGGGAGGGGTCTGTGTGTCAGTATGGGTTGTGTGTGGTTTTATTTCTTTTCTTTTTCTCTGTGGTTGAGAATTTTTCCACGAAGGAGAAAGGCTTTAAGCAACCCAAATGACCTTGAATACTGCAGCATTGTGCCTTTTTACAAATAATTATAATTAAAGTTAACTAAAGGTTACTTCGATCCTCTTTTACTCTCCATTTGAAATTAGTCCCTCAAAACGATGCAATAAACTAAGCCAAATAGGCCATGTTTGACAACAGCACATGCTCCCCCACAGTTTAGGATTTGGTGATTGAAAATTGTGCTACCGTGTGTGGATATCACACAGAGATTTTTAATCCTTAACTTTATTACTACTGTAAGGATTTAAGTGTAGTCTCATCCCATTACATCCAACTTGCCACTTAAACGCTGGATTTAAAATACGAAAAGCAAGGATCTTCCTGGCAACTATAACAGTCAAAGAAAAACCAGCAGTGACTAGGGGGAAAAAAAACCAAATTGCTGAGAGGAAACTATCAGTGTAACTTCCAGCAAATGTCAATGCTATCCTTATCATACACCTGTGATTCTGGAAGCGTTCAGAGTTTCTCTTTGAGACTCGCTCCTGTAACCAGATCTAAACTTCGTCTTCCCTCTCCGGTGTTGCCAGTCATTCCCTGGATATAAAACTGCACAATATCGTTTGGATGGAGAAGACAGACCACCTCGGGGAAGAAGGATCTGAGGGGTCTCCAGGAACACCATCATTTCTATAGATCACTCCCTGCTCAGTTTCTGTTAGGAGCAAATCCTATCTACAATCTTAACGTCCAGAGCTTTGTGTGCGTCACGAAATTTTTCCAGCTTCTTTTCAATGTTGGCCAAAATGCTGTCCCTAGGACTGATCCAGAATAAATGAAGAGACAAACAAAAAGGGAGTATGTCCAGCCTAACAGGTTACAAAATGGATGCAAAACACTAAATCAGTGTGCATTGAAAGTGAGAAAAGAGATAAAATACACTGTTTAGAAGCTAGATTGAATGGCAAATACAAATAAAGGGTATACATCAATGCCCTAAAGCTTTGGAATGTTTCCCAGTGTTAACAAAGGCAGCTACCCATAGCCACTATTTTGGAGTGGTATAAGTCATCTCTGGTTGTTACATGATGATTTGTTGTTCCTGTGTCTGTTGGCTGTGGATATACCGCCCAGACTCACAATCCTCCACAGCTTCGGTCCACTGGAATGGGGACTCTTCTGTCGAGGTTCTCTTCTGCAGTTTTCATCAGTATCGCCAGCCGGCTTCCGGATACCCTTCCTTTCTGAATTGCACTCATCAGCTTCAAGAGAAAATGGGCAACAGGGTCAGAAGGCAGGCATGCTTCCCCCCTTCTTCATCGCATATTAACGGTTACCTCTGCAGCAGACAGATGCGATTACGGGCTCCATCAAAAACCCATAGCAGGTATTACAGCTCCAATAAGAAGAATACGGTTTTTGAACATTTCGAAAAGCAGGAAAGGGGCAGGTGTTTCAGGGCTGCAAAAACGATACCTATCTAGCAAAATCAGCTTGCTCTTAAAATGTAAATTGAATGCATCACTTTTTGCTCCTTTCATTTGCTCAGGGCACATATTTTTTTGAGCCACTCAAATACTGGATCTTTAATTTCATTTAAAAATCTTAAAACGGAATCACAGGGATTGAACAAAGACAAACCATGACCTATATTTAACTACTCTTTTTTAGTGTTACTGTACTTGACAACTTCAAGTCCCTTAAATCCAAATTCCTTAAAGACTTTTTAAAGTAATTTACATTTAAGTCCTTGAAATGGACCCAGAGATCTACCTTAAGAATTAAAAGCACTCCACAGCCCAGATTTTAGTTAATTCATTTTTATCCAATGGATAAAATCAGAATTAGTCTTGAAATTACATGCAGTCAGCGGGCAAAGGCCTTTAATCTGGAAGGCACTTTGCAATTATGAGCATGGGGATTTTTTTCTTTCTTTCTCAAGTTGATGTGGTTTTAACTATTTGCTTTTCTTGATCTCACTTCCCCAATCTTATGTATTTATTTATTTGAAAAAAAAAAAAAAAATGCTGACTTAGCCATTCACCAGGAAAAATTCTCAAAATATTTTTAGGGTTATACTCTTTAGCCTACAGAGATACATTTCTTAAAAATGGCACTGAATAAGAGTCAGAGGCATCTGCCAAGGGGCCGGATCAGAATTTCATGACCTTATTAAAAGCTGTTTCACAAGCCACTGCTTATTAGAGATGGGCTCCTACATGCAGAGCGTCATTAGAGCCCAAACCTAAAAATAAAGTCATGTAACCATGCAACATCTGTAGTGATCCTTCCATGATGATTATTGAAAATACAGATCTATATTCAAATAGGTGTTTAATGGGATAAACATGGGCTCTTAATGTTCAGAAAAGAAAAAATATTTTATTAAAAAAAAACACCCTGAAAACATACTTTACATCTGACTAACGGTTTAACATAAAGAATGCTGACATCTAGAGACAGAATAATTTATTATTTATTGTTTTGTCTATGGTTCCACGAAGACCTTCTAAGTTTATCAGAGCCAACAAAACTGATAGAGCTAGAGTTTTTTCTTGATCCATAAACATTATATGATGTGCCAACCTTTAAAAATTCAGTTTTCTGTAAACATTACAAGTATCTTGAAACCATATTATGAGGGAAAAACAACAACAATAACACTGGGTGTGAATATATTTCATGAGAAATATGGTCAGCATTTTTTAAGTTGAAAATTACACTGTGTATCTGTACTTAGTAGAAGCATGAATAGTCTCTTTCATTTAGAAGTGGACAAGAAATAATTATTTAGAAACTACTCAAGGGTACCTGCAGATGGTTTAAATTATTTTCTATGTGTTTAATTCTATTGCACTCAAGAAAATTACTTACAACCCAAATCACATAGCATATCCATAAAATTAGATTCTTATTGTTTCTAAAACTCCAGATCTTTCAACCCTAAATGCTATTGTTTATTTACAACATGCATGAAATGAAGCATAAGCTATTTCTTTGAAGAAAAGTTTTCTAAAATTCTGAGACAAACAAGAAAATATTCTTGAGAAAAAACTAGACCAAAAAGAAAAAAAAAATGTATTCAATGGTTTCTAATTCCCCAGCATATATTTTAAACTCCATTTCAAATGTGCACTTAGTTAAACAGTTAAGCTAAAGAACTAAACATTCTTTTTTGTAATGCTGGACACAACCTGTGAAAATTTTCTGCATTTAGATTCAACAATGCTCTTATCTGCAGCTCATCTCCAGAGAGACAATTACCATTTCCTTTGCCTTGATATTGTTTGTTTAACTTGACACAGTGAAGAAAGGGCTGACATTGACCAAAATCCCCAGCATTAATTTATTTCATGTTCAGCATTCATCATTGCCAGGGTACAAGCAAGACCTGGCATTCATTTGAAATACCTGCCCAAGAAGCACTGCGGAAAAACCTGGCCGCTTGGAAACCAATGCATTCTTCATATGATCAGAATCCTAAGGACAGCTACAAATAACGTATGGGTTTAGTACATTTCTTTCTTTTAAGGAACTTTTAAGGAATGATGTGTAGCATCCAATTGGAAGTGAGAATAACAGAATTTACTTTCTTCACAGTTACAATTAAACAATTGAGACTTCGGGGAAGTGGAACAATGGAAAGAGAAATGCTTAAATTATGGGGTCATGACCCCAAAAATACAGGTTTCCCTTCTTTTGTTTTTCAGGTTCTTTACAATGTAGGAATATAATAATTACATTGCAGGGTCTCTAGCAAATATCCTCAAATCAATACAACTAGGATTTTTTTTTAACGTCATTAAAAAAATTACTTTCCACATTAGAAATATGGTATGTGCCTCTTTTGAAGCTGGTGAAGAATGGTCTGGCAGTGGTAGTCCATGGCCTATTTTTCTAAAAAGCATACTTCTTATTCAGCCCTTTAAATCATAATTAACTTGTTAATCTAAATTTGCCCAACACAACAGAATGTCTTAGAAGAAGAAGAAAAAAAAAAAAAGGAAAGAAAGAAAGAAAGAAAGAAAGAAAGAAAGAAAGAAAGAAAGAAAGAAAGAAAGAAAGAAAGAGAAAAGAACATGCTCCATGCAGAGCCTGAACCTTGAGGACAGACAGAGGCAACCTTTGCTGGCTTCAAGCCTTCTTTCATTCAGAATGAAGTGACAACCGTGTGGACTTAAGAATTCATTCTTGAGGGACGCCTGGGTGGCTCAGTTGGTTAAGCAGCTGCCTTCAGCTCAGGTCATGATCCTAGAGTCCTGGGATCAAGTCCCACATCGGGCTCCTTGCTCGGCAGGAAGCCTGCTTCTCCCTCTGCCTCTGCCTGCCTCTCTGCCTGCTTGTGCTCTCTCTCTCTCTGACAAATAAATAAATAAAATCTTTAAAAAAAAAAAAAAGAATTCATTCTCGAACAGCCATTCACAACCAAAGATAAAAAGCAAATACACATGTTTCCCCTCACCACAGCTCACCTGCAAAAACTCATTGAGTTCAACTTGTCCATTTTTGTTCAAATCTACTTCATTCAGAATTTCATGTAGTGTATTCTCATCCATTTGGACGTTGATACTCTAAATGAAAGGAAAGCACAAAATAATGAGGTTTAATTAAAAATGATGCATACCCTTTTATTAAAGCTACCAACCTTTCAAAAATTACAGGAGAAAATTACTTCTAGAAAGCATTAGATGCAGAAAAAATGATATAATCGAGTTTTTATGTTTTTCTGTGAGCAAAGATATTGAGCCAAAAAATTATTACCTCTAATACACGCTGAACATCAACAATGGTAATAAAGCCCTTTTGGTCTGCATCGAACTTATGAAATCTCTTCTTGTACCTGGAACACAACATTGAACACTGGAAAAATATACCTACGTAGGTCAAGTCAAAACAGAGAAATATGGAAACTTATTAGAAGTACCTGTCGATGTCGGAAGGCAGGAGGCTAATTTCAGAGCGATCGGTTAACTGTTCTGACCGAGATTTATAGCCCATTTCATAATACAGAAACTTCCTGGCTGTTTCAAGTTCCTCCTAAAACACAGGCATACACCAAGTTCAAAGATTTATGGAAAGAATTATTGATTTTTTTTCTTTCTTACTTTTCTGACCAGCACAATTTTTTATTTCTTCCAGTTTTACTGAAGTATAATTTATATTCAATAAAATGCACCTATTTTAGATATGCAATTTGATGTATACTCTACCACGATCAAGATACAGGACATTTCTATCACCCTAAGAAGCTTCCTCGGGCCCTTTTTTTCAGTTGATCTGCTAGCCTCAAGCCATCACTGATCTGCTTTCTGTCTCTGGAGTGTTTTTGCCTTTTCTTGGGTTTCACATAAAAGGGTCCATATAGTATATAGTGTTTTCTGTCTGACTGCTTTCACACAGCATGATAATTCTGGGATTCATTCATGTTGTTAAGTGTTTCAATATTTTGTTTCTTTTTCCTGAAGAATATTCTTACCCAGCATCGTCTAACCAAATCTAGAGAACCCAATCCTTATGGTTTGGTGACAAATAAAGCAATTAAAGGTGACAGATAGCTACTATGATGTGGAGGCAAAGTCACTGATGGACATCATGGGATTAGCTACTCTGAAGCTTCGTCATAAGGAGGCTGAGAGTCGGGGGGAAGTTACAGAGTCATGAGAAGAAACAAGTTCTCCGAACGGCTACTCTGACACTTTCGACTGTTCCCAGTCTCAGCAGATAGTAACCATTGTTGAGAACACTGTCTTAGTTTTTCATTTTCATGGCACTCTCCTTCTGGCCCACAGCTTACAAACCGTCTTTTTCTTTCCTTTCTCTTTTTGGAATTTTGTACCACATTTGCCCACCTTCTGTCTTCTGGTTCTGTTCTTATTTGCCACAATATTTTAAAGCTCAACGGTGGTTAAATAATCCCATCTGCAAATTCTCTGAGTACCCAGAGATATCATTTTTCTGGGCTGGCATATGAACTCGTTTAGAGCAGCCTCCTATTTGAATATCTATTTCCTCTTACCAATATTTATTTTGCTCTTTTCACTCTGAAAACTGTTCCCCTTGACAAAAAAGAAGGAAAGAGATTTGGTATTAAACTCTAAGTTGAATTGTTCTCCCTTTTCTCCAGCATTCAAGAATATGATGCCAGTCATTTTAAGCAATGATCTAGGTTAGGCCTTCCATGCATTCTTTTCAATTTTTAAAATTTATTTTCGGTGTCCTTAGTGTTTGTTCCCCTAACCTTTAGTCAACTCCTGACACTATTCTATTTCTACATTCGCATTAGTCCAGGAACCCTTTCATTGTGGAGCACCTGTCTTCCATCCATTTTAAATGTGTTTATCAGCTGGCTTTGTTCTGAATCACAGTCCCATTTCTTTACCTGCTGCCCCCTTTGCCTTCTCATAAGAATCAATTTTAAAAGAATTTCTTTTTGTGAGCCTCTCTCAATTGACTCTTCTGTTTAAAATCTCTCAAGGAAATGTATGTTTTATCTGAAGGTATAAAATCCACCTCACCCAATGTTCTGGCAGCATTTCCCAACATGCATCTTGAGTAGTACTAGTCTCCCTCCCTCTAGCCCTTCCAAAGGGTGAGAGATGGTTCCATTTCTGAATAAGTTCACTTTTGGAAACTGACAATGCACACAGGCATTCAAAGGCACCAAATGATCTGTGCTAAAGAAAATGGTTTCCCTTGTTGAACTCAGAATTTCCCAAATTCTTCTGTCCGTGTAGTCATCTTTTTTCTTTTTTTTTTTTTTTAAGATTTTATTTATTTATTTGACAGAGAGAGAGATCACAAGTAGGCAGAGAGGCAGGCAGAGAGAGAGAGAGGGAAGCAGGCTCCCTGCCAAGCAGAGAGCCCAATGCGGGGCTCCATCCCAGGACCCTGAGATCATGACCTGAGCTGAAGGTAGAGGCTTTAACCCACTGAGCCACCCAGGCTCCCCGTGTAGTCAACTTTTGATTTACGCCTTGTAGAGCACAATTTGGCAATACCCCATTCTCTAAATGGCCACCAACTCCTCCATCAATCCCCAGCTCCCCTAGATAATGTCCCTAATAATGTTCCCTAATCAGTTCTTCCAGTGTGGTTGGATTCGATCTCAAGTAGCTGTTCTCTAAATCTTTCTCTCAATTTTGAAAATAGACATACATTTCTGAGGAATATACTGGTTGTAACCACTCAATTAGATTTTAAGATCCTTGAAGCTATGAACTATTTATTATTCCCCTAAAATATTTGGTATCATGCTCAGTATACAAGTCACTCATTAAGTATTGACTGGGAAAAACAACCACAATTCATCTACAGAGAGTTATTTATCACTTTGTTCTGCTTTCACTTTTGCAGGTTAAATAATCCCAATGCTTTTAACCTTTTCTCAGAAGTCCAGCTTTCTAACCTTTAATTCTTTTTTTTCCTTCTCCTTTGTTCTCTCTAGACTGTCCACAGGTCTCATTAATACTCCTACAGCTAGATACTAGGTAATAACTTCAGGTCGTTTATTTCTCTTCCTTTGTTGAGGGGGGATGGGAGAATATTCTGAGCACACGAATCTACTCATAAAATTTGAACTGAATGAAGTTAAATCCAGTTTCCTCAGGAGGGCCAAACACAGCCAGTTTACAGAATTTTCTTCCTCTTTCCTACCTCCTACAGCCTGAATTCCTGGCACCAACTATCTTCCTGCATATTCAAATCGTTCCAACCATAATTTTTACAGGAACACATTATCCCCAATCTTTCTATATGGTTAAAAAAAAATGATTGGCATTAGCAAAGGCTCAAGTTTCATGCTTGGGTTATCTCTGTAGGCGGCTTTAGTCCATCTGATCAAAACTCAGCACTGGAAGAGCTACATCCAGTCCTGCCAATGCAGGGCCAACAGGGCAAGGCGGGGAAAGCTCAGGCCCTGAATCAGAGTACCTGGTTTCAGCCCCCGTTCCACACTTTACTAGCTGTATGAACGCTAACTAGACTTACTCCCTGAGCCTGTGTTCTCACCTACAAAATAGGGGTAAAGGTTACCACCGACAGACTTGTGGTCAGGTTAAAGACCTCTTCAGCCAGTGATGTCTGCCATCAGTACCCTACAAACATTGCACTAAAATTACTACAGGAAAGATTTAAAAATGCAGGGTCATGGTTTCAACCTCACAGACCCTGAGTCTGATAGTCTGTCTAAAGTCAAGCCTCAAAAATCTGTTTTTTCCTATATTTCCAGGTGATGCTGATATGTAACCACCTTTGGGAATCTATACCAGAATGAGAATGTTTTAAGGACAGGATCTATGCCCAATCCTTCCTTACACCTTCCATATACGACACAGATGCTCAGTTATGTTCATTCATTCATCGCCAGTTATTTATTGAGGGCCTACCACGGCTGGCACTGAGGTTACAGAAACAAAGGGATCATGTCCTCTCCTTGGGAAAGCTTATTTCTTGGATGAGAGACAGATAACAAATAAACAACTGAATGGGAGTAGATGCCAAAGAGAAAAATAAGGTAGGGAGAGGAAGAGGAAGTGTAGGGATAGGCCATTTAGGGAAGAACATTCCAGACCAAGGGATCAGCAGGGCTTAAATAAGGAAGAGCAACTCAACTTGTGGGGAGTGAATGAACGGAAAGTCCACAGGGATCAGAAAGGTGGTGGCCAGATCCTGGAGACCTTGTAAACCACTGTCATAACCTTGGCTTTACATTGAGTAAAACAGGGCATTTCGGCAAAGTAATTAATTGTTCATCATCAATCTTCGTTTTACTAGTCTATCAGCATCATTTGATACAATAGATTACCTTCCTCTTCTTGAAATATATTCTTCCTTTCCTTCTGGGACACAACTCCCTCTTTAGTTTTTTCACACTCTCTCCAACTTCAATAGCTATCACTTTTCCTTTCTCAAGGCGTCTTCCTTATCTACCTCACTTTCAAACTCTGGAGAGTCCCAGCGCTGTGTTTGAACAGCACGCCTTTATCTAACTACACAAACTCCCTATATGATCTCATCCAGCCTGATGACTTAAATACCAATGCAAATTTCTATCTTTAGTTCAGACCTCCCCTCTGAACTTCATTTGGACTGACATATCCAATAATCTGGCTTATATTTTAATAGAATCACATAAGTTGTTAAAGTAAGAATACTGCCTGTGGGGAAAAAAACTTTTATAATAAACCACGGAAGAAATGCTGGTGGCTGAAAGCAGAGTGATAGCAGCTGACTGTGTTAAGAAGGGGTTGAATGCAAGCCATTCTTTGAAGATAAATATGATACAGTTTGCTGATGGATTCAGATCAAGTATGATACAAAGATTTAGGTCTAAGGAACCAAAAGGTGGAATACCTATTTTTGACATGGAGAGGTTAGTAGTAGTAGTAGTCGTGAGTGCTGGTGGTGGTAGTGGTTGGAGAGAGGTAGGAGGAGATCCAAAAGATGCTGCTACGGACCGAACTGTCCCCCCCCCCCAAATCCATATGTTGAAGCCCTAACCCCCAATGTGATGGTATTTAGAGATGGGGGTTTGGTGAAGTAATTAGGTTTAGATGAGTCTTGGGAATGGGGTCTCCCTTCCTCCCTCTCTTTGGACACAGCAAGAAGGCAGCTATCTAGAAGCCGGCAAGAGCACTCTTATCAGAAACCAACCATGCTGGCAGCCTGATCTCAGACATCTGGCCTCCAGAATTGAGAGAAATGAATGCCTGTTGTTTAAGTCACCTAGACTGCTATATTCTGTAATAGCAGCCCAAGTAGATTAAGACAGAGAGGATTCCAGAAAGTAGTTCAAGGAGGGAGGAATCAACTGTGTCAATGCCGCTAAATGTGTGAGTAATGGAAGGACCAAGAACTGACAAGTATATTGAGCAACATGGAAGCCACTGGTGAATGTGATCAGAGCTACTCTAGCAAAGTGGCGAAAACAAGCTTCAGTGGAATGGGTTTAAGAAAGATTGCGGGGAGGGGGTAAGGAACGGAACCAAGGAGCACAGAAGTATTTTTTTCTATAAATACATGAAAATGTCTCTGCATATTATAACAGTTTGGTTTAATTAAAAATCATGAAAATCTTCTGTTTATTACAATAAGCCCAAGGCTCTACATGTGGACATCTGAGCATCACTGGCTTTCTTTTCTTAATTTGGATATAAATATAAAATTCCAAATGACATAAATCAATAAGCATTTAGTGGTCAGGCAATAAAACCACTATTTCCTACCAAGGGCAAATTTGCACAAGTGTGAATTTCACCAGAGAATACATTCTAAAAGTGTTTTCAATGAAAACCAGAAAAGGTTCTACCCACAATCGTTATTATCCTACTTTTTCAGGAATTATGACCACAAATTTAAGAGTATTTTTCTATAAGGGATTTTCCAGAAACAAACAACACATTTTAAAACCAGAATATCTTTCCAGTTTCCTAAGACCTAGCAATATTAAACACCGCTCCCCCACACAGAAATTGGCAAGAAATCGAAAGTTCCCATTGAAAACTATGTTAGCCTCTACCAACAGAGCAAGACATGACATGTTTATAATAGGAACTGTGGTTTTAAAGACTTCTATATAATACCTCTTTTTTATAATCATCCCAATTCAGTTCTCTGCCCATCAGCTCAACAATCCTGGGGAGGGCTTCCTCTGCTGCCTGGACATTTAGAAAGGCCAGGCGAGTCCGCCGTGAAATCATATCCACTGCCGTGCAGGCATATTCCTTAATCCCATATTTCACCTGAGTTGAAATTAAAGCAAAAATTATTAGTGGGGGCCTTCTCTTTAAAAGAGGAAATAAAATTTCACTGAAAAAAAAATTCACACTTAGGGAAAAGTGACATTGTTCTTTATACACCCTGGTTCTCTGAGAGTAGACATGAGACAAGTAAGGACATCATAGAAGCTACTCTTCCGTCTGCCAAAGGAGGTTTGTAAATTGGGACAAAATGGAAAAGAGCTGATGCTTTCTTCCTGAAATGACCCTGGCACAAACATGCAAACTACATCGTTTCCCATTTACCATCCACAGTAATCACTTACCTCTTTGCTTTTACATGATATGGATGTTAATTTACATCCAAGTAGGCAAAGAACAAGTATTAAAAAGTACGTTTATAACTCTTTAGGCTCTCCACAGTTTTCTGTCTGTGAGTATCCAGAGGACAGAAGGCTTGTGGTCAATCAACAAGCAAATGCTCACTGGATGCTCGTCTTTTGAAGTACAGTGAATCATACATAAATATAAAGCCTAGTCTCTGGTTTCACAAAATGTAGAAACTCAGTGAGAAACAAAGCTTCAATCTTTGGGAAGTTAAGTGCAAACCAAGATATGTCAACAGCCAGCGAGTGAGTACAAACTTGAAGAGTTACAAATTTACAAAAGAGACAAACAACTGTGAAGTCACAAGACTTGGGGTAGCTCTGTGGAGGAGGAAGAAATATATATTTTCTATTAATATCATTTCCACTGTCAATATCACTTCAGATTTAAGTTTATAATGAAGGGATCTGGGCAGGGCAGACATTTTGCTGAAGGCCCTGGCTGGCAAATGGGCATTAAAACCTAGCCATACATATAATTTTTAAAGAGGTGACCAGCATCCCATGGTAGACAGGAGATTCTCACGTAGTCATTCACATACCTCGGCTTCAATGTATGGAAATTCTGACACAAGACGCACACCAACGATGGGCCACCTTTTTCCAGTTACACTTGCCATCTTGGCCACCTCAAAAGCCTTGTCACCATAGGTGGCGGCGAGATGCTGTGCCACCTGGGGAAACAAGACTGCGTTAGGCAGGTATTTTAAAGAGCGATACCTTCTAGGCATGAAGCAAAAAAATGCACACGCTTAGCCTGTCAGTTCTTCACAGCCCATAACTAATAGTTCCAGGAGGGTATTAGATTTTGATTTTGTGGGAGGAAACCACTTGGGCTCTGAATGCTTAGGCCAGCACTAACTCTGCCACACATGGATCACTGTATCAGTGACTGATGAAGCTTCGGCTTCACTCTGCTCCCAGTGTCACTTCTGAAGAACAGCCTTCCTTATGCTCGAGACAGAGAGAATGTGGGATGATGCTCTGTCTGCGGAGAACAAACCAAACCCACCCCGGACTTTAAAATAGAAACTAGTGTGTGCATTGCTTTTTAGGCAACTGAAGAAAAGTATGATCAGCTTTTTTCCTTAGTTCACTTCCACAGCATGCAGACAGAAAGGAACCCAGCAAAAGGAAATTCTAAATCAGGGAGAATTGGTTGCCAATTCTGTTCATGGCAGTAGTGCGATGAGGTGAAGAATAGGATGATTCACACCCACCTCACTTTCAAGCCCATAATCCTGGACAAGCCTAATGTACAGCGTGGGGCTCCAATCTTTGCCCCCTTGAAGGAAAAGCCCAACTGTTCTGCTTGGTCCTGCTTTCAAATTGTGAGCCTTGACAGCAGCATTTATGGTATCTTCTGCCATAGATCGATATGTTGTCCACTTTCCACCTACAAATAATTTCATAAATAATTCATTAGGTTACCACCCCTTATTTGTCTTATAATAACCCATTTGCCAACTGATTCATAACAAAATTCACCTGCTGTTTATAACACATGCAGCAAAGTGATGCGTAAGACTTTCCTCAGAGTCATCAAAAGAATTTCTCTCGTTCATTAGCATCAAGAGAGATCCTGGTGTGACAGTATGAGCTAAGGTCCTATCTAAAGCACACCCAAAACACAAGGTTATATTCTGTACCTGCTATAGTGATGAGACCACTCTCACTGATATCCACGACATGATTTCGGGAGATGGACTGAGTATCTGCCGACTTGGGATCTGTAACAAGGGGACGGATACCACTCCAAGCTGCCAGGACGTCCCCTCTTCTCACTGGGAAGAACCAATAGGAAGGGGTAAGAGAATGACTTAAAGATATTTCAACAAAACTCTGAAATAGTTAATAAGCAGGAAAGTTTTCAGTAAAAAGAACACATGAATATGAGCTTTGAAAGAGAGAAGAAGCCCTTAAATATCACAACTGAGTCGATAAGTACAACAAAAACTCAAAGAATTATCTGGTTACAAAGATAATCTGCAGGGAAAAAGAGCAAATAACCTGAAGGCCACTAACACTGATGCCTACCCAAAAGAGGAAACAAAAGAAACACATGTTAGCGACTTTCCACTGGAAGGATCTAGAATAGTAAGAAGAAACAATCGACCTTCCACTGGAAGGATCTAGAATAGTAAGAAGAAACAATGACAACAAAGTAGAAACAAAACAAAGACAAACCTAGAGATTTGTGACTTGTTACATTTCCTCCTGGAGATACCTAGCTCTCTTTTCTCAGGAAAGACAAACATCCTTACCACACAAATGAGCCTGCAACAGGGTATTTTCTCCCCTCACCAATGTTACCCTCTTATTGAGCATTTATAGTAGGTCTAGACTCATCAAAGCACTTGATGAGCACATTTCATCTCATTTAATCTCACAGAGACCCACAGCATCAGTTATTATTATTCTCACCACAGAAATGAGAAAAGAGAAAGTGAAAAAGTTTAACCACCTATCCCAAAGCAAACATCTTACAGATGCTAGAAAAGCATAAGAACCCAGTTCTTCTTGATTATAAACTTCATATTCTTACCCACTAAATGCACTATCTTTCAACTTCTGACAATCTGTTCCCCGCCCCCCCATTCCATTATCCTTATAAATGCCCCCAAAACAGGCATACTGGCTCCTCCCAGTTTAGGCACACCATATTTCTGTTACAGTATACGGAAGGTCTTTGAATATTCAAGATTTCTCTTACCCTCTGTCAGAATACAGTTACCTCTCTATACCAAGAATTGATGGACTTTACAGTAGAATTAGACAGCTGTTGCACAGCACTCATTACTGGCCTAAAAATGGCTAAGCAGAGTAGCCTAACTTACATGGTAAGTTGAGGCTTACCACGAGGGACGAGGGCAAGACCCAAGGGCAGAGTTTTCAGAATCTACTTTTCTTTATCCAGATCGGCTGCAGGAATGGTGTAGGTCTTTTCTTCTCCACTCTCCCCATCAAGGAGCTGACCATATGCACCAACCCAAGAGTTGCCAAATGTAGAAGATGAGAAGGTGAATGTTTATCTGGTTCTGTTGCACTTACTCTCCTTGACCAGTTAATCTAACCCTGGATAACAGAGCAGTAAGTGCAAGTTTGCTCTGATCATGACTTGGGATCAGGTGCTTACCTCCTTCATCCTATTCCCAGCCATGACCTTCACTGATGAAAAGTTCACTGTCTTTAAAACATCAAGACAATGGGAAAACTGGATATCCACATGTAGAGGGATAAGCTCAAAGTGGATCAAAGACCTATACATAAAAGCTAAAAGTATAGAACATTTAGGAAAAAAATATATGGGAAAATCTACATGACCTTGGTTTGGCTATGATTTCTTGTATATGATACCAAAGGTATAGGCTAATAAAGGAAAAAAAAAAAGATAAAATGGACTTCTCACAATTAAAAACTTCTGTGCATCAAAAGACATTATCAACAGAATGAAAAAGCAACCCATATAGCAGGAAAAAGAAATTTGTAAATTATATCTCTGACAAGGAGTTAGTATCCAGAATATATAAGAACACTTAAGACTCAATAACTAAAAAAGAAAACCTGATTGAAAAAAATGGGCAGAGGCTTTTAAAAGATATTTCTCCAAAAAAGATATACAAAAAGCCAATAAGCACATAAAATAATGTTCAATATCACTAACCGTTAGAAAAATGCAAATAAAACCACGAGACACCTTCATATCCATTAGGATGACCATTATAAAACCCGCCCCCCCCAAAAAAAAACCAGAAAAAAACAAACCTCAGTGAGGATGTGGAGAAATTGGGATTGGGATAGCCTTTTGCACTACTGATGGGAAAGTAATATGATGTTGTCGCTATTGTAAGTATATGGCAGTTCCTCAAAAATTCAACCTAGAATTACCATATTATCTAGCAATGACAATTCTGGGTACATACACACCCCAAAGAACTGAAAGCCAAAAAAATCTGTATACTCCCATGTTCCTAGCAGGATCATTCATAACAATCAAAATATGGAAATAACCCAAACAACCATGAATAGATGAATGGCTAAACAACATGTAGTCTATACATAAAATGGATTATTATTCAACTTTGAAAAGTGAGGGAATTCTGACACATGTTACCTTGAAGACACTATGCTAAGTAAAATAAATTATTCACAAAAGGATGAATACTGTATAGTTCCATTTATGTGAGATACTTAGAGTAGTTAAATTCATAGCAACAGTAAGCAGAAGCTGAATGGTGATTGCCAGGGGTAGGGAGTTGGTTTTATGAAGTCAGTGTTTAAAGGGTACAGAGTTGAGGAGAATAAAAAAGATCTGGAGAGGGATAGTGGCAATGGTTGCACAAAAATGTGAATATATTTAATGCCACAGAACTGTATGCTTAAAAATGGCTAAAATGACAAAATGATACAAACTTAATAATAATTTTTAAAATATCAAGACAAAAGGAAAATTTGACATATTTCAAGTGTCAGAAGATTAAGGAAAATATTTTACATGTAATACATAAATATTAGGACCCTTACCAGGCCATACCATGCCCAAACTTCATTCAAATTAAAATATCTCATTCGGGGGCACCTGGGTGGCTCAGTGGGTTAAAGCCTCTGCCTTCGGCTCAGGTCATGATCTCAGGGTCCTGGGATCGAGTTCCACATTGCACTCTCTGTTCAGCAGGGAGCCTGCTTCCCCCTCTGTCTCTGCCTGCTTCTCTGCCTACTTGTGATCTCTCTCTCTCTCTCTCTCGGTCAAATAAATAAATAAAGTCTTTTAAAAAAAATAAAATAAAATATCTCATTCAGGGGAGCACAGTTTTATGAGCAAAAGACAGTGAGGATTTCAGATCCCACTCACTCCTTGGGAATGTGCCCTTGTACAATGAACCTCCTGTGTTTATACATGGCTCTACCTGAAAAGTATCTAGAAAACATCCAGCAGACTCTATGGAAAGAGTCACAAAGACTCCTTGAGATGACCAGAATAGTCCAAAAATATATTTTTAAAAGGTATCTAACCAAGTACAGGGGAAAGACCCTAAAAACAAATTGTATTGAATGACAGATAAGCCTTGCATCTTGACCTCAAATAAAAAAAAAAAAAATTCTGGTAAAGATAAATTCATCTAAGGAAAATGTGGCGTATTTTAATATAGCTCCTGGAGGGCCACACTCTTAATGTAGACGTGTAGACACACGTCTACAGTGGTGTTTAATCAAATCTCAACACCGCATTAGAAGCAAAGGAAGAAGAAACATCATAGGTTGTGCGGAAAGTCGAAGGCTTCCAGTCTTGTTAACTGGAGACCTAAGGGAGTCTCAGCACTAAGGTTCCATTTCTAAATCTGCCCTTCTGATATGTGTATTCTCTTAATTATGTTTATCCTGATGGCTTCCATGGAATGAGGGTTAATTCTCTTGCTTCATGCAATTCCACAAAAGTCTTGTGAAACATCCACACAAATCATGCGACGTTTTAATCTTTACCAAAAAACCTAACTAGGAAATTACCACTATTTTCCATTAGAGTTCAAATAGCCCTCTGAGTCAAAAATAAAACTTAGCCAACCACATAGAACGTCATTGTGGTCACCACAGTCTGCAAAGCGTGTCTGTGAAATTCCTTAGGTGGCCACACTGATCAGGATTTTGGCTTCAACTCTTAAAGCCCTCTGACTGATTTTAAAATTATTTGATGGAAAATTCGACTCTCTAGGGTAAATCTGAAGCATATGCAAATAGTCTCTGTGGCAAATGCTTTACCCTTTCTGGTATAACAGGCCTAAAAACACATCTGTGAAATTGTATTGTCTAAAACAAGAAGACCAGACTAAAATATTCGAGGTTTCCCTTCTAGAGGAGTATTAAATAAAACATCATGCATACTGATGCCATTTTTAATCCTTACTCTTGATGTTGATACTCAAAAAAAGAAAACACTACCAAGAAGAGTTTATAATGTGTTAGGAACCTTAATTTATTTTCTATTTTAGCATTCAGGTATTTAACCCCAGAATTATATCAAATGAATGTTGGGATTAAATTTATCTAAAAAGATACATGTCAGGATAATCAAATTTTAAATCATATTTAAAATATGAATCAGTCTTTATGGTCTGCAGGATTTTTATATCATTAGACCAGAGGGTGGTTGGATCGGGTTATCTATCAGTTTTCTCCCAACCTTAAGATTTAATGATTTTTGTGGATTATTCAAAATGCTATTTCCTGCTGAGGGATAAAATGCTTGTACCTCTCCTCCCACTGGAATTAAGTAATGACCAGTCAGGGCCACAGGTGTAATCTATGTCCATAGGGGCAGAGCATAGCTAAACACATAAAACATGAATTCTAACCTCTTGTATAAAAGATGGCAACTAACTGAACTAACATGTTTCGCTCCTTATCACCTATTCACCCACAGTGGAAACCTTGCACACTGTTAAACAAACCCTAATTAAAGTTCTTTGGAGAAAGAGATTCAAAAGCAGTAGACAGAAGAGAGAATTGTTAAGCTATCTTTTAATTCTGCCTGAAACGGCTACAGCCGCATTGGCTGGAAACCACCCCGGGATGAAGCCACCTTGGAGGGTGACAGAGTGAGGAGAAACAAGGACCATGTACCTTAGACACTGCAGAATCACTGAATTTCTCACCTCTTGAGCCTTCTTAGATCTGGAGGGCTTTGTTTTTGTTTTTTATTTTTTACAAGATAATACATTTTTTTTGTAAAATCAAAAAATACGAATTCAATGACTCTCTTAAATTGAGCATTTCTTTCTCTAAAAGTGTGTATAAATACATCTCGATTCCATCGAGCAGCACTGTGTCATAGACTTTTCAGCAGTGCTGGAAATGTTCTACCTCTATACTCCCCAATTCATTAGCCACTAGCTGCACGAGCCTATGAAGCACTTGAAATGTGCTTCATGTGACTGAGGAAGTGAATTTCAAATTTTATTTAATTTTAACTAATTAAAAATGAAATAGCCACATGATATGCACATGTATGGGCTATGATATTACACAAGGCAGCTCTAGAATAAAAATCTCCACGCAGTAGGTCTCACACTTGTCCTGGTAGGTCATCAAGCCGGTACCCCCCACCATGGCCCCCTCACCCACATCTCTAACTGAGCATCCTTTCAGTGAAATTTGATGGTATTTCCTTTGCTCATGAGAATACAATCTGCTGTAATAACATGCTTTCCCCCCAAATACTTTACTGTCCTAACATGTTCCATATCTATCATTTTGAAGTATCTCCTCCTCTCTTCCTAATCTCAGAGTTCAAAGAAATAAAAAGTATTTTTACAAAAAAAAAAAAAAAGTATTTTTACCAAATTAAATACTAAATTAAGTACTAACTTTTACTACATTAAATACTGAAGTATTTACTAAACTAAGTACTATCCTCAAGTCCGTACCCAGAAATCATTTCTATTGCTCAGGTTGTAGCCAAGAGTAGGTAGCAAACGTCACCTACTTTAAATTGTCCAAGGTATAATACGTGAAGAAAACCACTCAAGTCAAGGCTTTTATGCTTCAGAGCTCAAAAATTCATCTTGGTTTTTCTGGTTCTCACACTGCTGGGATAGCTAAACCAGGTTTCATTGCTGTTTCATTTTTCTCACCATGTTCAAAGTCTTTAGCAATGTCAATTCTAATATTTCTCAACACCCCAAATCCTCCACCAAGTAGGGTCATGTATAGTGATCAATAAATATGAAGCAGCCTATTAAAATATTTTCTAAACTTTTTTGTATCAAACAAGAGCAGCCTACGTTACAAAATCAAAAGCAATAATATTTGGGCCTCCGAGCCGATATCCCAAGCTTTGTATAAAGTATCTCATGACTATATATTTAAACAATTGGATATTCTCTTTAACATAAATAAATGCTTTAATAAAACAAGATGACAGGAAACAACACTACTACGGGAATTGAGGAAAGTCCTCATTAAACACCATCTATTAGAACGGCTCACCCAGAGGGCGTCCAGTGGGCATCCAGTTGACTGTTTTAAGTGCCAAATGCCCAGATCTTTAAAAACCCACATGAGCCCCTCCACGGTGTATAAAAGTAGTTGGTGATATTTTCAAAAAGATAGTCCTTTAAGGATTATTTTGTTGCAATCCCAATAAATAACTCATTCAGGTTTTGGTATATATAATATATAAAGAGCAAAATATAAATAATAAGGTTCAATAGACATTTTTCACAGTTGGTTGACAAGACTAAGTGCTGTGTAATTGTTTCAAATTATAATGAATACTTCTACTCTTAACATCTTGGCAAGACAAGTGTTTGTTTTAAAAATTAATAGAAAATGAAGCCCACAGGAAGTGACAATTAAGAGCCCAATGTGCGGCTTTGCTTCACATGAGTTATTTAGCCATACGTTTTGGGGTGTTCTTCCTCATGTTTGCCACTTTCAGAAAATCAATAAAAAGCATGTGAAAATATCTAAACGAACACAGGGGAAATAGTGTCAGAAATCAATACTTCTCTACCAGCATGTTTAACCTACTGAAATGAAGTGTTAATCACAGAAATAAGATACCATATTACATTTATAAACTAATGAAACTAGAAAAAGCAGAGCGTGTGACACTATAATTAAACAGCTGGAAGACATCCAAGCCTGTGTAAGTTGATAACCCTTGTACAATCTCTGGCAGGGAAAAGGCAGGTCTGCAGCGAGTCGATATGGCCAGCTCGGTTGTTAATTGAATAACAGGCAATCTATAAACACTACTAATTGCATATGTGAAAACCTGTGTACGACTCAAGACGCTGCCTGGAGAAACACTCCAGAAAAACTACATGGATAAAGCACTCGGCAAATCTTCTGTCTCTCTCAATCCCTTGAAGTCATAGCTTAGTTTCACCACTGCCTCCTTCTGATTAACCTCTCCCTGGCAGACTTAATGATACATTTTTCAAAAGATCATTTTTCTTCCTAACCCGATACACACCACACAACTATCAATTACCCATTTCAGAAAAGAACAAACAAGTAATCTAGAAAATTCAGCCTGTGAATGGAAAGCTTTCTAAATCGTAAAAGAAGACATGGTCTTATTCCCAATAGGCAAAATGCTTTTCAGAATTGTTCCGACGCATTCTGCAGAAGTGTGGCAGCTGCTGAGAACAGCATGGAGTGTTAAGATCTGACACTTTTTTTTTTCCTTCTTCCTTAAGGATATAGCCATTTGGGGAGGCTCAGAAACTGTTGTCAGAATTTTACTTATTCATCCATTTAATAAATCCTTTTAAAATGATTATGTCAACCCTGGTGAATGCAAAACATTTCAAAACTACTGCTCTAGGACCTAAACAAACTTTATTTTTTTTTCAATCTGCAGAGAAGACTGCTTGGCCCGAGGGATTAGTGATGAGATATGAAACCTCCTCTACTTTAACATTCAAATCCAAATAAGGCCAGTCCGGAGCAAAGGTCGTTAACATTCTGCGAGTGTCTAGCAGCTTCCAGGAAATGAATTGAGAGACTTAATCCACTCCCTGGTGGATATGATATCACATCATAAAACCTGGAACTACCCGTCAGAGCACCGTGTGGTACTCAGGGGCACAAGTATTGCAGCTAGACTGACTTGTCCTCACGCGGGCTCCGACACGAACCAACTGTGGGCAAGAAGCTTATAGTCACGGGGCCTCAGTCTCCACGTCTATAACGTGGGAACTGCAAAATATACCTGGTAAGGTTGTCATGAGGAACCCGATGATGTGGGCAATATGCTCCGTGCAATGTCTAGCCTAAAAAGTGTTCGGTAATTGTAGAGTTCTAAAAAATAAAGCATGTATTACGCATTACTGACAAATGGAAGGGCTGAAAGATGGGCAGCACCAGCCTACCGTCAAAGAACTGAGTAGGGCCTGAAGCTGACTTTCTCTCTATACTTCATCATATCATATACTTCATCATCATTCCACTCTTCAATGGAAGAGAAATCAAGTCACACCAAAATTCCTTGGGAAAAATATATATTTATATGTCTCCAC
The DNA here is from genome assembly GCA_028646535.1 of Procyon lotor. Lineage (NCBI taxonomy): Eukaryota > Metazoa > Chordata > Mammalia > Carnivora > Procyonidae > Procyon > Procyon lotor. Next base: position 63,938,302 of record CM053605.1, read on the forward strand.
TTAAGATATAGACATACAGTAGCAAACTGCGTTCTTTCAAGACTGAGGGGAACTCCTCAGATATGAGGCCTTTGATCAACTAGAAATACAAATAAAAAAAAAAAACCCACGAAACTCTAAGGGATTATTATTAATTAATAGTTTTAAAAAAGAAGAAGTTGATAAGTGGCACAGACACAGGCATGACAGACAGTGGGCACAGGGAAATAAGTATATGAAAGAGCCGTCACCTCCTTGCTTCCCAGGGAATTCTTAATCCCAGGAGTCCCTGGACTGCTAGGAGACAGGCCTGATTTATAGTGTTTAGATATGAATTTTAGCCACTTTTTCCAAAAATCAAAATTGGCAAAAAACAAAACAAAACAAACAAAAAAAACCATAAAACAAAACAAAACAAAAAACCTCTGTTAGTTTTACCAATTCAGGTGACTACCAAAAGGCATATGAATTGACAAGACTTTTCACAGACCAACCCAGTCCCAGTAGGAAATGCTAAGTCTCCTATGCATTCACAGGCAGAATAAAAGTGAGGAAGGGGTGTAGGCTTCTGTCTCTGCTACAACCCAAGGCTCATTTCACTGGTGGAAATCCCCACCTACGATACGGGCACAGTGGCCTTTTGGAACCTACACCTGTTTCCAGCACATCCAGCCTCTCAGCACATACAAGCAGTTAGATTTCTCATCTTACTGCATTTGAACTTTAAGAATTTGGAAACCGTCAACACAGAGCTCTCTGCTCTTGAATTAATTTTACTTCTTGCTCCAACAATCTAAACTTCCTGCTCATAGGGCCCAATATAAATGCACTTTTAACAAATATCATACTCAGGCAAATGTGAAATGAAGCAGGATTCGTTAATAATAATCAATACATTAAAATACAATCATATCCACATAAAACTCTTCTTAGATTTCAAAAGGAAAAAAAAAAGTATCCAGCTCAAATTGCATTGCATTTTGAGTATTGAAATTTCAGCAGACATTAAATAAGGCATTTCCCAAATAACTCTCTGTGAGGGTGTGTGTGTGAGAGAGAGACTATAAACATTGGCCACGTAGATCTGTTACCTGTAGTTAATATATGTGTGCCATTAATGTAAGCACCCAAAGAGACTTTACTCAAAAATGAAATGACATCCATTACTTGAAATCAGAAGAAACTAAAACTATATACAATATGGATCGTTCAATTAAAATGGGAGAGTCCCCGGGACCATTTTTTTAAAGCAGTTTGTTTTGTTTGTTTGCAAATGTGTGATCACAAGATGACAAAAAAATCCTTCAGGGAAAAAGGATTCATAGATTTTAGTGAGTCACATCAAGAAGAAAATTGTGTCTCTGCATGTCCTCCACTGAAGCCAACATTACAGAAGATCCCTGATATAAATAGATAAAGACTATTTTTCAAAAATCTTAAAATTTCTATCTTAATATAGACAGATTTTCAAACTGCTACTGGCATCAAAAACCCTGAAAGTGCCTATTACTAATTCATTTTCATTGAAAACAATAATGAGTAGCATACCAGATAGACAACAAGCTTGGCAGCTGAATAAAGAATCCTTACCTTCCAGGAGCTCCAAGTGAGAATGTATCTTAGACTCTTATCTATAATACAACATTGTGATACATTTGACCAAAGTTCTATGGAAGCACAAAGGATAAGGATAGGCAGTTTCTGAAGTAGAAACAGTATTTTGTCAAGATGAGAAGTTGGGGGAAAGGGCATCCCAGAGCAAAGCTTCATCCTAAGCAAAGCATGAGGTTTAAAATGCATGAAGTGATCTGGAAAGAACAAGACTATAAAATCTGTAAAGGTGGAGTGGCAGAATATAAAACTACAAAGATAAGTTGTGATGAGCCTTAGAGTCCATGCGAGATAGTTTAGAATTTCTCCCAAAGGAACCCTCCTACACTGTTGGTGGGAATGCAAGCTGGTACAGCCACTCTGGAAAACAGTATGGAGGTTCCTCAAAAAGTTGAAAATAGAGCTACCCTATGACCCAGCAATCGCACTACTGGGTATTTACCCTAAAGATACAGATGTAGTGATCCGAAGGGGCACGTGCATCCAAATGTTTACAGCAGCAATGTCCACA
>CM053605.1:63940502-63967042 GCA_028646535.1 Procyon lotor
GGGGGGGTAGGGATAGGGTGGCTGGGCTGTGGACATTGGGGAGGGTACATGCTATGGTAAGTGCTGTGAAATGTGTAAGCCTGACGATTCACAGACATGTGCCCTCGGGCAAATAATACATTATATGTTAATAAATAAATAAATAAGAATTTCTCCCAAAGTCAACGAGGAGACATCCCAGGGATATTCCCGAGCAAGGAAGTGACAATGAGAATTGTGTTTTAGGAGGGCCCCGGTGGAAGGTCAGTGTGGGGGTGCACAGGGGCCTGACCTCTGGAAGCCAGTTAGAAGGCCCATGTAACTAACTGCTTGAGTGAGAAGTGACGCTGGTGTGACCAGGACAAGGAAGTGAGAGGAGATTTACATGATACTTGAGAGTGAACACAGATAGGAACTGGACTAGATGTGGAAAGAGAAGGCTCACCAAAGACGAGCATGCCATTTCTAGCTTGCGTGACTGGGTGGTGAGGCAATGAACTGAGGCAGGAAATACAGAAGGATAATGTTGGAAAACTTCTGGAACTAGCCAGGGTAGAAACTATTCATTATACATGCACAGTGGAGAAAAAACTGTGACATCCATACTAAAAGTACAGTATGCCCAGGTGAGCAGGGGAAAGACATAAATTTTGGCTTTTTCAATTTAAAAAAGCATACCTGTCCTACTTAGCTAAATGCACTGTCAACACTCCGCTTTTCATATAGGAAAGCTCACTAAGCTTCTTAGATTATACATCTCCATCCTCTCATTTCTTTGGTTAATTATTTCCTATGGATATCCTGTATCTGTGAATCAGAGCTTCCTAAACTCTAGAAATTAAATGGCGATGCAAACAGTTCATTCTCTCCTCCTCAGAGAGAGCACGAGGATTTGGAGCTCACGTATGGCTCATGTACAGCCGTTAGAAACCATCAGAAAGGGACGGCACGATTCTCTTCGTGTGACTGCAGAGGGTAGAGAGGAGCAAAGGCAACTTCTTCACACTGTGTTATAATTTGGGCCCCCTAAATCTCCCAGAAGAAGTGGTCAGTACCGAAGAATTAGAGCAGGGCCGGTGTGAAGAGGAGTCAGACCGGGGGTGTGGTAGTTACCAGGGAGAGCTGGGATGGGCAAGGAAAACAAACTCAGAGGAATGCATCAGTTACCTTCAACGTCACAGCTCAGGTAGTTACGCACTTCATTCAAAATGAAATTGATGTCTTCTTCTGAAGGAATAGGATGGTGTGTGACATCAGTGGGTGTGTCGGTAGTGCCAGCGATGGTCATCTTTTGCCAGGGTAGGAAGAAGATAACTCGCCCATCACTGGTGGCTGGGTCAAGAAGTCCCATGCTCTCGGGGCTGATATAAAAAGAAGGGTTATACATTTCTGAAATTGCCAGTTTAGTCCTTCATCTGCATTCTAAAAACTACTTTATTCACTAATTGTCACAGAAGCAAACAAGAAACACATGAACTATTACTTTCACTGCCAATGCTCTGCGCTAGAAATTCCTAAAAGAAAAAATAATAAGTTTGGCAACAAAAAAGAACGGAGCAAGCGTGATGATAAAATTCACAGCAGAACCAGCCCTCCCCATTTCAACAATGCAAGGTTAATTAGGAAAGTGGACTTCGCCTTCCAATTATTTGTTTCTTTATATTCCTTGGACCATTCACATCAGATAATGTCAGTGGGATAAATGTCTCTAATTCCTTTTATGATGGTCAATTAAAGAGCTCCTCAATCTTTTTTCAAGTCTATGAAAAGTATTTTCCTGGGACATTTGACATTTGGCACATCTTTCAGCATAAGGTCTCAGAAGTACATGAGAAAACCCAGGGGTCTAAGTTTCTAGAAACTAAAATGTAATCAAAAAGTTCTTTACTCCTTTGTAACCTAGATGGACTTATACCACTTCACCAAATATGAGATTTCTCACTTTATTTCAATTTTATAGAAACCTCAAGAAGTAATCAATGAGAAAAAGGCTCAGTTTTCTCCTACTACCTAAATAACAATGTATTATCAGGACAAGGTCAAAAAGGAAAGGGATATCTTAGCAATGACAATCTTTAAACTGAAGTAAGAGGCTAAGGTATTATGCTATTAAATCAAGGTCCAGGGGTGCCTGGGTGGCTCAGTCGTTAAGCGTCTGCCTTCAGCTCAGGTCATGATCCCAGGGTCCTGGGATCGAGCCCCGCATGGAGGCATGGAGCCCCGCGTGGAGCCCTGCATTGGGTCCCTACTCAGGGGGAAGCCTGCTTCTCCCACTTCCATCCCCTCTGCTTGTGTTCCCTCTTTCGCTGTGTTTCTCTCTGTCAAATAAATAAAATCTTTAAAAAAAAAAAAAAATCAAGGTCCAAAGATGCCTCTTTGGACAGATTACATAAAATCTTCCAAAATATTAGTCAATAATTTTCACTAAATGCATACTTAATATTCTCAAACCAAAGTATAAAACATACTTGAAATAATAGGTAACTATAAATACATATTAACAAACCCTGTTTAATTATGTCATTAAATCAGTAGAAAGTTTTTTTAATGCATTCATTAACCATTCAAAGAAATTTGGAGAAGTTGATAAGGGGTGAGAGGAATCTTGAAATGTCATGCTCAGATAGACCCTACAAATCCTCAGTGACTGAATTCTCATAGTAAGTCAATGTTAACAGTATCTTCAGCTTCTGTTAATGAAATTTCTTAAATAGAAAACACAATTCCATTTGGTTTAAATAAGTTTCAACAAGTCCCTCCTACACCCACAAACTTTAAAGGGCAAACAAAACTTTCTATGTTTATCATTCCCTTGAAATAATGTTTTTTAATTAAACTACTATTGATTCTTATGTGTAAGGATGAGAGACTAATAACTGTTTAAAAGCAAGCCAAAACAATTATTTTATGAAAAAGAAGTCTGGGAGCCTCTAGCTGGCTCAGTCGGTAGAACACACAATTCTTGATGTTGGTGTCATGACTTAAACCTCACATTGGACATACAGCTTACTTTAAAAAATATAAAAAATTAAAAAATAAAGATCTACAAAATAACTTTTTTTAAAAAAAGAAATCTATAATCAGCTTAGCTAATGCATCTTCTTTATGTAAACTGCAAGGAGTAGGAATCTTTCTTTGCAAAGACCCATCAGTTCCAGGAAATGTTGCCATTTCCACACATCCTTTGTATAAAGAGACACTGGCTATAGCACACTTGGGAGACACCAAGAGAGTGGGCCACAGTTCTGGTTAGCATATGCAAAAAGCACCACAGAAGTATGTCAATCATTTAAGCCTTCAGCTAAGATCTCATCTTCACTCAGTCTTAAAGAAAATAATTTTACTTTCATTTTTATATACGGAAAACTACAAGTATAGAATACTTTATGTGTTTTTTTGCTTTGCGTTTGTCCTAAGACTCTCTTAAAAATCTTAAAAGAAGCTAGTTAATTACATATTTTGTAAGCAACTGATTTGATCCTGGGTTAATATGCCCTTACATTAAATCAGTCACTTCGGGACTGGGAATTAACTCAGAGTTCAAGCTTTCAATGGGATCAACAGTACCACATTGAAACAAAAGGAGAAATTCCATATCTAATATTTAAGGAACCCACCCACTATATGTTGGTATATTTTGTGTATGATCATTTTATGGACCAGGTATCACATGATGTGCTTAAGTAACTCAATAAACCTGATAAACTTCAGCATAAAATTATAATAGTCAACCACCTAGACATGAAATGCTATTAGAAACGTGCAACTACTGAATCCTTTAAAACCTTTCAATGCAATAAAAGCAGTTTAAAGGGTGAAGGTGATGGTTACCAACACACACGTACCTGGAACCGTAGAGAATCAACTGCTTAAGCAAAGACATATGTGTCAAACATAAAATTAACAAGCACAGAGGGAAGACAAAGCTACTAATGAATGATATAAAAATTTAAGAATCCACTTGGAAATACCTTTCATCAGTTCTAAATTACCTAATTCATACTCTCCCTTTGGGAAAAAGGTTTGTTTTCTTATGAAGGATTAATTCTGCAAGGTCACACTGAAGTTTGAAAGTGACTATCAACGACAGTGATGGTATATACAGCCCAGGGAGGCAGAGGTCTTTTTTCAATATGTATGATTCTCTTGACATCAGGAGGCAAAGCTTGCTGCTAATTTATGTGTGTGTCTGGGATTAAACATAATGAACATTTTTCTCATGCAGACCACTGCCTTCCTGAAGTACTCTTATTTAAACTGAAATCAATTTATTGTTAACTACTTAGCAACTGGCGTTAGAATTAACAGTATGCACACAGCAATACAGTCAAAAGAATCGACCTCTTGCCAGTGGTAAAAGGCATCCATAGGTACAAGGAGAAGATTATTATTTTCATGTATTTTAGTCATTGGTTGCATTGTTGCTGCTTTTGAAAGAGCATCTAGCCACGGCTCTGATGAAGACTGCAGATTTGTTCTTAGTGTCAGCTAAAGAGTACCTTTAAAAATAAATGAGTTCTGTGTGCTGGGTTTTCTGAAATCAAAATAATCCAAACGGAGAAGTTGTTACCGTGCATGTGTATGTTAGGGTCATAACAAGCTTAATAAATGACATGATGATACTCCCGAAACTGCCCAACAAGGTACACACATGGTCCTTGCTCTACATTTTAGCAGCCTATACTCAACAAATCTGTGGCTACTGAACTCACTGCATTTCTAAACTGATCAGGTTCTAGTGGAAATGTTAGCCCTTAAGGTACCACCAGTCAGTTTATAGGGCTGCTCCAGAAGGTCTGACTCATCCCCCCCGAGGACCTACTCGAACCTTTAAGCTATAATTGAGTGTGACTAACCGATGAGCCCCAAGAGCCATTTCAGTCTGACCCCACCCAAGAGAATGAGTTGATATGGAAAGCAAAACCATCCCCCTGGGATGCCTTAAAGTCAGTGCTAAAGAGGGAATAAACCCTTAATCCAGGCCATAATCCCAAACGAAGGGGCTCATCTGCAACAGACCTTGAATAGGAAGTAGGCTGCAAACCACTCCTCTAAGGTTTCCGACAGGATGTATAGTGGTTAGAGTTCAAGGTGCTAAAGTGGGGACATTCATTTCCCCCAAAGCAGCATGAGATCCCTCACTGCATCTGAAGCAGGCCCACCTATAACTAATACTTTCATGATTATGGGGTGGGGGGCTGAAGTTAATGACAAATTTGGGGGGATTATGAAAGGCATTCCGTTTTGAAAATATTACCTCGAGGTGACATATATTTATATTTCTTTGAAAACACCTATCTACTATATTATTAGCATATTATAAAGTACAGTACAGAACTGTATGTGTAGCATGACCTCTTTCACATAAAGTTTTTAAAAGGATAGACAACTGTGCAAGTAGAAACACACAATTTTACAGAAGGAATCATAAGGAAGTGTTATTACTAGAGAAGAATTGAAGTGAGAGAGAGGGTAGGGGACATGAGGAAAAAGAGAGAAATACCTATTTTTCTACAGTGATTACTTCTACTTATTTACTTTTGTACACATGGGTTATCTGAGCACTAGAAATGAAGAATCATATTTTGTTGTCATGTTTTAACTTCTCTATATTAAAAATATCTCTATAGGTGTTACACTAAATTTTGATTTTAAAAAAAGAACAATCTCAATTTGGGCAAGTTAGCACATTCCAAAATACTTACTGGTCACTATACATGCCAGACGCGTCATGAAGAGTAGTCAACAAAACGGATATAAAGTAATCAATCCGAGAAAGACAATTATCATATGATCTCTCTGACATGAAGAATTTGAGAAACAAGATAAGGGATCATAGGGGAAGGGACTGAAAATGACACAAGACCAAACCAGAGAGGGAGACAAACCATAAGAGACTCAATCTCAGGAAACAAACTGAGGGTTGCTGGAGCCGGGTAGGGGGATTGGGGGTGTGTGGAGGCTGGGTTAGGGACATTGGGGACGATATGTGCTATGGTGAGTGCTATGAATTGTGTAAGACTGATGATTCACAGACCTGTACCCCTGAAACAAATAATACATTATATGTAAATTTAAAAAATAATCAAAGGATCACTGTCAAAATGTATACAAATTAGGTACCACCACCAGATGTGTCAGAAGCTGAACTGTCAGATGTGTCAGTAACTTGCCAAGGTCATGCAGTCAGCAAGAGGTAAAGTGATGAACATCAAGTTCTACACCAAGGTATCACCTTAATTTACCCTCTGTCTCCCCATTTTAATGACGAGTAAACTAAGGTTTATAGAACAAAATGGCCTGTACCACATGATGTCATTATTAAGTAACAGAATTAACATAGGGAATAATAGGTCCTCTGATATCATGGGACAACAGTGAAGAAAACATGAAACATAACACACAAGAGATTATATTGAATCTCCTAAGTTTCAAACAAATTCGATACTGTGTGTGTCCATAGTTTAGGTATTATATCTATAGTCTAAAAGATATTTTAAAGAAACAAACACCTTCAAAAAAACTTACAAACTAGCTGGACTTGCATATTTTTAATCCAAGAGAAAATAAATGCATATAATTATGAATGGAACTATGGTTGAAAACTTCCTTTATACAAGAAACATTTGCATATTTCCATGTTTACTTCTCTCCTTCTCATTTAACTAAACGCTGGCTAGCAGTTTTTAAAACTCTATTTAAAGTACTGCTTCACAATATCCACAATCACCAAACTGTGGAAAGAGCCTAGATGCCCTTAAACAGATAAATGGATAAAGAAGATGTGGTCCATCTATACAATGGAATATTACGCAGCCCTCAGAAAGGATGAATACCCAACTTTTGTATCAAAATGGACAGGACCAGAAGAGATTATGCTTAGTGAAATAAGTCAAGCAGAGAAGGACAATTATCATATGGTTTCACTTATTTGTGGAGCATAAGAAATAACATGGAAGACATTAAGGGAAGGAGAGGAAGGGTGAATTGGGGGAAACTGGAGCTAGAGATGAAGCATGAGAGAAACAAACTGAGAGTTTTGGAAGGGAGGGGAATGGGGGAATGCATGAGCCCAATGGTGGGTATTAAGGAGAGCGTGTATTGCATGGAGCACTGGGTGTGGTGCATAAACAATGCATCTTGGAATATTAAAAAAAATAAAATAAAATTAAGATGTAAAAAAATTAAAAAATTAAAAAAAAATAAACTCTAGAAAACTAACCCTTCTGGAACATTCTAAAAAAATAAAAAATAATAATAAAGTACCGCTGCATACATTTTTAGTATTAAGCCTGAAAACACCTTGCTTTCTTCAGTCCTAAGTGAAAATACTATTAATGGTCTACTTATTACTCATAGGCATTTAGAAAATGAGAAAGAAATCTTGGAAGTTGGTGGATAAGAAATGGACTTCCATATTTTTTTTTGATAGAAGTATAATATTTTTTTGGTAGAAGTGAATTTGGTACAAGTCAGGTGTATCTCTCCTCAGGAATATTTAGCTACTGAAAAACTGATAATAAAGCAGCAGCATCACAGAACATAGCAGGATAGCATTCCAGAAGAATGCAGATGTTAAACAAAATATAGATCCTGTACACCCATTTTATCAAATAATGAAGAATTTATAACCTTTAAGGAAGACTATTAAAATACAGAAGAGATAACTCTCATCCTAACCACATAACCTACAAATGAGCTCCTTTAACTGTTACTCATAACCATATCACCTAAAGAGAATCACCTTTAGTATTCTATATACCTATACAGTGTTTAGATCGTACTACACATAAAATCTTGTATCCTTCACTCTAAACCAACATTGTTAGTGTTTTCTAACATCATTAGTGTTTTCCCAAAACATTAAAGTTACTTATCATTTTAATGGCTGTATAATGTTCCCTTGTGCAGGTATGCCATAATTTACTTATCCATTCTAGTAAGGTTAGGAATGGAAGCAGTTTCTAATATTTCTCAACTACAAATAGTATCATAATGAATAGGTGAAGCATAGATCATTACTCCATACAAAATTGCTAGTTGGCCGACTAGACCACATATGGAGATAAAAATAATACACATGTTCCATACTCTTGGCATGGTCACATGAATTTTTTCCACAGAAGTCTTGACATGTACATTAGAGCTAATCATTATTAATTTCTTAACTAAAACTACCTAAATGTTTCTTTTTTAATTTGTTAAAATTTTTCCAAAATATGTAAACACAGAACAGTTTAATGTGCCCATCACTCCACTCAAATGATTTTCAATTAATAGCTATTTTTGTTCCATCTCTATCCTTACCCATTCCTCCACTGGCAATTATCTCTCTTAATATGCAGATTAGGAATGATATCCAATTTTACCTGCTGTAATATTTTTCAAAACACATTTTAAAAGCAATAAACATACAAATATCTGCGTGGTCCTCATTTTCAGATTCTCCATAAGCAAATTGGAGTATTTTATGAAACTAATTTGTTAGTGTTTTAATTAAAATATGGCCTTCGTGGAAATTTTTACCAAGTTCACCTTTAATATTTTAAAATTCCAAAATACTAAGGTTCGGTCTCTGAAGGTGAGTACAGCAAAGGAAGTACAAAAATAGGTCCCAAATCGTTAACCCCAAGAAATGAGTCTTATTTTAAGAGCTAAGAAATTCCCATGTCTGGATTGTATTTTGTGTTTTGGAACATCTCTCCTCATTTTGAACAGCAAGCTAGACCATCTCTTATTAAGCGAAGTGTGCTGGAAGACTGAGGATGATTTCCTACGGCCCCCACTCCGGCCATGGTGCCCAGGGCAGCCAGTTACCTGTAATAACCAGGCATCACGATGTGGACACCGGCGCTCGGCTGGCAGATCGCCGTGGCGTTCTTATCATCCATTTTGCGCACGGTGTCTGTGAAAGGTCCTGTAGCATTGATAACACATTTGGCTCTCACATCAAATTCCTGCCCTGTGAAAGAAAGCAGCATCAATCACATGCCCCATTTGTTTCTCTGCTCACTGATGCTTTGGGTTATTAATTCACCTATAAACTTAACCTATGGCGAAGTATATTGTATACCACACTGAGTGACACGAGCAGAGGAGCTACTGAAAAGCCACACAAAGCCTTGCATCCAAGTAAATTTACCCAAACAAGACCAAGCTGAAGAAAGAGCACGCCACCTTTTCATCTCAGTCCTGTCTAGTTTGCAAAGTGCCCAGCATCTGAGGGCCAAACAGGAAGAAAGTAGGATGAGTAATTAAGTCACTTTCTCCTTAAAACTCTAATGTGGAAACAGCGTTGCCATGAGATGACATATTTCTCCATGCCGGTTCTTTCCAAGGGAACGAGGTAATTTTGAACCTCTGACTCCATGGCCATAGAACCAGCACCAGGATGAAACTCTAACCAAAGTGAAAGTGATTGACTCTAACGATGTAGAAATGCACCGCCTGTGTCACTTACTTTGAAACTTGGCACATTTATTTAATTTTATTAATAACATGTTTTTGTAAAGCAAATGGAATGCATTCATAGCTGTGGGAATTTTGTGGGACTTTATTATTATCATTATCATTATTATTATTTAACACAAAGGGGAGAAATTGCCAAGTACCACAAGGGAAAATTTTCACGTTAAACCAGTCATTGTCGACAATAAGGAATATAATTAATAAGACTCTGAAATGTGACTTAAATAAAGGAGAAGTGACAGAAAAATTATAATTCAGTCCTTACACTGGCAAGGCAAGATGCTAAGAAATCCCTCCCTGCTCAAGCCTCAGCATACCTGTGAGCACGTCCTTGCACCGGACGCCGCTCACTCGCTCCTTCCCCGTGTCGGGGTCTGTCTTCTTGAGCAAGCTCACTACCTCCATGTAATTGGCTGTGGCAGCCCCATACCTGGCAGCAGTGAGGGCAATGGCAAGGTTCATCCGAGCGTCGTTGTGCTGTCCTGCAGCAGGGGAAACATCAGAGGAGGGACAGGAGTCACCTCGAGCCACAGACTGGTGGTACAGAAGTATGTCACAACAGATATGTCACGTCGGTCCCTGTCACCCGGAATATACGTGATGGCTGGTCGGCTCCATGGGGCATGGTTTAAAACTACGTGGTGATTCTCAGTCCGGCATTTACCCACCCCTTCACCAAGTGCACTCTGTGTCCCACAAAAAGGGGGAAAAAAAATCCCTTTCCTACAAGAGCTCACATCGGTTATCTGAAAATGAAGAAATAAGTAATTATTCTCGCAGTTTGGGAACATATGTATATGTCAGACTTTTACCAATACAGACAACCCGTATGCACGCAAGTGAAGCAATTCAAAACCTCAGAATATCTGACACCCCAACTGGTGTTGATTAACAATCTTTACGAGTATGTGCTCTATCTAATATTCAAAATCAAGAATTTCTTCATCTTCCATAGAGAGTCAGTATTCTACAAGAGGATATTTCTTGGTTGGACTTTTGATCAGAGCTCCTGAAGATGTAACATATTTTTTTTAATCACACATAAAAGGTAAGAAATTAAGCAGGGCAAAAATTTAATTACAGAACAATTCCTACCTGTATTGTTAAAGATTTATTGCTGAAAAATCCTAGTTAAAGAAAACTAAGGGGGAGGGGAAGGGGGGGAAGATGATTAATCACTTTAAAATACTGGCATCACGAAAGACGTTTTCTATTTATTATTGCCAGTGGAGTTCACGCTGACCAGGAAGAATTACTCTACATTGCAAGGGCCAGGTTCTCTGTGCCCTGAATAATTAATTACCGAGGGCTAGATGTATTGAATCAGGGTTCAAATTCCCACACACTGGGATCAGTTCTATCAAGATAATACTGATAAAGGGATGAATTTGTAATGGATATTGTTGTTGATTTATGTTGCCAGCATACCAAACATTTAGTATAAATGGTTTATGTAAAGTTTCTTCCTTGGGATTCAGTCTGTGCAGGGCCAGAAGCCCTACACAGGTAATCTGTTCCAGCTAAAAGGGCAAAGTTATAAAGAGAGAATCAATGACCGAAGATTCTGCCACCCCTCCCCACAAACATCTTATTCGAAAACTGCTGAACTAATACGATCAGCCAAGAATCTTTCCCTCTACCTTAAATCTTCTAGCAGTGGAGAACACACATCGAACTTCCAAAACAGAACAAGGGGTCGTTTTATCCAGAAATTAACAGGATGGAAGTCGGGGGAGAAAGGAACAAGGGCAGGAGTAGCTGAAGCGTAAGTGGGAAGAAAGACTGGCAGCATTGGGATCAATTTCTACTCAGCAGGACCTTCAAGTTGCCATTAAAATAGTCAGCAGATACATTTAAAGTCTAAGAAACCAACTTCTATTAACGAAGGGCTCATTTAAAATTGGAAGATGTTCCGGGGTGCCTGGGTGGCTCAGTCGTTAAGCGTCTGCCTTCAGCCCAGGTCGTGATCCCAGAGTCCTGGGATCGGGCTCCCTGCTTGGCAGGAAGCCTGCTTCTCCCGCTGCCATCCCCTCTGCTTGTGTTCCCTCTCTCGCTGTGTTTCTCTGTGTCAAATAAATAAAATCTTAAAAAAAAAAAAAATTGGAAGATGTTCCACCAAGTTAGATGCACACAAACAAACCAAAGAAACTAAATAAGAATTGCATTATAGATCTTCTCTCTAAGCTACGGAGATTATGCATCTAAAGGAAAGAGAGTAGCCATTGCCTCCGGTCCTTCTACTTCTACATAGATTTATGTACATACCAGTGAAATGCCCTATGGGTGGTACAAGAAATCCAAGTCACGTTGTTATAGTAGGAAAACTCACACCCCACCAGGTGGGCCTTGATTTACACACAGGACACGTCTCCGGAAGGCCACATGTAAATTAACTATTTTCAATCCTATAGGAAGTCACTGTTCAGAGGAACCAGGCAGAAATCCCATCTGTTAACTGACAGATTATCTTGTAAAGTAGTATATCCAGTACACAGTCATCTAGTAATAAAACTTCAATCTTTGAAAATCCAAAATCTCTCTTTTAAGACCTTTTCAAAATATAAAATCTCATTGGAACAGCACTGCTATACTGTATCAAGCTCTGTTGCTTCTGTACTAAGAAATGCCCCCCTCATCAGCTTCCAAATCCCAATACTTTTTAAGGTAAACAAGAGCGACCTCAGTTAAGAGTGTGAGGAAGACAGAAGTTTCTTTGGTTCTTATTTTCCATTTATTTTCCATGCCCACCTGCTACCCAGCAGCCTTGCCGCGTCACTTACTCCCGAAAGAAGGTCTTCACGCTGAGATCCTCACCTGCCCCGATTCTCCCGCTGCCATTTTTCTCGATATTTAGGATTGCCAAATTTTTACAATTCCCTCAACATTCCTGCCATTTCACACCTTCTTGCCTTTGTCCACACTAATTCTTCCATGGCTGCAATACTATTATGGAAGCTCAGACAACTCCTATTCATCCCTCACGATCTCGTTCAAGTATCTCCCCTCGAAGTCCTGCCTTTGCTGAGTCCCTCCGAGGCAAAGTTGTTCATCCCTTCTTCGGAGCCAGTATTACATCTTGTATCTACCTTTTTTACAGGCTTTATGATATTATATTTTCCCATGTATCCATCAACTTAAAAAAATAAGAAGTCTTGATTATGACTGAAGCATGGAGACAAATACAGGGAACACACCGGTCTCCAGAACTCATCTGCCCGGTACAATCACCTCACGATTTCCCACCTCCTCATCCCAGTCCTGGGAAGGCAGGAAGCCTTCTCGTTCAGCTCTTGTTTTTCTTTTTCCTTGTTAGTACCAGGCATGGGCAGGTATCAAGAAGTGTTAAGTTTAGCCAAATTCCATTCAGTGAGTTAAACAAACAAGGGTATTTGTAGTCTTAGATTTACAGACTTAGAGATTTCTATCAATTTTATACAAATTTATAAATTTTTACAGTCTTAACCTCTAACATGGAATGTTCTGTCTCACGTTAAAGACATTTCAGACATCCATAAGTCGATGGCAAGAAATTTGAGGGAAGCAGAAAACCCCAGAAAGGTGGAAAATCTGAACATAAACCCAAGCTGGCCCTCATATTTAAGTTGAATAGTGAGACCGGGGGAGAAATGGTTATGAGTGATTCCCTCAAGACTCATCCTATTTTCCCTTGCTCTGCAGGGGGAGTGCAAACACAGCTATGGTAAGTTCTTAAAAATTGAGGAGTAAGCACTCTGACTTTCCTCTGGGCCCAGGGGCTCACACCTCCACCCAGAAGTCACCTTCTTTGCAGACATTCTGCTTAATTCATTTATCCTCTCGGATTCATGGTAGACATCCTCCCATAACCAATTTAAATTCACCCTTTACCCTGAGATACCCAGATGCTCTCAGTGTATGCTTCCCAGGAGAAATGGTAAATTTTCACCATTCTTAACTAAATTCTCCTCCAACCCCCTTTACTGACATTTTGAAAGGTATCTATATGCCTCCTGTAATTTTATGTCTGGAGAAAAAAAGTTTTTGACAACACTGCATGTCATTGGAATGTGATACAATAATTTCAACTCCCCCCACCCACCCGCCCAATTGATCTGCTTATTAAGTTTGGATTTTCCAATCCGTTTCCCGAGAGCCAGGCAACATGACACTACTCACTGATCAGAGAATAGCGTAGCTTTACATTGGCACTTACACAAGGACCCAGACGGGGACTGTGAAAATCTGTTTCCTACGCTATTCTCCTTTTGCACTTGAAATCTCACATATGTGCACATATTGAACTTACAACTCGTACGAGAGGAAGCACATAAGAGGTGGAACTGTAACTGTTTTCCCTTGTTTAGAAAAGCACAATATTAAATCAACCTACCAAAAAGAATGAAGGTCAGTGGTGGCAGAGAAGGATTTTGTCTTAATTCTCAATGGCGCTGCATATAGGAGAGTGAGAGATACTTACTGTGTAAAAAATATTTTAGAATGTCACCATCTAAAAGATTGGCCTCAAATGTAAATATTTTGGAGACATAGCAGTACTGCTCCCCTCAGAGGGTTTCAAAGTTTGGCAAACTAAGTTAACATGCAAAACCGCTGGAAAAAAAGAGAGAGAATCCCTGAATGTGGAAAGGATGTGAAGAACGAGTAAATATGAAAAAACCCTCGATAACATATTACCTGGCATTTTCCTGGTCCTTCAGAGCTAAATTTGTACAATGCTCTGAAATTCTACCTACAGTCTTCTTTTCATATGGGGTACTTTTAAAATGGCCGTTTACAGGGCACAAATGTAACTATGTACCCAGGAGTCTGTATAGAAAGACTAACTTTTAGATAAAAAAAATCGTTCCTAATTAAAATAATACCTGTCGGTAACTTCAGCATCAATAGAAACTGCCACTGTTGAAATGTTAAGAATATTTCCTCCCATCTCCCTATGCCTGGCCTGGGTCTCTTGGAATCACATGACTCTTGCTAGCGTGGGGTGGGGGGGAGGTGATGCTTGAAAGAAATAATACTTCCCTAAAGCTCTAATCCACAGGGAGGGCAGGCTTCATTGTCTCAGACTGACAGTGTCACAATGACCTCTTGGGCAGCTTCTCCTTAGGAGTCTGGCAGAGATAATTCAAAGGCTAACCTACTAAACTCCGAGCTGATTTAATGTAATCATTATACTTAAAATTTCCCTTTCTGATGGGAAGAGTGCAAAAGGGGTGTGTGTGTGTATGGAAGAGTTTTGGAAAATCTGTTTTAAGTTCATATGATGAATAAATTTGAAAAGGGAGACTCAAAATGAGAACATACTTTTCACGGTAAATTGTGACAACAATGCAATTTCCAAAAGTAAATTATTTAGAAAAGTGGTGATGTGTGTGGGGTGTGGTGAGGATCAGGGAGACTGAGGGAGCAGTTTAGGAAAGATGCACCCTACCAGATATGGTGGAGAATGGCTCTGGGCTTGGAAGGCCTGGGTCACATGGGTTGGAGGACTCCCCTGGGCTTCAGTGTCCTGTGCAAGGAGAGGAGCTGGGTGCCCCCTCTGAAATTTTACAGTGCGTGTAATGGCTAATCCTCAATAGCTCTCTATCCCATTCAAGATTTCATTTCAACATATTCCTCATTTCTGGTTTCCCTCATTTTGGCCCAACATGTCTGAAAAGAGAATGGGCATTAATAAAAACCAAAAGACAAGTGCTTTATAAAGTAAATCATAAAAACAAAATCGAAAGTCATAGTCTTCCATTAGTTCTAGAATTATAATGAAATCTTGATTTGATGGGCTTTTGTGGGCTACACGTGCTAGACTGCTCAAAATGTACCAATTCTTCACATCTCCCTGTCGCTGTGCCCTTTGCCGTCAATCTTGAGTGTCCTCTCCCACTCTGACTCTGGACTCAGCCACGTGAAAGTGTTTTAGTCAATGGAGTATTAGTCGTGTGATTTTAAAAAGGACACTCTGCCAATGCTATCAAAAGGACATACCCAGGTTAGCCTGCTGGTACCAGGAAGCCGATGAGAGGCACGTGGCAAGTTGCCCTACTCATCCTGGCCAAGGCCATTCTGCAGCAGCTGACAGTCAACACCTCCAAACATGAGTGCAAGTTCAGGGGAAACCAGAAGAATCCCGGCATCAACCTCAGACAGGATTACAAGAACCACCTACATGACCACTCCAACGCATGAGCAATGAAGCCTAATTGTCTTTATGCCCCGGGGCGTTATGGTTGGTTGTTATGTGGAATTTGGGCAATAGATAACTGACACAGGCGATGTACCCAATTTTCTAATAAAGTTAGTCCTGACTTAAAAATGGGTTCTATCTTCAAGTCTGCCTTCTAAGATGACGATTTAGAACACAATTCCGTTTCCAATAGTAATGGTATGAAATAAATGACGGTGAGATGATTAGTCTATGCCACAGAGCTATTTAGAGCACAGGGTACCTGAATTAGGATACGGATGATTCTGACAGCCTGGATGCCCATGACCTCCTAGCACTGACCCTAAATCTCCAGGCTGACCACAGTGCCATCCTCAAAAAAAACTCTGCTCTTCATACCTCTGACTTTTGGCTCATGGTGTCTCTACTCCATGAAACATCCTATCCTTTTTTAGCTATCCTTTTTACCCAGCCTGGTAGACTACTCAACTCTTCATCTTTCCTTCATGAAACCCCTTCCCTGACTCCTCTCAGACACAATAGCCTACTCCTCTCTGTGTGTCCATGACACTGTAAACACATACTTACTACACCACAAACTATTTGCTAAATACCTGCATTCAGCACTCACTCATTTATTGAGCAAATCTGTACCAAATGCTTTTAACGTGTCAGGAACTGTGCTAGAAACCAGGTTTACAATAGACACCTAAGTAGATGTCATTCCAGGTCTAGGAAACCTTGATTCTAATAACATGTTCCTAAAAGAGCAGAGTATATCTTATTCAATTCTGCTTTCCCAGTTCCAACCCTAACACCTGCTACCTCGTAGATATACAAAAATTTGTTGAGTGAATAAATGAGTACATGTACATGACTATAGAACATAATCACAGGTTAGAGACTGCTCAAATAAGGGAAATGTGCTCAAGGCTAAGAGATTCTAGGATGAGTTGCCAACCGCTCAACTCTACCCTCACTGTAACTGTGGTCTCCACTGAACCAAGGAACTATTGTCTCTCTACCTAGCTACCTGGCACACAATGGAAACAGGATGTCTTCTATCACACTATCTTTGGTGAAAACCCAAGCAAAAGGAGAAGGCCAGTGATAATCATATATAAAAGATGTATGATTGGGACAGCAGGTGGCAGATCCTTTTAACAAATACTAAATACATATTGGGAGCCAGGCATGATGGTAGGCCTAGGGCTCCACTGAGTAGGGAGAACAGGACTACCCTAGTCTTTGCTCTATGCAACCACACTCTAATGGGAAGACAGATAAAATCAACTAAAATCAACTAATAAGACAATTAGAAATTGCAATGATGGCAATAGAGGGAAAAATCTGGGCCATGGAGAGCAACTCCCTGGGGCAGGGGTTATATTTTAGACAGGGCAGTTAAGAAAGGCAGCCCAGATTAGCAAGAAATAGAGAAAATGCAGAGAAGGCAATTAAGCCCTAACAGCAAGACCACCAACTATAAACTTTAATCACTGCTAATTTGCAATTATATCCAAAGCTTATATGAAACATAAACTACCAGAAATGCAACATGGCATTAGCACAGCCCCACTTCATTAAATAGGGCCTGTAAAGTAATTTTTTTTTAAGATTTTATTTATTTGTCAGAGAGAGAGAGAGAGCACAAGCGGGCAGAGAGGCAGGCAGAGGCAGAGGGAGAAGCAGGCTCCCCGCCGAGTAAGGAGCCCGATATGGGACTCGATCCCAGGATCCTGGGATCATAACCCGAGCCGGAGGCAGCTGCTTAACCAACTGAGCCACCCAGGCGTCCCTGTAAAGTAATTTTTTTTCATTCGTACTTTATCCACCTATATTTTATACATACTTATGAGGAATTAAGTTTAAAACTCTTCCTGGTTTGATGTCTATTTCTGCAGAAAATGTCTTCTCGTATAGACTGGAGAAACTTAAAAGAAAAGCATCATATTCAAAGTTTATGAATTGAAATAATTTGCTGTCACTTATCCATACTGCCGTTCTCAGGAAGGGACACCTGTTAGCCCTGAGCATGTAATCATTTTTATTATTAAATACAAAGGTACAATTAAATACAGGCACAGGATGTGACCTGCATCATAATTCTACCCAGCCTTTCTCTTCACAATATCCTTTTCATTATCGTGGGCCTTTTGTTCCTTCCTGTTTCTTTTGTCTCACCCTAAGTTCTTGAACGAGCTATTTACAATCTGAATAATTAGCAATCAGCGTGGATCTGTGGTCTTTGGCCCCCTGTAAACGAAACATTGTGAGGTACCTTAACATGACATATTTAAGTACGGAAAGTTTCTATACCCTCAGGACTTTCCTTTCTTGAAAAAAAGTTTTAAATGAATCTAATGAAGAGTAAGTTTTCTACTTTTCAGATACTTAGGAATCTAGCTCGGGATGAACAAAAATAAAACCCCATTTCTCGGTATTCACCAGCTGTATCTGTGCAAAGATGCTCTACCCATCAATTTACAGTGAAGACCCCTCCCCAGGGCAATTCATTCTCCTGCCAGCGCAGGCCCCAAATAAGTTTTTGTACTTTGAAGAGAGAAAAAGAGACAAAAGTAATGAGACAAAAATTAGCTAAAATGAAGCTGTAAAGTTGGTCAGCCAGACACACTATAGAGACACTACTGTAGGCCATACGATATGTGGCCTAAAGCCATAGGTAACTTTGGTTGTTTCTGAAATGCACTGAAATCACTGAGCAAATACCTTAGCATAGGTAGCACTGACGGTGAGGGCCTTCATTTACTGAGGAGGAGCGGCATCTTAACCCAAGACAGTTGCCCGGGGAGGCTTGAGATTTACTTCTTTTACCAATATCCTTTAAACAACCTCCCCCTCGTCACTTCAGCTAAGGTTTTATTCACTCCTCTACACAAGGGAGATCACAGTGGGGTAGCAGGGGTTAACATGAGGAATAAGAGAACTAGCCTATGTTACAACATAATAGTTCTCAATTAATATTAACTGTTATTATTAAAAGATTTTTAAAAATTTACTGGAAGGTCAAGACCGCTTTATACCTTAATTGAAAGATACGGTTACTGCCTAAAATGCTTTAAAAATAAAAACAAAAAAGCTCTATTATTTTTGAGTTTTCAATGGTCTACCGCTCATCAGTGTGGTAAACTTTTCCTGAAATGATGTGACCGCTAGTCTCTGCCTTTGTGAATACTGTTTGCTCTTTTCTCATTTTCTCTCTCCACTTTTTACCACGGATGAACAAGTATTCTCTTCCGGATGTCACGAAGGAAAACAGTTTTCCGTCCAGAGGAAAACGGCGTTGACAGGATAACAAACCACTTCAAAATAGCAGAATCACCAAATCTTAATCCAGACGACTTCATTTTCTCATAAAATCAGGGACTTTCTGCTACTTTTTACAAAGGAGATCTACGCTTGCTATGAACCGGGAAACGTCAAAAGAACCGTGTTCTAATTTCACAAACAGCCACTAACTGGGTGTGTTTCTATCTATAATAGATAATTGGCTGGGTGTTGTTTGGTTGCACTTCCCAGCTTTCTAAGCCCCGTTCCTCCCCACCCCCACCTCAGAGGGACTAAGTCTCAGAGGGACTAAGGCTACGCCTCCCACATGTGAAAAAGAAGGTGGGACGCAAGCCTCCCACCTGGCTCTATAATCAGAGACACTTGACAACATACTTCAACCTAGAGCTAGTGACCCTGAGCACGGAATGTGGAGAATCCAGTCTGAAGGTGGAGGCAAACAGCCGGAGCGGCAGCACTTCTTTCTAGGGGGAGTGGTGGTGGAGGCCTCTACAGGGGAGGCAGAACAAGAGGTGACAGGCAAGTCATCAGCATTAAAGTCTTCACACACCTGAGCAGGCACAGACGTCAGTCACGTCCCCTGTGGCTTTGGTTGCCGCACATCATTTTGGGTCCCTCATTTTTCAAGCTATGTCTTCAACTTTCCCAGCATTTCTGCCAGTTGCTCCATGCCCTCTCAAAAAGTTCTTTTCAACTTAGTGAGATTTATTTATCTGTCGCCTGCACCTAAAAATTCTGGGCCAGTCCTGACTCCTGCCTCAGTTTCCTCATCACTTGAGCCACAGAGTGGAGCTTTGCACTCTCTCAAGTTCCTGCCCGTGCTACCAATTTTATACACAGCGATCATGAAATTTCAAGCAAACCAACCGAAAACTTGAAAATCGAATTCTGAAACAAAGGCAAAGAAACCCTTCAGTGGGAAAGGGATCCACCTCTCAAAAAAGGACTGGAAAAGAGAATCCTTTCCCTTACACGGCACCCCCTTTCTATGTGCCCCTCTCCTCATTTGTGTGTGAGTTCATGCACACAACTTTTTACAAACCCACCGGAACTGCTCAACCTGCCCCAGGGGCGATTCCAAGTGTGAGCTACATAATAAATACAGGGAACTGTGTGCTAAGGGCCGAGGAGGGAATTCTAACTGGAAGCAGCCTTTTGAGAACCTTTATCAGTTGCATGGTTGAGTCCCGTATCTTATCAGATTTCTCGCTTTAATCACAGGAAGATTCCACGCCTTATCAAAATTGTTATCAAACCGGTCTGACTACAGCCGGATGTCCTGATTGTCTGAAAAGAATGTGGACTGTCACATTCACAGGAAAAGCAGGCTACTTCTAGGCACGGAGGGAGAGGTCTGGAAGACTCAGGACACCTGAGTTCAGGATTTCTGTGCTCAGGACTGATTTGATCCTGGGCACGTCTCTTTGCCCCTCAGAGTCTGTTTCTTCATCTACAAAAGAAAGTTAACACCAGCTCCTGTGCTGACCTTCTAAAGCGATTGCAATGATCCGATTAACCCATATGTGGGAGCATTTGCAAACTGGAAAGCCTTTTAAGAATGAAGCTAGTATTGTCAATAAACATTTCTTTCTACTAAATTTACCTTCCCTTTCCTTTTGTTTAAGATAGTCTTTTATGTGTCATTGAAATTATAAACATTCCTCGGTTATCAGAGGAATAACTCTGATATCAGAGGAATAACTCTGATAACTCTCAGCGACCCAGATTCAATGTTTACTGAGAAACTTTATTTGGGGCTTGAAACTTCAAAAAGGGAAACAAGTAAGAGTTTAACACTTTTTACTTATAAAGACAAAACTTTCAGACTCACTTGACAAATATATCTTTAACAGATATTGTTTCAAATAACAGTAAGACTATCCAATCATTTCTACTTAAATTTGATATTTACCAAGCAAATTTCTGATCCTAGTTTGGATATTCAAATAAGTTTGCCCTACTGGAATTTTTTTTTTTTCTCTTCAACAGCAATCATGACTCATCTGATCTATGTGGATGTTTGGTTTCTCATAGGAATCAGTAAATGAAGGGCAGGGACTTAGTTCTTTCCACCCCAACTATCATCACTTCCAATTTATCTCCAGCAAGCACAGTGGTACTTGGCATGGAGGAAGGTGCTAAACTATTCGTTGTCTAAAATAATCAACTTAGGGGCACCTGGGTGGCTCAGTCAGTTGAGCAACTGACTCTCGGTACTAGCTCATTCGCCTGAGTCCTGAGATCAAGCCCACTTCCAGCTCTGCGCCAAAAGGGGAATCTGCTTGAGATTCTCTCCCTCTGCCCCTCCCTCCCCTACTTGGCTCCGTCTCTCTTTCTCAGTCTCTCTCAAGTAAATAAATAAACCATTAAAAATAAACTAACATAATTCATTTATAATTCAAGAGTCTGTGGGTTTGGCTAGTGACCACCAATTTAGCAGCGGCTGACCACCCTCAGAGAAATGAAAAGAATAAATACTCTGAACTGTATTTACAGCCATGATCACACGCTGAGGCAGAAGACTGAGGAATAAAGGCTGTGAGAATCAGCTTGACAGAGCCCTTCCTTTAATGCCACTTAACTACTTCCTAACAGCTACTAGAATACTTGATAGATCCCAGATAAAAAGACAAAGTTTATGCACAATGCAGTTATCAATGAAATTACGTCAATACTGCACACACAAACATCAAATACCATGCCAGATGATCTAAGCATATTTCTAAAGCCAACAGATTTGTTCCTCTGGAAAGTTAAACACAAAGGAGGAAAAACAAACTAGCCATAGTAAGAAGAAAGATATTCTACTTTGAGAAAGAGGTTGAGTTGTAAGTTGTCAATAACTCAGTATGACTATCCACACTTTTGAAAAGTCTAGAAAAATAACTTAGATAAACTGCATTCCATAATCTCATTTGAAAATGCACATTTCTAAGTTAAAAAAAAAAAATCCATTTCCTGAGATCCACACACCAAAGCTTTGTTTCATTACTCCATCCTTCAATGATACTTCAATTTCTAGCTGGAACACATGTCATACAAAATCTTAACATGGATATCCTGAATGATGTTGAAAACTGTCTTTAATTAGGGTGGCTATTATAATAGCTAGATATTGTTAAAAAAAAAAAAAAAAAAAAAAAGAATGCCCAGCCCTTGTAAGTTAAATATACATTAGAATGTTCTAGGTGTGGGGAGGGTGCACTCTTTCTGTAAAGGCCATATGATCCCTATTGATATACTCAACTCTGCTATTGACCACACAAACAAACAAGCATGGACACTGAAATTTAAATTTTATATAATTTTATGCCACAAAAATCTAACTATTGAAAAATGAAAAAAATCATTCTCAGTATATAAAATAAGAGGCAGGCAGGGATTTGACCTCTGCTCTGCAGGGTGGGGGCAGGGTGGGATGAGAAAGAAGGAAATAGGAAAGAACTACATTAAGGAAGATTACTCATGAGCTGCCAATTGTTCTAGCTTGGAGATAATATATGTGGGTTCAAAATCCTATTCTACTTTTGTATATCTTTGCACATTTTGGTAATAAATAGTTAAAAGTTTGTAACTCAATGAGAATCCTTTCACAATGAATACATATATCACATTGTACACTTTAAATATCTTACAATTTTGTTATTTATACCTCAATAAGGCTGGAAAATTTTTTTTACATTTTTAAAACAGAAAGAGGAAGGAAGGATAGAAGGAAGGGAGGGAGGGAAGTTGGTTTATTTTCGCTGCCATCACCACCATTATGCAGGTGGAGGCTCCCAATGACAAATATATAGTTAATTTGGTTCAGGTGAAGTTGCCTTTACCCTGTCATGTGTTGTCAACATCTCCATACCAAGTTGCTCAGAACTTCCTCTTGATGGGGAAAAAAAAGGACTATAGATCTAATCAATGCCCCCTGTACTTGAGAAGACATTTCCAATATTTTAGACATTTTTATTCAAATCTGCACTAAACAGTGATGCCTGAATGGCTCATCCATTAAATGTCTGCCTTTGGCTCAGGTCATGATCCCAGAGTCCTGGGATCGAGTCCCACATCGGGCTCCTTGCTCAGTGGGGACCCTGCTTCTCCCTCTGCCTACTACTCCCTAGCTTGTGCATGCTCTTTCTCTCTGACAAATAAATAAATAAAATCTTTTTTTTTAATCTGCACTAAACAAATATGTAAGAAAATGAAAAAAATGAAATGATTCAATAAATAGGCTATAGAATCATTTCTGATAAACATCTGCATAAGTTAAAATTAAATTAAAAAGTACCATTAAAACAGTTCTTTCAAAAAAAACCAGTTCTTTCACCAAAAAGATCTCAATAAATGTCAAAAAATTCTCCCATTATCCCTGAAATGTTACAGAATGATAATATACAGCAAGATTCAAATGAAAGGAAAACAATAAAACCAACAAACAAAAATTAACTTACACTTCTAATGATTTCATATAATATAAAATAGTAATAACAAATTTAGATATCATACAAAGCCACATCAGATTGAAAATATATTTATTAGTTTTACTTACAACTTTTAAATACAAGGCTGGGACATATCAAGACTATTACTAATGTTTCCACTTTTGTTTTATAATGAAAAATAAAGAGTCAAATACCATGTTTCAGTGAGTTGGGTTTCTTGCCCATATTCCCAGGAATTCTCAAAGTCTTCCTGGAAATGTTAGGGTGTGGTTATTATCAAAGAAAGATCCAATTAGTTTCTATCTGAGACAGTCAAGGTATCCTCACCCACTTCTCCTTACTGACAACCTTCAACTCGCTGGCTCAGCCTTAAGTGGTCCCTGAGTCAATCCTGAGTCAATCCTGATCTTATGTAAGGAGTCTCATCCCTCAATCCCTCAAGTTCCAATTAGGAGCTGCCTACAAACTTATCTGCCTATGGGGAACCCCTAGGCAAGGGAATCTGTGGTGTTTCCCAGAGAGCAGTGTCTCCTGCCATATACACCAAGCCCAATATCTTGTTTGACCTCGTGGGCTCCTACTTGGACTTGAACTCTGTTCTTGTCTTAACTTGTCTGGCCAGAGCTATGACATTTTGCCTATCTGTTCCCTCAAGGACTGGCCTCTATCTCTCTGTTTCAAGGAGGTACCTAGTGTCCTCCATTGACTCCTCACACACACACACAGATGCCCCACTTTTCCTACAGAATCCCCAAAATGCTGTCATGTACTGACTCCAAAGATCATCACTTCACATTTCTCCTTGCAGTCAGCCTCCTGCATGCTGATAAGGACTGAGAAGAGGAGTGTTAAGCCAGCAGCCACTCCCTTTGGAAGACTGCTCATAGCCTGGCCAGATTGTTCCTGGTTGACTTCTGCTACCAACCTGACTTGGGAGAGCCTTGCCCTTCAAAGTTATTGAAGGCTGTCCACATTGTAAGAACAGGACATATTTCAGCAGACATAGCCAATGTTTCGTGCTGCCACATGTACAGCTATCTATAAAAGCAGGTGAATTTCTTACTGCCTGCAGAAAATAAGGAAAAAAAGTCACTTAACTACCTTTTGTCAATATCCCATTAAAGATACAAATTCAAAGTCAATTTTATTTTATGAGTTTCTAATTCATCTCTTCACAAAAATTTAAACGTCAAAAATGTTGAATTCTAATTAAAAACTGAAGCTTAAGAATCAAAGACCCAAACAGACTGTAACAGTCTATTCACCTTAAGGAGAGGGCTAAATTATAATATATTACTCCATTAAAATATAACTTGAAATACAGCGTATTAGTCTTCACCTTAACACACATCTTGAACTTCTGAGAACACCACACAAAGACGCTTTTGTAAAACCACCTCACAGCCTTTGATGTGACCGTATGTTCATTAAAAGGAAGTATTACTACTTACATACATAAGGTACATAATGAATTCAGTATGTGTCTAGAGTTGGCTAATGCCATTAAAGCACATGCCAAAAGCACAGACTATAAATCAAAGTGCGATTTGTCAAATAAGATCTTAATATGACTCATGTTAGAAATAAATAAGTAAACCCCTAACATTTGATACGGGATTAATGAAGAGAGCTAAACCCAAACTGAGACCAGGTTGCAACTGACATCCTTTTGTTCTATCTATAGCTTTGGCTATTTCTCTCTTTCTTCCACCTGGATAAGTACAAAATTAGCATGCATCAGGCATTCTTCACTCCCCTGAAGGTTTCTACCTCTAACGCCATTTTAAAGACTGATATTATTTCCAAAATGTTGACATAAACCAGTTGGGCACTTACAGATTTCTTACAGCCCACATTACTCAAGTTTTAAAAGATCTAGATTATTCCTAAAACAGAATTTGGAAAACAGTTGACATTAGTTTATTAATTCACTTTCGGATTGAGGAGGATTTAACAAAAGACCAAAAAGGGCAGGCATAGAAACAAAAAAGTCAAGCCACAAACTATCAAAACTATCTAAATAAATAAATAAATAAGAAAATCTAGTTAGTGGACACTGGAGTTGCTCAGGAAGTGTGAGCAAAGATATGGATACTGGTCCATGTATTATGCCTTCTCCTTCCTATGTCTCCACTCTCCGCCTGGGTTCCTTTCCTTCACAACAGCATGAAATCTCATCCAAGACTCTCCTATTAATCACTCAAAGATGTGCTCTAGATCTTGAATTCCCTGCACCAAATGCTATTTTCACTAACTCCATGCGCATTGCCTATAGAATTCAAACTGAACCCCTCAGCATGGCATACCCGATCCTCCATGATTGAGGCCCTGTTGGCTCTCTCCACACCTCTACTCACCCCACAGAAGCCCACACTCTATTCAACTGCTTCCTGTGTTCCATGTTCCTTCATGCCTTTGGCTACATCCTCCCCCACTGACTTGACCTGGTTATACTACACATTCTTAAAGTTAGCAAATTATTACTCAAGGAAGTTTTTCTAGATCTCCCCATCTTAGGCATGTGCCTCTCACAGAATTTCTCACACTGTATTAAAAAATCATTGTTTACTTGTCTGTATCCTCCAGTAGTCAAAGAGCTTTCTGAGGAGAGGAAAAATTTTGTATAATTCTTATATCTCTAGTACCTATCACATCACCTATAGACATGGTGCTAAGATATAATATACTGAATAAGTAAATAAATAAAATTACTAGTTGTATAAAAACAACAACTAAAAACACTATCCTGTCTAGGATCACATGAATCTTAATCATGAATCCCATTATTTCAACTTGCTATTCAAACTATTGCTTCCAATACAGTCATTCCAAACATCCCAAGACTAAAATGTTAAGGCCAAACTTAAGGAAGAATAGAGTACAGAATTAAAGAAAAGAAAATGTTAGAAAGTATTCGCATTGATTTTTGGAATCTACGTAGGCAGGGCCATAACACAACACAAGCCTAGGCCTGTAGGAGGCGCCCTTCTACTCTGAAGTAACACACATCGACATTCACCCGACTTCTTCCCAAGATTTGTCCATCAGGTAGTTCAGCAGTCTTACATGGAAACCATATTTTCACATCCTGGGGCTTTTCACTCACTTCTAGAGGGCAGATGGATCCAAACCAAGTAGAGTTAAAAGAGCCAGAACTGAGGGCCTCCTGACAACATCAGAGTCTCAAACGGATT